>OY728141.1:293868823-295118823 GCA_963277665.1 Viscum album
TTAAATATTTCCAAAAATTACTAAAGTGTTCATTCCATCTCTTAAAAAAGGGAATATCTTATTCTTTTTTCATCACAAATAATTGTGATTTTGGATTCATAAATTCATTATAAAATAACATCCTTACATTCATCATCACATAAAGTGGATTTTTTATCATAAATCCAACCTATAAATGTTTTTGGTTTAACCATTATGTCATTGTCTGAGGAAGAGGTATCTTTCTTAATTGAATGTTTATGTTTTATTTTGCATTTAACATCCTTCAAATATTCAATAAAAATGATAAGATAATAAAATAATTATATTCCATATATGTAGTTGTTTTTTTACATTAATTTATTAAACTATATCTATCTCCATCCTCCATAAAATGGGAATGTAATCCATCATCCGTGTGTTGGCAGACTACCACATCGTAGACTAATATAAATCATTTTCATTATCTGCCTCTCATGGATTGTTATAATTTTTTCATTAATGTTTATATCTTTAATTAATGAAATATTTATTATTCTTACAATATCATATGTAATATATTTTATAACCTTTCTATTAACTAGAAAATGATTAACTCATTTGTCCATACTTGTGGACTACTATATTCACGAAGAGATGTAATTATTTTTTAATTACAACATCATATGTATGATACGTATAAGTTTATTTAATAAATAACATGTTATTTTTGATATTATTTTTATTTTTATTTAATATTATAATAAAAGTTACTCTTTTCCTATAACGATCGTCAAAAAATTGAAACGCTGCTCAAGCGTACTTACAGAATACTGTCTCCATGATTGTAAGGTGATTATATTTTCATAACCATAATTAATGATTTTTATTAAAAGTGAAATTTATTTATAAAAAGAATAATTATTTCAGTATTATTATACTAGATATGTTGTAATAATTACATCTTTGACCATAGCGAACCTAGATAACTCATTTTGGACATATGAATCTAGTATCATTAAATTTCCCGACATAATATTTAATGATTATTTAATTTTATATATCATGATAAAAGACAAATTAAAATAATTAATAAATTGAAAAAAATTATGTAGGAAAATAATTATCATAAGCTTATTATTCATGATGATAAAGAACTTACTTGACAATTTAGACATGAGTAAGGTAAACATTAACATAAATCATCATTTGAAATATGTATTTTTATAATATTTCTCTTCCTTGTCCATTTTTTTAAAATTATCTTATGAATGTATTTATATAGACATAAATGAACTATATAACAAATCTTATGTCAAATACATTTAATTAGTTTTAAAAAGGAATATTTTTATGGAATTCTTTACATTCATTTCAAAAGACAAAAGTAATATACTCTTTTAACATATATAGTGACAATGAATTTTCCCACCACCATAACTTCTATTTGAAGTTTTTAGTACATTAAATTATTTTATGTTTGATTCCAAAGAAAAACCTATTTCTAATTTTGGGGGTATTTAGGTATCGATGATGTTATTTTAATAGAATATTTTATTTTGAAATTAGAATGTGTTTTTTAAATGAATTTGAATAAGTTTTTCAAGGGTTTTATTCACGATATGGACCATGGAAATTATTTATAAAGGAATGATCCCAATTATAGAGCAAATGTGATCCTGACACAAATTATACAAAGAGTTGATCTCTGTTATAGTTCACAAGTGTTTCTCATATAGCCTATCCAATGGGTGAACCCATATAGTGTTCTAATAAAATGGGTGAAGATTATGTTCTATAAAAAAATTATAATGGAAGTTTTCCATATGGTTATTAAAATTATAAGGGTTATTTAAGTGTTCTATGATGATGATGTACCCAGAAACCTACATGAATTTTATATTCCAGATTTTGATTTTTAATGTAAATCTATTGATTTTAAAAGTTTTGATAATGACCAATTTGAAAAAAATATGATTCCGATTTTAGGTAAAAATAAATGTTTTTATGAAAAAAAATTTAACAACATTATTTTTTTATGTCCATTTATAATATTTTCATGCACTTCCAACATTCTATAATGTTTTTTGTAGGGTTTTAATGATGAATTGAAATAAGGATGGGTTGGATTATTTCCATCATGTAGTAAAATTTGAGGATGTGGAAATGTATACCTCGATACTGATATATATATATATATATATATATGAATATATTCCCCCTCATTGAAACTAGAGGATCTCGAGGAATATGATGAAAACCCTTCTGAATAATAGCTAAACTATTGATAATCCATTGTATTAAATGCGTCATTTTTTAATTATTACTTATAAGATCACTGCTGATAATGGAAGGCCAATGAATTATGTATGCTTTAATTTTTATAGATACTAATTATATATATTATAACTCCTTTATGCTTTGTTTGAAAATGATGATAAAACTTTCCTATTAACATTAACATCAAGCTGGGCCGTAAGCTCCCTTGGAATAGAACTGGTGTTTGTAGGAAGAAGAAAAAGATAGAATAAAAAATATCTTGGTTATAATAGAGAGGTTTAATATGAATACTCGAATGATCAGATGAATTTCATTGATCAAATCGAACTATGATGATATAAATGAATGTTTTAACCCTAGTGAAGAGGGATATAGGAATGTGCATTAGTCACTCAAAATTGAGTCATTTGGTCACTCTCTTATTTATCAAATGCTTCCAAATCAAGTCTTACCAAGATAGATGGGGATAAACACCTACATACACCTGCATACACTCACACACACTTCGCCACACTTTCATGTTGACCTGCATAGTGGAACGTTCAACCTATAATGCATTATGTATGCAGAATGTGCCTCCTTTGCACAATATGTGGGTGTTATGCATGCTCAAACACTCACCTAACACCAATGGCTAGTGAGGTAGACTTCTGACCACATGTGGTTGGACCATAGGATCCCAAAAGTCTGTTTTTTGGGTTTTCTTTAGCTAGCTTTCAGTTTTAAAATTTTCTATTCCAAGTTAATTTAAAATTATTTTTCATTAGAAATATATTAATACTTATCTTAGTATAAGATTATACTTTCATAAAAAAAATTATTATCATGAAATTTAGTTACATAAATATATATATAATTTATTTAAATTTTAACATAAATTATTCATACAAATTTTTAAAATTATCTTTTATAACTAGAGTAAAAAAATTATATTTTATGAATATTAAATCAAAATTATTTTTAACTAAGGATTATAATTATTTTAAATTGACTCTTATCTTATTTATTATAAAATAATGAGTTAAAATTTTAGTTTGAAAAATAAAATTTTTCATATAAAATTAATATAAAATAATTTATTATTACTTGTTGTTTTTAATAAAAAATACATATATATTAGGAAATATGTTTTAAAAGGGATTATTATGTAAAATTAAATCATATATAATCTAAATTTTGAGTTAACACATATTTCAACTTGATTAAATTATGTATTTTTTAAAATAATATAAATACATAAACTGTAATATACTTTCATTAAAATTGAATTTATAGTTTTCAAAAAACAAATTTATCCCTTGAAAATTATTACAAAACTAATATTTATGAAATTTGTATATTTTAAATTAATTTTTACCCAAAAAATTGAATTTTATGTTATCTTATAATTTATTTTATTCAATTATAAAATACACTAAAAAAATATATTAAAACAAATATGATTAAAATTCACGGGATTTTACATTCTCGTTCCCTTAAAAGAATTACAACCTCACAATTTTTTCATCGCACTTAAGTAAATTATAAATACTATTCCATGGAGTTTAGGAAAACTAGGATCCCAAAATTTTTCTATGATTAAGAGCCACATATGTTAAAATTTCCAAGATCCCAAAAATAAACCCTATAACTCAAATATTATCCTCAAGTGAAAAAAATCTAAATCGCCAATATTAACCTAACCTTTCTTCCAATAAAAAATGTGACTGTCATGACCCGTCCCCTAAGGCTCGTGTTGTGACAACCCAATACCTGACTCCCTAAGGCCAGGGGTTAGAGAATAGCTACAAAGGCATATACCTGAAAGTGGTAGGAATATTCCTGAGTACCTTGATGCACACACATTCCCAATGACGTCCAACTAACTGATAGGGGAAAACAAATTTACTAAAACAAGTGTCGAGAACAAGTAAAAATGAAAATAAGTGAGCTAGAATACAAAGAAAACAAAAAACTAAAAATAGTAAAGTACAAAAGGACATAGGTACCCATCCTCTGAAAACCACACATGATAGTAAGAGTACTGTTTCCACTAGAAGTCGAAGTAGTATGTCTTGTCTGCGTGATCATACTAGGCCCCACATGGTCCTAGGCCACCAAGTCCTCCGTCGAAGCATCAATCATCTGCAACAGACACAACACGTGCAGGTGAATCCCATACAGGGTTGATTAACATAATATTTAAAAGGGGACCCCAAAGCACAACAGAAAGACCAAAAAATAACCCTCAAATAAAATCACGAAGCATAATCCTGAATAACATTCTTGAATCACAAGAAAACTCACACCAGGTATACATCTGACTGCAAATCATTTTTTTCCCATTTTTTATAGACCAGTTTAAGGGTTTACAGTATGCATAATAGGACTTCACCACATTCAGTAAACCCTTCACAACATCCAGAACAATTCAAATTTCACAATTCAAAAACAAAAATCAAAGGGGACATTTGTCCTTCCACGCGCCACACCACCTCATCGAGCCAAGAGCCCATCACCTGTCATCCTCGATCTGAGAACCGTCTCCATGCGCCACCACACCAACAGGACGCTGGTGGTCGTCGCACCAGGTATACATCTAGAGTAGTGATATAAGAATCATTAGTCACATCAATGAACAACTGGGCTTTTAGAGAACTCCTCCACTACGAGTAAAGTTGGCCTACTGGGTCACACAGATGCTGCTTCCCACTAACCTTGGGTTGCTGAGGTACACCTCCCAATCACGTACCGTGGGATATCCGAGTAGCACCGTCTCACTACCACTATAGACCTTTAAACTCACACATATGTTCTTTCCACCTTAGGCAACTTAGGTACTCCTCCCCATCGTGTACAATTGGTCTACTAAGTCGCACAATCTTTCTCCCACCATGGTCCTACAAAGTCACACATATGTGCTTACCATTGGCCATATTCGAGTCACATTGATTCTATTTTCAGCAGTCTTCAGGTCTCATCCATCCAAAGGGTTCCATACGTATCACACTAAATAGAACCGCTCCTCAAGGCATTCATCACATCTCAAATTCTGTGAAAGTCTCCTTGTAGCATACCAAAAGTTCTTACACATCGAGAGGGTCCCAACATCGTAAAGATCTCGTTGATCAGATGCCCAATTTGCATATTATTGGCATTTTAGTAATCAGGGGACAATTGCATCTTGACCCAGTACGACCTTGTCAGACCGACCCGAACAACAAGGCCCGTGGGTCCCACATACCTCAGTTTTATTTGAATAACCCAAAATCACCTCGTTCAGGGCAGGGTAGGTCTGGTCCATCCTAGAAAATGGGATAGGCCCAATGGGCCTCATGGGACTCGACCCGGTTTGGCTGAGGGTACAACCCTTGGGTGAAGGACCGGCCCGCCAGTACATGTATAGCTCTGTAAGAAAGGGTGTAGCCCACCGGAACTGGTCATGAATCTTGAGTGTGGGTCCATCTCACTGGCTGGGGGCGCGGCCTGCCAAGAGAAGCCTAGTTTTCTACAGTTGGACTGGTGGTGTGCATCCGAGATACAACAGTCGCTGCCGCATCCACTCCCTACCCCGTGGCTTGTCTACAGGGCCTCCGTCTACTATGGTCGAGTGACAACAGCTCGATAAGGTATCTTAGACATAAGATGTCGACTCCAGGTAGTGTCGGTCGGTGCCTCCTCTTCCATGGATGACGAGACATGACCACCTCCACCACGGTGTGCATGGGCGTGTAGCTTCCTCCAACGCATCCTATGAGGGCCATCCTCCTTTTCTATCATGTGATTCTTGGAGTGGTGTCAATGTTCTGGTCGTGCCGCACCAGCGCCACCTTCTGTGTGCCACCGAGTCTGCTCTAGTGGTCCGATATCTGATTGGTCTGCACCTTAAGGCCTCTCAGGTCACCGCTGTCATTGCCTTGGACACAAATTTCACTTACCGTAACTTGAGGATATGACCACAAGGAACGCACATGTAGAGGGACCTGGGACTTCTTCATCTTAGCTCGCACCCTCTATTTTAGAGGATTAAAACATGGGGAGGTTTGGGGATTATAGTTCAATCAAATAAGTAATATATTAATCCCAGATAGAGAAATCCCAAAAATTCTCACTCCCACAAGAACACATGATCCATAGATCAACTTTTTTGTGGGTTGATTCATGTTTGTCATTTAATTTTAGTATGGGAAAAAACAACTTAAACACATCCCCTACCTGGATTGAGGATATATTACTAACAAAAGGTGAAGTTCTGAGCCATCATCGATCCTCGATGTATTTGCATTCGTTGTTGTTCATTCATGGAATTAATCATTCTTTTTTAAAGAAGAAACCCACTAGTGGTTCATCAGATAATTTCCATGGCTTAATTATCATTCCTCCTACATGCCAAACAAATAAAAAGAAAACATGTCGAAATGTTTTAGATATGCCGTAACACTGCGTCATTACACCGTTTCATTTATGAAATTGTGTCACTTTTACACATCATTTAATGAATCATTACACTATGGTTTTATGAGACATTAATTAGTTCCATTAATGTACCTCTTCATCGTCCATCACCTCATTATAGCGTTTATGTGTCTCTGCTAGTGGGTTCAAGAAAAGAAAAAAAATATCATTTATATGTTATTTTATTTTCTTCTTAATTGTCTGAGAATTAGCTTTTCCGTTCGGCCCTTTCTGGCCAAAGATAAGTCATTTTAGGGGAATCCATGCGTTTTGAGTTCATTGTTATCAATCCGAGCACTCATTCAAAAGAGATAATAACCCAATCACGCATTTACTAAATGTTCATTAAAAAATTTCAAAATTCTGTTCTGGGGTCACCAGGCCTCAGAATAATGTGTTTTCAGAGTGTGTAGTCTCAAAATAGTTTTATATAAGTTTTAAAAAAAATTACATGGAAATTACAAGACATAATATTCTCCCCGACATAGGGATTTACATCCTAGAAATCCAAAACACGGGCTAATCAAACAAATGGGGGTTCTGAGCACGAATCTGAGACTCCCTCTCCAATGGGATCTTCTGAAGATTCCCATGATGCCAACGAATGTACACCAGAGGAATCGACCACCCACAAAATACCTACTCCCATCTATCCTCTATCTCCATTGGGAACTCCACAAACGTCACCCCATCGTAAATGTTCAGGTCGCCCCAGTACATGACGTGCGATGGATCATCCATGTATCTCTTTAGTTTCGACTGGTGGAAAAAATCATGCCCCCAGTGCATCTATGGGGGAAGAGATAGGTGGTACGCCACCTCACCAACTCGTCTCAGGATCTGAAATGGTCCTATAAATATCAGAGATAACATTCCACCCTTTCCAAATCTCTACAATCCTCATCAGGGTGAGACCCGATAGAACACATGGTCTACCTCCTCAAATTTCAAGGGTCTTTGTCTCTTGTTTTCATAATACTTCTTCTTGATCTACGCAATAATCAACCACTCTAGTATGATCTGAACCTTCTCAGTGGTATCCCATACCAACTCTATACCCATGAGTGTCTACACCCTAGGGTCTTTCCAACATAGAGGTGATATGAAAGGCTACCCATACAAGGCATCAGATGCTATCATTCCAATGGTTGAGTGATTATTGTTGTTGTTGAATAAAAATTCTACCAATGGTAGGTGGTTATGCAAACTATGACTGAAATCTAAGACACAAGCACGAATCATGTCATCTTGGGTCTTTATGGTCCACATCGTCTAACCATCTGTCTCGGGATGAATGGATGTGCCGAAACACAGCTACATTCTGAATGCTTCCTGCAATCCCTTCCATATTCAGGTTGTAAAGAATTCAAAATGGTTTGAGACAATTTTTAAAGTCACTCCGTGAAGCTGTACTATCTCTTGAACATAGAGGCTTCCAAATCCCTCTACCATTCCCTGATCCCAAATGGGTTCGAAAAGAGCATACTATGTGAGTTAGTAAATATTCCCCTAGATAGCATCATGGCCTATGGATGTATGTGGTAACACCATCAAAAAGTCCATCATTATACTGTCAAATTTCCACTCTGGTACCTCAAGAGGCTAAGACAAGCCTGCTGAAACTAGATGCCTGACCATCATTTGCTGAAATGTGAGGCATCATGAAATGAACTCAGACATTGATTTCTTCATTCTTGGCCACCATTACTGATGTCAGAGGTCTTGGTACATCTTCCCCACTTCAGGATGTAATTCCCAAAGGGGATTTATGGAACTCCAATAGTAGCTCCTCCTGTAAAACCACTCGTACTATTGTACACCCTCTAAAAACTATGATTTTCTACTAACCTATCAAAAATCCATTAGGAGAATTCCCTGAGGATAACTAAGCACGTCGGGCCATACAATCAACAACCACCCACTATGCCACCCTCCCTTTTTATACAAGTGGGGGAGTAAAAGTCATTGACTGAAGGTAAGTTGCTCCATCCTCACCCATGAAGGATATGTGCATCACTTCTAGCTACTCGATCACCTCGCTCACCTACTATAAACTAGTCATCCTACTAAGCATGTCTACTAAAACATTACCCTTACCAGGATTATAAACTATCTCAATGTCATAGTCATCAAGGATCTTCAACCATCGCCATTGTATCAGGTTCAGTTTTTTCTAGGAGAAGATATACATGAGAATATTGTGGTTGTAGTAAACAATAAATTGCTCACCCATCAAGTAGTGCTGCAAAATTTTTTATATAAAGACCATTGATGCTAACTCCAGGTCATGGTTCACATTGTTCTACTCATGCTACCTCATCTATCATGAGCCGTAGGTGATCACTCCTTGCTCCTACATGAGGACACAACCTAGACTGGTCCCTGATGTGTCGCAGAAAACTACGTACTCAATGACCTCCTATGGTATTATCAAGATAGGGGAAATGTTCAGTATCCCTCATAGAACCTATAAACTCTACTGACCTTTTTCCGTCCACATTAAGGGTTATCTCTTCCGTCTCAATGTCAATAAGGGTGCAACCACTTTGGAAAATTTTGGAAAGAACCTCTTATAGTAACCATCCAATACTAAGATGCTCGACTCCTCACTCACGCTCTTGGGTGGCTCCCAAGGGAGCGTTTCCTCTATGTTTGTTGGATCGAATACACATCCAGCCAATGAGATGTCGTTTCCACGAAAGTGGACCTCATGTATCCAGAACTAGCACTTTGTGAGCATACCATAAAGCTGGTGCTCTCGGAGTGTATTTAAAAAAATCTGTGGGTGTGTAGAGTTCTCCTCCTTGGACACCGAGTACATAAAGATGTCGTCAACGAAGACCACAACTGAATAGTCTAGGTAAGGTTGGAAAGTCGTTTTCATGAGTCCCGTGAACAATTATGGAGAATTTGTTATGCCAAAAGGCATCACCAAGAACTCATAGTGGCAATATCAGCATGTGAAAGTTGTATTCGGTACATCCTCACCCCATACCTAAAGCTGATGATAGCCAAAACTGAGGTCTATCTTTGAGAACCACCTCGCTCCCATTAGCTGATTGAATACGTCATAAATTCTTGGAAGTGGATAGTTGTTCTCCATAATCACCTGAATTAGACGCCAGAAGTCCACGCACAAACTCAAACTTACATCTGCCTTCATGTAAAAAAGAACTGCAACTATACATGGTGAGGCGTTGGGCCTTATGAATCTCTTCTCCTACAATTCATCCTATTGTATCCTCACATCGCGATTCTCTATGAGAGACATCAGTTATGGCGATGTGGATATCGATGTCATCCTAGGGTACAAGTTGAGGCAAAAGTCTACCTCTTTGTGAGAAGGTAGTCCTAGAAAAATCTAAAGAAAAAAATACATATACTCTTCCACCACTATAAGAAATATTGGAATCCTCTCATCCACTGCACCGAGGGTGAGACTAGAAAACTAGTCAGTGATCAGCTACACCCTCCTCTGAGAAAGTTTTTCCTATGCTGCAAGGTTTTCCTTCACGCCAGTGAAGAAAAGCATGGTCCCATCTCCACAAACACACCGCATTGTACGACATAAAGAGTCAATCTTAGAATGGAATGTTGAAAACCATTTTATACCCAAAATGTCATTGTAAGGCTTCGACGCCACTACTAGGAGATCCCAGCCAAATCTCTTGCCTCCAAGAGTAAGAAAAAACTATTGTAGCAATGTGTAATCATCGAATCCCCTCCTCTTGGAGTATATATCCATAAGGATCAATCAAAATGCTCCACCCGAATCATCGAGGTCTGAATGAGAATCATAGAAATGAATGAGTGATAAGAACTTGTGTCTACATGAACAGAATCTAGGGTAGAGAAGACATAGATCATACCTCAGATCATCTCTGATGTGTCGTGGTCATAAGCCACTTCTTCCCAAAGCTATGCTCTCCCATGTTCGCCTACTCACTAATGTCGAGGTGAACCACATGGGGGTGGTGGCGATAGTACCACAAACAGTCTCCCACTGCCTGATGCTTGACCTTCTCCACTTCTACATCAGCTGCTTTGTGGTCTACCTCACTCGAACCACTTCCTCTATATCTGCGAAAACCCAGCCATCTACTGGTCATCTGCAAGGATGGTTGGGAAGTCACGTTCAATGTGAGCCTAGCCACTACATGTGATACAAATATTGGCTCATAGATGACTATCTCTGGTCTCAGAGACAACTACTGACCCAGAGTCAAGTGGTCGACCCCTGAATGATCTAGACCTCTCGGGTCCTCGTTTCAGTTGTCTGATGCCTTTTCATGAATTTTTCACTAGGGGTATGCTGGTAGCTATAGCTGTTGGTGCCTGATTCTCCAAGAAGCTCTCCAGAAGAAGGTTTTTCTCTAGTACTTCATCATGAGTGGGGATGCTGAGAGACACCATCGATGTCTTGATCTCCTATATGAGTTCCTTATCAAAGGTCTAGGACCAGAATAAAGGGTCGTGCACCATGTTGGTGTAGTAGCGGTAGTGTTCTGTAAACCTTGTAGAGTACGCAGCCACTGAAGGATGCCGAGCTATCTGTTAATAAGCTCTTAGATTTTCACATAGCACAAGGTTACGGGAAAAAACGATTCTCAGAAAATCCACTTAAAGACTGCCAGAGAGAGGTTTTCCTCATCATGAGTCTGAATCGTTAGACTCCACCATCTCTATGATGACCCTTAGAGAAGGATCACAGCTAAGACCACCATCGGTCAAGAGGTGTCCTCACTATGAAAAAGAACCACGTCACTACCTCCAGTTAGTCATTAGGGACCTGAGGATCTATCTCTCTCTTGAACCTAGGAGGTCTATTTCTCTGAAACTCATGTAGGGTGTTGAGCCAATGTGCATCTTCTACCCATAACGCTGGTAGTAACTGAGATAAATGGGAAGTGGTGACACTGATGCACCAACCAATGGGGCCATCTCTAAAATTAGTCCTTGAACTGATGTCTCATCGCTAGGTGGGATGCCCACAAGATCATGTATTGGGATCTAAGATGTCCATCCATGAGGAGGAATCCTGAGATAGATCAAGATTTACCACGGTCAGGAGGTTATACATGGTTATATGACTCTTATTCAAAAACATAATAAAGATACACTTATTCATATAGTTTTTTCTTGTTTAGAGAATAAAAGAGTAATTCAAGGTCCTAGTTTATGGATACATCAGCTACTACACTAACACTGTACACCCAAAATCTGAAAGTCGAAATAAAAATTATTAATACTACTTCCCCAAAAACAAAAAAAGAGAATCTTGATCTTAGAGGTGGAACCAACTTCCCTTTGATACCACTTTTCCATGAACCACCCCCCAAGGCCTTTATCATGATTACCCAAAGCGCGCCTCTTAAAGGATAGAGGGTGGAAACTACCATCGAAGGCGTCAACCTGCAATTGTGAGGCATTTTCCTGAGTACCTGTACGCACACACATGCCCAACCACATCGCACAAACTAAAAGGGGAAAACAAGTATACTGAATGAAGTGAGGAGTAAAAGTCTTTCTAAAAACAAGCCAGAAAAAATACAAACCCAACAAAAATAACTAAAAACAAGAAAGTATAATGGGAATTGGGTATCAATCAACTGAAAACCCCACCTGATGGTAAGAGCAGTGTAGCTACTGGAATCCAAAGTAGTACATCCTGTCCACCTACTCCTACTGGTCCCCACTGGGTCCTAGGACACTTTGTCCTCCATTGAATAGTTGATCGTCTGCACTTGACACACACGTGTGGGAGAAGCCCGTGCAGGGTTGAGTAATAAAACACACAGTAGGGGACCTCGAAAACCAAGGAAAGACTACAAAGTAATACTCAAAGAAGAAAATGAAGCATAAGAACAAAACACAATCAAAAAAGCACAAGACGCCTCAAATCATGTATACATTTAAGGTAGTGATAAAGGAATCATTAGTCACAACATTGACCACCTTAGCTACTGGACAACTCATCCACTATGTGTATAGAGGGTATGCTAGGTCACACAAAAGTAGCATCCCACTAACCTTGGATTACTGAGGAACACCTCCCCATAATGTACCCAGTGCCTTCTGAGTCACACAGTATCGCTCCCACCCACGACCAGCAAAGTCACACATAGGTGCTTCCGAACATATCCAACTAAGGTACTCCTCCCCATCGAGTATTGTTGGTGTGTAGAGTCACACAGTCTCTCTCCCACCCCACCCTCGACCATAAAAGTTACATGGAGGTGCTTCCCACTAGTCCATAGTCATGTTACACATAGTCACTTGTTATCAGTCTTCATGTCTTAGTCAAACGTATGGTTCCGTACATAGTGTGCTTGGGAGAACTTCTCTTCAAGACATTAATCACATCCCTACTTTCTTGAATGTATCATTAGAATATAAATAAATATTCGACTCCTTGAGAAGGTCTGAAAGTTGTAAACATCTCATCAATCAGATTCCTAGTTTGGAAGTTATTAGAATTTTACTAATCTGGGGATGGCTGCATCTGGGCTTGGTCAGACTGACCCAACCAACCCAGACCGGGGGTCTTATATACACAAGTTTTATTCGACTAACCCAAGCTAGCCTAGATTGGGTTAGGGTAGGTTCAGTTAGGACTGGCCAGTGGGATAGGCCCAATGGACTTACTGGACCTGGTGCATTTTGGCCGAGGGTCCAACCCACCAGGTCACCCAGCGACCCAGTCTCATGTGGCCCGACCCAAAGGGTTTGGGTCTCGCCAAACGATGTCAGTCTGGGCCTGGATGATAGTTGGGGGAGTGGCTCAATAGTATAAGCCTGGTCCGCTAAGGGAAGATAGGTGGTGTGTGCCTGGGACACAGTAGCTTACGCCGCATCCCCTTCTTGCCCGGTGGCTCATCCGCAGAGCCTCTATTTTCCATGGCTGAGTGATTGTGGGATGCTGACTCCATGGGATTCCAGCTAGCACCGCATCTTCCGTGCCTGATGGCCCATGACCTCCCCAACTATGGCTGACAGGCCGCGACCTCCTCCACTATGGCCAACGGGCCGTGACCACCTCTACTGCAGTGCGCATGGGAGTGCTGCCACCTCCAGTGCACCCAACGAGGGCTGACCACCTCATCCTATATGTAGAAATAGGGGTAGCACCACTATTCATAGGGTTCCATTGTCGTGCCGGTGGTGTCGCACCAACGACACCATTCGTGATCCACCAAGTCTGCTCCTGTGGTCCAATCTCTTATCTGTATTCACCTCCAAGCCTCTAATGTCGGCATCATCACTAATTTGGACAAATATTCTTCTTCCCACTATTTGAGGATGTGGCCATGAATAATTCATTTGAAGAGGGACTTGAGCCTTGTTTGTGCCTGCCTGCGCCCTCCGTAATAGAGTTTTAAAGCATGGGGAGGCTCAAGGATAGTATTTCAATCAAACAAGTGATAGTTTAGACCCTGATAAAAAATCCCAAAAAGTCACCCTCCTTCAAGAATGCACAATCCACGAATCAACCTATTCATGGGTTGATATGTATTCATAATTGAATTTAAGAATGTGGAAAGATCATAAACACAACCCCTACCTAGATTGGGGATCTGTCGCTAACAAGAAGCAAAGCTCTGAGCCGTCGTCGATCCTCGATGTGTTAGCATTCTTCGCTGTTCATCGATGATGTTCATCATTCTTTTTTGGAGAGGAAACCCGCTGGTAGTTCATTGGAGAGTTGCAATGATTTAATTTCCATTCCTCCATCATGAAAAAAAATGAAAACATGGCATAGCATTTTAGTTATGTTGTCACACCATTTTTTTTTGCACTATTTTATTTGTGAAACAACTAAACTATTACATATTATTTAATAAATCATTACGTTGTGGGTTTAGAAGCCATTAATGAGTTCCATTAATGTTCCTTGTCATGACCTCATCTTTCAATCGCAACGTCCTCATGTGACCGCTTATCGGTTGAGGAAAAGAAATAAAATATCTATTTAATGTTATTTTAATTTTTTCGAAAGGTCTAAAAATTATCTTATTCAGTTTAACCCATGCTGGCCTTAGGTATGTACTTTTTAGGAATATCCCGGCATTCTGAGTTAAACATTGTCATCATATTTTCAATCTGCACACGAATTAAAAATTTCAAAAAACTTGCACGCACATTTACTAAAAGTACTATAACAAATTTTTAAAATTCAATTCCAGGTTCACCGGGCCTCAGAATCACGTGTTGTCAGAGGGTGTAGTCTTGAAATAATTCCATATAATTAAAAATTATTACACAAAAATTACGAGATATTAGAGTGACATCCTAATACCCACACACCTGAATGCTCTTCTAAAAACATGTTGTAAATTTTTTATAAAAAGTAAAATATATATATATATATATTCCATTACATATGTGATTATATTTTTAGTCTACGTTTTGGAATATTAGGAAAACACATTTAATAAAGCATTTTTCTGAAAAACTAATTTTGATAACCTTTTTTCAATTTTATTATAAAATAAATTCTTCCTCTTATATGTTATTATTCAGGAAAAATAACTTTCAAATTTTAAATAATGAGTTCTAGATTTGGAAAACATTTCCCTTTTTATTTAAAATTAATAGCATCTTGAGTAATTTTTGATACTATAATAAAGGGTAAATCAAAAAATTAATGTTTAAAATATAAATAAGAGGACTAAAGAATGTCCCTAAAACTATCCTAAAATTTATTAAAAGAGTTTATGACATCCAGAATCATCAGAAGGTAGAATATATTGCCTTTTGTTACAGTATTTATGTGATTAAAAACATTACTATATTTTATTTAATGAAAAGTAAAAAAATGTCAGGGAAAAAATTTTATATTTTTAATATGGGGATAACCAAAAGATATTTTAATTAAAAAGATTATTTTAAAATTAAAAAGTTTTTTCTTCATAATTTTAATTTATTTTAATTTTTTGTGATGAAATAATTAACTAAGACGCTTACACAATTCTGAACCAGTAATAATTTAATTAATGGAAAATAAATGAAATGATATTTAAAATATTGAACGTTATATAATTTGAAACAATATTGAAGATATATTAATTTTATAGAGAATTATAACATTTTAGGGATGTATTAAATAATTTATTTGGTTTTGATTTGTTTTATTTGTGTTATAGAATTCATACTAAATGAGTAGTTCTGAAATAGACATTATTGTAAAATTTTGAAAACAATATTTTATTAAATGATATAAATTCTTTAAAATTATTTATTTTTCAAATTGATTTATATATGATTTAAAATATTAAAAATAGTCCATTTAATCTATTTATTTCCAATTATAGTAATAATTATTATCCATAAAGTGAAAAAAATCTTGTTATCATGGTGAGTGTCAAAATTGTTAATAGATGGTTTAAATCAAATGAAGTGATTAAAATGAAACCTAAAAATATCCAGAAGTTATTTTATAAATTTATATATACTCATCCAAATATTATATTATAAAATTAATAACATGTATCTATTTTTACATAAAAACGTTTTTATATTAAATTAATATTTTAACAAATTTAAAGATTACACATCCTCAATCTTATAAAACAGAATCTCTTCTTCACATTTCATCACATTTAAAATACATTTTTTTAGAAATTAATTGAAAAAAATACCTTCATTAAATCCCTCTTAACATATTTGTGAATTTTTATTATAAAATTGACCTAAAAACCCTTTTAGTGTTAACCACAAGAGATTTTCTAAAGAAGAGGTATCATTTTTGACCAAGAGTTTTTGAATTCTTTCTTATTCCACATCATTAAAATATTATAAAACAATGTTGAAATATTAAAACCATATTATAAAATATACTTTCATGTTTATATTTTAATGTAACAGCCTATATCAATCTCCTCTTCCATTAAATAGGAAACAAAATAACCATTCATGTGTATTGAAAACTATCTCCTTGTGAACCGATGTAATTTAATTTCCATAACCGCACCACATAGATATTTTATAATTACTTAATTAATGTTTCTATATGATATTTATGAAATATTTATCATTATAGAAAGAGAATATATTATTTAACATATTACTATTCCGTTCACTTAAAAAATGATAATATTATTTTTGTGTGTGTGTGGACTTCCCCCACCACGGAGCGATGTGACTTATTTTTCATTAATACATAACAATGATGATATATATAGGTATAGTTAAAAAATTTATATGATATTTAGGATATTATTATAATTTTGGAGAGGTAAAAATAATATTTACCTTCTTTCTATAAGGATTATTGAAAAATGTAACATTATTCATATGTACGCATGGGCTCTGGTATCAATGATTGAAACGTAGTTCATTTTTCATAACTATTTTTAATAGTTGGTTTTAAAAGTATAATTTATTTATAAAAATAAAAATTATTTAATAATTATTATTTTTTATTTGATGGAATAATAACCCCTTTTTCAATTTCAACCTACTGAAGTCATCTAAGACTAATGAGTTTAATATCATCAAAATGTTCAATATAAAATTAAAATATTATTTAATTAAATATAACCTAAGACTAAATAAAATAAAATGAATAATTAAATTGAATTTTTCATAATAAATTAAATGAAATTAAAAATAGGTTTTATATTAATTCTAATGAGATTTTGGGAAAATAATTATTTCAAGAGATGAGATAAAGATATTTTTAAAGGTAATATTATGATATTTTCACAGAAAATGTACATATTAAAAATAGGGTTTTCATGATTTGTCATTTTTTTAGAAAATTGAGTAATTATTTTATATCTCATACTGTGATTTCTGCGCTCGTCCCACATTTTAAAATTATTTTCATAGGGTTCATAGTTCGGTAACGTAAATGTAGAACTAAATTTTAATGTCATTAGGATTTATCATGAAAATAAATAATTTTTTATTTTAAATGATTTATATTTTATGAAATAAGGATACTAAATAAATAATAAAAAATCATAAATTATGTGTTTTTAATGAGCTATGACCTAATGATCAGTGAATATTAAAAATGTACTTAAGAATGTACGTAAGTGAACTCTAGTCCAATGATAATAGAATTATACTAGATTCACCTATTGTTTTGAACCATGAAGTAGTTTAGTATGGAGATATATTTTATTGTAAGGAACACACGTTTTTAATTCTTCACTTTAGATATTAACTGTTATTGAATAAGGTGATTTAGTATGTTATGGTCTTCTGAATAAACCATATGGCTGAAGATGCAATATGTGAATCTAAAAATTCTAAGACAGAAAAGTATATTCATTTGTCTAATAAGTAATAAAATTTTGAGGAAAAATTAATATAAGTGGGGAATAATATAATAACCCATGAAATTATATAATAAATAATTTCTATATTTATACCATTCATTAATTAGTTAGTTATATTCAACATAAAAATACTAATCAATTTTTAAATAAAAAAGAAAATATATTTATTAAACTCTTCTCTAATAAGGTTTTATTTAAATGATAAATTATCAAATAATATAATTTTAATTTTAAAAAATGAATTTAATTTTTGATATTATCATTTCAAATGTACATTAAGTTATATATTTTTTATTATATGAAATGATTATTTTTTAGTGAATATCAAAAAATACTATTTTTATTAAAAATAGCATTTATTTCATAAATTTACAAAGTAAAATTATTCATTGGATGATTTTTAAATTTAATTATTTACATTTGATTTATAATAATCAATTTATTTTTTTTGTAAATTAAATTTGAACTTAAATTTATTATAAAAACACATATATTAAAAAGAGCATTCGGATGAAAAAAATGTTTTCTACAAAATTTTTCTGTATAATTTTAAATTATATTATATCACTTTTGTTTTTTGAATCAGGAAAAATGGAATATAGATTTTCAATCAGAAGGTCCTGTTTTTTTAAATATGCACTTTTTGTTTTAGTCAAAATGAAAAGAAACCTTAGTAATTTTTTTATTATGATAAAATGTCAATCGTGTAAATGACGTTAAAAATAAAATGAAAAGGAATAAATAATGACCATTATACTTTAAATAATTTTATTAGATAAGTATATATCATCCATAATAATCCAAATGCTTAATATATTTCATTATTTTCATTTTTTTGTGATTATTAGCTTTATAATTTTTTATGTAATGAAATGTCAAAAATGTCACTCTTATTTTTAGTAATTATACTATTTTTAAAATGGGTATAACCATAGTATATGTTTTATTAAATATAGTTTTTTTAATATAAAATATTTATATTCATCATGGATATTTTTTATTATTTTTAGTGAAAAAATAATTACCTTAAATGCTTACTCAATGCTGACGTGGTAATTATTAAACTAATGGAAAAGAATAAAATAAATGATATTAAAATATTAATAGGAGTATAATTTGAAAGACTAAAGGTGATGCATGATTTTTTTAGATAAAAATAATTTTTTAGAGATTTATTTATATATTTTATTCTAATTTTATTTGTTGTGTTCATGTAATAAAATTCAATGTAAATGAATAGTTCTAAAATATAAATTATTGATAATTTAAGAAAATAATATTTTATAAAATGTTATAAATTTTCAAAAAAAACTATCTTCAGAAAAGTGATTAGTATATGGTTTGGAATATCAACCAAGGTCCATTCAGGTGAAGTTTATCTATTTATGGTAATAATGTTTACCCTCAAATAGTAAATTCCTTTTATCAGGATATGTGATAAAAGGGATAACAAAAGGTTAAAAAAATATAAGGATACCAATGTGATATTAACTATTAAAAAAATTATTTAATGAGATTAATTTTAATTACAATCATCTAATTTTATAATATTTTTAATTTTGAGGCATTTCAAAAATAGAAATTAATTTATATTATATTAATATTTTAAGAAATTATAAGAGTACCACACCCCAGTTTTATAAAATGGAACATATTAATTTCATTTCGCCACACTTAAAAAAACATTTGGTTTTATAAATTTTTAACTAAATCAATTAATCACATATCCAATCAAGTATTATTAATTGTTTAATAGTAAACCAACATATTAAATATTTTTGTGTAAACCTTAAAATATTGTCCAAATAAGTGGTATCATTATTAATCGAGTATTTTTGTATTTCCTCTTATATCAACTTAAAAACATCTATAACCATGTCAAAATAGTTAAAAAGTATCAAAAATATAATTAGGTGTTTTTATGTTAATTTTACAAACTATATTTGTATTTTATTTCATCAAATGGGTAAAAAAACATTGTTTATGTGTACAGAGGAAAACCTCTTCATGAACTAATATAATTTATTTTCCAATAATTAATCTCAAGGATGTATTAAAATTATAGAATTAATATTTATACATTATATTCATGAAATATTTATCATTCTAAAATGATAATATACCATTTACCTTCTTACCTTTCAATTCACTCAAAAATTATAATGTCATTTGTGTGTTCATGGAATATTTATCATTATAAATAGATAAAAAAATACTTACATTCTTTCTAAAATTATCATTTAAAAGGTAAACATTACTCATATATACATACAACATATCCATATCTAAGGTGGTCTCCTAAAAGTTTAGTCTTAATTCCATGAGGTGATACTCCCAATTTACACGATATTTTAGTATAAATAAATGAATGTAAATATCTAGTGTAAAATAATTTATTGGCATAATTCAAAGAAACAAGTAATATATAAGTCACCACTTCATTAGATGACCCTACATCAACTATAGTAGTAACAAAATATTTTCCCACACCCCTTTTATTTTGGCCTTTTATGTTTTATCCAAATTAAACATATTTAGACATTTGTTAGAATAAGGATCCTACTCATTGATACTAAAATATCTCACCAATGTATAAATATCAATAACATAAGTATTTTATTATTTGATACCCATTCATTCTCTGTCAGAATCCATATGACCAAACATACCACAATGGTAACAATTTTTAAGTTTACTAGATATTCACCTTGATTCTTTTTAACAAAATTGAAACATTTAAGAGATTATAATTTTACTTAATTGATTTATTCTTCCCAATTTGCAAGAACAATTAAATTTTCATAATATTTTCATCTCGAGGACCATATGCGTCTACAAATTCAATCTAATGTTTTTGAACATGATGAACAACTTTCTCTTAGTTGTTAAATTCTTGTGAGGAAAATATATTCAATTTTTTTTAAACCTATGTAAAATCTATTAATTTTAATGTTATGACCTCGAATAAAATATTGTACATACCTAGATAATCATGAAAAAAATATCTATAAATAGCTATTGAATTATCATAATTTTGGCTCAATTCAAATAACTATTTCTCCTACCTGAGTACTAAAAAAATATGGAAAATTTTTTCATGGAAGATATTCTTAAATGTGAACAGTTCCATGGAATCAAGCTTATATATATATATATATATTTGGTACTATAATCCTAACAACACAATCATTCAATTTATAAATTAGAATAATAAATGTAAAATGTTAACTCTTTTACATTATAAACACAACATGACATAAAATATGTTCTTTAGGTAATTAATCCATCATTTGGATAAAATAGTGTCAGAAGAGTCACTAAATTTTTGAGGAATTTGATTCAAAAAATTATTTACTATCTTCATGTTCCTATTTGGCATATCTTACTTATCTCTATCATGGATTTGGCCTCCATTTAATGATTTCATCAATTGAGCTATCACAAAAACAAACTTCTTAATTAAAATAATGTACATTTTGGGTTTCGGACATGGAAGGATATTATCCTCCAAGCGCCTTCCTTCTTCAACCTCCTAGTTTCTTCTATGGAAAAATATTTTAATCAAACATATTTTAGTCAAATAAAAATGGTAATCTTAAAAATATATATCAATTCAACATAAAAATTATATAAAATCATTTAATTATATAATATTATAATTATATGAACCACTAATGTTATCTAAACCCTTATATGATTCCATTATTAACATCATAACCTTAAAAATTATATATTCTAGTGTCTTTAGACTAACTTTGACATAAATTAATTCCAAATTATATTTCTATTTTATTGTTTTAGATAATTATGTCTTTATTCATACACATAAAACCATAAAATGAAATCTAGTATCTCTTTTTATTTTCCATTTTCCACATAATATTAAACTTCTAAAATAAAATATGATTTGTTTCATGAAAAATATTCACATCATTTAACTTGGCTTCTTCCTATCTCATTCAAATACTTAAACCCTATGATAAAATTATTTAAAAAATGTTGTGGGTACAAAAAATATTATTAAGGTACATAAAAGAATAAATATGTTTGTCTGGTGAATATCATTTAAACCCTTGAAAAAAATTTCTTAAAAAATCCCTTTAAATCCCAAAATAGAATCATTTTTCATTTAAATGTATAATTTTTTCACATTTTGAAATCAATAAATTTCCATGAAAAGTCATTAGAAATCATAGAAAATTCATGTAGGTTCCTTCAAAAATCATCATCATAAAAACCGTAAAAAATATACAATTTTAAAAATCATACAACTGGCTTATAATATAATTATTTTGAGTAATTAATCATTACCTAATTCATTATAGTGTTATCTAGAAACACCCATAGTATCTGATATATCAATTTCATACATGATATATAATGGGGAATAAACCTTTATATAGTTTGTATCTGGAATAAATATTAGCTATAATGAGCCTCATCCATTCATAAACATTTTCCATAGACTATAACATGAATAAAACACTTGAAAACTTCTTTTCATCCCATGTGAAATACATATTAAAATATAAAAACAAACATTTATATTAAAAAAACCCATTTGAAATAGTAATATAACATGAATTGGGAAATTATATTTTTTATTGAAGAAAAAATAAAATATTGTATAGAAATCCAGAAAAATATGTTACATTTATAGTAGTAATACATGTCATTGTCATTATATATGTAAAAAAAGAATATTACTTTTGTATTTTGTAATGAAATTCAAAACGTTGCATAAAAATATTATCCTTGAAAACCATTGAAAGTAAGTCAAATGAGAAAAAATACATCATTTATAAATATTTTACGTCGATAAAAAATTAATACAATATTTTAAAATAATACAGACATAGATGAAAAAGTGTTTTAAGGGAAATTTTAAAAGGGGATTTTAAGAAGAATGTCCCTTACCTTGAGTCGTACTTATCACATATATTCTTTGTCTTCTTGAATATTAAAATTATGTTAATTTTATTTACCTAATTAATAAAAATTTTCATGTTATTTATTTCTTTTATTTTATTTAATATCATGTTATATATAATTACATAATCAGTTAAGATTATGTCAGATGTTTTTATGATATTTATTTCATAATTACAAAATGAATTTGGTTGGTTAAAAATGGTAAAAGAAGAAATTAAGCCATATTATATAGAATATAAATTATACTATAAAATCCAACCATTAAATGTGATTATGAAAAATAAAATACATTAGATTCATGCTGATGGTACACCATACATACACATGATTTGTGTTTCTATTATTCAAAAATTATTTTTTTATTATTTTTTTCTTTATATAATAATAATAATATCATAAATATAATATAAAACATTTGAATATACTATAGATAATTGTTGTGATGTGGTGATGAAAAATGAATTTGATCAGTGTGTCGAGGTTGTGGTCATCAGAGAAGCATGCATGACATTATCATTTTTTACTGAATGATAATTTGAGAAGGTATATGAAATATTATATTATAAAAATGATAAAGTTTCAATTAATATAATATATAAAATTGGAATCCTTTATAATTTATCCTTTAGATATAGTTATGGAAAACTAATTACATAGGTTCATGTGGTGGTAGTCCATTGTATACATGAATAATGTTTTTATTTCCCATTTAATTAAACAGGATATAAATATATGATTTCATAATAAAATAAAATTTAATTTATATATAGAAGATAATTTTTTATTTCACCATGGTTATGTAATATTTTTATGATTTTGAATGATAAATAATACAAAAAGACTTTATTAAGGACAATAAATCTTTTTCAGACAATAACTTATGGTTTATAGAAAAAGTTACTATATTTTGGTATTATTATAAAAAATAATATATGATGTGATGATATTTATAAGGATTTTTTATATGTGAATTTTTTTTGATCCAAAACTTTTTTGAAATTTTTTAAAATGAGAAGAAATAGTTTCCATTTATAAGAGAGGGGAGGGGAACTCTTGGAATTTCTTAAAATATTAAATTGTTATCAATTTATTTTGATGGTAAAATGAATAAAAAGTTAAAATAATATAATAAAATATTATTACGTGTTTAAATAATCATATCAATGTTTTTTTAACATGTTTAGTGTTGAGTCAATAATGCTTCCTTGTGACTTTCCCATTCCATTGTTTTTTGAAAATCCCAAACACTCTTTCTCAAGGAAAATTTTTTTTTTCCATAAGTTTTTTATTTAAGGAAATTTTCTCCTAACCCAGATTTTCCTTAATAAGTAATATTTTACTTCTCTAAGGAAAATTCATCCTTACCTGTTTTTCATTTTTAATATTTTAGTTTCTCAAAATATAACTATTTTTATTCCTAAGTGAAAAATTCAGGTTCACATATAAAACTTAGGAATTCTATAAATACATAGATATAAAGTATTTTGTTTCTAGGATTAGAATTCAAGTTCCGAATTCTCTGAAATTAAGGTTATAAATTCTATTAATTCAGACTCCAAATTTCTCTAAATTCATATTCTGAATTATCTAGAATTTAGACTCTAAATTCTCGGAAATTCAGAATCTGAATTCTCTGAAATTCATGTTCTGAAATCATTGAATTCAAACTCTGTATTCCTTTGAATTCAGATTCCGAATTCCTTAGAAATTAGGCACTGAATTATCTAAAACTCAGAATAAAAATTCTTTGAAATTCAGGTCCCGAATTCACTTAAATTCAGAATCAAGATTTTCTGAAATTAAAACTCCGAATTCATTAGAATTACAACTTCAAATTCCTTATAATTCATACTAAGAATTTCTTTGAATTAAGACTCTGAAATCCATAGAATTCTTGTTCCAAATTCCTTAGAATTCAGACTCCGAATTCCCTATAATTCAAACTCTGAATTCCTTAGAATTCATAGTCCTACTTCCTTAGAATTCAAACTCTGAATTCTATAGAATTCTAATTCTTGAATTCCTTGGAAAACAGAATACAAATATCCATGTAATATAGAATATTAATGTTTTCCTATTATACTCTGAACATTATATTTTCTATAGAATTTGAAAAATAAATTTGACAAAGAATCCATATTTTACTTATCCTTTTTATAGTTATAAAATGATTTCGTGCATTCATTTTTAAAATAACTGTTGTTTGAGTGACACATGTACATGTCCCCTCGAAATTTATGGATAAATATGAACATTGGAGGAAGAAGCCAACTGTTGGAGATGTTCCAATAAATAGGAGATCATTTGAATGACTCCAATATATAGTTCTATAACTCTAGAGATTACATGTTGTTGAAGTGATTTCTAGAGAGAGAGACTCTCATACTTTGTGCGTATTGAATATATTTTTCCGATTCCATCCTACAAATCTGATTGTTTTTGTGCAGAATTGAGGGATTCTAGGGATAGGAAGACAAAGGTTCCTACTACCATAATGTTCGAGGACTTATTTGATAAGGAAGAAAGAGGTGTTGAAAACCTTGAATTTTGAGGGCTTGTGGGGATAGTAAGACAGACTCCGATATTTCTATCGAGGGATTACCCTAGTGTGGGTAAGAAAAACATTCATGAATGTATAAATCAAGGGACCTTTATCCAAGGTTGTTGGATACCCTACTCTTTGGATTAAAAGATTTTATTCTGGTTACTTTCATTGTTTCAAGTTTGTTTTCTGCTGCATTTTGATTTTTAAGGGAAGTATAACTATCTTATACTTTCTTATACTTGTATACTCTGATTAGTAATATTTTATACGATTTAAGGTAGAATCTTTTTCATTTTAAATTTGTTTTATGTTTCATTTCCAAAACCATATTTCTGGAATCTAGCATGTTTATAGAACTAAGATGTCTGGTGAATTTACCTTATTTAACATTGTTAAACAATTAAAAATTTTATACCATTAATAAAAGTTCGAAATGAATTTTTTAAAGCATACAATTCACCCCCTCTTGTATATTGAGAATCTACATCCTATTTCAATCCTATATTTATATCCCATTTGTGCCCTTATCTTTTGATTTTAACCATCTATTAACCCTTTTCACACATACCTTGATAATAAGGTTTACTTCACATTGAGTGTCATGATTATTATCATAAATGAAAAAATAACCCATAAATGGAACTTGTTTGATATTTTTATCTATATCCTAATCCATTTCCAAAATATAAGATTTTTAGTAATTTAAATCTTTTATAAATATTTTATTTTCATAAATTATAAATAATGTCTATTTCAGAACTATTAATTTACTATTACTTTTCTAAAATGAATAAAATAAATAAAAATTGAATAATATCATTTAATAAATAACTACAATTTAATCATTATCTTGAACATTTTATTTATAAATTAATTATTTCAAATTATACTACTTTTAATATTGATAGTATCATTTATTTTATTTTTCTATCAATTTAATAATTAATTTTTCAAAATTGTGTAAGAATTTTAAGTAAGTACATATTCACAAAAAAAAATTACCATTATGAATATAAATCATTTACCTTTATAAATAATATTTATAATCTAAAATTTCTTATAGTTCTACCAATTTTTAAAAAATTATATTTAGTAAAAATATAAGTGTAAAATTTCTTTCCTTTTCTATACAAAAGATATTATAAAGGTCATAATGACCTAAAATTTTAATAAATAAATATATTTGACATTTTGTTTATTATATAAGAGGTATAATAATATAATAAAATTATGTCAAGTGTGGGGGTCATTTCATAGTCCTTGTCATTTAAATTTTAAATTAAATTACATTATTTAACATTTATCATCGTAACAAATATTACAGAGGTTAGTATAAATTCTTAAAAAAAATAAAAGGGACCATTGGATGAATTTTTTTTAATACAAATTCAAAATAGAGAATCCATTACTCAAGATTCTAAAAAACTTGTTGAGTTTAATTTGAAATTAATCATGAAAAATGAAATGAGAAATGTGTTTTTTAAAAATTCCCTTTTCAATATGAATTTTTATACTAAATTGAAGTATAAAATTAATTTATAAAATAAGAGTTTTATTATTTTAATTAAAAATAATCTAATTAAATTTTAAAAATCATTCAAAATTTAATTTAACTTTTTAAATACTTGAAAATAAATTCCACTTTGCATATAAAAATTAATATTTTCACTATTTACTAAAATATAAACATTTTTAGAAAATGATAAAAACTTCTTCCTAAGATAGTTTTCACACGATGATATAAAAAATAAAATTTAACTTTTTAAAATTAAAATTCTATAATTTTAAAATTAAAATGTTACATAAAACATTATATGAAAAAAGTTTAACAAAACTATTTATTTATTTATTTAAATTTTAATTAATATTTTTGTAGTGAATATAATAACCAAATTCATATTTTCATTAAATACAAATATGATTTATTATAAAATTAACTAGGTTTTTGTATTCATCCCCCATTTTTGAATGTTCTTACTTTCAAATTTATTCACTTACAAAATTGGCGGGTATATTGTTCTATCGTTGCATTTTTTATTCCCATATTTCATTTTAAGCCATATAGTTTTACGTTAAACCATAAATTGGTGAATCAACTTATTATATATCACACTATCTCCATGTTAATGAATTTGATCAAGGTTTTACATATAACAAAGGTTATATTTTAACTGAACTACTTAAGTTAATGAAACATGAGATAAATCAAACACATATTTTATTAGCATCAAAACATAAAAAATGTTGTGTACCTTGGATAATCATAAAGAAAAAAAACTTTTTAGGAAACTTATTTATAATTATCATAGATTCCATAAGTTAAAATATAAAATAGACTTACCTTCCCCTTTTAACATAATTCATATCCATTTTTATAGAGAAACACTTTCAATAATACGATCACCTACCTCAAAAGAAGTATCATTTATCCAGTTACAAGTATAATAGTTCGGCCTAATTTGTGACATTTTCATGTAATTTTTAATCATATTAAACTTTTTAGTTATTTCTTATACAAAATTTATTCCCATAAACTTCCACTCTTCTACTACACCATAAAAATATATTCTCTAACACCACATAACATATAATTCCTCAAAAAGATTGATTTATATACTTGAATGAAAATTATTATTATAAGAAAAATAAACAACTGAAAGATGATGATTCCAAAATATCTAGAAATCTATTTAAAAAGTGTGACAAATATCATCGGTGTATGGAATTTTCACTTGGATATTCCATCAAATTTTGGATGAAATGGTGTACTAAAATTTAATTACGTACCTAACAACCTCTACTGGCATTTTTGTAAATTAGAATTGAATTTGAGAACATGATTACATAAAAATAGTGAGAGTAACTCTATTTAACTTTATTATATCCTTGAGATATGATTAAGAATTTTTATCCAAATTATGAACATCCCGAATGTGAATGAAATTTATAGATTTAGTTAATTGATAAAAAAAATAACCCAAATCACAATTTTTTTCATCAAGATGTCTTTGGAAACCCCACTATGAAATCCATGGATACATTTTTCCTTTTCCCACTCAGGAACTGGAAACTGATGAAGATCCCCCATTAAGAATTTATGTTATATCATATCTTGATTACAATTGAAACATTTCATGGCAATTTAAGTGATATATCTTTTTATTCTATCTCACTAGTAATACTCACGAAACACACTATGTGTCTTAGTGCTACCTAGATGAACATCAAAATTAGGACAATGAACATCACTAAATAATTCTATCTTGAACTGGTAAACATAATGAACATATAATCGATTTACAAATATCAAAAAATATTATTATTCACCATTAAATTCATGGAACTTAGCCTTTTTAATAAATTATTCCCCTTCCAATAACTCACACTATTTCTTTTGAATATTCTTAAATCCTTATAACCGATTCGACTGCACTGAAACCTAATACTAAATATATGTAGTTCTTGTATCCTCAACTTGTAGTCCAAAATTTATAAAATAATTAACCAAATGGCCATTTTGTTAATTTTAAGTTGTTGGGGTAGAATTAATTTTTTGTCACAAAGAATAAACTACAATGGTTTCTTTTTTAGGATTGAAATGAATCATAAAATAATAATCCTTCATCAATTAATAGAATTTTCTTTTTCCCATGTTAAACTATTTATGATTGACTATTTATCTCAAACTTTTATAATCAGTAGATATTTCACACTTGGCTACATATAAATTATTCCTACAAATTTTTAAAGAAAAAACCACAAAAATTTTTATTGACAATACATAGAATAATTTAACACCTAATTTTTTAGTTGACGTGAATAATAATAAATTAATTTATCAGTCTATATTTGAATAAAATGTTTAGATTCTTGATAAAATAGATAAATTTTTATAGAATATTTTGAATCTCCAAGTTAAGGTTTTTTTGAAAATTCTTATGGTTGAAGAAGAAATATGTGAATTTTAAAATGCTATGACGGAATGGTATCCCCGCTTATTTAATTAGTTAAAAAAATTTATGGACACAACATCAAAAAGGGTGTATAATGTAACAAAACTATTATTGAAAGAATATTTTGTCACTATATTTATATCATTCATGAATTGGATTCTTATATTCATTATGAAAATATTAATTATTTTTTAAATCCAAAATGAAATAGTTTTGCTAAAATATTTTATTGTAAGGTTTTATAAAATGGTTTCTTTCTGATCTTATAGAATACTAATTTGAAAAAATTAATTTTATTTTTGAAATCATCATGTTCGAATTAACTTAAGATGGATTTTTTCTAATTCTCTAAAAGATTCATTTTTAGTGAATAGTAAAGAATATTGATTTTGATAAAGAAAATTGTTTTTATTTTGAAGTAATTAGAATTTAAAATTCTATTATTTAATGAGATTTAATTTTTAATTAGTTCCATTTTATTTAAAATAATTCAATTTTAAAATTTTAATTTAATTTTATACTATAATTTTGTATAAATACATCATTTCATTAAAAATGACATATTTATAAGAAACGATTTTTCATTATTATTTTTAAATTTTAATTTTCAATTAAATTATATCAATTATATTTTTTGATTCTTGAAAAATTATTACAATATTTTGAATAATTAATTTATTATTTTTAAAATAGTTCCATTTTTTTAGTAAAAAAGGACAGTAACCTTAGTAATTTTTATTAACATGATAAATGGTAAATTGAGTAATTAATATTAAAAATAATATGATAATGACTAAATAAATACCCTATAAACAGATTTAATTTTATTTCATGATTATATCTCATCCATAATCTTTAAAAGTATAATATATAGCCTCTTCATATTTTCATGTGATTATTAACTTTGTTATATTTTATGTAATGCAATGTAAAAAATGTCACCCTATTGTATTCAATTGAAAAAATATTTTTAACATGGAGATACGAAATCATTATTTAGTTATAAATATTTATTTTAATTAATAATTATTTATATCTATAATGATATGTTATTTTTAATTTGTTTTCAAGAAATAATTACCTTAAATTCTTATACAAATATCTCATAGTAATTATTCAAATAATTAAAAAATAAAATAGATAATATTGAAATATTAAAACAAATATAATTGAAATTATTATAGTGAAAAAAAATATTATATATAAAAAAATTCAAGGATTTATTAAAATATTTTATATGAATTACAATTGTTTTCAAGATGTTAAAAAAGTAAATAAAAATGAATTTTTTTGAAAAAATGTAATTAATAAAAATTTATGAAAATAATATTTTATTGAATGATATAAAATTACTAAAAATAATATTTTTATAAAATATATTATTATGTGGTTTAAAATATCATCCACGATATATTTTTTGGTTGTTTTCAATTTATGGTATCTATCTTGACACTCAATGATTAATAACCTCGGTTATAACTTTAAGTGTGAAAAGGGTTATCAAAGGGTCAACACCAAAATATAAGGGTAAAAATGTGATCTAAACTTATCAAAATCTTATTTTATGAGAATATATTTTCTTATACTCATCTTATATTTTCATATTATCAAATTCCAGCGATTTCTAACTCAAAATTAATTATATTAAATTAATATTTCATGAAATTCCAAGTGTACTCATCCACTTTATTATAAAACATAACATATTCTTCTCGTTTCACGACACTTGAAATCCATTTCGGTTAAGATATTATCAATAAAAATACCTTACTTAAATCCTACCTGATATCGTAGAGTACTTTTTTTTATAAAAAAAATCCAATAAATGCATTTATTGTAAACATTAACAGATTATCTGAAAAAGGTGTGTCATTATTAACCAAGAGTTTTTGTTTTATTTCTTCCTAGAACTCCAAAATTTATTATTTAACTATGAATAAATAATTAAACAATTATATTAAATATTCTTAGTTTTTTATTATTAATAGAAAAAATTGAATATATTTCTTTATCAATCAAATTATAAATGAAATCAACATTCGTGTGTATAGAAGACTACCACCTCACTAACTAATGTAATTCGTTTTCAGTCCCCACCTCTCTCAAATGGTTATAATAATTGAATTAATATTCATATATTATAATAATTACATATTTATAATTATAAAAAAAATATTATTTAATTTTTGTCCATTCCATTCAATAAAAATTGATAACATTTTCTGTGCATATGTGTGGAATACCATGTCCACAAAGTGATGTGATTTATTATTCTACACCATATCACATGAAGGATATATATAAGTATACATAAAGAATTAACATAATATTTAGGTTATAATTAAAATTATATAATGATAAAATAATACATACCTTCTTTCTATAAGGATTATTGAGAAATAGAAATGTTACTCATTGGTATGTCCGACCCACCATCACCCTAAATGTATCATAGTTCGTTTTTTATAACCACCATTAAATATTGATTTTAAAAGTATATTTTTTTAAAAAAATTAATTATTTCTTTAATATTAATGTTTATATTATTTAATAATTACCACATTATCTTCAGTCAACCCACAAAAGACATTTTCATCCTATGAACCAAACATCCTCAAAATACATGATGTGGACTTAAGTGATTAATTAATTAACTATATCATTAATATAAATGAAAGAAATTTTATAAGGATAATTTATTATACCTATATAATTTTACTAGGAAATAAAATACTTTTCATGAGTTTATTATGTAGGATTTAAATCACATACATGGAATGTCTGGACTTTTGGTAAGAGATTTTTCCCAATCTTCCTTCACTGAGTCATACTACATTTTTGGAAACAAAATTTAACTTATATAGTTCAAATTTTTCCAGTATATAATGGAATATCTTGAATCATTTATAATTCATGGTATATTATTTATAAATTCAAATTTCTTCGTTCAAGTTGGTTTTATACATAAATATCCATTTTGTAAAATGAACCTTAAATAAATTTCTTTTTTGGGGATATAACTCATTTTAATTGACTTAGTAATGAAATTATTATGTTTTAATTTATATATAAATTGTTTTATTATTTATTTAAATGTTTTTTACATTTTTATACACAATATCTTCGTTGATTAATTCAAAATTAAATGATGTGTTCTAAAAGGGAGTTATTCATCTAAAATTCACATTCATTGGGATATATGTTTATAATATGAGACTATATTAATTTTTATGCTGTATATACTTCCCATTTTGACATTTTATATCACAATTCTTCTTATTTGCATGAAATTTAATGTTTCGTTGGATGTTATTATTTCATTTTTCTATCAATTGAAAAGTTACTCAAGTGGAAATAATATAAATTACAATCTATTTTCTTCATTAGATTGATTCTGTTCAAGGATACATGGTTGTGAAATCATTGAATAAATAAACACCAAAAAAATTTCTTGTAATTGGTACAGATCTTGTATCTTCTATGAGATCAAAAATATATCACATCCATTTCCATGTTTTCAATAATTATATTTTCTAAAAGTAAATGTTTTCTTAAATATATTTTACATTTTATTGGTACTTGTTTATAAAAAATTTTAAAATTATTTTTTATAAAAAAATTTCTAATGTTTCATTTATGAATTATTTAAAAAAAATTATGAAATAATGATAATTCTTATTATCTTCAACATGGATGGATTTTCCAACAATCTAGAAATTTTTTTATTTGAATACTTATTTATAATTTTAAAAGATAATTTTCAGTGAAAAATATTTTAAATATATTTTTTGTATTTTTATTTATGAATATCATTTTTCAAAGTGAAAAGGATATTTTTATCAATAATAATTTTAAATGATTGTTTAAGGGTATTTACATTCATCAACGCCAATAATCTATGATGTTATATAATATCTAATAGGTAAATTTTATAATGATTCCATCCTCATTATTTCTCGAGATTGATTAATATAGTTGATAATATATTTTCCTAGAACCATTTTATTTTACATGGTTTAATCCTGAGTCAATGATATTATCCTAGAACCCAATTAATTTCAATATGTTACACATTTTATGAAGGGAATAATGTTTATTCATTTTACTTTTATGACGACTTCCATGATGACTTTTTTTTCATTATGTGGACCTTTTACATTATTTAGGAAGGTTGAGCCTTGTTTTATCTCATAGGTAAGCCGGATATAGCTTATATGAAGGGTTTAGCCATATATAAACTCATTAATGATCCCATTATAGATTATAAAATGGGTGAACTTAGATAGTGCTCTAATGAATTGGTTATTGGCTATGTTATCTTACAAATTATATTGGATGTTGATCATAAGGTTAATATGATTACAAATGTTTTAAGGGTTTTATAATGATGATATCCCAAGGTACCAACACATTTTCATTTTGATTGTTATGGGTTTGGAACTATTGGTATAGGCCCCCAAACCGTTGGTATAGCCTATACCAATGGTTTAGAGAACCATTGCTAAGTAAGCCACGAGGATAGGTCTATACCAACGGTTTTGGGAAAACTGTTGGTATAGACCTATACAAATAGTTTTGAAAGCTGTTGGTATAAGTAATATGAAAATCTATACCAATAATTCCATAAACAAGTTGGTATATGTAATTCAAAAATTAATTATTTGGTTGGTTTTGATCCCAGAACCTTCTATTTGTGATTGAATGACCTAAACACTAACCTAACTTACTTTTGTGAACATAATTTCATAAATATATATGTGTATATTATCATAAGTATTTCAAATTTTGATTTATTTATTGTCATCTATAAGAAGATTCCATTAAAAATACATGTACCTATACCAACGATTCTCAAATTCATTGGTGTATACCTATACCAATGGTTTTGAGAACCATTTGTATAGGTTCTTCGATTTTGGGACCAATACCAATGGTTCTTCCAATACCATTGGTATAGGTCTATATAAGTGACCTATACCAACGGTTTTGGCCAAACCGATGGTATAGGTCAAAATTGGTGAACTATACCAACAGTTCTCCCAAAACTGTTGGTATAGATCATATTTCTAGTAGTGTCCTAATCCTCTGCTATCTGAATCTATGCTCACCCCTGTCCACCTACTCCCTAATGTCGGGGAGAACAACATGGGGGTGGTAGTGGTAGTACCACCACTTCCTACTGATTGGCCTTATCCCCTTCTATTTCTACCACCCTTCGGTCTTCCTCACTCGAATCTATGCCTCTGTATCATCGATAACCCATCCATATACTAGTCATCTGAAAGTACGGTTGGACAGTCACGTTCCATGTGTCCCTTCCCACAACAAGTGATACAAATCATGGCTCCAAGATGACTCTCTTTAGTCTTAGAGCCCTAAACTAACGACTCTGAGTCATGGGGTTGGCCCCTAATTGATCTTGACTGATTGGGTCCTCGTTTCAGCTATCTAATGCCTGTTAAAGACTCTATCACCAGGTGTATGCAAGTAGTTGTGGCTATTTATTCCTTCTCATCCATGAAGCTCTCTACAAAAAGGGAATGTTGTAGTACATCATCATGAGTGGGGATACTGAGAGACACCATTGATGTCCTAATCACCTTTCTAGGTCCCTTTTCAATGGTCAAGTTCCTGAAGAAAGGCTCATGCAGAAGGTCTGTGGAGTTGCAGTAGAGTTTTTTAAACCTTATAGAGTACTCTTCCACTGAAGGATTCCATGCTATTTGTGAAGAAGCTCTTAGATGCACACAGAGCACAAGGTTATGGGGAAAAACAATTCTCAGATAAGTTTCTTGAAGACATCCCAAGAGAGGTTTTCCTCAACATGATTCTGAATCGTCAGACTCCACCATCTCTAGGATGATCCCTAAAGAAGGATCACAGCTAAGACCACCATTTGTTAAGGGGTATCCTCGCAAGGAAAAAATAACCCCTTCACTACATTCATCAAGTCATTAGGGACCTAAGGACATATCTCTTCCTTGAACCTAGGAGGTCTATGTCTCAGAAACACATGCAATTTGTTGAGACAACACACATCTTCTACTCGTACTGCTGGTAGTAACTGAAATAAATTGGAACTGGTGACAGAAATGCACCAACCAATGGGGCCATCTCCAGAGCTAGTCCCTAAACTGATGTCTCATTTCTAGGTGGTATGTCCACAAGATTATATTTTGTGATCCATGTTGTTCATCCACGTGGAGGCATCCTGAAATAGAGCAAGATTTACCATGGTCAAGAGGTTATACCTGGTTAGATAACTCTTATTCAAAAATATCACAAGGATACACTTATTCAAATAGTTTTTTCTTGTTTAGAGAAGAAAATAAGAATTCTTAGTCCTAGAATATGGGTACATCAGCTACTACACCACCACTGTACACCCCAAATCTGAAATTCGGAATCAAAATAGTTTACACTACTACCCCAAAAACAAAAAAAAAAGAATCTCAGGCATAGAGGTGGAACCAACCGCCCTTTGATACCACTTTGTCATGACCCATCCCCCAAGGCCCATATCGTGACTACCCCAAGAGCGCCTCCTAATGTCTAGTGGGTGGAAACTAGCATCGAAGGCATAAACCTTAAAGTGGGAGGAATTTTTCTGAGTACTTGTATGCAAACACAGGGCCAAACACATCCCACAAACTAAAAGGGGAAAACAAGTATACTGAATGAAGTGAGGAGTAAAATTCCAACTAAAAACAAGTGAAACAAAATAAAAACCCAACAAAAATAAAAGAAAACTAGAAAGTATAAATGTAATTGGGTATCCATCCACTGAAAACCCCACCTAATGGTAGGATTAGTGTAGCTTCTAGAATGTAAAGTAGTACATCCTTTCCACCTGATTCTACTTTGGACCACATGGTCCAAGACCACTATGTCCTCCATCGAAGCGTCAATAATCTGCACTAGAAACACACATGTGGGTGAAGCCTGTGCAGGGTTGAGTAATAAAATACTAATTAGGGGACCTTGAAAACCCCATGGAAAGACCAAAAATTAAAACTCAATGAAAACCAAAAAGCATAAGAACTAAGCACAATCACAAAGAAAATGACACCTCAAACCAGCTATACATCTAGGGTCGTGATAAAAGAATCATTTTTCACATCATTGATCACCTCCACTGCTGGATTAATCATCCAATATGAGTAAAGTGGTCCTAATAGGTCACACAAAAGCTTCTTCCCACTAACCGTGGATTTCTAATGTACACCTACCCATCACGTACCATGGGTCTACTGAGTCACACAGTCTCGCTCCAACCCAGGGCCAGCAAATTTACACAGAGGGGCTTCCAACCATAGCCAACTGAGGTACTCCTCCCCATAGAAAACCGTGGGTCTTCAGAGTCACACAGTCTCGCTTCCACCCCACCCTGGACCGGAAAATTCACATAGGGGTGCTTCTTAATAGTCCATAGTCAAGTTAGAAAGAGTCACTTGTTAGCAGTCTTCAGGTCTCAGTCCATCGTATGGTTCTATATGTAGTGTGACTGAGAGAACTTCTCCTCAAGCCATTAATCATATCCCTAATTTCATAAAAGTATCTTTACATCATACCAAATGATTTTCCTCATTGAGAAGGTCCCAAATCTGTAAACATCTCAACAATCAGATGACTAGTTTGCAAGTTATTAGCATTTTACTAATCAGGGGCTGGCAATGTCTGGGCCTTGTCAGACCAACCCGACCAACCCTGCCTGGGGGTCTTACATACCCTAGTTTGATTTGACTGACACGACCTAGCCAATTTCGGGTTAGGTTAGGTTCAGTCCGGACTGGCCAGTGGGCTAGGCCCAATGGGCCTTACTGGACCGAGCACAGTATGGTCGAGGGTCCAGCCCGATGGGTCACTCATCGTTCCAGTCTCATCTTGCCCGACCCAATGGGTGTGGGTCTAGACAAATGATGTCAGCCCGAGACTGGATAATGGTTAGGGTCATGGCTCGATAGTAGAAGCCTGGTCTACCAGGTGAAGACTGGTGGTGTGTGCCTGGGAAATAGTAGTTGTCGTCGCAACCCCTCCTTGCCTTGTGGCTCATCCGTGGGGCCTCAATTTGTCGTGGCTGAGGGACTATGGGATTCTGAATCCATACGATGCCAGATAGCACCACCATTTCTATGCCCGATGGGATGTGGCCTCCCCCACCATGGATAACGGGCCGTGGCCTCTACCACCATGGCCAACGGGCCACGTTCACCTCACCTGCGGCGTGCTTGGCAGTACTGCCTCCTCTAGTGCGCCTGGCAAGGGCTGACCGCCTCATCCAGCATGCGACACTGGGGGTGGTGCCACTATGCTTAGGGTGGCACTGTCGTTCCAGTTGTGTCGCAACAACGACACCTTCGGTGATCCACTGGTTCCGCTCTGGTGGTCCGATCACCTATCCATCTTCACCTTCAAGCCTCTCATGTCAGCATCATCACTGATTTGGACAATTATTCCTCTTCCCACTAGTTGAGGATGTGGCCATGAAGAATGCATGTGAAGAGGGACCTGAGCCTTGTTTGTGCCAGGCTGCGCCCTCCGTGTTAGAGGTTTAAAACATGGGGAGGCTCAGGGATTGTATTTCAATCAAAAAAGTAATAGTTTTGACACTAATAAAAAACCCAAAAATTCATACTCTCGATATAACGCATGATCCGTGAATCAGCCTGTTCATGGGTTGATCTTCATTCTTCATTGAATTTAAGAATTGGGAAAAAACATAAACACAATCCCTACCATGACTGAGGATCTGTCACTAATAAGGAGCGAATCTCTGAGCCGTCATCGATGTTCAATGTGTTAGCGTTTGTCACTGTTCATCAGTGGTGTTCGTCATTTTTTTCTGGAGAAGAAACCCGCTGGTAGTTCGTTGGAGAATTTAAATGGTTTAATTACCAATCCTCCAACATGACAAAAAAATAAAAATAAAACATGTCATAGAATTTTAGTTATGTGGTCACACCATGTCATTTTGATGTTTTATTTATGAAACATGTTAACTATTACACAAATATTTAATGTGTCATTACACTTCGGGTTTAGAAGCCATTAATGAGTTCCATTAATGCTCCTCGTCATCGCCACATCGCCTCATCGCAGCATCCTCATGCCGCCTCTTGTAGGTTGATGAAAAGAAATTAATTGTCTATTTAAAGTTATTTTATTTTTTTCGAAAGGTCTAAAAATTAACGTTTTGGTTCGACCCATACTGGCCAAAGTTAAGTCCATTCTAGGAATATCCCAACATTCTGAGTTAAACATTGTCATAACATTTTCAATCCACTCACCAACTAAAAAGTTAGAAAAACTTGCTCACACATTTACTGAACATACTATAAAAAATGTTCAAAATTATATTCTGGGATCACCTACCCTCAAAATCACGTGACATTAGAGGGTGTAGTTTCAAAATAATTTCATATAATTTAAAATAATTATAGAAGAATTTATGAGACATTACAGTTACATCCTAATACCCACACACCTGAATACTATGCCAAAAACATGTTGTAATTTTTTTATAAAATGTCACAAAAAAATATACAGTCCATTACATATGTGATTTCATTTTTAGTCTAGGTTTTGGAATATTAGGAAAATATTTAAAAAAACGTTTTTTTGAAAAACTAATTTTCATCGCCTTTTGTCAATTTTATTATAAATTTAATTCTACCTCTTCTGTGTTATTATCCTGGAAAAATAATTTTCAAGTTTTAAATCATGATTTCAAGATTTGGAAAACATGTCCCCTTTTTTTTAAAATTAATAGCATCCTGAGTAATTTTTGTTATCATAATAAAGGGTAAATCAGGAAATTAAAGTTTAAAATATAAGGAAGTGGACTAAAGAATGTCCCTAAAACCATCCTAAATTTTTTTGGATGCATTTATTCCATCCATAATCATCTAAAGGAATAATATATAGTCTTTTGTTATAGTATTTATGTGATTACAAACATTACTAAATTTTATAGAAAGAAATATAAAAAAAATGTCACATTCTTGTTTTCAACAAATATTATATTTTTAATATGGGGATAACCAAAGGATATTGTAATTAAAAATATTATTTTGAAATTAAAAATATTTTTCTTCATAATGGTAATTTATTTAAATTTTTTGTGAGGAAATAATTACCTAAGACCCTTACACAATTCTAAAGCGGTAATGATTTAATTAATGAAAAATAAATGAAATGATATTTAAAATATTAATCATTGTATAATTTGATACAATTTAGGTGATACATTAATTTTATAGAGAATTATAATATTTTAGGGATATATTAATTATTTTATTTGGTTTTAATTTTTTATTGATATTATAAAATTCATAATAAATGAATAGTTCTGAAATAGACAATATTGAAAAATTTTGAAAATAATATTTTATTAAATGATATAAATTCTTTAAAATCCTATATTTTTCAAAATAATTTTTATATGTTTGAAAATATAAAACATAGTACATTTAAGTTGTATATTTCCAATTATAGTAATAATCATTATCCTCAAAGTGTAAAAAACCTTATTAACATGGTGAGTGTGAAAATTGCTAATAGATGTTTAAAATCAAATGAAGCGATTAAAATCTAACCTAAACATATATAGAAGTTAATTTATAAATATATATATACTAATTATAATATTATATTATAATATTATTAAATTTTATCCATTTTTACATAAAAACTTATTTATATTAAATTTATATTTTAATTAATTTAAAGAGTACCCATCCCCAATCATATAAAAGGGAAACTCTTATTCACATATCATCACATTTGAAATAACTATTTTAGAAATTAATTGAAAAAATACCTTCATTAAATCTCTCTTCACATACTTGTGATTTTTTTATCATAAATTATATAGAAACCCTTTCAGTGTTAACTACAAGAGATTTTCTAAAGAAGATGTATCATTTTTAACCAAGTGTTTTTGAATTCTTTCTTATTCCACATAATTGAAATATTATATAAAATTTATGAAATATTAAATCCATACTATTAAATATACTTATGTGTTTATATGTTAATGTAGCAACCTATATAAATATCCTCTTATATTAAAGAGTAAACAAAACAATCATTCATGTGTATAGAAAACTATCTCCTTGTGAACCAATGTAATTTATTTTCCATAACCTCACCTTATAGATAGTTTATAATGATTTAATTAATATTTATATATGATATTTATGAAATATTTATCAGTATAGATAGATAATATATCATTTACCTTATTATTATTCCGTTCATTGAAAAAAATGATAATATTGATCTTGTCTGTGTGTGGACATCCACCACTACAAGGTGATGTGGATTATTTTTTATGACCACATAACAATGATGATATATATATGTATAAATAAACAATTTTTATGATATTTAATATATTATTATAATTTTTGAGTGGTAGAAATAAAATTTACCTTCTTTCCATAAGGATTATTGAAAAATGCAAACATTATTCATCTGTATGAATTGCCTCTTTTCTCAATGATAGTAACGTAGTTCATTTTTCATAACCATTTTTAATAGTCGGTTTTAAAAGTATAATTTATTAATAAAAATAACTATTATATAATGATTATTATTTTTTATATGATGGAATAATTACCTCCTTTTCCATTTCAACCTACTAAATTCATCTAAGAATAATGAGATGAATATCATCAAAAATATCAAAATAAAATTAAAAGGTTATTTAATTGAATATAAAAAAAAATATATAAAATAAAATGAATAATGAAAATTAATTTTTTATAATAAATTAAATAAAATTAAGAATATGTTTTATATTAATTATAATGAAATTTTTGGAAAATAATTATTTCAAGATATTAGATAATGATATTTTTTAAGGTAATATGGTGATATTTTCGCAGAAAATTGTACATATTAAAAATAGGTTTATCATGATTTTTCATCCTTTTCACCAAATTGAGTAATTATTTTATATGTCATGCTGTTATTTTTGGGCTCGTCCCACATTTTTATATTTTTTCATAGGGTTCATAGTTCAGTAAAGTAAATATAGAAGTAAATTTTAATGTCATTATGATTTTTCATGAAAATAAATAATGTTTTATTTTAAAATTTTTATATTTTATGAAAAATGGATACTAAATAAAAATTAAAAAAAAATCATAAATTATGGTTTTAAATGAGTTATGACCAAATTATCAATGATTATAAACAAAAAATTACTTAGGAATGTATGTAAGTTAACTCTAGTCCAAAGATAATAGAATTATGCTGGATTCACCTCATGTTTTGAACCATGAAGTAGTTTAGTATGAAGATATATTTTTGTATAGGGAACAAATGTTTTTAATTCTTCACTTTAGATATTAACTATTATAGAATAAGTTGATTTAGTAAGTTATGGTCTTTTGAATAAACCATATGGTTGAAGATGTAATATGTGAATCGAAAAATTCTATGGGAGAACAGTATCTTCACTTGTTTAATAAGTAATAATATTTTGAGGAAAAAATTAATATTAGAGGGGAATAATATAATAACTCATGAAATTATATAATAATTCATTTCTATATTTAAATCATTCGTGAATTAGTTAGTTATATTCAACATAAAAATACAAATCAATTTTTACATAAAAAAGAAAATAGTTTTATTAAACTCTTATCTAATTAAATTTTATTTAAAAGATAAATTATCAAATAATATAATTTTAATTTTAAAAAATCTATTTCATTTGTGATATTATCATGTCAAAAGTACATTAAGTTATATTTTGTATAAATTGTAAGAAATGATTATTTTTTTGTGAATAGTGAAAAATAATGAATTTTATTAAAAATAGTATTTATTTTCATAAATTTACAATGTAAATTATGCATTTGATGAGTTTTAAATATAATTAGTTACATTTGTTTTACAATAATAAATTTATGTTTTTTGAAATTTATTTTAAACTTTAATTTATTATAAAAACAATTATACATTAAAAAGAGCATTTTTATGAAAAAAATTGTTTTCAAAAAAATGTTGATGTGTAATTTTAAATTATATTATACCACTTTTTGTGTTTTGAATCAGGAAAAATGGAATATATATTTTCAATCAGGAGGTCCAGTTTTTTTAAATATTACATTTTAGTTTTAGTCAAAATAAAAAGTACCCTTAGTATTATTTGTTATTAAGATAAAATTTCAATCGAGTAAATAAAGATAAAAATAAAATGATAAAGAATAAATAATGACCAATAAACTTGAATTAATATTATTTTATAAGTATATATCATCTATAATAATCCAAATGTTTAATATATGTCATTATTTTCATTTTTATGTGATTATTAGATTTATAATTGTTTATGTAATGAAATGTCAAAAATGACTCACTCTTATTTTTAATAAATATAATATTTTTTAAATGGGGATAATCGTAGAATATATTCAGTTAAACATTTTTTTTCAATATAAAATATTTATATTCTTCATGGATATTTGTTATTGTTTTTTAGTGAAAAATTAATTACCTTAAATGCTTACACAATGCTGATGTGTTAATCATTCAACTAATGGAAAAGAATAAAATAAATGATATTAAAATATTAATAATAGTATAATTTGAAAGACTAAAGGTGATGAAAGAAATTTTTAGATAAAAATAATATTTTAGAGATTTATTTAATGATTTTGTTCAAATTTTATTTATTATGTTCATGTAATAAAATTCAATGTAAATGAATAGTTCTAAAATATAAAATTTTGATAAATTAGGAAAATAATATTTTATAAAATGTTATCAAATTCCAAAAAAAAATATCTTAAGAAAAGTTATTGTTATATGGTTTAATATATCAACCATGGTCCATCTAGTTGTTGTTTTTCTATTTATGGTAACATTTTTTACCCTAAAATAATAATTTTTTTTATCAGGATAAGTGAGAAAAGGGTTAACAAAGGGTTAAAAAATATAAGGATAACAATGTGATCATAGAATTTAATATAATTATTTAATGAGATTAATTTTACTCTTATTCATATAATTATTTAATACATATAATTTTTATGAATTTCAAAAACAAAAATTAATTTATACTAAAAAAATATTGTAAGAAATTCTAAGAGTACCACACCTCGCTTTTATAAATGAGAACATCTTATTTTCATTTCATCACACTTCAAAAAAAATTTGGTTTTAGAAATTTATATCCAAATAAATTAATCATATATCCAATAAAATATTATAAATTTTTAATTAGTAAACCAACATATTAATTTTTTTTTGTAAACATTAAAATATTGTCCAAAGAACTGGTGTCGTTATTAATCAATTATTTTTTGTAATATTTATTCTTCTATCAACATAAAAACTTCTATAAACATGTTTAAATAGTTAAAAAAGTATCAACAATATAATTAGCGGTTGTTATATTAATTTCAAAAACTATATCAATATTTTATTTCATCAAATGGGTAACAAAAACACTGTTCATGTGTACAGAGGACAACCTCCTCGTGAACTAATATAATTTATTTTCTAATAATTTATCTCGAGGATGTATTACAATTATAGAATGAATATTTATACATTATATTCATGGAAGATTTATCATTCTAAAATGATTATATATCATTTACCATCTTACCTTTCTATTCACTGAAAAATTATAACGTCATTTGTGTGTACATGTGGACTACCCTCTCCATGAAGCGATTTGAATCTTTTTTTAATAACACTTCACATTAATGATATATATACATATAAGTAAATTTTAAGAATTTATAATATATTTATAATATTTTGATCATTCTAAACAGATAAAAATAATACTTACTTTATTTCTAAAATTCTCATTGAAAAGGGAAACATTACTCATATATGTGTACAACATATCCATATTTAATGTCGTCTCCCAAAAGTTTACTCTTCATTCCCTGAGGTGATACTCCCAATTTACAAGAAATTTTAGTATAAATGAATGAATGTAAAGATATAGAGTAAAATAAGTTATTGGAATAATTCAAAGAAATAAGTAACATGCATGTCACCACTTCATAATATGATCCTACATCAACTGTAGTAGTAACAAAATATTTTTCCACACACCTTTTACTTTGGACTTTTATTTTTTATCCAAATTAACCACATTTAGACATATTTTATTATAAATATCCTACTCATTGATACTAAAATATCACACCAATGTATAAATATCAGTCACACAATTATTTTATTATTTGATACTCTTTTATTCACTGTCAGGATCGTATGACCAAACATGCCACAATGGTAACACTTTTTGGAGTTTACTTGATATTCCACATGATTATTTTTAACAAAATTGATACATTTTGGGGGATTATATTTGTAATTAATAGATATATTCTTCTCAATTTCATAGACCATTAAATTTTTCTTACTATTTTTATCTCGAGGACCATATGTGTCTTCAAATTCTATCTCAACCTTTTGAACATGATGAAAAACTTTCTCGTAGTTTTTAAATTCTTGGGAGGAAAAAAATATTCAATTTTTTTAAACCTATGTAAAATCTATTAATTTTAATATGATGATCTTGAATAAAATATGGTACATACCTAGATAATCTTGAATAAAAATCATTATACACAACAATTGAATCATCATAATTATTCCTCAATTCCAATTATTTTTTCTCCTACATGAGTACATAAACAATATCGAAAAAAATTTCATGGAATATATTCTTAAATGTGAACAGTTCTATGGAATCAAGCTCATCTCTATCTCTCTCTCTTTGGTACTATAAACCTAACAACACAATCATTCAATTTAAACATTAGAATGATAAATGTAAAGGGTTAAATCTTTTTCATTGTAAACACAATATGAAATTAAATATGTCATCTAGGTAATTGATCTATCATTTGGGTAAAATTGTGTCAGAAGGGTCACTAAACATTAGAGGATGTTTTTTCATAAAATTATTTACTATCTTCATGTTCCTATTTGGTAGATATTACTTCTCTCTAGCATGGATTTAACCTCCATTTATAGATTTCATCAATTGTGCCATCACAAAAACAAACTTCTTACTTCTAATAAAGTACATTTTTGGTTTTTAACTTGGAAAGATATTATCCTCCAAGGGCCTTTATACTTCAACCTCATAGTTAATTCTATAGAAAACCATTCTAATCAAATATATTTTTGTCAAATAAATAAGGTAATCTTCAAAATATATATCAATAAAACCTAACCATTATATAAAATCTTTCAATTATATTCTATTCTAATTATATAAACCCCAAATGTTATCTAAACCCTTATATTATTCCATTCATAACATACTAACCATAAAAATTATATATTCTCGTGTCTTTAGACTATATTTCACATACATTAATTACAAATGATATTTCTATTTTTGTGTTTTAGAGAATTATATCATTATCCAAACACATAAAACCATAAAAGGAAATCTAGTATCTATTTTTTTTCAATTTTCCACATAATATGAAACGTCTAAAATAAAATATGATTTGTTTCATGAAAAATCTTCACTTAATTCAACTTGGCTTCTTCTTATCACTTTTAAAGCCTTAAAACCTATGAAAAATAATTTATAAAATGTCGTGGGTACAATAAAATATTAGTAAGATATATAAAAGAATAAATATGTTTTTTAAGTGAATATCATGTAAATCCATGAAATTTTTTTTTCCTAGAAATCCCATTAAATTTGAAAATAAAATCATTTTTCCTTTAATATTATAATTATATTACACTTGGAAATCAATCAATTTAAATGAAGATTCATTAGAAATCATAGAAAATTTATGTAGGTTCCTTCAAAAATCATCATCATAAAAACCATACAAAAAATGTACAATTTTAAAAATCATAAAACTAACTTCTAATATAATTATTTTGAGAAATTAATCATTACATAATTAATTGTATTGTTATTTTGAAACACCCATATTATATGACATATCAATCTCATCCATGATATAAAGTGGGGATTACACATTTATATAGTTTGTATCTGGTATAACTATTAGCTATAATGAGCCTCATCCTTTCATAAACTTTTCTCAAGGACCATAACATGAATAAAACCCTTGAAAATATCTTTTCATCCCATGTGAAAAAAATTTCAAATATCAAAACACAGTTTTATATTAAAAAAACCAATTTCAAATACTAATATAACAAGAATTGGAAAAATTAACTTTTCATTGAAGAAAAAATGAAATATTGTAATGAAATCCAGAAAAATAGTTAACATATATAGTAGTAATAAATGTCGTTTTCATTATATATGTTAAAAAAGAATATTACTTTTTTATTTTGTAGTAAAATTCAAAACGTTTCATAAAAATATTATGCTTGAAAACCATTGAATCTATGTCAAAAGTGACAAAATACATCCTTTATAAATATTTTACATCAATAAATAATTAATTCATTATTTTAAAATAATATGGAAATATAAGAAGTATAGTTTTATGGGAAATTTTAAAAGATATTTTTAAAAGAATGTCCCATACCGTGAGTCGGAATTATCACATATATTATTTTTCTTCTTGAATATTAAAATTATGTTAATTTTATTTACCTAATTAATAAACTTTTTCATGTTCTTTATTCCTTTTATTTTATTTAATACCATGTTATATATAATTACATAATCAGTTAAGATTATGTCACATGTTTTCATGATATTTAGTTCATAAGTCCAAAATGCATTTGGTTGGTTTACAATGGTAAAAGATGTAATTATTCCATATTATGTAGAATAATAATCACTAAATAATTGTCATTTTTATACAAAAATTAAACTATATAATCAAACCATTAAATATGATTATGAAAAATAAACTACATTAGATTAAAGCTGATGGTAATCCATACATACACATGATTGGTGTTTTCATTATTCAATAGTAATTTTATAAATATGGTTATTATTATTTTTATCTTTATATAATAATAATAATATCATTAATATAATGTAAAATATATGAATATACTCTATATCATTGATGTGATGTGGGAAAGAAAAATGAATTTCATCACTGTGTGGAGGTTGTGGTCCTCAAAGAAGCATGCACAACATTATCATTTTTTAGGGAATGAAAATGTAAGAAGGTATATGAAATATTATATTATAAAAATGATAAATTTTTCATTATTATAATATATAAAATTTAATACCTTTATAATGTATCCTTTAGATAAAGTTATGGAAAACTAATTACATATTTTCTTGCGGTAGTAGTCCACCACACACATGAATAATGGTTTTATTTCACATTTCATTAAAGAGGATATGGATATATGATTTTATACTATAATAAAATTTCCCAGATCAATATAAGATACTTTTGTATTTCATCATGGTTATATAATATTTTTAGGATTTTGAATAAGAAATAATAAAAAAAACATTTTTAAGAACAATAAATCTTCTTCAGACAATAACTTATGGTTTACCCCAAAAGCTACTCGATTTTGGTATTATTATAAAAAATCTTAAATGATGTGATGATATTTATAAGGAAGTTATTTATTTAGATTTTGTTTGAACCAAAAAAGTTTTTGAAATTTGTTGAAATTAGAAGAATTAGTTTTCATTTATAAGAGAGGGGAGGGGAACTCATGAAATTTCTTAAATATTAAATTAATATCATTTTATTTTGATGGTAAAACGAATTAAAATTAAAAAGAATATAATAAAATATTATTACAAGTTAAAATAATCTCATACATGTTTTCTTAACATGTTTAGTGTTGAGTCAACAAGGTATACTTCTTAATTTTCCATTCTTTTATGTTTTTAAAATCACAAACAATCTATCTCAAGGAAAATGTTATTTTCCCCATGTTTTTTATTTATGGAAATTTTATCCATACCTATATTTTCATTAATAAGGAAAATTTTCCTTCTGCATGGAAAATTTATCCTTACCTATTTTTCATTGTTCAAATTTTAGTTTCTCAAAATATAACTCTTTTTATTCCTAAGTAAAAAATTTGGGTTCACATATAAAACCACAGAATTCTATAAATACATAGATATAGAATATTCTGTTTTGAGGATTAGAATTCAGGTTTCTAATTCTCTGAAATTAAGGTTCTGAATTCTATGAATTCAGACTCCTAATTTCTCTGAATTCAGATTATGAATTCCTTAGAATTCAGACTCCGAATTCTTAGAAATTTAGAATCTCAATTCCGTGAAATTCAGGTTCCAAATTCCTTGAATTCACACTCCAAATTCCAATGAATTCGGATTCTGAATTCCATAGAATTCAGACTCCGAATTCTTTGAAATTCAGAATCTGAATTCACTGAAATTCATATCCCGAATTCAATAAAATTCTGAATGTGAATTCTCTGAAATTCATAATCCAGATTCATTATAATTTTGAATCCAAATTCATTATAATTCAAACTAAGAATAACTCTAAATTCAGACTCCAAATTCCTTAGATTTCATGTTCCAAATTCCTTATAATTTAGACTCTGAATTCTCTATAATTCAGACTTCGAATTCGTTTTAATTTAGACTCTAACTTCCTTATAATTTACACTCTGAATTATACAGAATTCTAATTCTGAATTCCTTGGAATAAATAATCCGAATATCCATGTAATATAGACACTGAATGTTATTTCATAGACTCCGAACCTTATTTTTTTCTTTAGACTCTGAAAAATAAATTTTAATAGAGGAACCATATTTTACTTATCCTTTTTATAGTAATAAATTGATTTTTGGAATTGTATTTCAAAATAATTGTTCTTTGAGTGTCATGTGTACGTTTCCCTTCGAAATTCAAGGAAAAATATGACCGTTGGAGGGGGGAGTTGACCGTTGGAGATGTGCCAATAAATAAGTGATCATTTGAACAAGCCCAAGATATTGTGCTACATATTTAAAGATTACATGATGGGGAAGTGATTTCTAGTGAGAGAGACTCTCATGATTTGTGCATACTGAACATCTTGTTCAGATTGCTTCATGGAACTCTGATTTTTGTTTTGTACAATCGAGGGCTACTGGGGATAAGAAGACAGAGGTGCTTACTACCTTTATGTTTGAGGACTTCCTTGATAAGCAAGACAGAGGTGCCAACTACCTTGATGTTTGATGGCTTGCGGGGATAGTAAGACTGACACCAATATTCCTAGAAAATTTTTAGAACAAAGAGGTCTTGTGAATTTACCTTGATTAACATTGTAAAACTAGTTAATGTTTTATACCATCATTAAATGTTCCAAATGAATTTTTTAAATAATAAATTTCATCCCCCCCCCCTCTAGTATATTGAGCATCAACATAATAGATCTATGATGTGTTTCGATCCCATTGGCGCCCTTATATTTTGGTTTTAACCTTATATTAACCCTTTTGTTACTTACCTTGATAATAAGGTTTATTACTAATTGAGTGCCATGATTATTATTATAAATGAAAAAATAACCCCTAAATGGAACATGTTCAATATTTTTAGATATATCCTAATCCATTTCCAAAATATAAGATTTTTTTAATTTTATATCATTTATAAATATTTTATTTTCATAAATTATAAATAATGTCTATTTTAGAACTACCCATTTACAATTACTTTTATAAAATAAATAACATATATAAACATTTAATAAAATCATTTAATATATCACTAAAATTTAATTTTTATCTTGAACACATTATTTTTACATTAATTATTTCAAATTATACTACTTTTAATATTAATAGTATAATTTATTTTATTTCTCTATCAATTGATTAATTAATTTGTCAACATTGTCTAATAATTTTAATTAATTACATATTCAAAAAAAATAAAAAATTACCTTTATGAATATAAATAATTTACCTTTATAAATTATATTTATAATCGAAAACTTCTTATAGTAATACACATTTAAAAAAAATTATAGTTAGTAAAAATAGATGTGTAATTTTTATCCTTTTCATTACAAAAGATATTATAAAGGTCATAATAACCTAAAAATTAAAAAAATGAAATATATTTGACATTTTTTTTATTATATAATAGGTATAAAAATATAATGAAATTATGTCAAGTGTGAGGGTCATTATTTAGTCCTTGTCATTTTAATTTTAAATTAAATTACATGATTTAACCTTTACCATTGTAAAAAATATTACAGAGGTTACTATAAATTTTTAGAGAAATAAAATGGACCATTTGATAAATTTTTTAAATACAAATTCAAAACATGAAATATAATAATCAAGATTCAAAAAACATTGTAGAGTTTAATTTTAATTTAATAATGAAAAATGAAATGAGAAATGTGTTTTTAAAAAATTCCTTTTTGAATATAAAAATTTTTTATACTAAATTGAAGTATAAAATTAATTTAGAAAATAATAGTTTTTTATTTTAAATAAAAATAATCAAATTAAATTTTAAAACTCATTCAAAATTTAATTTCACTTTTTAAATACATGTAAATAAATTCCACATTCAAAATAAAAATAAATATTTTCACTATTTACTAAAATATAAACATGTATAGAAAATGTTATTCTTTTTTCTAAGATAGTTTTCACGCGATGATATAAAAAATGAAATTTAATTTTTAAAAATAAATTTTATTATTTTAAAATTTTATTTTTAAATAAAAAATTATAAGAAGAGAGTTTAGCAAAACTATTTCCTTTTTTATTTAAAAATTACTAAATATTTTTATACGGAATATAACAACCATATTCCTATATGAATTAAATACAAAAATAATTTATTATAAATTTAACTGTGTTTTTTATATTCATCCCCAATTTTTAAATGTTTTCCTTTCACTTTTATTCACTTACTAAATTTGTGGGTATAATGTTCTCTCATTGCATTTTTTGATTCCTATATTGCTTCTTAAGCCATATAGTTTTACATAAAACCTTAAATTGGTGACTCACCTTATTATATATCACATTTTCTCTATGGTAATGAATTTCATCAAGTTATTACATATAAGAATGTTCATATTATAACTGAACTAATTTAAGTTATGAAACATGAGATGAATCTAACACATATTTTTTTAATATCAAAAAATCAAAAATGTTGTGTACCTAAGATAATCATAGAGAAAAACAGACTTAGTATGAAACTAATCCATAATTATCCAATATCTCAAAAGTTACAATAAGAAATAGACTTGTATTCCCCTTTTAAGATAATTCATATAAATTTTTATAGAGACACTTTATTAATAATACATTCACCTACCTCAATAGAAATATCTTTTATCCTGTTACAAGTATAAAATTTCAGCCTACTCTAAGCCATTTTCACGTAATTTTTAATACTATTAACTTATTATGCTATTTCTTCTACCAAATTTGTTCCCATAAACATCCACTCTTCTACTTAACCATAAAAAATTTATTTTCTAACACCAATTTACATATAATTCCTCAAAAGTTTCGATTTATATACTAGAATAAAAATTATTATTATAAAAAAACTATACTAATGAAAGAAGATAACCCCAAAATAACTAGTAATGTATTGAAAAAGTGTGAAGAATATCATCCATGTTTGGAATTTTCACTTGGATATTCCAACAAATTCAGGAGGAAATGGATTACTACAATTTAATTCTGACCTAACAATGTATAATAACCTTTTCGGAAATTAAAAGTGAATCTGAGAACATGATTAGCTAAAAATAGTGAGAGGAACTCTATGTAACCTTATTATATCCTTGAGATATAATTAAGAATTTTTATCCAAATTACTAATATCCTAAATGTGAAAGAAATTTAGAGATTTAGTTAATTGATAAAAAACCCAAATCGCATTATTTCATCAAGATGTCTTTGGAAACCCCACTATGAAATCCAGGGATACATTTTCCCTTTTTCCACTCTAGAACTAGAACCTAATGAAGCTACCTATTTATAAATTTATGTTATATTCTATCTTGATTAGATTTACAACATTTCATGGTAATTTTAGTGATATATCTTTTTATTCAATACCACTAGTAATTCTCACGAAGGACACTATGTGTCTTAGTGCTACCTAGATGAACATAAAAATGGGGACAATGAACTTCACTGAATAATTATATCTTAAAATGGTAAATATAATGAAAATATAATATATTTACAAATATCAAAATATCTTATTATTCACCATTAAATTTAGGGAACCATTCTTAACAAATTTTACCTCTTCCTCTAACTCACACTCTTCCTTCTGATGATTCTTAATTTATTCTAACCGATTGGACTGCACTGAAACCTAAAACTATATATATGTTGTTCTTGTATCTTCAACTTGTAAACCAAAATTTATAAAATAATTAAATATAGGATTATATTGCAAATTTAACATTGTTGTGGTAGAATTAATCTTTTGTCACAATGCATAAACTACAATGTTTTCTTTTTTAGGATCGAAATGAATCATTAAATAATAATCCTTCCTTAATAATAAGAATTTTCTATGTCCCATATTAAACTATTAGTGATTGACTACTTATTTTACACTTTTATAATCAGTATATATTTCACACTAGGCTACGTATAAAAGATTCCTTCAAATTTTGAAATAAAAACCCAAAAAAATAATTATAGATATTACATCAAATAATTTAACTCAAGATTATTTAGATGACGTGAAGAATAATAAATTAATTTATCATTCTATATTTTAATAACAAGTTCAGATTATTTATCAATGAGATATATTTTTACAGAATAATTTGATTCACCATGTTAAGGTTTTGTTGAAAATTCTTATGGTTGAAGAAGAAACATTCGAATTTTAAAATTCTAGGAGAGAATGGTATCCATACTTATTTAATTAGTTAAAAACCTTTTAAAGACACATCATCCAAAATGGTGAATAATATAACAACAATATTATTGAAATAATATTTCTTCTTTATATTTATATCATTCGTGAATTTGATTCTTATATTCATTATGAAAATATTAATTGATTTTTAAATCCAAAATTAAATAGTTTTGTTAAAGTATTTTATTCTAAAGTTATATAAAATGGTTTATTTTTTATCTTATAGAATACTAATTTGAAAAAATTAATTTTTTTTTGATATCATCATGTCTGAATTATCTTAAGATGAATTTTTTCAAATTTTCGAAATGATTCATTTTTTTAGTGAATAGTAAATAATATTGAATTTGATAAAGAAAATTGTTTTGATGAGGTCATTAAAACATAAAATTATATTACTTAAAGAGTTATAATTTTTAATTAGTTCTATTTTATTTAAAATAAATCATTTTTAAAATTTTAAATTAATTTTATACTACAATTTTGTATAAAAACATCATTTGATTAAAAATGTCATTTATATAAGAAACGATTTTTCATTATTCTTTTTACATTTTAATTTTAAATTAAATTATATCAATTTTGTGTTTTGATTCTTGAAAAATTGATATAATATATTGAATAATGAATTCATGATTTTTAAAATAGTTCCATTTTATTTTTAGTAAAAAGGGATAGTAACATTAGTAATTTTTATTAACATGATAAATAGTAAATTGAGTAATTAATGTTAAAAATAAAATGAAAAAAACTAAATAAATAGCCTAACACCTGAATTTTTTTTATGATTATACATTATCCATAATCATTTAATGATTAATATATGGCCTTTTCTATTTTTATGTGATTATTAACTTTATAATATTTTATGTAATGAAATGTAAAAAAAGTCACACTATTGTTTTAAATTGAAAAAATATTTTTAACATGGAGATAATAAATCTTTTTTTAGTTATAAATATTGATTTTAAATTTTTATTATTTATATTTATAATGATAGGTTATTTTTTATTTTTTTAACAAATATTTACCTTAAATTATTATACAACCTTTTCTCTGTAATTATTCAAATAATTAAAAAATAAAATAGATAATATTGAAATATTAAAACAAATATAATTTAAATTATTATGGTTAACAAAAAATATTATAGATAAAAATACAATTTAGGGATTTACTAAAATATTTTTTTTGAATTATATTTGTTTTCAGGATGTTAAAAAAGTAAATGTAAATGAATTGTTCACAAAAATGTAATTAATGAAGATTTATAAAAATAATATTTTATTGAATGATAAAAAATTACTAAAAATAGTATCTTTATAAAATATATTATTCTGTGGTTTAAAATATCATCCATGATATATTTTTTAGTCTTTTTCAATTTATGGTAACTATCTTGACACTCAATGATTGAAAAGATTTGTTATAACTGTATGTGTGAAAAGGTTTATTAGAGGGTCAATAACAAAATATTAGGGTAAAAATGTGATCTAAACTTTTCAAAAACTTATTTTATGAGAATATATTTTCTTATAATCATCTTATATTTTCATATTATCAAATTTTATCAATTTTTAACTCAAAACTAACTTATATTAAAATAATATTTCATGAAATTACAAGTGTTCCCTTCTACTCTATTATAAAAGGTAACATATTATTCTCATGTCACGACACTTGAAATCCATTTTGGTTAAGAAATTATCAATAAAAATACCTTACATAAATCCCTCCTCAAATCCTAGAGTATTTTTTTATTAAAAAATAACCAATAAAAGAATTTACTATAAACCGTAAATGATTATATGAAATAGGTGTATCATTATTAACCAAGGGTTTTTGTTTTATTTCTTCCTCGAACTTATAAAATTATAATTTAACTATGATGCAATAATTACAGTAGTTTCTTAAATGATCTTAGTTTTTTTATTAATTGAAAAAATTGAATACATTTCTTTTTCAGTAAAATTATAAATGAATTCATCATTCGTGTGTACAATTGACTCCCACCTCCCTGACTAATGTAATTCATTTTCCATCACCACCTCCCTCAAATGGTTATAATGATTGAATTAATATTAATATATTATAATAATACATAATTATAATTATAAAAAAATGTATCATTTAATTTTTTTCATTCCATTCACTAAAAATTGATAACATCGTTTGTGCGTATGTGTGGAATACCATTTCCACAAAGTGATGTGATTTATTTTTCTACACGACATCACATGGAGGATATATATATGTTTACTTAATGAATTATTATAATATTTATGATATAATTAAAATAATATAATGATAAAATAATACATACCTTCTTTCTATAAGGATTATTGAAAAATATAAATGTTACTCATTCGTATGTCCGACCCACCATCACCCTGATTGTATCATAGTTATTTTTTCATAACCACTATTCAATATTGAATATAAAAGTATATATTTAAATAAAAGTTTTAATTATTTTTTTATTATTAATTTTTATATAACTTAATAATTACCGCTTTATCTTTAGTCAACCCATAAAATTAATTTTCGTCATATGAACCAAACATCCTCAAAACACATGATGTGAACTTAAGTGATTAATTAATTATCTATGTCATTAATATAAATGAAAGAACTTTTATAAGTATAATTTATTATACCTATATAATTTTACTAGGAAATAAAATAATTTTCATGAGTATATTACATAGGATTTAAATCACATACTAGGAATATCTGGACTTTTGGTAAAGGATTTATCTTAATTTTCCTCCATTGAGTCATACATTATTTTTGTGAGAAAAAATTTATTTGTATAGTTTAAAATTTTCCTCTATATAATGGAATATCCTGAATCATTTATAATTCATGGTATATTATTTATAAATTTTAATTAATTCATTCAAATTGGTTTTACACATAAATTTCCATGTGGTCAAATGAACCTTAAATCCATTTCCTTTTTTGGGTTATAACTCATTTTCATTGACTTAGTTATGAAATTATATTATTTTAATTGACATATAAATGGTCTTATTATTTATTTAATTTTTTTGGTTTAGATTTTTTATACACAATCTCTTTATTGGTTAATTCAAAATTAAATGATTTGTTCTTCACGGGGGTTATTTATCTAAAATTCACATTCATTGTGATATATGTTTGTAATATGACAATTTGATTTTTTTAAGGTGTATATACTAGCCGTTTTAACATTTTATATCATGAATATTCTTATTTTCATGATATTTAATGTTTCATTTGATTTTATTATTTCATTAGTATTTCAATTGAAAATTTACTCCAGCGGAAAATCTATAAATTACAATCTATTTTCATTATTCGATTAATTCAGTTCAATGTTACATGGTTGTGATATTATTGAATAAATAAACACCAAAATAATTTCTTACAAGTGGTACAGATAAAGTATCTTCTATGAGATAAATAATATATCATATCCATTTCCATGTTTTCAATAATTCCATTTTTTAAAATTAAATGGTTTCTTAAATATATTTTACATTATATTTGTACCTGTTTAAAAAAATTTTAAAATTATTTTTCTTAACATTTTTTCAAATGTGTCATTTATAAATTCTTTTACAGAATATATGAAATAATGATAATTCATATCATCTTCGACATGGATGGACATTCTAACTATCCAGAAATTATTTTTATTTGAATATTTATTTATAATATTAAAAGATAATTTTCAGTGAAAAATATTTTCAATATATTTAGTGAATTTTTATTTATTAAAATCATTTTTTAAAGTAAAAAAAGATATTTTTCTCAAAAATGATTTTAAATGATTGTTTAGCTGTATTTACAATAAACAAGGCCAATAAACCTTGATGTTATATAAGATCCAATAATTAAATTTTATAATGTTTCCATCCTTATTATTTCTTAGGATTGATTATTATAGTTTACAATATATTTTCATGGAACTAGTTTATTTTATATGGGTTAATAACAAGTCAATGATATTATCATAGAACCCAATTCATTTCTATATGTTAATCATTTTATGAAAGGAATAATGTTTTTTTTATTTTAATTTTATGATGAGTTCCAAGTTGAATTTATTTTTTTCATTATCTGGACCTTTTACATTATTTAGATAGGTTGAGCCCTATTTTATCTCACAGGTAAGCCTGATATCGCTTATATGAAGGGTTTATCCACATCTTAACTCACAGATGATCCCAATATATATTATACAATGGGTGCACCCAGATAGTGCTCTAATGAATTAGTTAATGATTATGTTATCTTAAAAATTATATTAGATGTTGATCATAAGGTTAATTCGATTATAACGGTTTTAAGGGTTTTATAATGATGATATCCCATTGTAGCAACACATTCTCATTAGGATTTTTATGGTTTATAATTGTTTACATTAATTAGGGTTGACATAAAATTGCTCATTATTAAAGATTCTTATATTTATTATCCTATGGTAAATCATTATTCCATGTTTGATAATTTATGTTCCAATTATTGATGGGTGAAATTTTAGTTATGATTATTCTCATACACTTTGATCCTTTATATTATGTTCATCTTATGCTCATTGATGTAATTCAATTGTTAATGATTATGTTTTCCCTTACTTATCATTTTAACTCACTCTTATTGTGTTTCATATTCCCTAAGTGATGAAGAATTATGTTAAATTGTTTGAGTCTATAAAGGATACATATGTGAAGAAAATAGTGGAATATGTTGAAGAATTAATAAGGAATATGAAATGATGGGTATAATGGGAGATATTGTCATTCTTTTTGAACCATTTTTTTAGGAATCCATTTTGATAAGAGTTTTTCATAATTCTATTACAATATAAACCTAAAAGGACATTGTGTAGGTATGTGATCCAATATTTCCTTTTTTTTATGTTGTAAGTTTTGGATGGAAAAAATGGATCACATTGATTGGTATCCAACTGTAAGTACTTGACCTTGTGTATAACATATTCTAGTGTCTTTAGACTAGAATTCACATACTTGAATTCATGATAGAAATATTCGTTTATAGTTTTAGATAAATAGTTCATAAATCAAATAAAGCAAAAGCATAATTTACAAATTCTATACTCCTATTTAGTTTCCATTTTTCCAATTATATAAAAAATTTAAATTTAATAATTATTTCTTTTCCCAAGAAATATTCACAAATTTCAATTTAAATTATTTATTTATATGATCCATTTTTAAACCCTATAATTTTTTTAATATGTGGGATGAGCCTAAAAATATTATTAAGGGACATAAAAGACTGAATCAACAAGTGGAGTGAAAAAAAATTAATCCCCTAAAAAAACAGTTCTTAAAAACAATGTTTCTTATAAAAGGAGAACTATATTTTTCCTTTGAAATGATCATTGTCTTTTTTATTATTCAAAATCATTCCATGAAATATATTCAGTAAGAATAGAAAATTTAATTAGCTGCCTTAGGATATCATAATCATAAAACACTTACACAGCCCTTAAAAATTGAATAACCATATAGATGACTGCCAATACACTTCTTCAAAAAACATAATCATTACCCAATGAATAAGAGCACTATACATGGTCAGCAATTTTATAATCTATATCGGGATAAAATAATATATTTAATGGATCTAACATGTTATATAAGATTAATAGAGATCACTTATTAGCTATAATGCACTCAAACCTTCATAAACAAGTTTTTAAGGACCAGATCATGAAAACTACCATTGAGAAACCGTTTTAAACCCATATTCAAAAACACATTCAGATATAAAAAAATCCATTTACAACCATTATAGTAAAAAACATCCCAGAAAATTATAAAGAGAGTTTTTATTTAAATAAAACCATAAATCATGTAAAGTAATCTATAAAATCATGTAATAGCTATGGCTGCAGGAAATGTCATTTCCAAATATCGTATATTTTAAAATTGAACATTCATTATGTATATTATAATGAAATTAAAAACATTATGTAAAATTATTTAATTTAAAAAATTTGAAAGAATGTAAATAAAATAATTTCATATAAAAATATTTTATATTCATATAAAAACATAAATAATTTTTTTTAAATATAGATTGGGAAGAAAAATTGTTTCATTGTAAACTTTAAAATAGGATTTTATAAACAATGTCCCTTACCTCGAGTATGACTTGCCATATATATTCTATATATAACTAAAAAACATGGGTTAATTTTATTTAATTGATTAAAACCCATTTCCATGTTCATTGGTCCTTTTATTTTACTTAATACCATGTCATATATAATTAATTAAATATTTATTTTTATGTCATACGTTTTGATGATCTTTAGTTCAAATATCCAAAATGATTTTGATATGTTAGCAATGGCTGAAGTGGTACTTATTCTATCATTAATAGAATTATAATCATGGAAAAATTATTAGTTTTATACATCAATTATACAGTTAAATCCAAACATTAAATATGGTTATGAAAAATTAACTTTGATACAATCATGGAGATTGTAGACCTTACCAACACATGAGTAATGTTTCCATTTTTCAATGATCATTATGGAATGAAAGGAAGTATTGTTTTTATATTTCTAGAATAATAATATTTTCATAAATATCATATTAATTATTTAAATATAAATATACACATATATATATATATATCTTCCATATGTTGTGGTGATGAACAAATTTACATCACTTCATGGATGTGGTAGTTCACACGTACACATTAACTTCATAATCATTATTTATTGATTGGAATGGTATGTAGGTGAATGATATATAATATTAATATAATGATTAATATGCCATTAATATTTTATATATAAATAATTAGATAATTATAATACATCTATGAGATATGGTGATTGAAACTAAATTTTGTCGGTCCGTGAGGCGGTAGTCCACCGGACACAAAAAATGGATTCATTAACCATTTGAAGGAATATGATATTGATATAGGTGGTGAAATTAACATATAAATCATAAGTATATATAATATACTATTTTTTATTTCATCATGGTGAAATAATATTTTAAGGAGGTGGAATTAGAAATAAAACAAAAACACTCGGTTAATAATGACAACTCTTCTTCAGACAATCTCTTATGAAATACAAAATATGGTTTTCTAAGATGTTTTTTTGAAAACAAATACTCTATAATTTGATTTAGTATTTATGAAATGTATTTAGGTGGATTTTTTCCCAACCAAATTTTTTTAAGTGTGATGAAATGAGAATATTAGGTTTTCTTTTATAAGAGAGGGGAGAGGAAGTCTTGTAATTTTTTAAAATATTAATGAAATATAAATTAATTATGATGTATAAATGGATCATAATTGATAATATTATAATATAATAGCATTAATAATATAAATAGAATCATAAAAATGTTTTTGGACTAGTTTAAATCAAATTTTTACCCGTATTATTCATTTTATTTCTCAGTTAGCACTTTTAGCACTTATTGTGATAAATGTATTTTTATTCATTGAGGGTAAATAAGGTCTCAGTAAATAGGTCATGGTTTAAATTTTTAACAATATAAAAATAAATTTTACTAATATGTTATATTTAAAAATTTTACATCATTTAATAAAATATTATTTTCATAAATTATCACTATTGTAAATTTTAGAAACATTCATTTCATTGACTTTTATAATATTAAGAAAAAAATAAATTAGAATAAATTATTATAGTAAATACCTAAAATTATATTTTTAACTATGAAATTTGTGGTTCCCCTTAATTATTTTAATTTATTCTACTTTTAATATTTTTAATATAATTTTTTTATTAATATAATAATTAATATATCATCGTTCTATAAGCAGTTAAGGTAATTATTTTTAATTAGAAATTAAAATTAAATTACATGATGAAGAAAAATATCTGAAATTTATAATGAAAATTTATAACCAAACATATCCTTTATTTATACCCATATTAAAAAATTTAAAGACATTAAAAAGAAGAGTGAAATTTTTTACTTCTTGTTGCATCAATTTATATAAATTCCATAATAACATAAAAATAGAATAAAGGCCTAATATTTATTTTTTGATGATAATAGAATATATATAGTCATAAAATAAAATTATGTAATGTCACAGGGTATTTATTTAGTCTTTACCAATTTTTTAACATTAATTACCAGAATTACGCTTTACCTTAGTAATGAAAATTAATAAGGTTTCTATTTATTTCGAATAAAAAATAATGGTTCAAATTTTCATAATTATGAATTCATGATTATAAATATTTATTCAATTTTACTAATTAAAAATATAAATGTGGTTGAATAAAATTAATAATTAAATAGGGAAAACGTGATGACAAATAAATATTAATAAAAATTCTATTTTTAATGTAAAAAAGTCTATATACAAAATAAATGTATTAAATAAATTTCTTAAAAAAATAATCATCCATTTTAAATCAAAATAATCAAATGAAATTTGAAAACAAATAAATATGATAATTTTATATTTAAATTCTTGAAAATAAATTAAATTTTCAATAAATTTTTTTGTATTTTTCTCTAATCAGTAGAAAATAAATCTTTTCATAAAATTATAACACATTAATCTTAAAATAATTTTAATATGATTATTTCAATTATGAAATTGATTTTTTCAAATTAAAATTCGGTAACTATGAAATTAAACTTCTAGATAAATCCTTATCAGAAAATATTTTTATAAAATCATTTACATATTGATTTAAAAATATCTTTATATTTTTATAATGTATAGAACTATATATTTTATCAATGCTATATATATAGTAATTTTAGATATATCAATACATTTTGAGGTAATATTAATAAGGATATATTAATTTTTACTATCCTTATAAGATTTTTTATTATTATTTGATTAGACTAGACATTTTTTAGTAAATAGTTGTATCCACTAGGAACCAAATTTGCAATGGATGTAGAGAAAAATGAGGTAGTTCTCAGAATGATCCCCGAAACAGAATGGGATAAGTAGTGAGAAATATTATGGTTATTCTAAAATATCAATCAAGAGTAATTATTAAAAAAATGAACCTAGTTGAGTTTCTTAATGCATCAAATATGAGGGAATTGAATATCCATAGATGTTCTGGAGATATTGATCCTAAAGGTAAAAAAATTCCATGACCTATGTATCAAGAATGTGGAAAGAAGAACCTACATAATTTTCTTAAAATACTAGGAATGTGTTTTATATATGGTAGAAGAGTTCGAAAAGAAATAATATGCTAAGGAGAAATGAGATCATTTCACTAACTCTATTAAGGGAAGAGAAGTTATTCCGAATGTATTAATTAAATTCTTAAAATGTACAGAGAATTTACATTATGATAATAAATATCCTAGGAGGAAGGATCACGAATGGGATTAGTAAGGCTATGAAAATATCTAATCAGTATTCCCTAATTATAATATGGTTAAATATAAGGAAACTATAAATGATATATTAAAGGTGTAGATTTTTTATTATTTAATTTTATTTATGATATTGATGAATATTAGGATGTGATTCAATTTTTTTAAATGGATATAATTATTAACAAAATAATATAGAAAAAATTTAAATATATTATTAATAAAATTGAATGATTAAAATTTCTATATATAAAGAATTCTATATTAATGGTGAAGTTTCTATTTAAGGATAATAATATGTTTAAAATAACTAATACACTTTTGATGATGATAGTACATTTGGAGATTTTTATTGAGTTTTGATAGACATTTGAGTTATATGTAACCCTTAATTTTATTATTTGAAAAACAATTGAGGAAGATAGCTATTATTATTTTTTGGATACAATTTTATAGTATAGATAAAATTTAAGAGTTATATGATCTTTTATTTTGAGGTAAGTAGGGGTTATTTCATTTTTGGGGATGAAAGCTGAAATATATGAAATAACATTTAAGGTCAAAACATTATTTAATATTGAAAAAATTAAGGTTATATTTGAGGATTTTTATCATATTTCTAGGAATATTATAAGGATTATATTATTATAGTTTTAGAAAAATGATAACATTCAGGTTGATAGAAAACATGTCACATTTAGTAGGTCCATGATACATGATCCCACAACCGAAGGGAGAAAAGTGTGCATCACCTACCACTTTCCTACATGAAGTCCTATTTAGTAAAAAAATCATTATATATATTATTTTATAGGGAAATATTATTTTAATTTTTTATATTATGTTTTATCCTCTATAAAACAATGTGATTAAAAATTGATTTGGAGATTAAGTGAATAATGTTATTTCAAAATAAAATCACTATAATTTTGGGGAATATTATATTATTAAGGTAGAAATTATTTTAGGGGATTTTATTTGAGGAAAAAACATTCAATTATATTTTTGAATAATATTTTTTTATTTACAGTTATCCGTATTATCTATGAAATGGATATCATGTATTAGATAATACATGTTTAGGGCATGTGGATTTTAGTATAAAACATTAAGAGACATTGTTGTTATTCAAAGATAAATATCATATCAATTTCAGAAGTATATCTGATCAAATACCAATAATTTTTTAGGATTCAATTTTAGTCTAGATAATTTTAACTAATTTTATGGATAGTTATTTATCAATGTAAAATTATTGAACTTTGGGCATTACTACTGAATTTCTAGGATATTAAGGTATTTGTTTCTTTATCTAAAGGTTTATTTATTTTTGGAATTATCTTAAATTGTGATGAACATTATTTTTGGATATTTCTAAAGATATTAGGAATATTTTTTTTATTCTATTATAGATTAGGTGATTTTATATAAGTTTATTTAAGTGATTTCGGCATGAAAAATCATTTGAATACTAATTTTTTAGAGGGAAAGATGATATTGCACTACAAATTGATTAACGGATGAATTTATTCCTATCATATAAATATATTTCAATAAGTTCATAGTATAGATAAAAAATGAATTTATAAGCTACAGAAGAGTTTTTTCAAATTATAATTTTATCCTATTACATTTTTTTCTAAAGAATTTATAGTCATTTTCATAACTCATCATATTGATGTTTTTTGGTCTTAAAATGTCTTGTGGTCAACAAAATCTTTATGATAAATATTATATATAACTCTATAACAACATTTTGAAAATAAATTTTTAAAAAATTTCCATGCTATTGCTTCCAAATATTTTTTTCACATTTGGAAACCTATTATGTTTTATCCTAGATAACCATCAGACTTCCATATCTCCCTTTCTGAGAGAAAATTGTATTAATCCTTTTTATTATGTGTGATTTCAAAAAAGTATATATGCTTTTTTATCAATTGTTTTTACAATTTTAAAGTAATTTCTTAAATTGGGTGAATTGAATGACCTAGGTTATTAAAAAATTAATACTATGCTCAATAGTATACGAGATATGCACTCACAAGCCCAAAGGAATAATGAAATATTATTATTTCAATGCAACCATTATATATTATTCATTAAATTATAGGTAATGTATAGTAATAAAAATATTATAAAATTTAAAAATTCACTAATCGTTACTAATGTATAAAATAATTCTTATAAAACTAAACACTCAATTTTTAGTAGTTTTTTTATTCATCAAAAATGTTTTTTCTTCAAAAATGTATTTAATATATTTTTTGAGAAATTATTATAATTAATCTACTGAAAATATAGAAATTTTATTTTATAAAATGAAATAAATTTTTGAAATTATAATACCAACATTAAATTAGGTTGATGTTTTGGTATTTTATGAAAATATTTATTTAACAATGAATTGTGAAAAATACTTATATTTATTAGAAACAATCTTTTACAAAAAAGAATTTGAAAAGTCATTTATATTTTGGATTATTTTAAAAATATTATTATATTTATCTATTAAAAATGCATAATTATATTTTTAAAAAACAATTTAATAATTTAATTTAATATAAAAAATTTATATCAAAAAGGTTCATTTTTCTAAAAAACTAATTTTCATTTCAGTTTTGATACAATTTTAAATTAAATTATTCAAACTATTTATTTTGAAAATAAAAAAATGGATTTTAAATTTATAATTTGTTGGTTTAAATTTTTTAAGTAGGACCCTATTATTTTCAGTCAAAATGAATAGTTACCTTAATAGGTTTTGTTACTATGGTAAAGGGAAAATCAGGTCAATAAGGGATAAAGGTAAGATAAAAAAATAATAAAATAAAAATAATATTTTTTATAATATTATTCAATGAGGTAATCACATCCATATTCAAAGAAAAATTCGTGATATGTATTTTTTTATTTTAATGTTATTATGACCATTATAATATTTTATGTCAAGAAAGGTAAAAAATGTTGCACTATTGTTTTTAATAACTTTAATATTTTTAACATGGAAATTTATAGAGGATTTCATTAGTTATAAGTTTTAATTTAAAGTATATCTAATTTATATTCATTATGGATGTTTATTTTTCATTTTTAAAGAGGAAATTATTAATTTAAATTCTTACAAAACACTGACTCATTAGTTTTTCAATTAATGGAAAAATAATGGAAATTATATTGAAAATATTAAATATAGTATAATTTCAATGTATTAAGGTGGACCAAGAATTTTACTGATAAAATTTACCTTTTTCGATGTATTCAAATATTTTATTCTAATCTCATTTATTTTATTAATGTTATAAATGTCAAAGATAATGATTAATTGTAAAATTGAAATTATTGGAAATTTACGAAAATAATGTTTTATTAAATGATATAAAATTAATAAAAATACTTTATTAAACCAAGCTGTCCTGTTATGGTTTAAAAGATTGATAATCATCCAATTATGGTTATTTTTTTAATTTATGGTAACAATATTGACCTTTAAAGAATAAAAATTGTTGTTATCACGGTTATTGTGAAAAAGGATATTAGAGGGTAGAAAGAAAATTATATGTGTACAAATTGGATATAAACATGTATAAAAGTTAATAATTAATATTATTTATACTCATATACATATTATATATGAATATTAATAATTTTGATCCATTTGGGCATAAAATTAATCTATATTAAGTTCATATTTTTTAAAATTCAAAGAGTACCCATCCCCTGTCTTATAAAAGGGAACTACTTATTCTCATTTCATCACATCTAAAAAACTATTTTGTTCAGAAATGATCTATAAAATTACCTTCTTTAAAACACTCCTCTCATATTAGATTTTTTTTAAATTATTAAATGAAACTAGCACCTTTTTCGGTGTAAACCATTAGTGATTGTTCGAAGAAGATATTTTATTCTTAACTGTGTGTTTTTATATTATTTATTCTTCTACATACTTCACTTAATATTTAAAAATTAATAAATAATAATAATTTCATAAATCTATAATTTTTTAGGTTAATATAAAAACCTTTATTCATCTCCTCTCCAATCAAATGGTATACAAAACCATCATTCAGGTGTACGACGAACTACTACCTCTCGAACCAATGTAATTCATCTTCCATCAAAATTGATTACAACTAGATTATAATGATGTAATTAATGATTATATATGATATTAATAAAATTATTATCACTTTAAAAATATAATATACCATTTACCTTCTTCCCATTATATTAATAGAATAGTAATAATGTTGTTCTTGCATACGTGTGGACTACCACCTCCATGAAGCGATGTGAGTCATTTTTACTCACCACATAATATAGATGATATATATATGTATAAGTATATATATAATAAGTATTATATTTATCATATTTTCATAATTATTGAAATATAAAAATAATACCTACCATATTTCCATTAGAATCATTAAAAAATGTAAATAGTACCCTTCTGTACGTAAGACCTACTATCGTATTAATTATAACACTAGTCATTTTTCATAACCATATTTAATAGTTTGATTTAAAAGTATAATTTATGCATAAAAATTATAAATATTTCATTATAATTTTTTTAGATGATGGAATGATGACCCATTTTTAACCTACCGAAGTCCTTTGGGACTTAAGAACTAAATGTCATAAATATGTCTGACATAAAGTTAAATGAATATGAAATTTTATTTTACATGGTATTAAATAAAATAAAAGGAATAATTAAATTGAAAAGGTTTCTAATCCAAGTAAAAAAAATTAACACAATTTTATTAATAATGAATATAAATAAAGTATGTGATGATTTGGACTTGAGGTCAGGATATTTTTTTTGAAATCCCCTTTTAAATATTCCATTAAAATAATTTTCCTTCCATTTATATATTTTTTGAATTATTTTATAGATTTTTTTATATTGGAAAAAATGTTTTATAAAATATATTTTATTTTATTTTTTAATTCCTATCAATGTAGCTCCAAATGAATATTTTTAGGGAATGTTTTTGCCTTTCTTTACAGAATGAAAAAGAAATTTAATATTATAACATATACTACAATAACAAATTTTCGAACCACCATAACCCCTGCCTTTTTTTAGTATTAATTTACATTATTTCATGATTAATTAAAATAAAATGCATTTTTCCTTTTTGCGTATTTTCGTATTGAAAATGTAGTTTAAATAAGTAATAGAATTTTATTATCTGAAAATGTTTAACACAAGGTTTTAAAAGTGTTTTTCAAGGGTTTAATTCATGTTATGGTCCTTGTAAAATATTTATGAAGTGTTGAATCTAATTATAAAATATTTTTCAGCTCGATAAATCTTATTAGAAGGTTTGATCCCCATTATAACTAATGGGTGATCCTGATAGAGGTTATATAATGTGTATCCCAAAATAGTGCTCTAATGAATTCGTTAATAGTTATATTCTCCATTGGATAATATTGTAAATTATTTCAATAGTTTTTATAATTGAAAAAAGTTTTTACATTTTATTATTATTATTATGTCCCAAGGCACGTATAATAATTTTCCATTCTTTATAATGATGTTTCATGTAAATATTTTGATTTAAAAGGGAAATATAATAAACCTTTTAAATGAGAAATGATTCTATTTTCGGATAAAAATGTATGTTTTAAAAAAATGGGATTTATTGGATTTCAAGTTTCTCATTAGAATTATGGATTATTTTCATTTATTTTCCTTAATAATATTTTTGTTCCTATGCGAATTTTTAAAATGATTTTCATAGATTTTATGGATGTGTAAGATAAAGGGATATGTTAAGTTGAAAGTCATGTAAATTTTTCATAAAAAATTCATTTCCATGGACTTGTTATTTCTAAAGATAGAATAAATATTGAAATTATTATGAATATTGTTTCAAATATTTTCAAAGACCAAATAATGAAATATAGATTTATAGTTTTACTTTTTTATCACATTACAACCTGTATTTTCTTAAAAAAATATCAGTTATCTAGTACACTAACTAATTTAACTAGAAAGGGAGTTATATTCATACAAAAAATAATTATTTGATGATTATTTTCCTAAACTAAAAATAACATTGTTGAATCTATGGTTTTGAATATTCCCTCAATAAATGGTGAATCTAACATCTACATTTATACTAGTTTTGAAGGGTCTTGGTTGTGTCTTCATGTAGAATGACTAGGTAATTTATTACGCTTCATGGAAACTGTAACGTAATGAGTTAAAGTTTCCTACACATGACCTAGATTAATCATCTATGATTTTCATTTTTAACATGTAGTAATAATTTATATGGAATAAATTATTATATATATACTCACAATTAATGTCTGAAATATATTTTCACATAGAAAGAGTTGAACATGACATATATAATATTGATGGAACTGACTAAATATTATAATTTCATTATTCAATATCTTAATTTGAAAGAAAAAATAATTCAATTCTTTGATTTGGAAAAATTATTGGGAATTAACCGAGTCAAATTGGGAACATGACAATTTGGTTAATGATATGATGAATATTGGCCATGAAGTTATGGATATAAAAATCTCCTCTATTTTTTTCAGTTGTTAGTATAATAATATCTGTCAGAAAGAATTAATAAAGTTCATAAATATTAACTTGAGTCATAATAAAAGGTATAATTGGTAATGTGGGGTATGTTTATTAAAATTAATGTTGAAATAACATGTTTTGAGAATTGGAAAGATATTATGTGTTCCTTGTGACTCCTAATTAAAGGGAGAAATATTTAGTGAATCTCATTGTTACTTATTTTCTATTCAAACAATAATTTGTAATATGTATAGAGTAATTAGACAATATTACTGATTTGATGGAATAAAAAGATATATTTTGGAACTTTTTATGAAATCATTGACATAAAAATAGATTAATCCTTAATGAAACTAATTAATGGAGATACTTTATCCTTTTTAGTGTGAGATTGAAAATGGAAAAATATATCCATGTATTTCATAGTAGGATTACCAAATAAACCTCACGGTAATCATGTGATTTGGGATATTATTTATCGATTTACTAAATATAAATTTTTTTCCCATTCAGGATTCTATATTTTTTGATCAACTTTCCAATTTTTACACAATGTGATAATCAAGTTACCTAGAGTTACTCTCTCCATTGTATATTATCATGATCCAAATTTACTAATTTTTTTTAGAAAGGTTGTTAAATTTCATTGGGCACTGAATAAAATTATTGTCTTTCTTTTCATCCTAAATCTTATGGAAAATATGAGAAAAAAATTTAGAACATGGAATATTTTATTCATTATATTCAATGTATTATCCAAGAATTTGGGATTAATATTTTTCATTATTTAAAATTTATTATAATTATAATATTCATTCAAGTATATAGATGTATTATTTGTTTGGATTATATGGAATTATGTTTTAGACTCTAGATTTTTAGTGTGAAGTAAGAGAAATAAAGTTGATTGGAATAGAGTGTGTAATGGAAATGGATTATTATGTGAAGATGATTCAGAAATACATGAGGAAAACTCAAATGAGTTAAATTTATCCAGATAACTAGATAAAAGATATTTCTTATGAGGTAGGTGATCATTATTTTTTAAGAAGTATCTTCATGAAAAATTATTATTAGTTTTGGTACCAAGGGGATGATATGTCCATAGTTCGTTGAACCATATGATGTCCTAGATAAAGTTTTATTATTTTCATACTAAGTGTCTCTACCATTGAGTTTATTATACGGACACAATGTTTTTCAGGATTTTATGTTAAAAAAATATTTTATAGATTTATCTATTATTTTGAGATTTTAATTAGTGTAGTTAGAACATAAAATTTCTTATGAAGAACTTCTAGTTCAAATTCATGATCATATAAAGCATGTTTTATAGAAAAATTTTACACACAAATTTGTGGTTTTTTTTAAAAAAAATATTATTGTAGAAGCATCATTATGAGAATCTCTAAATTCTATTAGGGAAAGGTATCCATTGTTCTTTAATAATTGAATAAAATTATGAGGAAACAATTTCCAAAATTTGTGATGAATGTAACAACCCATATTATGACAGCATAAATATTTTTTATTTTTATAGAATTCATGAATTAATTATTTATATTCATTATAAATATATTAAATAATTTTTAAATGAAAACAGAAATATATTTTTTTTAAATTTTTATTATAATATTTTAGTTAAAAAATTAATTTCAAAATTATAAAATATTAATTTGAAAAAACTAATTTTATTTTTTAAATTAGAGTGTTCATACTTTATTTAGATAAGTTATTGAGAAATTATCTCAAAGGATTTACTTTTAGTAAATATTGGAAATACAATTCCACTTATTGAAAATATTATTCATTTTCAGTATTTATAATTTCAAATACTATTTTCTAGGAGTTTTAAATTATAAATATTTTATTTTGATTGAAATAATGCAATTATGGTTTTTAAATAAATTAAATACATGAATTTAGTATACAAATATTTTTATATTAAAATTTTAATTTTTTAAAAATATTGATTGTCATCAAAATTTTCTAGTTTAATTTGAATTTCAATTATCCCAAATATATGTTTTTAATATTTAAAAATTGATTACATATTTGGAATCAGGTGGTTCAAATTAATTAAATAGAACCTTTTATTTTTACTAAAAATAAATAGTATCCTTGATAATTATTATTACCATAGTAAAGGGTAAATAAGATAATAAAAGTTAAAAATTAAATAATAAGGAATAATGAATGAATGTAACACCTGACTTAATTTTATTGGATGAATAAATACCATCGATAATAATGAAAGGTCAAATATCTGGCCTTTTTTTATATTCGAATGTGATTATGACAAATATAATATTTTACGTAACAAATATTAACATATATCACACTAGTGTTTTTGATAACTATAGTATTTTTAACTAATAGATAACCATATAATATATTTTGTTATAAATATTATATTGAAATATAAAATATTAACATTCATAATGGTATTTTATTAATAATTTTTAGTTTAAAAATAATTACCCTAAATTATTACATATAACTCAAAGAGTAATTAATTAATTAATAGAAAAATTGATTAAATGGCATAATTTTTTTAAAGTATTATAGGTTTAATGAATTAATGTGTTCCATGACTTTTATATATACAAAGAAAATGTTTTGGATATATTCAATTATTTTATTCAAATTTTATTTTTTCCCTTGATGTTAAAAGGTCAATATAAATGAATAGTTCTATAATTGGTATTATGGAAAATTTATTCAAATAATATTATATTAAATGATCTAAAAATCTTAAAAATAATATCATCATACATATGATTGTTAAATGGTTAAAAATATCAACTATTTACTATTTATGGCCCTTTTTAATTTACGGAATGAATCATCACCCTCAAAAAATAAAAAAAACATGGTGTCACTATAAGTGTGAAAATGGTTAATGGAGGTTTGAAACAAAAATATAAGGGTATAAATGTTTTCTAAACAAGTCAATAAAATTATTAATTCAGTTTATTTTTACTAATTCTTATCTCTTGTTATAATAATATCAATTTTGAGTCATTTTTCATCAAAAATATATTTTATTAAATTAGTATTTTTTCAAATTCTCAGAATGCCACTCCATTCTCAAATAAAAGGAAACCTATTATTATCATTTAATCACACTTAAATAGCCTCTTTCATTAAGTATCTTCTGAAATAAATTCCGTAAATCCTTTATCACATCTAAGAGGAATTTTTTTATCAGAAAACCAACTTATCATAGCTTTCTATGCGAACATTAGGAGATTGTTCAACGAAGATGTATCATTTTTAACTGTTTTTTTTTTGTTTTTTTGGGGAATATGAACCTAACCAAAAAGTAAAAGTCATTTTATTATGATATAAAATAATTATAAGTGACTAAAATCATACTTTGTACAAAAAAACATTATGTCAAAAAGAAAATATGTCATTAGAAAAATCATCACTCTATATCATCTCACTAGTATCCCCTCCATTGTTTTCCAATCCATCGAACACAAAATTTTATTCATGAAGAATATGTGTAATTATATAATTCATAGATGAAATATATTCCATGAAATTTATCCACCCTTCCTTAAACTCTCGAGATTAAAGAAAAATTTAATTTCTCATTGCTTACAAAATAGTGGTTAAGCCACACTATTTACAAATATTGAGATATATGTAATTTTGAGATGATTCTCCTTTATTATTTACCCTACACATTTTTGCATCCAGAGAAGTATTAGTTCCATAATGGTTATAAAGATAGCCTAAATCCTTTCTTGTATGGTCTCTAAAGATGGGACCATACCCAGAAAGACATGGATTGATTTGTGAAGAACCATATTTTTTTATTTTAATACATCCTATAAACAAAATTATCCATAAATATTACAAGGTACTTTGAGAGGGGAGTGGGTGAAAATTAATTTCAATTCTATAGAATTTTAGAAATGTAAAATCATAAAACTAGTTTTCACAAAATCCATATTGATATGAATTTTCCATTTTTACAATAACATTAATTTTCATAAGGGATGATATAAAATTAAACAAGATTCCTTCATAGATGAACCTATTACAGTTGTTTCATATTATGCAAATAATCTCCATGCAAGACACAAGAAGCTGGTCTTTCATTTTTTGAGAAATCTATTTTATAAAACAATATACCAAGTAGTAAAAAATAATATAACATTGTGGAAACCGTTCAAGGAATATGCCATCCCGGGAAGTACACCATGTAGAGGAAGGTAGAACAATATAAAAAGATATGATCAATTTCATCCCAATTATGATTAAACAAAATATAAATTGATAAAATACTAATTCCAACAAATTCTAAAAATGTATCAGTAGGAATATTTAAACGAAATATTCTACGGGAAAGAGTTAAAAAATATAAGTGCATCCATGGTTTTTAGGTTCTTTTCCCCATTATTATTATGTTGCACAATTTTTTTAAAAAAATAAATATAAAATTTTATACTTTTAAATTTTTTTCCATTAAAAAAATTTCATCCCCACAAATAAAATTATAATTTAAGACTATATCCTTAATATCTGTCAAAGTATTTAAATCGGAAATTCAATTTGATCACTAATTGTAATGTTGATATCAAAATCTTGTCATGGGATGGAATATTATTAATAAGAGGGGTTCCAAACCAATTATCTACCCCGAAATTAAGAAAAATATGTGTGCTGACAATCCAATGTGAGTAACCCATAATATAGGAGAATGAATTATTAATGTTAATCCAAATGAAGGATTACATATAATTTATATTTCCATAACTAAATTTAAAAATAAATATTTTTATTATGATGTTGAGACCTTAATATTACTCATTAATATGTTGATAAATAATACTATCTTGTAAAGAATGATTTATGTTATTGAGATTATTAATAAGTATTCCTCTACAATCAATAGTTTTCCAAACCATTCTACATGGGATAATAAAAATTTTCATTTGGGGAGTGCTTCCACACCAAATGAAATTTTAATATATACATTAATACTTTTTATAAGGTAATTTTTCCATTTTTATGAAATGAAAGAATAAAACAATTTAGAAAAAAACTAACCTTAATAGGGAAAATTCCACCAGAAGATGATAACAATTTTCCTTTCCATGAGGATAATTGGTTTTAGAACTTTTTATAAACAATGATGAAATAATAACACCATAATCATACATAAAATTAGGTGTTTTTATGTTATTGTGAAAACATATATCCATTTTTTCATACATAAAATGGGAAACAAAACCATCATTCATGTGTGTGAAGGGAAAATTATATAATTTAGTTTCAATAAACTTTATAACACATATACAAGGAAAGAACAATATTATAGGCATTTAAAACATTTTTTATATCCATATGAGTGTGTAAATTTTTTAAAATACATTAAAAAATTTAATGCTCCATTATCATTGGCCCCCGGACCTCGGTCACTCTATTAGCTCCTCAAAACACTACCATAGCACGATAAAAATAATTAACATATATAAGAAATACATTATTATCTTAAAAATAATATAAAGAAATAAATTAAATAGTAAATCTCAATTTTAATCTAAAACATATACATTGAGTAATAATATGAACACCTTTTATTGGATTGAGTTATTGTTCTTTCTTACACTTTACATAATTTGTTTTTGTTCTAAAAAGAAGGTCATATTGAATTGGATCTCATATATGGTAAAAAAATCACTATGGATGGGAGTTGAATCAAGATGACATTCTATTTTAGAAAAATCATTTAACTATCACACCATTTATTGGTTTCTTCATGCGTTATATCAATTAAAATTTACTAAATATTTTTTAGATAAAAATGCTAAGAAAATTAATTAAGTAATAGTCTATAAAATGACGAGATACAAATATGATAAAATTTTCTCTCTTTTGGTGATGTGATGTGTATTTTAAACTAAAATGGAACTTATATATCGAAAACATGAAGGTGGAGTAACATTGAAAAAAATAATGTGTCAGATTGTTGAGTAGTGTACTTTTATATATAGAAATTGAATTTTGGATTGTTGTCCTAATGTTCAAAGAAAATATGATATTATTTACTTAGTTGTGGATACTAACATAAATTTTAAACCAAAATGACACCTTCATATTGAAAACACATGCTTTGAGTCATATCAGTCACATCATATGTCATATTTATGTGTGATATATTCTTACAAATCAGAAATAAAATATGGATTATTTTCCTAAATATTGAAAATAATACGATCTTTTTTCTCAGTCTGGATATTTGATGTTTCTTTTAAACTAAAATGGAAATTTTTTTTCTTGATAACATGTACATTGATTTATAGTGAACAGATTGCGTATTTGTTTGATATGTGGTCATTTAATATACATGGAAAAAGATTTATGTGTTGTTATATTATTTTTTGAAAACAATCTGAGAACTTTTTCTTTATTTTATGATGTGATAAGTATTTAAAACTGTAATGGCACTTTCTATTAAAAACATTAATTTTGAGTTATATTAGTCCCATAATGTATTGGATTATTGTACATTTTATTCATACATTTCAAAAAAGGATTATGAACTATTTTATTAATGTTTGAAATCAATATGAACTTGTTTTCTTGGTTTTCTCTATTGGACATTTCTTTTAAACTAAAATGAGACTTTTGTTTTGAAAACATGAAATTTGATTCATACCAACCACATTGGTTGTTAAATTGACATGTGGATGATTGGTACAGATCATAAATGAATTATTAAACATTTTAATAATTTTTTAAAATAATCCAAGAACATTTTATCATTTTTTATGTGATGTGTTTTAAACTAATATGGAATTTTTTATTGCTAACACAAACATCAAGTCATATTGAACACATCGTGTACCAGATTGGTGTGAAATCAACACCTATAAGAGAAAAATAAAATATGTATTTTTTACTTATATTTTGAAAATAATCTGAGCTCATTTTCTCAGTTTTGGTTACCTGACATGTGTTTTAATCTAAAATAAAACATTTCTACTAAAAATATGCACATTGAGTCATATAAATCACAAAATGTGTCGAATTTATAAGAGATATATTTTTAAAAATTAATAATAAATTATAAGATCATTTTCCAAATTTTAAAAAATAATTTGATATAGTTTTATTGGTTTTTTCTATTTAATGTGTGTTTTAAACTAAAATGACACATTCAAATAGAGAGCTAGCACATTGAGTCATACCAACCACATTGAGTGTTAGGTTGAAATGTGGTCAATTATTATATGTCAAATATGAATTATGGACTACTTTTATACAATTCTAAAACAATATGATCCTGTTTTATCAGTTTTCTCTTTGTGATGATAAATTTTCAACTAAAATGAATGTTTTATATTGAAAACACATACTACGAGTAATATCAACCCCATTATTTATCAATTTTTGAGCGGTAATTCCTATATATGAAAATTTTATTATGGATAGTTTTCCTTTTTTGAAAACAATTTGATCTTGTTTGGTCAATTTTTTGATTTCACACACCTATTAAACTAACATTTTACATTTCAATTGAAATTATACAAATTGAATCATATCAGTCAAATCATGAATTTTATTGATGAGTTTTCTATTCTCACAAGTCATAAATTAATTATATACTATATTACGAATGATTTAAATCATTCTGAGCTTATTTTCTCAGTTTTTCTATTTGATGTGATTTTTAAACTAAAATTTAACTTTTTAATGAAAAACACTTTGAATCATAAAGGCCACCTAAATTTTCCAAATTATGTGTTGTTGACTCCTACTGGTCCAAAATGAGTTATTTACCATTTTAATAAATTTGGAAAACAATCCATGCCCATTTTTTATATTTTGCATATGTGATACTTTTTAAACGTAAATGAAAATTTTATATTGAAAACACATAATTGAAGTTATAACGACCATGTCGTATGTCATATTAGTATGAAGTCAATTAATACTTATGAAAAATGAATTACAGATCATTTTCCAAATTTTTTATGATAATCAAATCTTTTTTTCTTGGTTTTTATATATAAAATGTTTTTAAAACTAAAAGGACAAATATGTAATGAATACATGAATATTGAGTCACATCGACAACCTAATGAGTCAAATTGATGTTCAATTAATTATTACTTGTCAAATATGACATATTGATTACATTAGTATAGTATTAAAACTATATTAATTTTTATTCTTGGTTTTTATAATGTAATTTGTTTTTTGGAAAAAATTGTAAATTTTACAAAATAAGTACTAGATAAAAAATAAAAGGAAATTAAGTAGAAAAAATAGAAAAAACAAACATAAAATTTATAGGAAAAAGTAGTTGGATGTCACCTCTTCATGATATCTTAATGAATTATAACGTCGTGTATTACACCAATTTATTTCTAAAAAAATTTATTTCCCCCATTATACTTCCCCTTGATAAATAAATCAAAAATAAAATAAATTATACTAATTTTATTGGTTCATATCCAAAATATATTTCATAGTTCATATCCAATAGTATATCCAAAACATAATAGGTAATAACCTAAATTTGATATCAGCAAAAATTCAGACACCACATACTCTTTCTAGTCATCTACAAAAAAACACACTTCTTATTTTGAGTAATTCGATTTTTTGAAATTCTGGTAGTACTAGGAAACTATTGAAAAATAAATTATTAATATACATTTTAAATGAAATTTTAATTATATTTAGAAATGTTGTATTTAGGGATAAAATTATTTTGATGGTATATGATATATTTTATACACAAGGAAACATAATTTCCATAATCGTTATTTTTATATTGCATTAGATATTGTATACACATTTACCAAAATATGTAAATTGTTACAAAACTAGTTTTCATAGTTATATATTACTATATATACCTTAATTTTCTCCATTTTAAGAATTCCACGGTCTTCTTATGTTTAATCATGAACCTCATTCCATTTTTTATCCTATATTCACATATCAACGTATCATATTATAATTCTTATTAAAACTGAATATGACACATATAATTTGGAGTTTATCTATAAATGTTTAATTACAGATCATTCCTAATTCTAAATATTATTTATGTGTGGTTGGTCTAATAGAATCCATGAATTAGATAAAAATCAACATTTTATAAAAACATATTAATTGGGATCAATATCCAGTGTTTCATAAAAAAACATTTAAGTAATGAAAAAAATAAAAAATATATTTTATATGATTAGATTATATATTTTTACCCTTACATTATAGGAATCAATATGATTATGTCATTTGTTATTTTATTCTCAAACACCTTACGCAGTTCATCTCTTTTGTTATCAATTTATTTCACTTTCAATGAAATTTGTTCCATAGAAATGACGTAGAGATTACTGTGCCTAAAATTTTTATTTATAGTGTTTCCAATTTATTTTGTATTAATATAAAATGATGTCAAAAATATTAATAGGTAATAATTATAATTATCATAGTATATCATTTTTTGGACATGTGGATTATGAAAAGGTGCCTTATTTATAAATTCAATATTGATACTCCCGACCAGTCAAACCTGAAAACATCAATTATAATCTTGACACCAACCATCTCTATAATGATTGATCTGAACATTTCTTCTTCAAATAGAATATATGTAACACCTCTATAATTGAATGTGGTGTCTACGGGATGATCAAATTTTAATATATGTTGCAGTGGAATTGGATGGTAGAAGGTACTCCCATAAGGTTATTTTGTTTTCATGGTAAATTCACTATATTATAATAATATGTCCTTACTTTACCCAATAATTTTACCCATATATAATACCATAACTCACATAAGAAATTTTTAATCCAATGTTACTGGTTTATTATTTAAATAAATATTATTATGTATATACCTCACAGATCCTTATAAAATTAGATAACGATGCAATGAAATCTATAATATCATTATTAACTATTGTAATATATAGATCATAAAGTGGAATAAGTTAATCAATGATCAAATCTTGATTTACTTCAATCCCTACTCTCATGTGATCATTTTGAGGTTATTTTTTTGTATCATGTATCTTGAAATATTATACACTGTACACCTCAAACCAAGGAGGTGTGTGGATGTTGTTATAAATAAATCACATAAAACGTTAACCAACATAATTAAATTAATATAAAATTATAGGAAGTAGTTTGATTAACATTTATGAGAAAGAGTAATAAAAAAAAATTAAACCTCAGGTATGGTATTTGGTTGTGGGGAATGACAGACCTTTAAGATAGTGGGGTTATTTGGTTGTTCATGTGTAAGTATTTATTTCACTATCAGTTCAATTTTATCCTTTCACATATATTATTCTACCAAAAGTTAAAAAAAAATAAGACCTTGAAAAGAATATATTTGTGATTATGATCATTTCAACGTCAGATATATATCTTTATGTGTATTTGTCTTCTAAAAAAATGTTTTCGAGGTGAACATACAAATGTTAAACCTCTAACATGACTATATTCTTCCAACAGCTTCAAATATTCTAAAATTAGTTTTTCATCTTGTACAATTTCTTCCAATTCTTCTATCTAAATTGTAGAAATTATATGAACATAAATATATAAATTTTTATGTAATATTGTGATAAATAAAAATAAATTAGTATTTTGTAATGCTTACACATTCTTTCCATATATATTTTGAGTTTTTATCAACTCGTTTTCCCTCTTTATTTATAGAGGCTTGTTTCCATAACACATTATGTCATATAGAAGTGGATTCAGAATATGATTCATCAATATTTAAATAAAAATTAAATATATTAATTTATATCATATAAAAATTTTATTTTATATTTAAAATACATGTCATTTTCTTCTCTAGTGAAGTGTACCCCATTCTTTCTTTTCAATAGGGGCACATTGGTTTTTATGGATGTTTTTTATTTTCTGTACACTATTAATATTAGAGAAGTTAATAATTTTGAATAATGTTAGGTAAAATAAATAAATTCAAATAATATATAATTTATTACAATTCACCTAAATTTATTTCTAATCACAAATACAGATGAAAGTATTCAATTTTTTCATTATATCGTGTGAATAATTAAATGGTGGGTGGAGATTTACTTTCCCCTCAAAATCCTTACGTTTATACTTTATAAGAAGTGTCTGGAAGCACCTACGAGATGTTTTACTTGCCATGAAGACAAATTTATTTTAGAAATAATCTAAAATTAATGTGCTCTAAATGGTATATTGAAAACTAAATCATTAATTGATTATATAAATTTTCATTAAAATAGAGAAAGAATATCATAACATCAATTTAATATATTCTTAATGGGTTTCCTTCATTACAGTCTAGACGTGGCAGTGAGAATATATATCAACTGACAATTTCATTCTCATTGTTACCCCAACATAACTAATAAACAATGATTGTTTGGGGTCTACATATTGGCCGCATTGATTCCATCAAACATACTATTTTATAACATTGGTTCTTGCCTTGAAAATTTTAGTCAATGTTGTGATGTTATAGCATTCTTGTTTTTTATCAACATGTTATTGATCCCTTGATAATTTTATAGCTTTATCATTAATATTCTACTCTTCCCCAAGATTAGAAACATAATCATGTTAAGAATTCATTATTTTCTTAAGTAGTAAATCATTTTAAATAGATTATGTAAATATAATTGGAAAAACATAATAATATGATTAAAAGAATATTATATTAAAACAACATTGAAATACTTATTAAATGCCTTTTTTAAGGTTTGAAGGGATTTCAGATCCTTTATCAAGTATTCAAATTCCCCCATTGTATCCCCCAAAAACATAAAATACATTTTCTGCAATAGTTTTTTCATGAAATGATTTTGATCACCCAATGAAAAGGGTTATCTATGATTGAATTTTAATCTAATTGTATAGATGTTTTAGTAACCAATAAGAAAAATTGAAAAATTATTGTTTTCTAGATCTAAGACATAAAATACATACACATCTCGTGATTCTATTATGAATTTATCATACTTTTCCCCATCTATATGAAAATTCACTGTCACGAAGCCATTTTTATCAACTTTCTCTTCCCTACTATTATCAACACATTTGTAATGGACAATAATCACATGAAATTTTGTATAATATAACTCATATATATATTCTATGATGCTGAAATATGACTCAATTTTATAAATTGGATTTATATCCTTGGAAACAGATATGTGCATAATTACCACCACAAGAAAAACTCCACTAGTATTTATCATACTATGGTTATCATGTTCATTTTTATTATTTTATATCAATTTATTACAACATAGAATAGATTCCATCTTTTTTTTAACAAGGATGTTTAGTAACATTCCAATAACATTATCCAAAAAAAATTCTACATGTTTGACATCCAAAAAATGTGTAATGTACAAAAAATTATAATAAGTTTATAAAATGAAATTGATCTATTTTATATCCTTATTTTTGTATGTTTTTTTACAATGTTTTACTTAAATTTGTGTCAATATATTTTTCTTTATAAAATAATTGATCACCCATTAGCAAAGACAGTGTTGTAACTCATTCATTATTCTCTTCAAATTTTATCGTCTTGGATCAATATTTATTTCATCAAACTAAAAATTTTCCAACATCCTAAAAACATAGTGTTCAATAAACTATTTAACAAAACTTAGTGTTTCCATTTATAAATAATGGAACACCCCAATATTCTATTACTCTTATAGGCTATCAAATTTCCATAACTAAGAATTTCATTTATCATCCCATACAACATGGACCTCAAAGTGAATAGTTTAATTCTATGAGAATCAAAAATTGTAACAACATTCTCCAATATTAAATTCAGATCATCAATAAATAGATCCCAATAAAATAAATATCATAATCATCTTATTTTGTTCTACATACATGAAGGGACAACATAATGTATTTTTTCTTCATGCATAACCATAGAGGAAAGATATACTTTAAAAACATAGTTGTCAGTGTATTTTGAGTACTAATGTTTACACTAAATGGATTTATTCTATCCATAAATAATAAAATATGGAATTTTATCATCTAATTTAAAAATTTAGTACACTAATAATTAGTTTTATTAAATTGAGGAAAGTCTTCTAGATGATATAGTATCCCATATTTATTTCCTGTATCCACATTCCATGAAGATTTTCTCGTAGTTTCCTCAAATCGAAAAAGTCTAATAAACTGTGGAATGATGGGAAAATACTATAATGACTTTTAATGACTTAAGTCATCATTATTGTGTCAATTCACTCAATACCTATGACATTTTATGAGTGATTGATAGTCCATGAAAAACAAGATTTTATATTTTCAGTGATCATTCCCATTGAACATAGTATTATTTTATAATCATATGTCTTTACAATGAAGTTCATTTTCCCCTAATAAAATATAATTTAAGAGACCATGTAGTTCTATAATGCTAGTGACTCTCCACCTACTTCCATCATTAAAATTATATAACATCAATATAGATGACAATGTTTTGTATTTAGTATAACTAGTATAAATTGGTAGCTTAGCACAACAATTCAGCTTCTCATACAAATTTGGAAAATAAATATGGTCATATTATATTTAATTTTTCATTCCGTTTATTTGATCTCCATAATCATTTATACTTGAATATATATGAAATGATGTGTAAATCATAGTATCAACCTAATAATTGTGAGTGTTTAGTTTTTTCTATGATTTTTTCCACTTTTGAAGATATTATCTATTCCTTAAAAATTAATATGTTCTTCTAACTCCTATGTAATCATTTTCCTTTATTAAAATCTATTTCAAAATGTAAAAAGGGTTTTCGAAGGGTGGAATGCATACTCAATTGAAAACATGATGAACTATTTAAATCCATATTCATAATCTTTTATCATATGCTAAACTTGAATCCCTTTTCAATTCATATCCAATATATTAAATTATTAATATATTAATTTTTTACGAAAAAATAATTAAATACACAAAATATATTCATAATAAAAGGTGGAAGTTGTAGATAACTATAATAAGGGGAACATGAAATTTAAATTTTATTGGTTATGATTCCTGATGATTTACCATTATATACAAGAGTATAATAAAAAGAAACAACCTAGAGTATACATTTAGTTTTCTGTCCAGGTTATTGATTTGATGTTGTGTTGGAAAATGGATAATTTGTTATGAGATGGAAGTCATCCCTTTGGATTTTTTCTTTCTTATTATTTAACTATGACTAAACATTCTAAATTTGGGTAAAAATATCATTCCATAGATCATAAAAGGTTAACTAATCGATAAATTAAGATAAAAGTTCAAGGATATAGGAATATCATGAAACAAATGGGTGAAAATTCTATTAATGATAGAAGTGAAGTTGGATTCCATGTTACTCTCTCTTTTTGTATATTATTCTAGACCATGAATTATAGTAGTATCAAAAAATATATTTGTACAATTACCCACTAAATAATGTGATCTTATCTTAAATACATAAAATAAAAAACTTAGTAAAACCATATAAGAGACCCATTTTATAGTCTCTCAAATCATGTATAAGCTTAATCAAGTCCATGTGATTACATTTAAAGCAACATATTCAAATTTATCACCCTAAAAAAATTATTTCAATATATATTTTCACAAAAGAGAATTTAAACATTTAATACTGTAATAACTTTTGAAATGTTTTTTTGTAAAATAATTTTCTATTTATATTCATTTTCAAACTCATTTCATTGGAATCACCGTAATACCGCAAAATTTAATTACTAACATAATTTTAAATTTCAAAACAAAAAAGAATATATGATTCATTTTAAAATATTTTCCAAAAAAAGTAAAAAACTATATTGGTGTTTAAACATGGAGTTAGAAAATGTATAATTTTATAAAAATATAAAATTCACCTTCAAATAATATATATAGGTATAAGCCTAGTCATTAAAAAAATTAAAAGAATAAATGTAGTGAATACTAGGGTAACGAAGGTTAGATGTCATCTCACAGCCATTGATGAAGAAGTGGAATATTACTGGAAACATCCACAAGCTTATGGGGATAAATGAATATATTTTTTAACCGATCTAACTATATTAGGTAATGAAATAACAAAATTTTCATCTTGTGGTGGTTCTGGGAGAGGTGAGATCATTTGAAATATATTGAAATCTATATTGATAGAGGAATAATGGAGAATAAAATAATCTGATGAAATATTCATCCATATTGGAAGATAAATAGTAAAATATACACCATATAAATTGATTTTGGGGTTTAAAATAATTTAGTTAATAAAGAAGAAGATGAAGAATAGGGATAAAACATATGGGGTTTGAAATGAGGAGATCCTAAATCCCATAGTGTAGAACCATGTTGACCTAAAGAGAAGAATATTGGAAGGGAACCTAATCTACAAGGTATAAAATTATATTCAATGAATCGATCCAATGATATCCACATAGATTAATGATCCTTAATATATATTTCAATATTTTAATATTTGATTACAGATGTATCTCAGGCTGAATTGCTATGGTAGTTACAGAATTTATGCCTTAATTAATTTTCAACCATTTTACTTACTATGATTGTGGTTTATTACAATTAATTCATTTTCAAAAAATATTTCTTCTCTCTATCTTGAGGGTAGATGATCATTGGGTATTTTGTGATAGAGAGATATTAGAGGATCACCCTAATATCTAATTATTATTTAGATACAATTTATATAGATTATTGTAGAAGCGTAATAACACACACCTATGGGGATTAGAAAACATAAACAACATGATTAATTTCTAATGACTCTCAGAGCATATCCCACTTCCAAGAGTTAAAAAAATGATTTTATGTAAGTCATGATAGAAAACCTCATGGGAAGTTTTCAACAAATCAAGAAGTGCATTTGTTATCCTGGTAGAGAAATAAAGGGAATATAGTAGCAGTTTCTAACTAAACTATCATAAATAGTAACTGATTTGTTGGTATGTTAGTTGATCACATTTTGGATATATAAGTAAACGGCTCAATAAATGATTAGCATCTTGATTGACGAACAAGGATGAGAATCCCTTCATTTCTTACCATTATATAGATTTAAAATTATTTAAATATTATTTATCTATAAATACTCACCCAAAGACATTTTTGATAAGAACATTTCCCATTCGAGAAATGGAATGGTTTAAAACATCAAAAATTCTACAATGATCCATGTTATACTCAAAGGAAATCATCAAGAACTTTTATGAAATTTTTCTAGGGATATGTTCTATGTAACATTTTTCTTTGTAAAGAACAAATAATTTATATAATAAAATATTATATAAAATAGAGAAAATAAAAATTAAAAAAATCAAGTTAATTTATTCATTTCCCCATTATTATGTTCTTATTATGAACTTTCCCAAAAGAACTACTTATAATGAAACTCATTATTTTATGTTGTTCGTTGAAATAACTAACATAAGGTTATATATAACCATTCTACTTCCTACTTCATTGTATAAATTTCATAATAATAGAATTTTATAATCATGGTATAATTTTATAGAGTATAAAAATATTTATATTTTTATGTGAGTGGTTATATTGTTTCTAGAAGGAAATAATTTTCATAATCCCTAGAGAAGAGAAAATAGAGGGGTAAGGCATCTTACATTGGTCGACTGATGAAGTGGGTGAGGTGGTCACCATATAGAAACTTCGTGAAAGTGGGTGGTAGCCCTAGATGAAGATAGAGAGGAAAGACGACAAAAATAAACATATAAATCACCCTAAAATATAGATTGTCTTGGACAAGTTATAGATGAGAGTGATGATCAATGAAATAGATAAATAAGGAGTGGAGGAGAAATAACAACAAACCTTTTATTTAAGATAGTTCATCCAAGAGAAGGTCAATTGGGTGCGGTGAAAGTGATGAACTTATGTGAGAGCATGAATGATGTGAGGGAAATACCTTCTGGTAGGGTTCTATTTAAGATTTAAAGATGATTTTTCTTTAAGCATTCAAAAAAGGCACATATAAAGAAGTGTTTTATGAGAGAAAAATAATAAGCACTGATTAAAGTCCATTTTACCATCATTTTCTTCTAACTGATAAAAGGTATCATTATCAGCGTTAAAAGCATTAATAAAATCCAATATTGTTAATTTTAATAAAATAATTAATATGAATAAAAACCTTAATGTATATAATTATAAATAAATAAATAAATATTAATGTATATAAATATAAATATATTAAAATAATTTAAAATTTTTCTTTATAAATATAATTAGAGTTATATATTTATAACTATAATTATAAATAAATATATTTATAAATATTTGTATATAATTACCAATATATTTATATAATTATATATATTTAATTAGTAAATATAAATATAAATATGAATAACTTAAATATATAAATTATTAAAAAATATGTATTATAATTTTATAATTAATTAAATATGTAATCATTTATTTATATTTATATAATTTTTTTTAAAAAATTTAATAATTTATAATTATAAATATATAAGTTTATAATTATAATAAATATATATTTAGAAATATATATTTATAAATATATATATATAATTATAAATATATATATTTATAAATATATATATTTATAAATATTTATTTATAAATATATTTTTTACTTTATTAGTGAATATATAATTTTAAAGGCATGAATGTTACAAATTAGTGAAATTTAATAATTAAAAATAAGTAGACTTTAAAAATAATAAAAATATATTTTTTTAAATTTTAAAAAATAACTAAAAAATAATATTTGGATATATATGGAAATAAAGATGAATACATATTGAAAAATATTAAAACATAGTTAAAATACGTATAAAATAATTTTAAAAAATGATTATATTTTAACAAAATAAAAAATATTAGAAATAATAAATTATACTATCAAAAATAAAATTAAAAAATAGTATGTAAAATTTATCTATAGAAAAAATTTATTAAAAGTATTTTTTTTCTAAATGAAATTATAAAATGAAAATTAAAATTTAAAGAAACTATATAAATATTAGGTGTGTGTGTTTCTATATATGATTTCATTAATCACTTAAATATGTGTGTCTAAGAAATTAATTTATATATATGTATATATACGAGATCAGTATCTATTAAATTGTATAATGAAATTATATAACATGTCACATCTATTAATAAAATAAATATTAATAAGAATAAATAAATTAAAAAACTAAAAATCTATAATTAAATATATAGATAATTTAAAAAATAAATAATGAATATTTATAAATGTTAAATTGTAAATTTATTCATATTAATTATATAAATTATAATCATATTAAAAAATTAAATGTTAATGAACTAATATTTATAAATAAATATTTCTATTTAATTACATGTATAATATTAATTTAATTTGTATGTTTTTAATTAAATCATTAATAATTATTAATTATTATATTCGTATTAATTGTAATAATATATATATATATATTTATTTAAATAATTACTATAATATTTATAAATATATGCTAACATATATTAATATATATCAATATATTATAATATATATCAATATATTATAGTATATGTCAATATATAATATTATATCTGAAATAGATATTTAATTAAAAAAATGAATAAATATAAATAAATATTAAAACCATGAAATTTAATATATATATATATATATATTTAAATAAAAATAAAAAATAGTAAAATCTAACATATATATATATATATTATTTAGTAAATATATTAATATATTTCATTACTTAATATATATCCATATATTTTTATTTAAATCAATATGTTTTTATATATGTCAATATATTTTTTTATTTACGAAAATATAATGTAATTATAGGGAAATGAATAAATATAAATAAATTTTAAAAAGGAATAAATTTTAAAAAATATTAAACAAATAAAAATTAATAACATGAAAACTTAATATATATATATTATATTTATTTAATATATTCATATTTAATATATTCATATATATTCATATATATTTTAATATATGATATACGAATTTAATTTTAAAAAATTAATAATCCAAGTAGCCTTCAATATATATATATATATATCAATATAAATATTTATACACAAAATAAGAATTTAAATTTAAAAATTGAAAAAATATAAATAAATATATAAAATGAATAAATTTTAATAAATATTAAAAAAATAAATAATAATAAAAATCTAAAATATATATTAATATTCAATATATTCTTATATATCAATATATTTTTTCATACGAAATAATAAATTAATAAAAAATTAGGAATTCATCTCGCCGTCAACCTAAAGGGACATCCATTTAGGCAACCCAATAAGCAAGGTATACTGGGTAGAGGGTAGACCAAATACCACAGGGAGAAAAGGATGTTTGAAGGCCCATCTGGGCCTTTGCGTGTTGACAAGATCCCATTTAGGTCTGTTAATAGTATATGCATGAGCACATCAAGGCAACGGGATCCTTGTGCGGTGATGTAGAAGAATCATATAAAAAAGTTGTCGAGGGTGTAACAACCGAGACTTTTATGAGAAATATTTTGTTTTTATGTTATGTAAATCATCAAATGAATCTTTTACTACACACAACGCTAGCTTGGCTTGCTTTACACACAATCGCGGCCTTCCTCGATAGCTTGCGTCGTACGCAATATCGAGTTTCACTAAACAACGATATATTATAATATTAGCCGTTATGAATAGTATTAACTGAATTTTGAATTTTATAACATTTTAATTCATCTTATACATTTTCTAGAATGAGTTATGAAAACAAAATCAGTTTTTTGGATAAAAGAAGTATTTTTCAAAAAATGCAGTTTTACCGCCTTTTGATGGCACACCCACATTAAATATAGTTTTTGACAAGTTTATAAGTTCAATTTGACAAAATAAAATTATTCTATAGAATCAGGATATTAAAATTTACTTTGGAAAATTTTTTCATATTTTTCTGATAACTTTTATATTTTAATGAATAGTAAAAACACGCTATATTTTAATTAAAAAAAACTTTTTTCATCACAATACTATATATTGTTAAATTAAAATATTTATTGTTTTTAAAGTATAAATAGAATATATTATTACCATTTAATATAATTTATGTCATTAGCCTTAATTTTACATTGAATTCATAAGTAAAAACATTTCAATCTTTGGCAATGTTTTAACTTTTAAAACCTGTTTTATTAACAATGGGATTAATATCAAATTAATTACTGCAAATTCTGTGTTGTGAATTTTTAAAAATGGATTCCATATTTGGAATCAGTAGGTCTAAATTATGTTAATAGGTTACTTTTTTTTGATATTATGAATAGTAACTATGGTAATTTTTTTTATTTAATATCGTTAAAGGTAAATAGGTTAATTCAAGGTTAAAAGAATATTATAATAATTCAAAATTAGCTTAAAACTTGTCCTAACCCTATTGTATGAGTATTGGCCAACCATGGGCATCCTTGGGTCAATTTTGGGACCCCATTGAGCCACATGGTAGTGACAATGACAGTTTGGATTAATTAATTTAATGTAAAGGCAAAATTGACATTAACATAAATCTTTTAGTAATTAATTTTTATAAGGGGTTATATAAATTATTTATTGACTATAAATATTCATTATAAAGATAAAAATATTTCCTACATAAGTATATTTTTTTATAATTTTTAAACACCATATAAATGAAATTATTTATGTCACAATAATGATGAAGTATTTACCTCATTAATAAATGATTTAAATAAATAAGATTATAAGGATTAAAATACTTTCCAAGATATGTCCAATTATGATTGGATGATTGTATTTTGACCATGAGTCATCTTATATTCATCTTTAATGATTTTCGGACCTTTTGAAACTGAAGATATGTTTATAATAAAATAATATTTCCACATATTCCAAAGGTGCCCCTCTCCTCCCTTATAAAAGGGAACCTCCTCCCTCTCTTCCTCACACAAATTTGAGCCTTCAATCTCGGCCAACACTTGCCCATTTCACTTCCACACTTCCTTAAAAACCTACTACAGGTACTGGTCTTATCAAAAGACCAACTCTAGTGCCTCGAAGGAATGTGTAAAGGAGGCACTTCGAGAAAGAGGTAATACCTTCTACCATTTTCTTCAAGTTCCATTATTCTTCTACTCCCTCTTATTTAGTTGTTTCATTATGAGGTACTAACATCAGTATACCTCATATAATTATTTGTTATTATAAATATGAAACAACCCTGTTTCTCCTCTTATCCATCCTATGGAAAATGAAATCACCACGCGTGTGTACATATGGAATACCGTCTCCATGTCGTGGTGTAATCTGTTTTCCACCACCACCATACTTGGATGGGTATAATGGTGTAAATAATAACTATATATGATTTTTTAAACTGATATTGATTCTGAAATATTATACATACACTTCAATACAATTCCACGATCATGGGAACAATATCATCGCTCGTGCGTACGTACGGCCTACCGTCTCCATGATGTGATGTGACTCGTTCTATATGATGTTCATTGAATAATGATAATATAAATGAATTTAATGAATTAATATGATATATATTACACTAATACCATTCTATAAATGATGTATCTATATCCTATAAATAGGAATAAGAATTTATTCGAAAAAACACGCATAAGAAAAAAAATTAATAAACACCTGAATAACAAGTAGTAATGAAATAAGACTAATAATAAGCTAAGAATATGACAATATATGATATCATAACAATGAATATGATTCTGTAATAATTCAATGACATTATATACTGGGGTGTATTTTATCATCCACATCCATGTTTCCTCAATATGTAATATTATTTCCATCCACCTACAATTTTTTAAATCCAATTGTACCCTTCGGTGAGTTTTTAGTAAAAGATATGAAAAGAATGTTTTGTCGTTTTTCGTACGAGGTACTTTTTGAATTTTCTGAAAAAAGTACGTGAAAATTGTTTTTTAACTTATACGACATGAATGGATTTTTAAAACATTATTTCCAAGAATCTTACTTTAAAAGTTTTCATGTTTATTTTTAATCAACTTCTTTTAGATTAAAATTATATGACATGTTAAGAAAGGAAAAATGTTTTTGAAGTAGAAAATATATTTTCCTCAAGAATGGAGTTCAAGTGTTTTATGAAAATTATTTTCCATCTAAGATAATATAGGGTTTTGTTTATATCCTTATTATTACATTTATATGATTATGTTGTGATGGAAATATTTTTATTAATTCCTTTATCTTATATGAATTGTTTTATAATGTCATGATGCTTAAGATTCCCATTTTCATTACATGGGTTATGCTATGATGTATGGTTTATGATTTTTTAGCACACATAAGAATGGTAACATTAGTAGATGGGTGGGACCTATAGCTCCCTCCAATGCATTGGGTAAAGATTTTATATCTCATGATATATACATGGCTGGAACAGAAGGTTAAACCGGTTCAGTGAAACAGGACAGAAACGCGGAGCGAACTCGGTTCAGAAATGGACTTTTTCCACTAAGATAGTCTTGGATATGAGACTTGACTAATAAAAAATGATTCTCTATTATTATGTGTGTATGACACAAAGTTTCATGTTTTAAGTTATGATTACTCAGATCACATTTCACAACCATGATTTATCCCATGTTATGAAATTATGATCTCTTTTGCAGGTTAAGATTTCAAAAATGTTATGTTCTTATGATTGTCATGTGATTGATATTTCTTTTGTTTAACCTTACTGAGAATTTGAGCTCACCCTTTTATATGTTTTCTTTCCCCAGGTCAGGAAGAAGGTTATTAAGTAAGATATGCCAAAAAGGGACTATAGATATGATGAAATAAATGGGAGACAGTGTAGATGATTTATGAACCAGTTGCTTATGTTTCCCAGTTTCTAAAGACACTATACATATACGGTCCTTTGAGGGTTTTGTTATATGTTGTAATAAGTATGCTTCAATTTTGAAGTATTAACCATGTATGTAAAGTATGGTGTGTTATAATGGGTATCAGAGGAAAGGTATAGTCAACCTTTGGAAACTAGGATGTGAAATCCTTAGTAAGAAACCTATGGATATGTCTAAGCATAGAACACAATCTTATTGTTTTAGAAATTGCCATGAACAACCTATGATAAGACCTTAGGTGTAAAATTTTGTTCTAGATTATGTGGTTTTCTTTTTATAATTAGTCTTTCTCACACTATTCTTTTTGGTTTTAGTCAATGGCTAGAACCCGAAGGAACCGTGTTGATGTGGAATGCGATTGGAAATGCAATGATTGTCCCCCTGAGAAACCAAATGATATGGGAGATGGAATGAAAAATCTTGTAGCCATGCTCACACAACTTTCTGAAGCTATGAATCATGCAGGACTTCCAAATGAGCAATTTAAGGATCAACATTATGTTGAATCCTTTATGAGGCAGCGTCCACCTTCATCCAGCAAGTCTTCTGATCTATTAGTGGCTGAACAATGGATTAGTACCACTGAAAAGATATTTTCAGTTCTTCAATGTTATGAACATGATAAATTCATCTTAGAAGTGTATCGTTTGGAATGTGATGCTGATCAATGGTGGAATCTTATCAAGAATACGAGGCAAAGAGATGAAATTGAGTCCATGGAATGGGACAAGTTCAAGAACTTATTTTTCAATATGTACTTCCCTCGTATTCTTCGAACAATGATGGAGAAGGAGTTTCTTGAACTAAAGAAAAAGGATGAGGAATATGTTGGTACCTATGAAGAAAATTTTACAAAACATTCAAGGTATGCTTCGGGTATTATTAGCCAACCTGACAGTAAGATCGATCGATTCTTTAGTTGCTTAAAACCAAGTCTCTGAAGGGCGTTATCCATAAGGGAATTTAATAGATACGAGGAAATCATTCGATGTTCTCTCAAAGTTGAGATGGAGATTGGAGTAACCCATTAGTCATATGGGTTTGATAAGAAGAGGAAAATAGAATTCAAAGGAAAATCTAAAGACCACACTGAAAAGAAGATGAGTTTTCCCTTATTCTCAAAGTGTGCAATGAAACATGGAGGAAATTGTATTAAGGGGACAAGAAAATGTTATAAGTGTGGAAAGGAAGGTCATCGGGAAATTGAATGTCGAAATAATTGGAAGAAGATGTCTAATGATGCATACAAAGGAAGGGATACACAGAATGAACCTACTACACTTCAATGTTTCAAGTGCAAGGAGATGGGGAATTATGCCAATCAATGCCCAAATCCAAGTGTTGATGAAGATGATCGACGTCAACAAACTCTTAAGGCCAAAGACAAAGTAAAGTCACATGAAATTACTATTGAAGATGTGAAGTACGACAACGAAGTGGTGAGAGGTACACTTACCATCCACTATAAAGTATAAAATGTTTTATTTGATTCTGGATCCACCCACTCTTTTATTTCTAAAGAATTTTCTAATGGTATCGCTGTATTACCTCAATAATTAGGTGTTGAGTTGGTTGTGACAACTCCTAATGGAACAACAGTTGCATCAAAAGTTTACAATTCTTCTCTGATTGAAGTTTATGGGAAAGTGATTCCTGCAAATCATGTGATCCTTCCTATAGTGGAATTTGATGTGATTATTGACATGGATTGGATTTCTTTATATTTAGCTCATATCAATTGCCAAATAAGGGAAGTCACATTTCATATTCCAGATCAATCTATGATTGTCTATCGATGCAAGGATGAACATTACCTTCTAGTGGAAATTTCTTCTATCTTCTGGGTCTTGATTCCACTAAATACAGGTTATTTATCTCAAATGGTTGGAGAGAAACTCACAATTAAGAATATGCCCATTGTACGGGAGTTTGACGATGTCTTTCTGGATGAATTACCGGGTCTTCAACCAAATCGTGAAGTTGAGTTTTCAATAGAACTCGTACCGGGTTATTTGCCTATTTCAAAGACATCTTATTGATTGGCCCCAATTGAGTTGCAGTAATTGAAGAAGAAACTCCAAGAGAATCTTGATAAAGGATTCATACGCCCTAGTGTGTCACCTTAGGGAGTACCAGTTCTGTCAGTTAAGAATATAGTTGGATCAATGAGACTCTGCCTTGATTATTGGGAACTTAACAGGATCACTGTCAAGAACAAATATCCTCTCCCACGCATTGATGACCTGTTTGACTAACTACGTGGAGCTCTATACTTTTCCAAAATTTATCTTCGTTCAGGGTATCATCAATTAAGGTTCAAAAGGGAGGATATACCAAAGATGTCTTTCCGTACAAGGTATGGACACTATGAATTTATAGTGATGTCATTTGTCCTTACTAATGCCCATATTACCTTCATGGATCTGATGAATAGAGTCTTTAGAGACTATCTTGATCAGTTTTTGGTAGTCTTTATAGGTGATATTCTTGTATATTCAAAGAGAAATAAAGAACATGAAGATCACTTGAGAATTGTATTAAAGACCCTAATAAAGGTGAATCTTTATTCCAAATTTACCAAGTGTAAATTTTGGCTTCAAAAAGTTGCATTTTTGGGTCACATAATCTCAAAAAAGGGGATATCTGTGGATCCAGGAAAAACAGAGGTTATCGAAAGATGGTCGAGGCCAATAACAGTAACTGAGATCCAAATTTTTCTTGGTTTGGCTGGATATTATCGACGTTTTGTGAAAGTTTTTTCACGATTATCTAATCCACTCACCATGTTGACTCGGAAAGGAGTTAAGTTTGTTTGGACAGAGTAATGTGAAGAGAATTTCAAGGAGTTGAAATAAAGGTTATCCAGTGCACCTGTGCTCACACTGCCTTGTAGTGGAGAAAGGTTTGTGATCTATAGTGATGCATCCAAGAAGGGATTGGGGTGTGTTCTTATGAAAAATGATATGGTTATATCTTATGCCTCACGATAGTTGAAAATACATGAGCAAAATTACCCAACTCATGATTTAGAGTTAGCTGTGGTAATCTTTGCATTAAAATTTGGAGGCATTATCTTTATGGAGAAAGGTGTGACATTTATACTGATCATAAAAGTTTAAAGTATATTTTCACACAAAAGGAGCTAAATATGCACCAAAAAAGATGGTTGGAGCTGATTAAGGATTACGACTGATCAATTCATTACCACCCTGGGAAAGCAAACAAGGTGGCAGATGCGTTAAGTCGATAAGAACATGTTATCTTATCCATGATGAGTATCACAAAAGATCCCATATTTATAGATTTATAAAGGATGGATCTTGGAATTATAATGAAAGGGGAAAATCGTATCTTTCTCAAATGAATGTTCAACCATCAATACATGTGACAATTAAAGAGGTACAGAAAGAAGATGTCGAGTTACAAAAAAAGGTGAGAAATGTTCCTGAATTCATCCTTGATTATGATGGGATAATAAAGTTCAGGAATCGGGTTTGTGTTCCTCCCATCCCCGAATTAATGAAGGAGCTGCTGGATGAGGCTCATAGTTCTTCATTCTCTATTCATCCTAGAAGCACGAAGATGTATAGGGACCTAAAAGAGTACTTTTGGTGGGATTGCATGAAAATGGATGTTGCTGAATATGTCTCTCGATGCTTGGTTTGTCAGCAAGTTAAAGCTGAGAGACAGAAGTCTAAGGGAATGTTACAACCATTACCCATACCTAAATGGAAATGGGAAAACATCACTATGGACTTTGCCACGGGACATCCTAAAAAATCCAAAGGAAATAATGTTATTTGGGTTATAGTTGATCGTCTTAAAAATTCAGCACACTTCATTGCTATTAGAGAATATTTTTCTCTTGATAAGCTTTCCATGATATATGTAAAGGAAGTGGTAATATTACATAAAGTACCACTTTCAATTATATTTGATTGGGATTCGATGTTTATCTCAATGTTCTGACGAAGTCTTCAGCATACTCTTGATACAGAGTTGAGTTTCAGCACTGCTTATCATCCTCAGACAGATGGTCATTCTGAGAGGACAATTCAAACTCTAGAAGATATATTGAGATCTTGCTCTATGGATTTCAAAGGTGGTTGGGATCGACACTTACCTTTGGTGTAATTTTATTATAATAATAGCTTTCACTCCAGTATTCAGATGGCTCCTTATGAAGCTCTCTAAAGAAATAAATGCAGGACTCTAACTTTCTGGGATGAAGTTGGGGAAAGAAAGTTATTAGGACTGGATGTTGTCGATGAGATGGCAGAAAAGGTCAGATCTATTCAACAACACATAAGAGTAGCTTAGAGTCGACAAAAACGTTTTTCCGAAAACTGAAGAAAAGACTTAGAGTTTGAAGTTGGTGATAAAGTGTTCTTATGAATATCTCCCTGGAAGAGGGTCATGAGATATGGAATGAAGGGAAAGTTGAGCCCTAGATATATTGGTCCTTTCGAAATACTGGATCGTGTTGGGAAGGTAGCTTACCGATTGGAGCTTCCACCGAATCTCTCTCAAGTTCATGATGTGTTCCATGTATCTCTGCTGAGAAAGTACATACCTGATCCTTCACATGTACTCAGCTCAGAATTAGTACCGCTAGAACAAGATCTTTCTTATAAAGAACATTCGATAGAGATTCTGGATCATAGCAAAAAAGTCATATAGAAAAAGACCACTCTCTTGGTGAAAGTTTTATGGAGGAACCACTAATTAGAAGAAGCTACATGGGAACTTGAAGATATGATAAGGGAGAGGTATCCTCATCTGTTTGTTACGAAGTGACGAATTTCAAGGGAAAAATTCATTTTAAGGGGGGTAGAATGTAACACCCGAGACTTTTATGAGAAATATTTTGTTTTTATGTTATATAAATCATCAAAGGAATCCTTCACTACACACAACACTAGCTTGGCTTTCTTTACACGCAACTGCAGCCTTCCTCGATTGCTTGCATCGTACGCAATACCGAGTTTCACTAAACAATGATATATTATAATATTATCGGTTATGAATAGTATTAACTAAATTTTGAATTTTATAACATTTTAATTCATCTTATACATTTTTTAGAATGAGGTATGAAAACAAAATCAGTTTTTTTGGATAAAATAAGTATTTTTAAAAAAATGTAGTTTTACCCTCTTTTGATGGCGCACCCACATTAAATCTAGTTTTTGACAAGTTTATAAGTTCAATTTGACAAAATAAAATTCTTCTTTACAATCAGGATATAAAAATTTACTTTGGATAATTTTTTCATATTATTCTGATAACTTTCTTATTTTAATGAATTGTCAAAACACGCTATATTTTAATTAAAAACAACTTTTTTCATCACAATACTTTATATGGTAAAATTATAATATTTATTGTTTTTAAAGTATAAATAGAATATATTTTTACCAATTAATATAATGTATGTCATTATCATTAATTTACATTGAATTCATAGGTAAAAAAATTTCAATATTTGGCAATGTTTTATCTTTTAAAACCCGTTTGCTTAACAACAGGATTAATTTTAAATTAATTAATGAAACTTATGTGTTTTGAATTTTGAAAAATGGATTCCATATTTGGAATCATTGGGCCCAAATTATGTTAATAGGTTAATTTTATTTCTTTTGATATTATGAATAGTAAATACAATAATTTTTTTTATTTACTATGGTTAAAGGTAAATAGGGTAATTCACGGTTAAAAGAATATTATAATAATTCAAAATTACCTTGAAACTTGTCATAACCTTATTGGATGAGTATTTTCCGACCATGGGCATCCTTGGGTCGATTTTGGGACCCCATTGAGCCACTTTTTAGTGACAATAACAATTTGGATTAAACAATTTAATGTAAAGACAAAATTGATATTAACAAAAATATTTTAGTAATTAATTTTTATAATGGGTTATATAAATAATATTTTTGACTATAAATATTAATTAGAAATCTAAAAATATTTCCTATATAATGATAATTTTTTTATAATTTTTAAGCACCATATAAATGAAATTATTTATGAAACAATAATGATGAAGTATTTACCTCATTAATAAATGATTTAAATAAATAAGATTAAAATGATTAAAATATTTTCCAAAACATGTCCAATTCTGATTGGATGATTTTATTTCGACCATGAGTCATCTTATCTTCATCTTTAATTATTTTTGGACCTTTTGAAACGGATGATAAGTTTATAATAAAATAATATTTCCACACTTTCCAAAGGTGCCCCTCTCCTCCCTTATAAAAGGGCACCTCCTCCCTCTCTTCCTCACACCAATTTGAGCCTTCAATCTCGGACAAACCCTGCCCATTTCACATTCCCACTTCCTTAGTAACCTACTAGAGGTACTGGTATTATCAAAATACCAACTCTAGTGCCTTAAGAGAAAGTTTCAAGGAGGCACTTCGAGAAAGAGGTAATACCTTCTACCATTTTCTTCAAGTTCCATTCTTCTTCTACTCCCTCTTATTTAGTTGTTTAATTATGAGGTAATAAAATCAGTATCCCTCATATACTGATATGTTATTATAAATATGAAACAACCCTATTTCACCTCTTATCCATCCTACGGAAACAAAATAACCGCGCGTGCGTACGTACGGAATACCGTCTCCACGCCGTGGTGTAATCTGTTTTCCACCACCACCTTACTTGGATGGGTATAATGGTGTAAAAAACAACTATATATGATTATTTTAAAGTGATATTCATTCTTAAATCATATACATACACTTCAATACAATTCCACGATCATGGGAATGATATCATCGCTCGTGCGTACGTACGGCCTACCGTCTCCACGATGTGATGCGACTCATTATATATGATCTTCATTGAATAATGATTATATAAATGCATTTAATGAATGAATATGATGTATATTAAACTAATACCACTCTGTAAATGATGTATCTATATCCTATAAATAGGAATAATAATTTTTTCGATAAAACACGCATAAGAACAAAAAGTAATAAACACCCGAATAACAAGTAGTAATGAAATATTACTAATAAGAAGCTAAGAATATGACCATATATGATATCATAACAATGAATATGATTCTGTAATAAGTCAATGACATTATTTAAATCATTATACAGGAGGTTCGGACACGTACAAAGCATATCAGACCTAAGGTAAGGGAAAATATCACAATCTCATTTTTATCCCAGATTGTTTATAATTTGGTATTTACTAGGGTGTATTTTATCATCCACATCAATGTTTCCTCAATATGTAATATTATTTCCATCCACCTAAAATTGTTTAAATCCAGTTTTACCCTTTGGTTAGTTTTTAGTAAAATATATGAAAGGAATCTTGTGTCGTTTTTCGTAAGAGGTAATTTTTGACTTTTTCAACAAAAGTACGAGAAGAATGTTTTTTTAACTTATATGGCATGAATGAATTTATAAAACATTATTTCCAAGAATATTCCTTTACAAGTTTTCATGTTTATTTTTAATCAACTTCTTTTAGATTAAAATTGTATGACATGTTAAGAAAGGAGAAATGTATTTGAAGTAGAAATGATATTTTCCTCAAGAATGGAGTTCAAGTATTTTATCAAAATTATTTTCCATATAAGATAATATAGGGTTCTGTTTATATCCCAATTATGACATTGATATTATTATGTTGTGATGGAAATATTTTTATGAATTCATTTATCTTATATGAATTGTTTTATGACGTCATTATGTTTAAGATTCCAATTTTTATTACATGGGTTATGCTATGATGTATGGTTTATGATTGTGTGGAACACATAAGAGTGGTATCATTATGAGATGGGTGGGACCTATATCTCCCTACAATTCATTGTGTAAAGATTTTATATCTCATGAGATAGTCATGGCTGGAACGACAGGTTAAACCGGTTCAGTGAAACAAGACTGAAACAAAAAGTGAACTCGGTTCAGAAATGGACATTGTCCACTAAGATAGTCATGGAAATGAGTCTTGAATAATAAGAAATGATTCTCTATGATTATGTGTGAATGAAACAACATTTCATGTTTTATGTTATGATTATTGGGATTACATTTCACTACCATGATTAATCCCATGTTATGAAATTATGATCTCTTTTGCAGGTTATGATTTCAAAAATGTTATGATCTTATGAATATGATGTGATTGATATTTCTTTTGTTTACCCTTACTGGCATTTGAGCTCACCCTTTTGTATGTTTTCTTTCACCAGGTCAGGAAGAAGTTTATTAAGTAAGATATGCCAAAAAGGGACTATAGATATGATGAAATAAATGGGAGACAATGTAGATGCTTTATGAACTAGTTGTTTCTGTTTCCCAGTTTGTAAAGACACTATACCTATACGGTCCTTTCATGGTTTTGTTATATGTTGTAATAAGTATTCTTCAATTTTGAAGTAGTAACCATGTATATAAAGTATGGGTCGTTATAGATGGTCCACAAGTTTGATGTGGGATTCTCATGGAAGATCTGGACCATTATTAGTGAGATAAAATTAACTGATAAAGGTTACCATTTATCAGTTCCACAAATAAAGCAAAAATGAATTTTTCCATTATTAGTGTAAAAGGAATTTGTTGGTAAATGGAACCTATTATCAATGCTAAAAAATAACTAACAATGGAGACCATTATCATCACATTTCACTAGTGCTGATAACATTTATCATCAAATAAACCTACAAAATTCGTACTATATAACCCCATAATGTTTTAAATGATGTACTATTTGTGGATGTATATGATTAGATAAATGTTTTTTAGGAATTAAAAATTCATTTCAAATACCCATTCTTTAGAGAAAAAGATAAAATTATGGTGGAAATTGAATAAATGATGAAATTATACTTGTCAAGAAAGTATATTACTGTATCTTCATAGTATAGATGATAATTGAAATTCTCAAATATAGGAAAAGTGTATTGAAATAATAACATTATTATTTTACATTTCTTACATAGAAATCAAAATAATTTTATCCTATAAAACATTTACATTTTTTGAGGGTTATATTTGTCATGGACTTGTTCTCTAATACTATCTATTAATCCTTATACATTAGTTTTCTCTTACATGTCCATATTTTCACTTCATACTAATTTTACCCCATTTAGGAACACATTTTTTTGATATTTCAGATGACCTTTATTATTCTCTTTCTCTCTTTTCAAGTGGATGTTATAGTAACCATTTTTCTGAGGTGGGATTTCAACAAAGTTATTTAAAATTATAATATTTTTTTGTTGATATCATATTCATAATTGTAGGAATGAATTTTCTTAAATTTGGGATAACATAATATATCAATATTATAAAAATAATTACCACATTCGTTATCGTACAAATTTCAAAACACCAAGAATAAATGAACCATACAATATTATTATTATTTTGCACTCTTATAACCAGGATGTTAAATTTCCATGCATGATTAATATTATCCAATTTTCTATGTATATTTAAATTATATAATCAATAAAAATTTATTATTTAATTCTTAGGATATAAGCACTCAATTTTTAATAAATTCATTTTATTTGTTAAAATTATGTTTCATTAGTAAATGATTATTTTTTCTTTTCATTAGAAAATATTTCAAATAATTTTTTGATATTTTTTAAAATTTATTTTAGGAAATAAATATAATTTTTCAAATCATCAGATCAAAATTATATTTATTTTATTTTTTAGAAATGTGTATTTTTTAGTAAATAGTGAAAATGATTATTTTTATTGAAACATATATTTAATTTTAACATATTTATGTAGTAAATTTATACATTGGATTATATTAAAATTTTAATTAGTGCATTTTTTTAAATAATTCTATTATGTTTCTTAAAATTATTTAAATAAATTATTTTTTTTAAAACATTATATATTTAAAATGGGCATTTTTACAAAAAACTGGTTCTCATCACATTTTTTGGTATGATTTGAAATTTAATTATTCCAAGTAAATGTTTTCAATTTTTAAAAAATATATTCCAAATTTTTAATAATGAAGTCCAAAATAATTATATAGGTCTATTTTATTTTTTCTCAATATGAATAGTAACAATAATGATTTTTGTTACCACCAAAAAGGATAAATATAGAAATTAAGGGTTACAAATAATATTATAATGGAAATAATATGTAAATAAAATTTATGCCGTTTTAATTAATGAGCACATATCATTCATAATCATCCATGACTCTATTATATGGTATTTTTTCCATTTTGGTGTGATTATGACATTTAAAATATTTTACTTAATGAAAAGTCAAAAATATCACACTATTTTTCTTAATAAATATAATATTTTTAATATGGGGATAAACATAAGATATGTTTAGTTATAAATATAAATTATTTATAATCATAATGATATTTTATTTTATATTTTATTATTAAATAATTATATAAAATTCTTAAACAATTTTGACGTATAATTATTCAATTAATTCAAAAATAATATAAATGATATTATAAATAATAAAATAAATATAATTTCAGATAATTAATTTGATTAATTAATTTTTAGATGATTATAACATGTTAACGATGTAATAAATCATTTTATTATAATATTATATGTTTTCTTTGGGTTATTAATGTCAACATAATGAATACTTCTAAAAATTGATATTAATGACATTTTAAAATAAATAAAATTTTATTAAATGATATAAAATTCCCAAAAATATTTTATTTAAAAAATATTTTAAGATATTGGTTATAATATCAACCATGGACCATTATTGTCCTTTTGTGTATTTATTATTACCATAATGACCCTGAAATTGTAAAAACCTTATTAGTAGGGTACGTGTGAACAAGGTTAATGGGGGGATAAAAATAAAAAAATGGTAAAGACATAAAGAATGGTTTTTCTTATTTAATTTTATTTGTTTCTTTCAAGTAATAATAATATTACATTTTGATAATATAAATTTTGAGAAATTTGGAAAGAAAAATTAGTTTATAACAATTTAATATTTTAAGAAACTCTAAAAGTACCCCTACCCACTCTTATAAAGGGGTATATATTTTTTCATTTACTTCATAATTAAAAAATTATTTATCCATTATATTTAAAATTACCTTTATAAAATCCCTACTCTTGTTCAAGAGGTTTTATTTATAGAATAATACCAACCTTAGGGGCCTTAATGTGTTAAACAACAATGGTTTTCTTAAGAAGATGTATTGTTCTTAAATGAGTCTTTTAGGTTTATTTCTTCTTACCCCATCATCAAATATTCCTTAATATGAATTTTGTAATATAATAATTATCTTATATATACAGATTTTTTATTGGTTTAATTTAATAACAGATATACATATCCAATCTACTTTAAATTGTAATGGAATTCATCATTTATGTGTACGTAGTACTACCACCTCCCCGATCGATGTAATTTGTTTTTCATCACCACCTACCATTGAAATTTCTTATAATGATATTAGTTTTCCTATAAGATATTCCTAACATATTTATCATTATTAAAAGATAATATGTTAATTACTTTCTTAACATTCCATTCACTAAAAATTGATAAATTTGTTTGTGCATTCATGTGGGCTACCAATATCATGAAGCGATGTGATTCAGTCATCATCAATGCAACACATTGATGATATATATAAGTGTATTCAAAGAAGCAATGTGATATTTATAATATAAAAATCATTTTATAAACATTAAATAATAGTTACCTTTTATCAATAATGATCATTAAAAAATGGAAATGTTAGACATGCATATATATATAGCCTACTATCACCATGAATGAAATATAGTTCATTTTTTATAAACATATTTATTGATTTATTTGAACTCAGTCAACATATAGAAGTCATTTTGAACTTATGAACTAAATGTCCTCAAAACAGTTGACAAATACTTTATTGATTAATTAATTAACTATTTCATTTAGGTAAATGGAATAAATGTTTTATGGATAATGTATTAATCATAAAAAATTTTATTAATAAAAAAATTAATTTATATAAGTTTATTATATATGAGTTAAAGGACTTATATTGAATTTATGGACTCGAGGTAAGGGATTTCATATCAATTTTGCTGCATTGAAGAATATTTTATTATTATGAACCTAATTTAATTTTAATGATGTACATTCTTCCCCTTTTATATGTTATATCATTAATCATTTTATAATTCATGATATATTATGTTTCAATTGTATTTAAATTGTTCAATAATATTTGACTTGAAAATTACTAACTGGTAAAGGTATTTATAACTCAATTTACTTTCGTTGGGATGTAACACATTTTCATTGAATTTATTATGACATGATTATATTTCAATTGATCTCCAAATTATTTTAATGTATATCTAAAAATGATTTTTTCTTATTAAATATTTTACATATAATATATTTATTTATTTATTTTCAATTAAAATATATGATCTCCCTGAGGGTTATTTATCTCAAATTCCCTTTCTTTGGGACATATGTTTATGGTATACATCTATATTCCTTTGTGAGGTGTATATATTTACCATTTTGACATGTTATATCATGAATATCATTATATTCATGATATATAAACTTTAATTTGATGTTATTTATTCATGGGGATTATGATCTAATAGGTACCGAAGTGGAAAATGATTTAAGTTAAAATATTTTATGTTTTGTGGATTTTTTAAGTTAGTCGTTACAGAAAGGAAGGATCATATGATATTATTTTATTGAACTAAATATTTTAATCCACTATGGTTATGAATGTGGTTTCCATGTTTGATTTCCATTTCTCACTTATTGATAAAATAAACGTCAAGAAATATATTTATAAGTGGAATTGATATTATATATTATTTTAGACTTGTAATCATTACCTTCCATATCCATGTTTTAGAAAATGAATATGATAACTACTCTTTTTTGAAAATAAATTTTTTTATTGATATATTTTACCTGATATTATTTATCTCTTATTAAAATCCGTTAAAAATAAAATTTCTTTACTTTTTTCAAATGGGTCATTTATTAATAATTTTAAAAAATATTTAAAATGAATTTATATTTCTTACATTTTCCACATGAATGGATTTACCACCCTATTGACCATTATATTCATTGATTCATCCGTTATATTTTTCATATTGTTCTTTTCAACAAAAATTACTTTCACAATATTTGGGAAATTTTTAGATTTTAAAAGTGATTTTACAAGTGAATAGGTTATTTTACTCAATAATAATTTTGAATGATCATTTAATTTTATTTTAATTCATCAAAACTGAAAGTTATTGGTGTTACATTTGATACACTATTGATATTTTTTAGTGATGAAATTATCATTATTTCTCTATATGGATTCTTTTTGTTTGAAAATGACTTCCATATAAACATGTTCATTAATATTGTTTAATATTTTTTTAGACAAATTATCAGGGAAACATTTTTTCCATAGATTACCCATGTTACAAAAATTATAATGGTTATTGTTATTAGTTTTATTAAAACTTTCATGTTTAATGTATTTTATTTAAGATATGGTATTTGGAATTTATTTATGAAGGGTTGAGCCTTATTATAGCACATGGGTGACCCTGAGATAACTTATATGAAGGGATGTATCATATTATAGATCATGTGTGATCTTGATGTTTCTCATATTATGGTTTCACCTAGATAACAATCAAATGTATCGGGTAATGATTACTATCTCCAAATAATTATATTAGAAGTCAGTCAAATGTTTATTCCAGTAGTAAGGGTGTTTATGGGTTTTACGATGAAGATATCCCAATTTATCAACACATTTTCTTCATACAATTAATGAGATATAAATTATTTATTTGATCAAGTGTTAAATTACATTTCCTATGATATTTATTCTGATAACTATTTCCCTAATTTAATGTTTTATTCCATGTTTCATTATTAATGATCCATGTATTGATGTGTTTTATTTTTCGTATGATTATGCTCATGAACATTGATCATTTATCTAATGCTTATATTTTACACACTGATGAGATTTAATTGTTAATACTAGTGTTTTTTACTTTCATATCATTTTATATCTTACTTCTTATCTTTCTTAATAAATAGGTTGTGAAGAATAATGTAAAATTATTCCAATAGAGAAAGGTTTCACATGTGAAGTAATTTATGAGAGATATTGAAGACATAATATAGAATTTGAAAATCATAGTATAGAAGAAGATACATTTTTTTAAGAAATAATTAATGTTTGTAAAGGAATACAAATATAAAATTACCTTTACAGTGGTGGGAAAAGATATTTCCACTATATATGTTAAAATAAGACATTCATTTTTCTATTGTAAATAAATTCAATACATTTCGTAAAAATATTTCTTTTAAAAACCATTGAAATAAATTAAAAAAAATATAAAATTTCATTTATAAATATTTATTTGTCCATATAAAAACAATAATAATATTTTATTAAAAACATGGACAAGGAAGAAAAATAAATTTAAGGGGGACTTAAAATAGGTTTTTAATAATAATGTTATTATCTTGAGTTTGAATCATAACGTATGTTCTTTATCTTCATTAGTAATAAACCAATGTTAATTTTATTTACCTTATTAATATCATTTTTCAATTTCATTATTGATTTTATTTCAGGTAATACCTTATTATATTAAATTACTTTATCATTTGTATTTATGTCAGATGTTTTGATGATATTCGGTTCATGAGTCTGAAATTACTTTGGTAGGTAGACAATTTTCAAAGAGGTTATTATTCCATAATATATAGAATATTAATAATTAAATAATTATAATTTTTATACATAAATTATAATTTTAAATACAACTATTAAATATGGTAATGTAAAATGCATAGCATTAGAATCAAGGATTTTGTAGGACATATATACACATGAGTAACATTTCTAATTTTTAATGATTATTATAGAAAAAAATTAAGTACTATTTTTAACATTAAAAAATAATAATAATTTTTTAATTATCATATTTATTCTTTAAATATACTTTTATATGTCATCCATGTGATGTGGTAATGATAAACAAATCACATCACTTCGTGGAGGTGGTATTCCACATGTACACATGAATTAAATTATCATTTTTCAATGAATGGGAAAGTAAGAAGGAAATTGAAATATTAAATTTTGATAATTATAAATATTTAATATATATCATTTATAAACATTTATTTTCTCATAATAAATAATATATTGAATATGGTGATGGAAAACGAATTACATCAGTTTATAAGGTGGTAGTCCACCAAACATATGAAGAAGTATTTTTTTTAACATTTGATGTAAGAGAAGATGGATAAAGGGTGTGATGCTAAACATAAAAAACATAGGTATTTTTAATATATTGGTTTTATTATTTAATCATGATAAAATAGTGTTTTAAGGACATTTAATAATAAAAAATACAAAACACTCAGTTAAAAATGATGCCTCGACTTTAGAAAATCTATTAAGGTTTACAAAAAAGGATTTGATAGGTTGGTTTTATTATAAAACAATACGTAAGGATGTGAGGAGTTGTTTATGTATGGGAAATTATTTGATATTTTTAGATACAAATGGTTTTTTATGAGTGATTAAATTAAAAGAATAGTTTCTCTTTTATAAGAGGGGAGGGGCACTTCAGTAATTTCAAAAAATGACAATTTAATATTAGTTAATTTTGGGGTTCCAATGGATCCATATGAATAATATTATAATATAATATTATTATGAGTCTACATAATCAAAAAAATATTTAAAAAAATTAGATTATTTCTTGACCCATATATTTCTGGTTTAACCCCATGTTAACCCTTTTCACGCTTACTTTTCAAATATAATTTTTTACTCTTTGTGGGTATATATTGTTACCGTAAATGGAAACACCCATAAATAGACCATTAATGATATTTTAAACTGTATCATAATAACGTGAAAAAAATAATTTATCTTAATAAATTTTATATCATTTAATAAAATATTATTTTCATAAATTATCAATATTGTCAATTTTAGAACTATTCATTTAATTTTTATTTTTAATCATCAAGAAATTATATTAAATTAGAATAAATTTTTTTATTATGTACCTACCTTGTTATATTTATATATACAATTTTTGGGTAACCATAATTCTTTCATATTATACAACTTTTAAACTTCAAAATATCATTTATATTATATCTCAATTAATTGAATAATTATTATGGCCAAAATGTGCTAGAATATAAAGTAATTATTTCTTTCTATAAATTAAATATAAAATACCAAAATTAATATAAATCATTTATATTATAATAAAAAATTTATAACTAAACATATCCCCTATTTATAGCCATGTTAAAAATATTATAATTATTAAAAACAACTGTATTCTGTTTTTTTACTTTCCATTACATAAAATATTATAAAGGTCATAATCATATAAAATATGAATAAATAAATATATAAGAAATTTAGATGATTAAAAACAATATATAATCATTTAATAAAATTAACTAAAAATAAGGTTCCTTACTTAGTCCTTATCAATTTATTTTTAACATTAATTACCCAATTTACCATTTACTATGATAACAATAGTTACTAAGGTTATTATTAATTTTGACTAAAAAGATAACTAATTAAAAATTTTGGACCTCCTAATTTCCAATATCGAATCCATTTTTTTATGATTCAAAACACATAAATAGTGGAATTTAATTTAAAATCAAACTGACAAAACATGATGAAAAACATTTTTTAAAGAAATGGCCATTTTTTGTGAAAATGTTTTTATACTAAATTCAAGTATAAAATTATTTTTGAAAATCTAATTTTTTTTATTTTATATAAATACTTACTATAGAAATTTTAAATAACAACTAAAATAGAACATGAATTTATAAATATATTAAAATAAGTACAATATTCAATTACAAAATTATTATTTTGTACTTCTTACAAAAAATATATATTTTCAAAGAATTCAAAAAAAATTATCTTATGACAATTTTGACATTATGATTATAAAAATTAAAATAATTTTATAAAATTAAAATTATATAATATGATAATTATAGTTTAAAATAAAACCTTTTAATAATTTTCTTTAATAAAACTATTCACTTTTTGATTTTAAAATTGCACAATATTTTTATAATTAATATAACAATCTATTTAATGAATGAAATAAATATAAAAATGATTTATTCTATCATTAAATATGATATTACATTAATCCACCATTTTTTAAATTTCATCATCATGTTTTTATTCACTTATTAAACAAGAGGGGATACGTATCCCTTATATTTTTTTCGAATTCCAATATTTCGTGTTCAGCCATATGGTTTTTACAAATAACCATAACATGGTGTATCACATTATTCCATTACACTTTATCTCTACAATCAGGAATATAAACATTTTGTTCCTCATAAAAAATTTTATATTCTAACTAAACGTATTCAGGGATTAAACCCTGATATAAATCTCAGAAATATTTTATAAACATAAAAACCAGAAAATGTTATATACCTTGGATAAAATCAGAGGAAAATCTACTCGGTTGAAAAGTATACTTATATATATTGTATTCATTATTATATGATAGACTAGGTACTTCCCTTCCCCTTTGTTTAGAAAATAACACTTTTACATGGAGATACTTTATGAAAAACACAGTCACTAACTATGAATGAATGATCTTTACATAAGTTTTCTGTAAAAAGTTTCTATATTATTTGATACATCATCATGTACTATCGAATATTATTAATCATTAAATCTATTTCCCCTACCAAACATGGTTATGTAAACATCATTTCTCATAATTAGCCCCAAAAATACCAAGTCTCAAACTTTTTTCCATATAATTCCTCAGAAGGTTCAATCTGTAGATAGGAATGAAAACTATTATTATAAGAAAACTCATCTAATTAATGATGATGAACCCAACTTATCTAGTAATCCATATAATAAGAGTGAATCATATCATCCATGTTATGATTTTTGGCAGGGATTTTTCATCATATTGACGATGAAGAGATAAAATAATTTTATTTCACTAACTAATGAATTTTGACAAACTTTGCAAAAAAATAAAAGTTATTTGGGATTACGATATAATTCAATGAAGAGATAAACTCCATACTATGTGACTATCTTATATAGATAATATATATAACAATTATCTTAATACATAATATATATAATGCGAATTAAATTCATTTATTTAGTTAATTAATCAATTATTACCGAAATCATATTATTACTACTCGATATCTTTGAAAATACCAAGATGAAATATGATGATACTTGTTCTCAATTCAACTCTAGAACTATAAAATTATAAAGAATACACTAGGTAAATCTTCATCTTCTTTAACCTGTAAACATGTCAAACAATTCATGGTAATATTAGGAATATCACTTTTCATTCCCTTACACCTATAGTGCTCACAAAGGTATCTATATATATTAGTTCTATCAGGATAAACAGAAAATGGGTAACAATAAGCTTCACCTAATAACTATAACTTCAATTTTGAATAAAAAGGAACAAATAATCTATTTATAAATATCAACAAACCTACTTTATCAACATTAAATTCCGGAAACATACCCCTCTTAACCAATTCTATATTTTAATTTAACTCATGGACATCCATCTAATCATTCTTAATTCACTTTAATAGATATGATTGTACTTATACAAAAAAATATAGGACGCTCCTATATCCATTTATTATAGAAAAACATTCAGTAAATCATTAACCAAAGGGTCATTTTCCAAATATAATAAGGTTAATGAAGAACTATTTTTATTAATACATTTCTAAGATACATTATACTATTTTTAATGAAGATAATGAATCATGTATTCATAGTCCTTAATCAATTCTAGCTATCTTCTATGTCTCATGTTCTACTCTTTCTGAGTGAATATATGCATCACGCATTTATGATCAGTATATATTTCACACATGGATCCATATAAATAATAACTCTGATTTTTTAAAACAAGACCAAAATTACTAATTCCATATCATGTGTAGTATAATTGAACTCAATAGGTTTTAGTTGTCAAAAATCATAGAGAATTACCTACTCATTATGAATCAATACACAACCAGGACACTTCAAGGAAGAATCACTGTAGAAGAAAAATTCACCATTTCTGGAGAAATAATATATAACCAAATCATTCAATAATCATCCTTTAATTTCCTAAAAACAGCCATCATATTATTCTATCTACCTAAATGTAACTACCTTTAAATTTAACTTAATTAGTGGGATATATAACTAGTAAATTTTTCCAAAAAACCACCAGTAATAACCTGATAAACTAAGAAAACTACAAATCTATATGACATTGGTTGGAATTAACATATCTTTAATAACATTAGTTTTTTAAAGGTTAATTGTTTTTAAATATTTGGAAAAAATATTTCTGTTGAATGAATTTTTCTGCAACCAAAATCGACGCTTATTAAATGTTCCACATATCATATTTTTTTAGGATTTCTAAACAATACTTATTTTTTTTGAGGATCCACATGACCTTTTGAATATACCGAAATAAATACAATAAAAACAATCACAAAAATATCCCAATTATCATTTCATAATGTATTCATAATATTAATAAATATTGTTGGGGCATTAGAAAAAAATGAATAACTAAAAACTCGTAATGCCCATATATTGTCTAAAACACATTGTTAGTAATATCTTCCTCTTCCACCTCCAACTGATTGTACCCCAACCTAGTATCAATCTTTTTAAAAATATTCTCCCTGTATATGATCAAATAAGTCATCAATATGAGGTAAAATATATTTTTTCATTATAGTTATGTTATTCAAAGCTCTATAGTCAATATGAATCCCAATAGAAACATATTTTTGTTTTAAAATAATATAAAAAAAACCCATTGTGATGTGATTAGATGAATGAATCATTTATCAAGGAACTCATACAATTGTTTTCTAAATTATAAATGTTTAACTTCTTACATTCAATAAGGTTGAATCAAAATTGTCTTAAAATTTGACATTGAGTCAATAGTAAACTGAACCTCCTGATCTGAAAAAAAAACTAGGTAAATTATGATGTAAAAATCAGAAAATTCAATCGTTACTAGAACAACACTTATTTTAATAGATTTTTTATTTTTAAAAGCTCTCTCAAGGTAACTTTAACTATCATATCCAAACAATATATAATCTTCTTGGTAGGTTATCAAGGGTAAGAAATCATTGAAAAAATATTCTTAGCTTAAAAATATATATTTTAATTATAAAATGAAAACTAATACATACATAAAATAATATTAAAATCTACAATGTTTAGTTCAAAAATATTTATTAGAAATACAATCCCACTAATAAAATTAGGATTATTCCTATAAATCCTGATTGAAATAATATTTCCACCCATATTTTTGACCAAATTGTTTTTCTTACATTCATGAGGTGATACTCAAAATTTACAAGAAAATTTATCATAAATGAAGGAATGATATGATATAGAGGAAAACATGATAATATAATAATTATAGTAGAAAAATATTTTACATGTAACAACATCATTTGGATGGACACATATCAACAATAGTAGTACCAATATATTTTTAACAAACATTATAAATTTGGTCTTGATGATTTCCACCAATAGTTACTAACTTTGAAAAAATGTTATAATAATTTAGAAACTCATTTCAAATTAATAATCTCACTGATGGGTGGATTTCAGTTACCCCACTCTTTGATGTCTTATGACACATTTCTATGTAGTCATGAGCCGTATGTCCAATCCTACAACACTGATAGAACATTATAAATATTTCAAAACATTCCCTAGGATTGTTTTACCACAATTTTAAATTTTAAGGGGATTACCTCCAAACTTCATATTTAGATGCTTCTTTATCCACTACCAAATTATAATTTTCTAACTCTTGTTGTCTCATATATAATAAGTGTCGAAAAAATCCATCTCAACATTATCAACTAAATGAAAAACATTCTCACAGATTTTAATGTCTCATGAGGTCAAGAATTTTTTCAAATTTGTTTTAATATTGGTTAAAATATTTTTATTTTAATATCAAGTTTCTATATAAAACATAGAACATAAATGACTAATATTGTAACACTCCAAGGTTTTCTAAAAATAAATAGAAATTCAAGGGACTTTGTTTTAATTAGATATTTTCAATTATCCTTCAAAACCTAACTTTTTTACTTCTATGTTATGAATTTCAAGAAACTGTCATCTACAATTGTGTTCAGTAAGTTATTTGGAGCCTATTTGAATCAACTTGTTTTTTTAGTGAATAGTAACATACCCTTATGAAGAGTAATACGAATAGTGATTTGACCATAATGAATAGTAAAATTTTATTATTATTTTCTTTTATTAAGGCTTTAAGATAATAACATCTAGGTTAAATTTTTATAGTGATAAAGAAGTAATTGTAGAATTAGAACTGTTAATTTTTGATTTAAGTATGATTTTGCATAAAAAGTAAACTAATAATATTTAGAATTTTTTTTTCAGACGTTGACTTAATTTTTTAATTCTACATGTCAAAAATTGGTTATGGTAAATTTTCGGGATTTTTTTGAAATTCAAGAATTTTTTGATGAATAGTAAAATACAATAAAATACGATAAATACTAAATACTTGATTTACTGCATCATAGGTGATGTAAGAAATGATCTGAGGCCACTTAGTTTGAACTCAGATGACATTATTACTATTTGGGGTCACATTAATTAAGATTATTCATAGTCTTTAGCAAAATATTATAATAATGATTAAAATAATGAAAAGTACACCCTCTCCTCCACTATAAATACCACTCTCACTCCCCTCTTCCTCACACACCCCTCAAGCCATGAAAATTGTCTAATTTCTGCCAAATTCTCTTCCCAATATTCTTCCCCACGTACTAGATCTTCTATTCTCATCAATATACCAAAACCAAATCCCTTACGGATGATTTAATGGAGAAGAGATCAAAATGTAAATATCCTCTTTTATTTTCTTTCTTTTATTTCATTTTATATTATTTTCTTCCATTACCAATGTCTTATGATGGGATATTTCATTAAATATCCCCCTTACTTCCCATATTATTTATTAATTATGAGATATCCCCTTCCTCTCATCAAACAATTTTTATGAAATTTTAAGAGATGTCGTTAGGCTACAGAATCTTCGTGATAAATTTATCAAGTTTTCTTTTATTTTAAGATTCCTTTATTTTCTTCTTCCTTCCTCACCTCCTATTAACAATCAGGCATTAAAGATCTAGAGTATTGTATATTTTGGATGCACTCATGTTCCTGGAAAATTCATCATCATTATTTTTCACCTCCCTAACTTATTCAAGGAATTAAAATATTGTCTGTGATGTGTCGAATTACCGACATCGTGGATGATGTGATTTCAATTTTCATTAATTTATTCATGTATGGTAATAAAACCATTTTTATGATTGAACCAGGTTATAATATATGTTTTATGACTCATCCATGTTTATGTAAATCTTTTTTACCCATGGTTCTAATTTATAAGACAAAACGAGGTTGTTATTATCAAAGAACCACTAAAACGATCTAAACGAACATCATTAATGTTCTATCTTATGAATCATCCTCATGTATGAATTCAAAATGATAAATGGAATAATTTATGTTACTAAATATATGTAATAACTACTCCATTCCAATTATAGAGTTTCACTTCCAATCGACAAGAATGTCCACCATGAACCAATCATAGAAATCATGTAAAGAATTCAACCAAAAACAGTGCAATGAGAAAAATACTAACAAATTTGGATGAAATTATGTTATAAAATGATCATATATGATGTTATAAACATGAAAATGCTTCTGTAAATATTAATAACACTCTTTTAACCAGTATACATGAGGTTTAAACAAGTCGTAAGTAAGACAAAGCTGAGGTAAAGGAATTCTTAACCTAATTACCATTCTTTGGGTTAACCTTCTACTTCATTATTTATGTTCTATTTAAATTGGTTGTGTTATGGGTTCTGTTTATATTATATTTTATTATGTGTATTTACAGTAAAGATACATACTCCATCCACTATATTAAGTCATTCTCCAGTTTTATGATATTTATAAGGGTATTTTATTTAAAAATCCTCTTTTTAAATTCGGTTTTACAAAATTCCAAAGAAATGTTTTTATGGAATTATTCATGTTGTATGATTATGTTTTGGTTCTTGAAAATATTTTATGATGAAGGGTGGGACCAATATCTCCCTTCAATGCATTGGGTATGAGTATGTTGGAGGTCGGCCGTATGGTTACTCAAAGTGTAACTACGATGGTAACACAAAGTAAGGTAATCATGAGGGTTATATATTATAAGGTTGCCATGAATGGTTACAAGATTATTTAAGTAATGCCCCATGATACATATATGAATATATTTATGTTCGCATGTTTTGTGTGGATCTTTTGTAAATATCATGTTACACAAAGTAAGTATATATGAGTGAAAAACATGTCTTCTGAAAATGTTTTCATATGTTACGTGTATTCATGGACTAATGTGGTCTTTCCTTCCTTTTTCATCCCTTACTGAGCTTTTTTTCTCATCCCAGGTTTTTAAATGATTTTCACAGGTTAATGGATGTGTAAGAATAGGAAGGAATCCATGTTTAATGTTGATGATTTTTTCAAGGAGTCTTGGTTTAATATTTAATGTTTTATATTTTGAAAAAAATGGAAACTGTTTTTTTGGTATCCACTATATAGTAATGTGTAATGTTATGAATGTATTATGTCCCAATTAACTAAATATATAAACATTAAAATATCCTCAATGTAAAAGGATTTTTTTTATAGAATAAATTAAAGATTATGTATGTAATAAGGTCAGGTCCTTATAGTTGGTATCAGAGGATGGTTTGGATAACTTTTGGGGTTAGGGTGATGTTAATAGAATACCATAAATGATTTTCACTCTATGTTTAATTTGTTATAGCATTTAAAGATTACCATGTTTCTTTTTCTAAGACATGTTTGTTCAGAATGGTTGTCTGCAGAAGGAACAAAGATGCTGAAGAGGAGATAAACCGACAGATTGACATCCTTCTGAAACTACAACCCAGAATGGTAGGGATTGGAACTGAGTAGTTTGTGAAAGTAATGTCTTAGCTAACGGAAGAAATAAATGGTGGTGCAATCCATGTAGGAGAACCAATAAAGGTACCACAATGGAACATGACAGTAGTGGATCATTTTATGAGACAACATCCTCATGCATTCAATGGATCTTCTGACCCAGTAGTAGCTAAATGATAGATCAAAGCCCTTGAAAAGATATTCGATGTTATGGGATGTTCCAAAAATCAAATGGTAAGTCTTGACATTTATCGTTTTGAAGGGTAAGCTGATCAGTGGTTGTCAATGGTATGGAATATCAGGGGTAGAGAGGATTTTGATACCTTAGAGTGGGATGAATTTAAAAGTTTGTTCCTTGAAAAATATTTTCCTTAGGTGGTGCAACTTAGAATGGAGAAGAAATTCCTTGAATTAAAACAAATGGAGGAAGAATCAGTGGCTATGTATGAAACGAACATCACCCGACTGGCGAGTAATGCTCCAAATCTTTTCCTGTATCTTGATAGAAAAATCAACCGCTTTTACTCGGGATTGAAGCCAAGTTATTGAAGGGCGTTGGCCTCCCATGAATTTATAAATTATAATAAACATGTCCAATGTAATGAGAGGGTAGAGATAGAGTTTACTGATGATCACATGCATTTTGAAAAAAAAAATAAGAAGTGGTCCAGTTGGTAAGAAATGGGTAAGAATCAACCACAAAAATCTGATGGTAAGAAAATCCAATTTCCAATTTCTGAAAATTGTGGCAAGAGAAACCCCGATGAATGTCTTAGAAGAACTGGGAAGTGTTTTAAATGTGTTAAGTTTGGACATATAGCCCAGGATTACAATTAAAATGATCCTAAGAATAATCCTGATAAGCAGACTGTAAAGTGTTTTAAATGTGGTGAAATGGGTCATTATGGAAATGTCTTCCCAAAGAGAGATCTGAATGATGCAAAGAAGCCATAATACAAGAAAAAAGGTGTATTAAGATCCTTTGCGACTACGTCAGCAGATGTCGTGACATCCAATAAATTCGTTTCCGGTACTTTTTTTGTTCACTCATATTTTGCTATTGTTTTTTTTGGATATGGGGTCTACGGATTCCTTCATCTCTGAGAAATTTTATTGTAAATTGGAAATATCACCTCAACAATGAGACTCAAACTTGTTGTTAAAACACCAGGGGAAATGATATAGAAAAGCAGAATTATAATATTCTATCTATTATGGTATGTGGAAAGACTTTACCTGCAATCCTTGTTGTTTTACCCTTAGTCGAGTTTGATGTTATTCTAGGGATGGATTGGCTTTCTAATTATCATGCTAAGATTGATTGTAGAGCTAAAGAAGTTTTTTTTCAGAAAGAGTTTCAGTTTTTATACAAGAATGAAACCATAAAATTGATATCATATTAGGAAGCTGAGAAACTATTGAATGATGGAAATGAATGTTATCATGCTCATATTATTGAAAACAAGGGAACTATTCAAATTAATGATGTTTCAGTGGTAAATGAATACATTGATGTTCTTACTGATGAGTTACTCAATGTCATACATGGTCAAGAAGTTGAATTCACAATTGACATAGTTCCGGATGCTATGCCAATTTCAAAACCCCCATATTGTATGGCCCCAATAGAACTTCTTGTATTGAAAAATTAGTTGCAGGATTTTCTTGACAAAGGCTTCATTCATCCTAGTACTTCACCACGGGGAGCCCCTTTTTTGTTTGTTAAAAAAAATATGGTTCCAGGAAACTTTGCACTGATTATATAGCTTTGAATAACATCAATATTTAAAAAAATTATCCTTTTCCTTATATTGATGACTTGTTTGATCATCTCTAAGGAGGTCAGTACTTTTCCAAGATTGACTTGAGATCCGGATACCATTAGGTGAAGGTGAAGGAAGATGACATCCTAAAAACAACCTTTCGTACGAGATATGGTCATTATGAATTTGTTTTTATGACATTTGGATTAGATAATGCACCTGTTGTATTCATGAATCTTATTAATAGAGTATTTAATGAGTTCTTGGATATGTTTTTGGTTGTATTTATTGATGACATTATAGTTTTTTCTAAAAGTAATGTGGAGCATTAAAAAAATCTAAGGGTTGTATTACAAACAATAAAAGAAAATAAACTGTATGAGAAATTCAAAAAGTGTGATTTTTTGTTGCAACATATATCATTTCGTATGCACATTGTAAATAAGGATGGAATAACAATTGATCCATCCAAAATAAAGTAGTTGATGAATGGCCAAGACCCACCAATGTTACAAAGATTTTTAGTTTTCTGGGTATAACAAGTTATTACCAATAGTTTTTAAGAAAATTGCACAGTAATCTAGCCCTATAACTAACTTAACACAGAAAGGGGTTAAATTTTTTTGTACAGAAGAATGTGACGTTTGTTTTCAGAAACTAAAGAAGAGATTGGTGAATGCTGCAGTTTTGGCCTTACCTTCCCAAATTGGTGAGTTTGTCATCTATTGTGATTCTTCTTTGAAGGTAATTGGTTGTGTTTTGAGGTAAAATGATCAGGTAATTGCCTATTCTTCAAGACAACTAAAACCTCATGAGCTAAATTATCCAACACATGATTTAGAATCGGCAGCTATGGTTTTTGATTTCAAAATTTAGTGGAATCATCTATACAGAACCAAGTGCCAAATATATACTAAAAATAAAATCTAAAGTATATATTCACTCATAAAGAATTAAACATGAGGCAGAGAATATGGATATAACTGATAAATGATTATGACTGCATGATCAAATACCATCCTAGAAAATAAAACAAAGTATTGGATGCCTTGAGTCATAAAAATCAAGTATCATTAACAATGTTATATTTCAAACATGATCCCTCGATTAATGATTTGATGAATTTTGGCTTAGAAGCTATTGGTGTAGGGAATACCTCTGTTTTGTTTTAGGTTTCAATGCAGTATTCATTGTCAGACAGAATTAAGCAAGTGCAGAAGGAAGACCGTGAGCTACAGAAAAAGGTAGAATTGGTTAAAATGGGTATGTTTCCAGAATTTAATCTTGATAAAGATTGTGTTTTATGATTTGGAAAATGGTTGTGTGTGCCTAGTTATTATCATTTGTAGAATGTTTTGTTGTGTGAAGCTCATATTTCCCCATTTTTGGTTCATCCTAGAAGTACTAAGATGTATAGAGACCATAAGGACTATTACTGGTGGGATGGAATGAAAAAGGATATAGCTAATTTTACCATGAAATGTTCAACACGTCAACAGGTTAAAGAAGAGTGGAAGTTACCAATGGGGATGCTTCAGCCTTTTCTAGTGCCAATGTGGAAATGGGAGAATATATCCATGGACTTTGTTGTGGGACTACCAAAGACTTCTCAAGGTAAAAATGTGATTTGGGTTATTATTGATCGGATAACAAAGTTTCCAAATTTTCTTTCCATTCAAGATACAATGTATTTGGATCAGCTTTCTCAATTGTACCTCAAAGATATTTTTAGGTTACATGGAGTTCCCCTTTCCATTGTATCTGATCGGGATCCCAGGTTCACTTATATCTTTTGGAAGGGACTTCAGAAGTTGTTGGGTACAAAGTTAAATTTCAGTACAGGTTTTCACCCTCAATCAGATGGGAACTCAGAAAAAATGATTCAAACTTTGGAGGATATTCTTTGATCTTATTCAATGGACTATCAAGGAAGTTGGGATCAATATCTTTTTTAGTTTAATTTTCTTATAATAACATTTTTCATTCCAGTATTCAGATGGAACCTTTTGAAGCTTTGTATGGGAAGCGGTGTCGGACTCCAACATTTTGGGATGAAGTCGGTGAAAGAAAGTTGATCGGGCCAGAATTAGTAGAAGAAGTGGCTGAGAAATTGATGATGATCCAGTAGCACATGAGGACATATCATAGTAGGCAGAAAAGTTAAGCAGAAAATATAAGGAAGGACTACCCTTTCGATGTAGGAGACCATGTTTTCCTTAAAGTATCCCCTTGGAAAAGTGTGATGTGTTTATATAAGAAAGGAAAGTTAAGTCCACGATTCATCGGTCCATCTGAAATCATGGAGAAATATGGAACAGTTTCATACCGTGTAGCTTTTCCTCCAAGCTTGTTTCAGGTACACAATGTTTTTCATGTTTTGATGTTCTGAATGTATGTGGCAGATTCATAACATGTCTTGATCCCAGAAGTAGTTCATCTAGAAGAGAACCATTCTTATGAAGATAAACCAGTTTAGATTTTTTATCAAAGGGAACATGTATTTCATAATGAGGTAATCCACGAGGTAAATGTTTTGTGGAGAAACCACATGGTTTAAGAAGTAAAATGGGAATCCAAAAATGCTATGCGGGAAAGGTACCCTCAGTTGTTAAAATAAGTAAATAAAATTTCTAGGAAACAATTTCCAAGAGGTGGGGATAATGTAACACCCCAAGGATTTCTAAAAATAAATAGATGTTCATGGAACATTGTTTTAAGTAGATATTTTTAATTATCCTTTATAAAATAACTTCTCTACTTTTATGTTCTGAATATCATGAAACTGTCATCTACAATTTTGTTCAGTATGTTATTTGGAGTCTATTGGAACCAACTTGTATTTTTTGGTGAATAGTAAAATACCCTTATAAATAGTAATATGAATAGTGATATGACCCTAATGAATAGTAAATTTTATTATTATTTTATTTTATTTAGGCTTTATGATAATAGAATCTAGGTTAGTTTTTCATTGTGATAAAGAAGTAGTTGTAGAATTACAACTATTAATTTTTGAATTAAGTATGATTTTATTTAAAAATTATATTATTAATATTTAAAAATAATTTTTCAAAAATGGACATCACTTATGAATTCTAAACGTCGAAAAATAATTACGATAAATTTTTGGGATTTTTCTGAAATTCAATAATTTTTTATGAATAGTAAAATACGATAAAATACGATAAATGCTAAATAATTGATTTAATATATCATAGGTGATGCAAGGATAATATAATACCACTTGGTTAAAACTCACATAACATTATTACTATTTGGGGTCACATGAATTAAGATTATTCATAGTCTTTAGAAAAATATTATAATAATGATTAAAATAATGAAAAATACCCCCTCTACTTCACTATAAATACCACCCTCACTCCCCTCTTCCTCCCACACCCCTCAAGACTTAAGCATTGTCTAATTGCTTCCAAATTCCCTCCCCAGTCTTCTTAACCACGTCCAAAAGCTTCTGGTATCACCAAAAGTCCAAAACCAAAGCCCTTATGGAGGATCTCATGGAGAAAAGATCAAGAGGTAAACATCCTCTTTTATTTTATTTCTTTTCTTTCATTTTATGTTATTCTATTCCATTACCTTTTTCTTATGATGGGATATTTCATTAAATATCCCCCTTACTACCCATATAATTTATTAATGATTATATATCCCCTTCCACTCATTAAACTATTTTTATGAAATTTTAAGAGGCGTCGTTAGGTTGCCGAATTTTCGTGAGAAATTTATCAAGTTTTATTTTATTATAAAATTCTATTATTTTATTCTTCTTTACTAACCTCCTCTTAACCAAGAGGCATGAGTTCTCCAGAATCATTTATATTCTAGATAATCTCATGTTCTCTAAAGATTCATCATCGTTATTTTTCTCCTCCCCCACTTATTCAAGGAATTAAAATGTTGTCTCTGATGTGTCAAATTACCGACATCGTGGAAGATGTGATTTCAATTTGCATTAATTTCGTAAAGTCTTATAATCAACCCATTTGTATGATTGAAACAGGTTATAATATATGTGTTATGAATCACCCATGTTTCTAGAATTTTTTTCACTCATGGTTCTAATTTATAAGGCAAAACGAGAGGTTGTTATTATCAAAGAACTGCTAAAGCGATTTAAATGAACATCATTAATGTTCTAACTTTTGAATCATCCTCATGTAAGAATTAAAAATGATAAACGGTATAAATTATGTTACCAGATATATGTAAATAATACTCTATTACAATTCTGGAGTTTCACTTCCAATTGACAAGAATATCCACCACGATCCCATCAAAGAAATCATGTAAAGAATTCACCCAATAACAGTGCAAGGGGAAAACTATAAACAATTAAGGGTGAAATGATGTTATTAAATGATCATATAAGATGTTATACACATGAAAATGATTCTGTAAAATATTAATAACACTCTTTTAACCATTATACAGTAGGTTTAAATAATTTTTAAGTAAGAAAAACCTGAGGTAAGGGAATTCATAACCTGATTTCCATTCTTTGGGTTAACCTTCTACATCATTATTTATGTTCTATTTAAGTTGGGTTTGTGATTGGTTCTATTTATATTATGTTTTATTATGTTTATTTATAGTATATATACATACTCCATCCACTCTATTAAGTCTCTCTCTAATTGTATGATTTTTATAATGGTATTTTCTTTAAAAATTCTTTTTTATAAATTCAGTTTTACAAATTTCCAAGGCAATGTTTTTATGGAATTATTCATATTGTATGATTATTTTTTGCTTCTTGGGAATTATTTTTGATAAAGGGTGGGACCTATATCTCCCTCTAATCTAGTGGGTATGAGTAAGTTGGAGGTCATTCATATGGTTACTGCAAGTGTAATTGTGATGGTTATACAAAGTATGGAAGTCGTGAGGGTTACCGATTATAAGTTAGCCAAGAATGGTTACAAGATTAAGTAAGTAATTCCCAAAGATTCCTCTATGAATATATTTATGTTCAAATTTTTTCTTTGGATCTTCTGTAAATCTAATGTTACACAAATCATGTATATATGAGTGTCAAGTATGTATTCTGAAATGTTTTTCATAGGTTACGAGTATTCATGGACTAATGTGCTCTTTCCTTACTTTTTCATCCCTTGCGGAGATTTTGGGCTCATCCCATGTTTTTAAATTATTTTCACTGGTTAATGGATGTTTAATACCAGGAAGTAATCCATGTTAAATGTAGAAGAATTTGTCAAGGTGTCGTGTTTTACGATTTAATGTTTTATATTTTGAAAAAAAAATGGAAACTGTTTTAGGGTATCCACTCTGTAATAATGTGTAATGTTATGAATGTATTATTTTCCAATTCTCTAAATCTCTAAACATGAAAATATCATCAATGTAACTGGAAGTGTTTTATTGATTAAATTCCAGAATATGTATTTAATAAGTTCAGGACCTTATAAATATTGTAAAATTTTATTCAAATTTATCTAAAAAATCATCATACTTCTACCACAATTATGATATTTCTTTATCCATACTAATTAAAAAAACCCCAAGGGAAATATTTTTTAAGGATGAAATTATTATTATTTTTTACAATCCCTGGAATTATGATAATATATAACTTTTCTATTCTTAAATAAACACCAACATCGATTGGTTAAAAATTTAAAATGATAAATAGAAATGATCACATTTTAGCGTCCTGAACACCCAATGACTTCAAATATCTTTTTCAGATAATTGATCACTTATTTATCTATCATTAAGTCAAAATATCCACTATATGTTGGAGGATATTGTCTTATAAAATGATATACTATCATCATGTTTTTTTGGAAGATCTAATTTCCCAGTAGCATGTATTATACCAAAATTTATAAATTATATTAACTTATCCATCATAACAATAAAAATAACCACTTCTAATTATGATTATTTGTTGTTGCTAATTTGGAATCATACTATCCTCATGGTTTAGTAAATTACTATATATTTTTATAAAATTTTCATTATTATCATTCCCTCGAATTACATTTACTCAAATGTGAACAAAATTATTCTATAAAAAATCAATTGATCATTATTTTTATGAACAAAAAATAAAATCTGTGAATGATATTATCTAATATTTCCCCCCATAAATGGTTAATTTTTCTAATAGAAAGTTTCTTCTCCTATGGATCTCAGTTTTATTCTAATGTAGAATGATTAAATAATTATTTATACTTAATTATAACTATAAATCATGAGTTAAATTTTTCTACATATGATCTAGAATTAGATTTTGTGGTTTTACTTTAAAATTTAGAGGTATAATTTATACATAATTAAGTGAAAAATATAAACCGAGTATAAAAGTTTGAAGTAAAAATTCATTAAAAATGATTTATATATGAGACAAATAAGATTTCTGTAATGTATTAGGGATTATGAGTATACTAATCATTATCATCTAATGAAATAAATATTGTTTTAAATGCATTTAGTTGAATAATAATTCGTCATTATATATTTTCTATTTTGAAGATAAACCATTGATTAATGAATTGTGGATTCTTTCCTATAATTTGTGGATGTAAGAAACTCTACTATTTTCATGAGGTGTCAGTACAATGATATTTTTTATAAATAACTAAAAATGTTTAGAAGGAATAATACGAGTTATTGGAAATGGTATAACTGGTTAGAAAGGTTATGTTTCTAGAATTTCATGTTCACAAAGCAAGTTTTTTTTATTTGGAAGGAGATTTAGCATGCCTTGTGATTCCTAGTTGAAGAGAGTGTTGTTATGTGAAGATCATCATTCCCATTTTTTCTTTCATCCAATAGGTTATAAGATGTATAAAGTGCTTCTTGAGTATTCAAATTATAACAGAATGAAAAGAGATATTGTGGACATTACCTAAAAATATTTTAATTATCAATAGATTAATAAAGAACTAAAATTATCTAAGATGGTACTTTATCCTTTTTTAGTGATGGAATGTCAATGTAGAAATCAATAATGTGTTTCAAAGTGGGTTTGTCAAAAATATCTTGAGGTAATAATGTGATTTTGTTTTTTTTTATTAACTAAATATATGAATTTTTTTACAATAAGAGAAACTATTTATTTGGAACATATTTGTTGGCTGTATGTCAAGGAGATAGTCATGTTACATGGATTTCCTCTTTCCATTGTATCTGACTATGATCCCAAGTTAACTTCTAGTTTTTGGAATGTTCTTCAGATGTTTTTCTGTATTGAATTAAATCTTTATGAATATTCTCATACTGAATCTAGTGGGAAATCCAAATGAAAATTTCACATATTGTAAGAAATGATTTTACTTTTCAATGAAATAATGTGTAATTTGGGATTATAATTTTTTATTAGTTGGGTTTTCATATAATAATAGTTTAATTCTATAATAAAGATAACACATTTTGAGGCATTATATGGAAAATTGTGTTGGACTGCATCTTTTTTGGGTCATGTAGGAGAATGAAAATTGATGGGAATAAAGTTGGTAGAGGAAATGGATATGATGTTAAAAATTATTCATATAAAGATGATGTTGGATTATATCAAATAGAAAAGTTTTGTAGATAAATAGAGAAAGCATCTTTCTCTCAGAATAACTGATCATGTTTTTCTTAAAGTATCTTGATGGGAATGTTTTATTTGATTTGGTAAAAAGGTTAAATTATGTCATTGGTTCATTAAACCATATGAAATTTGAGATAAGGTTGTATGAGTTGACTACTAACTATATTTTCCCCTAATTTTATCTTTAGTGCACAAAATATTTCGTGTTTCATTTTAATGAAAATATTTTTTTAAATTCATTTTTTGTTTTGATCCCTAATGTAGATTAGTTAGAAAGAACCCTTTATTATTAAATAAACCTATTCATATTATTGATTGTATATAAAAATTATAATATAATATGGGGATTCACCAAGATAAGATTTTTTGTGAAAACCATGTTGTTTAAGAAGCAACAACGTAATCTAAAAATGATATTTTGGAATGGTATCCCCATTTGTTTAATAAGTGAATAAAATTAGAAGGATGTAATTTCCTAAAAAATTAATGAATTCAATAACCTAGTTATTTATGGAATAAATAATTTTTATATTTTTACCAATCATGAATTAGATATTTATATTAATTATAAAAACATTATGTAATTTTTAAATAAATACGGAAATTGGTTTCTTAAAATATATTCTTAAAATTTGGTATTTAAATGTTAAAAATTTAAAAAACTAATCTCATTTTTAAAATAATCATGTCAAAATTGTCATATGATTAATTTTCTTAAAAGATTGATTTATAGTGAATAGTTAAATATCATGATTTTTTTATTGAAAATTTCTTTTTTTTCATTCATTTAAAATAAAAAATTATATTATTAATGAGTTTTATAACTTTATTAGTTAATTTTTAGCTAAAAAAATTAAATAGTGGTTTTAAAATTTTATTTTATACTCGAATTTAGTATAAATAATTTTCATTAAAAAGGATATATTTCTGAAAATATTTATTCCATCTCATTTTTTGATTTTATTTAAAATTAATTTTTAACGTTAATAGATTTTTAATAATGAAATATGGTTTTTAGAATTTTAATCGTTAGGTTCATATTTGGTAAATAAGATAGATTTTAATCATAATTAATAGAAAACCTATAAATTTTTATTTTTATGCTAAAGGGTAAATCGAGTGATTAATGTTTAAAATAAAATGATTAAGACGAATGAATAACCCTAAAACTTTAATTAATATTATTTAATGTTTATATATCATCCGTAATCATAAAAAGGTAAAATAATTTTCCATTTATGACATTTAAATGTGATTATAACCATTATAATAATTTTTATAATGACATGTAAAAAATGTCACATTTTTGTATTTAATAACTATATTTTTTTAACATGGATATGAAGAGAAAATATGTTCAATTATAAATATAATATTTAAATATAAAATATTTATCTTCAAAATGGGTTTTAATTTTTAATTTTTAATTAATAAATAATTACCCTAAATTCTTTTACAACGATAATGGAATAATTATTCAATTAATGGAAAATTAAATTAAATTAAATTAAAAATATTAAAGGTTGTGTAATTTTAAAAAATTAATGTTAAAACTATTTTTTTAAACTTAAAAACATTTTTTAGACTTTTTAATATTTTTTATTCAAATTTTATTGGTTGAATTGATGTTATAAAATTGAAAGAAAATGAATTTTCCTAAAATTGACATTATTAATCAATTATGAAAGTAAAATTTTATTAATGGGTATGAAAATAGTAAAAATCCTATATCCATATTATTGATTAGGATATGGTTTTAAATATCCCCCAAGGTCCATTTATGGTCCGTTAATCCTTTTATGGTAATAACCAAGACACGATAAAGTGTAAAAACCATAATTATTTTGGTAAATGTGAAAAGGATTAATGGACGGTAAAAACCAAAAGATAAGTGTATAAATGTGATATAAACATGGAAAAAAATTATTATATGATATATTTTTTACTTATAATCATATAATATTATAAATTAATCAATTTGGATACATTTGGACATCAAAAGTTTTATATTCTAGTTTAATATTTTTTGAAATTCTAAGAGTTCTCAGGATTTCCCTTATAAAAGGGAATATATTCTTATCACTTCATAACATTTCTAAAACTTCTTTTGATTATAAAATCTCTAAAAAATACGTCCCTTACATTCCTATCAAAATTTCTTTAGTCTTTGGGATTATCAACATACAATAAATGTTTTTTGTGTTAACTTTATGACATTTTCCAAAGTTGGGGTATAGTTCTTAACTGACTGTTTTTATTTTATTTATTTTACCACCTATTTAAAATAATCTTTAACCATTATGAAATAATAAAACCATTATATCACATATAATAATGTGTTTTTTTATTAATTTAAAATCCTATATCCATCTCTTCTTCTATTAAATAGAAATGAAACTATCGTTCATGTCTATAATAGACTACCTCCTGGAAAACCAATGTAATTCTTTTTCCATCATGAGCTATAAAGGGTAGATTTTAATGATGGAAGTATTTTATATATTTATATATGACATTCATGAGATATTTATCATTCCTAAAATATAATATATCATTTACTATATTACCATTAAATTCATAGAAAAATGATAATTACATTCATGCGTACATGTAGACTACAACCTCTATGAAGTGATGTAATTCATTTTTCATCACACCATCAAATTGATGATATATATAAGTTTTTTTAAAAAATAATATTATATTTTTTTATTATGGTTATTTTTAATGTTTAATAAAATAATCACCTCCATTTCATAATGGTTGTTGAAAAATGGAAACATTACTCATGTGTACATATGATCTGTCATCTCCAAGATTGTAACATAGTTATTTTTTCAAAACCATATTTAATAGATAAGATTAAAATTAAAATTTATGTATAAAATTGATAACTATTTCAGGATTATTATATTGTATACGATTTATTAATTAACTCTTTTAGCATTGTCAACAAACCAATGAAATTTTGGTCTTATGAACCAAAAATCATCAAAACTAAGGACACAAATTGAAAATATTGTGCAATTGTATATAACATGGTATTAACATAAATAAAATTAATAATGAAATTGAAAATTTATCAAAATAGAGTAAATTAATTTATATTAATTTTATAATTCTGTAGGATAAATTAGTTATGCGATGGGCTAGACTTGAGGTAGGGTAATTTCTTTAAAAATTCTTTTTTAAAAGTTTTATTTTTTATACTACTTTTATTCCATTCCCAAATTTTGAAAAATTATTTTATGGAAAATTTTATTTTTAAATGAAATAAATATAAATGATATTTTATTCCCATTTTGGAATTCAGTAAAACGATATAAATGTGATTCTATTTATTTTATGTTTTAACTTTCATTACAAAAGGCAAAAGGATAGTTTTTTTAACGTATATAGGGACAATGAATTTTTTCTCCATGTAATCCATTACCATATTTTTTGGATTCCATAACAAGATTCAATGATTTCTTAAAAGAAAAATTATTTGCCTTTTTGGGTTATTTTATTGTTGAAAATGGGTTCTTAAGAACAATGTTTATATTGATAATTGAAAATTTTCCCTACATGAGATTAAAAGAGTTTTTCAAGGGTTAATTCTTAGTATGGTCCTTATATAATTTTAATTATGGTTTCATTATTATTATAGATTACGATTGATCCTGATACAACTTATACAATGTCTTGGTCCCTTTTTACCTATTGAGTGAGATAGATGTAGCTTATATGATGGGTGCACCCAGATAAAGCTGTAATGCATTGGGTAATGAATAAGTTACCTAGAGAATAATATTTGATTCCAACTATATAGTTAATAAAATTTTAATTGTTTTGTAAAATTTTTATGATGACGATGTCCCAAGTTACCAACATGACTATTCTATACATTCTAATGAATTATTTGGGATTTTTTTGATTTCACATGGTAAAAGTTCGATATTGGTTTGGGTATGAATTTTCTATCAGCTTATCATGATATGATAGATTGAAAATCTAAGAATATTTTATTCCAGGATTTCATACCCTTGATCACCTATCAAGAAGCTGAGAAATTGACTACAGATGAAATTTAATGTTACAAAAAATATACTATTGAAAAGAAATAAATTATTTATATTAGTGATTTTTGAGTAGTGAATGAATATATGGATGTTTTTTCAGATGATATACCTAATGTTATTGTATATCCATAGGTTTAGTCTACTATTGATTTAGTTTCTGATGCATAGAAATTTTCAAAATCTCCTAATCATTTTTCACAATAAAAACATTTCAAATTGGAATAAAAATAGAAAGAGTTTCTGGATAAAGGATTCATTCATCCTAGCACTTCAGCTTGTGGTGATAATATATTAATTTTTTAAAAACAAAGATGGTTCCGTCATTATTTTCAATGATTATATAGCTTTTAATAACATCACTATTATGTATAAGTATCATTTTCATCGTATGAATGATTTGTTTGATCATCTCTATAGAGGATAGTTTTTCTTGTATATTTATCTCAAGTCAAGGAACCATCAATCTAAGATGAAAGGCATAGATATTTTGACTACTATGTTTCATAATAGATATGGGAATTAGGAGTTTGTAGTTATTACATTTTCATATATCCTATGAATAGGGTCTTCCATGAATATTTAGATATGATTTTGGATATGTTTATTAATGATATATTAGTAAATTCTCAAATTCATGAGAATCATGAAAAACACCTAAGTATTTTTTATCAAATATTCAATAAAAAGAAGTTATAGAGAAAATTCAGTAAGTTTAAATTACGGATGAAAAAAAGTTATTTCCATTAAATGTTTTTTAAAGAAGGCATAACTATTAACCCTTCTTGAACTAATATTTATAAAGAGTTACAGAGACCTAAAATTTTATGGAGTTTCATAGTTTTCATGGATTATTATGTTACTACTAGTAGTTTGTTGAAAGGTATTCTTAGTAATCAAGCCCAATGATTAAATTAATTAGAAAAGGATTTTAATTAATTTGGATTAAATAACGTGATGATAGTTTTTATTTACTGAAAATGAGGTTTGTTAATGTTCTAGTTTTGTATTTTCACTCCTGAAATGGTTGATTTTTCATATATAAGGATACTTCTTTGAGGGACCCAGTTGTTATCTGACGTAAAAGGATTAGTTAATTTGATATTATTCCCTATAAGTGAAACCACATTGGTTGAATTATGTTATAAATGATCTTGAATTAGTGTCTTTGGTTTTTTATTTTAAAATTAAGAGTAATCATCTACATGGATCGAAGTGTGATATATATACATATAAAAAACTTTTAATGTATACATTCACTCAGAAAGAGATGAACAAGAGATAGAAAATATGGATGAAACTGATTATGGATTATAAATGCATGACTAATTATCATCCTGTAAAACAAAAAAAACTATTTGATTCCTTTAGTAAGAGAAATAATTCTCCTTTAGTCATATTAAATACGAAACTTGACCCTTTGTTTAATTATTTGATTGGTTTTGGTATAGAAGTTGTGGATGTAGGATGCTCTGGTGTTTTTTCAGGTGTTAGTACAATCATCTCTATTATAATTAATTAACAATATTCAGATAGAAGACCATGAGTTACAATAAATTTTATAATTAATTATCATGATTAAGTTTCATAAATTAAATTTTGAAAAGGAATGTGTTTTTATATTTGGAAAAAGATTAAGTGTGCCATGTGATTCCTATTTTAAGGTATAATTATTGAGTAATTCTCATAATTCCCTATTTCTCATTCATCCTAGAACACGTAAAATGTATAAATACTATAATTAGTATAATTGTTGGGATGTTATTAAAAAATATATTCTTGAGTTTAATAGGAAATGCATGACTTGTAAATTGTTTAAATAAGAAAAAAAATTAGCAAAATGGATTTCAAAGCCTTCTCCAGAGCTATAATGGATATGGGAAAATGTATCCCTTAATTTCATTGTGATATTTTCTAAAGGAATATCATGGTAGTAATTCTATTTGGGTTATTATTTTTTTATTAAATAAATATATTCATTTCATTCCCATTTAATATATAATTTATTTGGATAATATTCCTTGATTCTATCTCAAGTTGATAGTAAATTTTTGTGGAGTTACACTCTCTATTGTATTTGATCATGACACTAGATTCACTAATATTTTTTGAAGGGATATCATAATCCATTTGGAACAAAATTTAATTCCAATATAATTTTCATCCTCAAACTAATTGAAAACCTAAGAGAAAAACATAGACCTTGTATGATATGATTTTTTCATGTACAATGTATTGGTTGGATGTTTGAGATCAGTATCATTAATTACATGATTTATCTTGTATAAACAGTTTTCATTTTAGTATAGGGGTGGAAAGATTTGAGGAATTATATATAAAGCGGAGTCATATGCGAGCTTTTGAGGGGTGAAATAGGATATATGATGTTTATGGGACCATAGATGGTAGAAGAAAAGTTCTAATGGTTAATATGATTCAATAATATATGATGACATTTCAAACGGCCAGAATGTAATGCTGATAACTAAATACAAGATATTTCTTTCGAATAAAGTGGTCATTTTTTTCTTAATGTGTCTCTAGGGAAAAGTGTTACGTATTTTAGTAAAAATGGGAAGAGATATTCCATAGTTCATTAAAATATATGAAATCTGGGATAAAGTCATACCAGTTACCTACCAAGTGTATTTTCTATTGATTTTATAAAAAATACACAACATTTTTCATGTTTTGATGTAATGAAAATATGTGTTAGATTTAACTCATGTTTTGATCCAAAATTTAATTAATTTATAAGATAAAATTTTATATGATAAATAACCTATTCATATTTTTAACCATAGTGAGAATGTAATATGAAATAAGTTGATTCACCAAGTTATGATTTATTTGAAAAAAACAAATGGTTGTAGAAACAACATGGGAATCTAAAAATGATATGAGAGAAATGAATCCCCACAAGTTATATAAGTGAATAAAATTAAGAAGATTCAATTTTAAAAAGCAGGAAATAACATAACAACACATGTAATGATAGAATAAATCACTTTTATATTTATATCATTAATGAATTAGATAGTTATATTCATTATAAAGATACTTATTAAATTTTAAATACAAAATGAAATTGTTTTATTAATCTCATTTCTAATAAGGTTTCATTTAAAAGTTTAATATTAAAAGAAATTTAATTGAATTTGAGAAAATAAATTTAATTTTTTAAATCATCATGTCAAAATTACATTAATATGATTTTTTAGTGTTTTCTAATAAGATTTATTTTTTAGTGAAAAGTAAAGAATACCGATTTTGTTACTGAATTTTTTTCCAGCATTTTAAAAATTCAAATTAAATTTTTCATAAGTTATAAAATTTATTTATTTTTTATAATAATAAAATTATGTATTTTTAAATTAATTTCATTCTATAGTTTTATTTAATAAATATTTATACATTAAATGGTCATTATTTTGAAAAACTATTTTTCATTACATTTTATCCGGTTTAATTTTATACATCATTTTGCCACTTTTGTTAATATTGGAAAATGGATTCAATATTTTGAATCATGGGGTCCATATTTTTAAAATTTTTCCTATTTATTTTTCATCAAAAAGAAAAGAAAGATTAATAATTTTTGTTATCAATGTAAAGGGTAAATCAGTTAATTAACGTTTAAAAATGTTAAGGACTAAGTAATAACCCCCAAACATGCCTTAAATTTATAATATTATTATATCTAATCTATAATCATAAAAATATTGAATATATGTTCTTTTTTCATTTAGATATAATTTTGATCGTTGTTATATTTTATGTAAATAAAAGTAAAAAATGGAACACTCTTGTTTTTAATTACTATGTTATATATAACATGGGTTCCACAAAGGGATATATTCATTTATAAATATTATTTTGAAATATAAAACAAATATCGTAATCATGGTAATTTATTTTTTTAGAGAAAAAATAATTAACATAAATTCTTACACAAACACTGATGAAGTAATTATTCAATTTATAGAAAAATAAAATAAATTGTATTAAAAATATTAAAAGTAGTATAATTTTAAATATTTAGGGTTTCCTACGAATTTTATAGATAAAATAACATTTTTGGGAAGAATTTAAATATTTATTTCCAATTTCATTTACTTTTAAAGATGTTATAAAGGTCATTATAAATGAATAATTCTAAAGTTTAGATTATTCATCATTTATGAAAATAATATTTTATTAAATGATAAAAAATTACTAAATATCCTATATTTAACAACGTGTATATTTTATGGTTAAAAATATAAACCATAGTTTATTAAATAGAATTTTTTTCATTCTGGGATTCAATATTGATCCTCAAAAGGTAAAACATCTTGCTATCATGGTAACTGTGGAAAGGGTTAATAGAGGGTTAAATCCATAGTATAAGGGTAAAATGTGATCTATAAATTCCCAAAAAAATATTTTATAAGATTATTTATACACCTCATCATATTATCATTGAATATTTATAATTTAAATCCATTTTTAAATCAAAATTAATTATATTTAATTACTATATTACGAATCTGAAGACTCCCTCTTCCCTCTCTTAGAAAATAAACCCACTTCATCTAATTTAATCACACATAAAAAAATAGGTTTAAAAAATATCAATCAAAATAACTTAAACCCATCATCATATCTTATGGTATTTTTTATCAAAAAACCATCCTATCACTTATTTTGGTGTAACATTAAGTTATTGTCTGAAGAAGAGGTATCATTCTTAACCGAGTATTTTTTATTTCTTCTTCTAACTCTAAAAAATATAATTGAACCATGATGAAATAAAAAATAGTACCATCTATAAAATGAGGTTTTTTATGTTAATTTTAAATCCTATACCAATATTCTCTTCCATAGATTGGGAAAAGAAACCATCGTTTGTGTGTACGGATGAATACAGCCTCGTGATCCGATGTAATTCATTTTTTTCTCTCATAGATGTATTATAATGATGTAATTAATATAAATATATTATATTCAATAAATATTAATCATTATTAAAATATAATATACCATTTAATAACTTATATTTTTATTCATTTGAAAATGATAATATAGTTCCTGCGTATGTGGGGACTACCACTTCCCCAAAGAGATGTGATTCATTTTTCATCACCACATCACATTGATGATATATCTAGGTTTAAATGAATAACCAATATTATATTAATGATATTATTATAATTCCTTAATGAAAAAATAATCCTTTATTTATCTCCATAATGGTCGTTAAAAAATGGAATCGTTACTCATGTGCGTGTACAACCTATAGTCTCTATGATTGTAATTTAGTTAATTTATCATAACCATATTTAATGGTTGGATTTAAAAGTGTTATTGATATATAAAATTTTAATTAATTCATGACTATAATTTTTTAAATGATGTAATAATGACCACTTTGACCATTTTCAACCTAGTAAAGTAATTTTTGACAAATGAATAGAATTTCATCAAAACATCTGACATAAGCATAAATTATTAAGTAATTGTATATAATATGGTATGAAATAAAATTATAGGAATACTGAACATGAAAATTTTTCTTAATAATGTAATTAAAATTTACATATTTTTATTAATCAGGATGATAAACAACACATGTGACGATTCAGACTCAAGGGAATAGACTTTCTTTTTAAAATCCTCCTTTAATGTTTCATTTTAAACACTAAATTATTCCATGTACATATTATTTAAAATTATTTTATGGATGTTTTTACATATAAATAATATATTTATGAAGGAATTTTTATATATTTTTTTACTTTAATTCAATGTTTTTTAAAATGATAATTTTTACTCAATCTTTTGACTATCTTTACAAAAGACCAATATAATTTTATATTTTAAAGTGTACATTGATAATGAATTTTCCTATCACTATATACATTAATTTATTTTTTGAATTCCATCGCATTATTTCATTTTTTTCAAATAAATACTATATATCTTTTTTCTGGTTATTTTGGTAAGGAAAATGGATTTTTATTAGAAAATTTTATTTTTTATATCTGAAAATGGTTGCCAAAATGTTCTAACAGATTTTTCAAGTTGTTTATTCATGATAAGGTCCTTGGAAAAATTTTATGAGGGTTTGAGCCCCATTATAGACCATGGGTGAACCCAATTTATCTAAAACAATGGTTTGGGCCCAATTATTGCTCTCCGATGGGCCCTATATATCTTATATAATGTGTGAAACTACATAATTGTCCAATGCACTAATAACGAATATGTTCTCTAGTAAATTATACTGGAATTCATCCATATATTAATTCAAATTTAATTTCATTAACCGTTTTAGGATAATGTTGTCCCAAGAAAGATATATTACTTTTCTATGCCTTCTAATGAATTTTCAGGGAAATCATCTAATTTTAAAAGGTATGACAATGATATTTTTAAATGAAAAATAATCCTATTTGGGGATAAAAATGTTTTTTTATGAAATTATTTTTCACGAGTATTGATGTTTTTCACTATAATAGATGATTTATTCTATTATGTCCCTTTTTGATACTTCTTTTCTCATCCACTTTTAAAAAAAAATCATATGGTTTTTGGATGGTTAATATGAAGAATAGGTCATAATGAAATTCAACATTATTCATCTAGAAAATAAATCAAATTTTATTTTAAAATTTTTTAAATTGAGCTCAAACCTTTCTATAAATAGATTTCGTATCTCATTATATATATAATGTTGTTAAAATATTCATAACAAAGTTATATTGAAAATATCAAGAATAAAACCCTTAATAAAACATTAAAAACTATGTGGAAATCACTTTTGGATAATAAAATATCATTTCCTTTTAAAAACAATTTTGAAAACATAAATCAACCATAATAAGTGAAAGTTGTTTTTACTTTAAAGAATTCAAGGAATATTAAAATTCAATATAACAAAATTAATGGTTTTGGTGGTATAAAATTTCATTGCCACTGTATACATTAAAATGCATCATTCCTTTCATAATGTGATTAACCCATGAAAAACAAACGAGTTCCATAAAAATATCTTTTAAACCATAATAATCCATATAGAGAAACAATGTTTATAGATTAATTAAAAAATATCCCCAGTGTGTAATAAATAACATCAAGGGTTTTGTTCTCGATGAATGGAATTATTATTAAAGGTTCATTAAAAAATGTGGAAAATACATTTTTCACACTGAAAATCACTTTTAAAAAATAAAAATTATAAAATATTTTTAATAAAATTATTTTAAAATACTTTTTAAACCTAAACATAAACCTTCAAATAAAATATTGTTCCTGATAGTATGAAAATTCATTCATGATATTTTCGTTAAAAAAATCATTTCATATATTTTGTAATGGGAGTCTGAAGTGAACCATTTGGAAAACATTAAGAAATTTACATTCTAAAACAATTTAAATTGAGGTAAAATACTATGTGAAATAGCTTTATCAAAAAATTTCTGTTTTAAAAAGAATATTTTTAACACATTTTTTGAAAAAATGGACATTGAAGCCAAAACACTTGATTTAAAAGAAGATTCGAGATTAGTATCACATAAAAATGAATTCATTGATGTTTAATTAATAAATACTATAGAAAAATGTTGCAAACAAAATTTATTTCCATATGATAATAAAATATACATGGTTCAAGAATAAATGATCATATGATTTCCCCATATAGAACCTTGAACATAAACAATCCTGAAAATAAAATAGATTATAACATAATGCCTTTACCAATTTGGTAATTCATCAATGATAATTCCCATGAAATAATAACATACAATGAAATTTTAGATATCACAAGAATAAGTATATTAATGATATATAATTTCATATGGGTATTATATTCACAACATTAAAAAAATATGTTCATTTTATTAGCATTTTTACAAAAGAAATGGAATTTGAGATGAATAACCCATACAGAGATCATATCATTTAATTAAGAATAAATTATTAACTAGATTATGTGTTAATAATGTAAATAAAAATTGTAAATAAATAATATATAAATTTATAGATAAACTCACACACAATCATAGAATAATGAAAAATTGAAGAAGAGTTATAACCCAATGAAAGGAAATTGGGTTAAGAAACCGTTTATCACTTTGTAACAGTCATGTCCAATCCACTAAGATGAAATAATTAAAATCGAATCATAAAAAACTAATAATTTTGAATTATTAATGATATTACATGTAAAATGTAAGTATATATACCTCATAAAAGAAATTAGTCATGTGTGATTAAAATATGCCTTGATGTATGAAAATTAACAATAAATCCCTTACCTTGAGTCCAAACATTCCATGTATGTCCATTACCTCTTATATTATAAAATAAAATAAATTATTTTATTTCCAATGTAAATTTTATAATTTTAATACTTAATCCTTAATCCATTTATTTCATTTATATTAATGAAATATTTAATTACATAGTCAATTAAGTTCACATTGGGTTTTTTGAGGATGTTCGGTTCATAAGTTTATAATAGCATATGTAGGTTGATTGAGGTCAAAAAGAAATTATTAAATCATCTAAATCATTATAATCATGAAATAATTTTCATTTTTGTATATAAATTATACCATTAATACCATTAAATTATGATGGTTATGAAAAATTAACTATGTTTCATTAATGTTGATGGAAGGTCGTACACATGCATGAGTACCATTTCCATTTTAATCCATCATTATGGAAAGACTGTAAGTATAATTATTTCATTGAAAAATTATTATTATATCATAAATATCATATTAATTACTTAAATATACTTATATATATTTATATCATGTGATGTGGTGATGAAAAATGAACCATATCGCATTATGGAGGTGATAAACTACTTGTACGCACAAACAATGTAATCATTTATTCATTCAAAGGAGGGTAAGATAGTAACTGATATATTTTCTTCTCAAAATAATAAATATTTAAATAATATAATATATAATAACTTATTATATTATTATAAAAAATCATTATAGATGGTGACTGAAAATTAATTATGTCACTCTGTGTGGCAGTAGTCCATCTTACACATTAATGATGAATTCATTTCCCATTTAATAGGGGTTAGAAATGAATATTGGTTATTAAATTATAATATTAACATTATATTATATGAAAGATGATTATTTATTTATATAATCATTATAAAGTAATATTTTATGGTGTTATAAGAAGAATTCAAACTGAAACACTTGATTAAGAATGATACTTCTTCTTCAGATATAATCCTCTTCTTAACACATTAAGACCAGTAGTGTTAGTATTATTCTATAAATAAGGAAAAAATAATGTGGGTAGGGATGTTAAAAATGTATTTGGATATATATTGGATGAAGAAATGGGGTTTTATTTGTGATGTAAAGGGAAGTAGAGGACCCCTTTTATAAAAGTGTGGTGGGGAACTCTTGGTATTTCTTAAAATATTAAATTAATATAAATTAATTTTTATTTTAAAATGGATCAAAAAATACATATTTAGAATATAGGATGATTATTTTCCAAAATAATCCAATACAATAAAAATTATATATGTTTTGACTATATTTTTACCATTAACTTTTGACGCTAACCCCTCATTAACCCTTTTTTGTCATACCTTGACAATAATTTTTTTTACTCTTTGAGAGTCTAGATAGTTATGATATATGAAAAATAGCCCATAATAGACCATGTATGCTTTTTTTTAAATCATATAATAATACCTTTTCTGAATATTGGTTTTATAAATTTTATAAAACTTATTGAAATATTATTTACTATCAAATATAATTAATGACATCTTTAAGAACTATTTTTTACTTTGAGATTAGTAACATAATGGGAAAAAATATATATTTTTTAAAATAGATACCGAAAATGTCATTTTCGTATATAAAATTCATGTATCACATTAATTATCTAAAATTATTTTAATTTTAATATTTTTCATATCATTAATCGATTTTCTATAAATATAAGAATTACTACATTTGAATTCTGTAAGAAGTTAATTTAATTATTATGATGACCCCTCCCCCACAAACATCAAAAAATTTGTGGGGAGATATACTGACTACCCAATTACCACCTCCGGTAGGCCACATGTTACTAACTAGCACCGAGGGAAAGATAAACATTCATATGGGAGGCATTACCCTATAAGAGAAACTTGTGGGAGAGAGAAGGATAAGATAAATAGCGGAATTAACACCTAATATATATATATATAATAAAATCCAAAGTGAAAAAATAAAATCCCATAATGTAATAAAAATGAAGTGAAACTACAAGTTCCAACAGATAAAGATGTCATCGACCACGGAGCCGAAACATTTCTTGAAAAATAATGAGATAAAAATATCAAGACTGGTCTCCAACGTACTCTGGAAGACATGAAATATAGTTTATATATGCAGGGTGTGTATATAAGTATACTTAGAAGGATCATCCTTAGATCCTATCTTGAGAAAGTTAATGAAAACATGTTAAAGCATGGTGAAACATAGTTGTCTCTTAAATAAGTATATTATGTTCAAAGGCTCACCCTGGATACACTCCGCTAGTATTGTATATAACATATAAAATAATATAATAATGAAACATCAAGGGTACCCCACTCCTATTACCCCACTTTTTTCTCTCTAACCCAATATCGCATGTCCTAGACATCTCTCTCCAAATTAGGCAGGCCTCAAAACAAATGGGATAGGATTCACAAAATGCACAATGTGCATCACATTATCACACTATCCCCTATCAAATCACCATATATAGAAACCATGTAGTTATTAGGATCCACTATGAACTGTATGATGTGTATCATTTAATGAATATTATTCCATAAGCCATTATAGCCCATACGTTGAGTCAGTACCTCATACCATCACAACCTATACCAATCAAGATTATAATAATTCTTTAGATAATCTATCCGGTAATACATGTATGTGAAATAACTACAATCAATTACATCCCTTGATACACATATATAGTGAAAAATAACCATCATGTATACCAGGATATGAACCTACCAAGATAATGGAGTGGGGTAAGAGGGTGTTGTTAGTTATCCATCCTCTCACAAGTATATTGGGGAAAACAACCTTATAAAGTCTACTAGAAGTTAGTTTCCCTAACATAAATGGGTGTGGTAGAATATGAAATTATATAATATACATGTTATAATATAGATCAGAACCACTCTATGGTAATAACCTAATCTTATACTCAAATGCAGCTAATGTCACTCATACTCTCAGCTACTACTGGTAAGACTATATATCCTATAATCAAACAAGAACATAAATAGCTACACTAATTAATTATTTTTCTAAAACATATTACAATTTTTTGTTTAATTCAATAACCATCAACATACCCTTAATAGTATTCAATATTACATTACATTATTCATCATATTAAGGTATATTTCATCTCATCATAATCCAAATCAAGTCCATAGTTTCTCAAGACTAATTTCTTTTCATCATTTTCATTAAATTATCTACCAAACCCACGGGTTAAACCATTTTATATCATTATTAGCTTCATTACACAATCCAAGTACTCTAAGAAAACCATCCTTTGATATGACCATAATGAAACAAGAAACCCAGAACTCCTAGATACATCAAGTTTTGGGGAAATTAATGCATATAAAAAATAAAACATACAATTTTCCATTTAAAAATCTGTAACAAGAATCTCATATCTCATTATCACATCAATGATAAATCTTATCTTTAAACAGTTTCATAATCTCTAGTTTCATCTCCAACACCAACATGAATATACTGATGCATGTCTCTATCAAAGTTGTCAATTTCTTCCACATAATCTAGGACTCACTACCATGCACATCACATCATCTATCCCGTGATTATATAACATAAGGGACTCCCTAACCACATCAAATCGCATAGAAAAACTCATATCTGGAGCACATCATAAAATTATCCGAAAAAAGTGGTCATTTAGAAAAGGAAATTCTAGGCCCTAAAATAAGGTATCCAAACTTCACACATAAAAAAGATCTCATTGATCCAACACAAGGCTCTAGGACTTCTTAATAAAATAAGAAATTAAGTCCCTAGGAATTATATTTATCATAGAACTAGTTTTATTCCATATTGTGTTAACCAAAACATTATTAAAACATTCCAACCATGGGAAACTGAACGTACCAGGAAATATCAAGCAACCTAAATAATTAAACAAATAATTTAAAATGATTCCAAGAATTCATATATTATTATTTATCATAACTTTTTTTAATATAAATAATAAAAACAATAAAAATATATCACACATTCTATTAATTCCATCAATCAACTAGAAGATCATTTTCAATTACACATGCACATGACATTAATTTAATTATTATCAAATTAAAATAATCGCTAGATTACAATCATACCACCTCTTTAATTATTCTTAATCCGATATATTATTATGTAATTTGGGATTAATTATTTTTATAAATTTCATTAAGGTACTGAAAGAATAACAAAATACTAATAAATAATAGCATAAACATCGAACCATATAGAAAAAAAAGGTGAACATATGTCATTGTAATAAGAAAAAACATCTTCAAAAGTAAAATCACCACATGTTTTTATAATATGATTCAATATTTATTGGGTAAAATTCAATTCCATTCAAATGGATAAACCATTTTCAATTTATGTTTTCACATAAATATATTATGAGAGGAAATGAATCCCCTAAATCAAAGGTGTTATCATTCTTCCCATGAGAATAAACCAATGTGGTGGATCCCGATCACCTCTCCCATAATAATTTGTGTCCAACCAAGGACACCTAAACATTACCTCAAAAAACCATGAAAAACTCCATTAGAAACTATATTCGATCTCTCATCACATGGTGATAAGAAATTGGATAAATATTATTGAAGAAACATAATAAAATAGGTAGAACATACCTTATATCACCATAGATGGAAGATAGAAGCCTGAGAATAAATACCCAAGGAAGTAATATCACAATGATAAATGGATGACTACTAGATCACCGGGAACAAGAGAATGAAACTAGGGTTCAATGAAAATCTAGGGTCCCACAACCTTTATAGATACACTACACATGGAATTTACATGGTGTGTAAAGATTACAAGTCATGGAAATGTCATGTTTCATATTACTCAATAAAATAGTCATTTAAAAGGATTTATTCCCAAAAACAATTATGTCATGAAAATCCCCATGAACCATCCTTAATAAGTAGTGAATGACACATAAACTATGTGAAAACTCCTTAAGAAACATGTATTACCATAATATCTACATTTTTACTATCTAACTCATCCAAACCCACTCTAATCCTCTTTCCAGATCCAAAAGACATGAAAACATGAAAAGATCCAGACTACACTCATTCAGGACCATAAATTAAATACCTTGAAAAAATATTCTCATCCTCATTAATCCAAAACCATACCAAGAGTGAAATAGAATGTGGTATTCTCATAAGCCAATTTGCGATATACAAGTCATGGATATTTCTATTATAGGAGATCAAGCACCTCATCAAAGAAAAAACTAAAAAACCATGAAACTATAATAAATAACTCATAATCACTATACCAATGGAGTTTCCACCAAAATAAGAGTAAATCCACCATAAAAAATAAATGGGAACCATCTCATAAACTGGAAAAGTTTACATCCATAAGGAAACAATGTTACAAGAGAAGAGATAAACATCAAATATCGCAGTGTAACGAGGACATATATCTGACTCATGTTCCTAGGTACTCTCCTCCATGCCATCATTCCAACATAAGACATAAACCAAGGTAATAGAACACCCATTCAATAACTTATTATGGAGGTCTTGGTAATCCATAGGCTTCTCCTTGAATGTCACGTCATTGGGAAAAATGATCTCACCCCAATCATTGAAATAAGGGTCATTGTGATTATAAAAATAGAGTTGGGACATGTGATAATAATTGTGGATCCAAATAAATTGTGGGGGAAGTGAAATATGATATGCTATGACTATAACATGATCCAATACATTGAAAATCCCATCAAACCCTGGATAATTTTACTCACATAACCAAACCTTCACTCCCAATGATGAGTATCCACCTTCAAGAAAACACAATCTCTAACAGAGAACTCTAAATATCTCCTCGTATGATTGGAATAATATTTATGATGGCCCCATGTTTCCTTCATCATCTTAAGAATTACCTAAACCATGTTTGTCATATTTTATACCAGTTTTGGCCAGAGAATTGTTTTATCTCTAACCCAAGAACTCCACAAGGGAGAATGGGTTGTTCGATCATAAAAATGTTCAAATGGTTACATACAAATATTCTATTTGAAATTATTTTTATTATAAAACTAAACTAAGATAATTTTCCTCATCCACAAAATTTAAAAATCAAGAACACAAGAGAAAGGCATGTGTTCCAAGGACTGTATGGTCTTATCTGTTTGAAATTCCATCTGTGGATGAACATAGTTTTAAGGAATAACTGATATCCGAAATCATTCTAGATACCACTCCACACCCTAGAGGTAAAATGAAGATCATAATACAATAATATCATCCCCTAGGACTCTGTAAAGGTGCACCACCTCTTCCAGATACTACCACGATAAAACCACTAATGTGATTGAATTCTAGATTTCAATAAAGCTGGATGATTTTTTAAATGATCCTCTCTCACCAATATATTATTAAATACTTTTTGATCATGATGTAAACTGGTAATTAAGTACATAAATATGTCCTACACCTTAAATTGTGCGACATCAATTGGCTGACTAAAAGCATCAGGAACATAGTTCTCCAGCTTCACATTATAGAAGACCAAACATCTAGAAAAAAACTCTACAACTGCACGATTCAACCCAGGCCACCAAAATGGACCTCTCAAATATCAGTAAATCTTTTTCACATCGGGATGTACCCCCAAAATATAACTACATAAATACTAAATAAAAATATAATGCATTTCTAAATGAGAAATAATCCTTCCCTGAAACAACATTTTTTATTATGCATTCTCAAACCAACCATTAGGGGAATCACCAAAAAACATCGTCTCTCCGGACCTCCACCTCAAAAACCCACAAATGGGAGTCCTCCAACTACTTCAAAAAATATGATAACACTTTCATCTGGAATGGATTACATATACTTCCAACATATCCAATATCATGATTTATCATATATAGTTCATCGATCACTCACTAGGAATCCCTAGATCCATGTACTATATCACTATGTGACTTCCAGCATAGAAAATCATTTAGGAAATTCTTCTTTCCTAACATATATTAAATTTTAAATCCATAATCCGGCTAGACGTTCACACACTAACTCCGACACAATTTGAATTTGTGCTGGGAGAAGAAATACCTTACGATATTTTTCTTCGTAAAAACCAAAAAACACTCACTAATGAGGTAATGTCACCACAACATATAAACCCACCATTTCTACTTACAAAATATCATGGGATTAATAGTTACACTCATGTGGAAATAATGAAGGGAATCCATAAGAAATAGTAAATCTATACTAATTCAGAATGTAGCCAATTCCAAGATGTAAAGTGTCACAAAAAACCTCAATCTAAACACTGTTTGTTGTTGATCAAAGGATAGGTGCACAAACCAAATTATTGTTCAAGTACTGAAAATACTCCTGACACTAGTCAGTCTATAAGAAAGATTGATTTTTTGGTCTCGAGGCCATCATAAGAGTCCCAAACCAAGAGAAATCCGTTATGAAGCTCCTGTAATAGCCTAAATTACCACAGAAAATCCACACCTCTCCCTATGTCTTATGGATTTCCCAACACACAACCACCTCTATCATAGAATAATCAACCACTACTATCTATATTGAAATGAAATTCAGATGCTCTGCATGATCCTGGTTAGACAATGAGTACACTAGGATGTTGTTAATGAAAACCACCATGAACTTATCTAAGAATTATCTGAAAAATATATCCATCAACCCCATGAACAAATCTGGGTCATTAGTCACACAAAATTGCATCACATAAAAATAATCATTCCCATGACGATAATAAAAATTTTTATTTTGAATTTACTCATCCCTCACCTACAAATGATGATATCCTAACCCTAAATCAATTTTTGAGAACCAATTTTCTCCCTTCCACTAATCCACAAAATCATTAAACTGTAGAAGTGGGTTCCAGTTCATCATAATCAATTCGTTTAAGAGATAATAATTGATTAAAATTTTAGAAATACCATAATCATTCTTTATAAACAAAATAGGTGCACACCAAGGTGACATAATCATCTAAACAGAACTACATCCCAACATATCATCGAGTTGTACTCACAGATCTTGCAACTCAGAAGGCGCCATAATATAAGGAGACATAAAGATAAAAGACATGCATGGATGTAGTTAGATCCCAAACATGATCTCTTTTTGATGAGTTAATTCTAAAACCACACCAAGAAAGAAATCATGGTACTCTTCTATAACCCTAAGAAACACTGACTACTAATCCTCTAATGAACTTAACATCAACTCGGCCATCAAAGATGACAAGGGAGAAACATGTCTCAAAACCATCTGAGGGTCTCCCTTGAAAACAAACAACACTTTATCTCCATAAGAATCATAGAAAACAACCTATATTATAAAACAATATATGATAAACTTCCTGAATACATCTAATACATGATAAATATGATGTTATATAGTTGTATCCACAAAAATAGGAAGTCTCGCCAAGAGAATTGTTCCCCAACACTCTCTTACAGTCTCTATATACTTCATACTAGTCATATCATCCTCCAAATAGACTTGTCAACACTAAGAGACCATGAAGACTCTCTACCTCAAGTACCAAAGAATAGAATGGGTAGGGGATATAAAGGATTATGTCTCTCCTGAATCAAACAAATCATGTACCCCTATACGAAAAAATAAATTGATAGAAAGAATGATGTATGGATCACATGACATTGAAATTTCAAAATCATGAAGATGGACATGAGATATGATATATTCCTTGTTATAGCTCGATCCCAAACTCGATCTCCCATCAAGGGGTAACTCTACAAACTCCTCTAGAAATACATTAGGGTACTATTCTACAACACTGGGAAAGATTGAATTCTGAACCTCTATTGAACTTATTATACAATAATCCACAAAAAAAAGGCCCAATTAGATGTTTTTATAACCCCTTTAAATACATTAACAATCTTTATGTGGAAACACTTCTAATTTTCTTGCATACTTCAATTAGAGGTGGTTGTGAGAAACCGTTGGTGTTGTATTTTCTAATTTAATAGTGGTATTATTATAGGGGTAAAACCCACCTCAAATTTTAGGAAAGAATATCTATTTATTGGGGGTTTTAATGCACTTTAATTATTTAACAAATTGTAGGTTGTTGGAAACCATCACTAATTGATTTATAAGTCACATATTTGGGGTAGTTTTGAAAATAGCCTCTATTAAGGCATAATTAGAGGTGGTTTTAACCCACTATATTTGAGGCATAAGCCACATATTAGAGACAGTTTCAAAACCACCAATTATTATAATTATTATGTTTTTAAATATCTTATTCTCCTCAGAACTTCCATTCCCTATGACCCACTCTCGTTCCCCATGGTTCTCACATTCGCAAGTCCCCCTCTCATTACTCATGGTTCCTCTCATTCTCTAGTGAGCCCCAACCATGCTCTCTTTCACAATGGTTCCCTTTGAGCCCTCCCCTCCCTTTCGTGTGTGGGAACACCTACAGCCGCGCACCCCCTCCAATTCCCTATGGATTCCTTCAACTCCCTACCGCACCCGCCTTATAAAATTTTCACCTGGTGGGTTTTGAACCTGTGATCCCAAAAATACCTCCCTAGAACCTCTACCACCATAGAAAATATATTTCTATTACATAAATACACATTATTATATTTATTTACATTTAGAATCTAATTCAAATAAATATTATTTGAATATATATTTAAATTCATATAAATATAGGACACATATATATTTAAATAAATTAATATATTAATTTTTATATTATCTATTTATGCATTTATATTGTAATAAAATTATATTACATTCAATTTATACATTTAAATAAAATATATATTTCAATTTTTTATTTTCATATATTGGAGAAAATATATTTTATAATTCTATTTATGTTTTGTATACAATCATTTATTTATATATTTTTTAATTTATTTGTATAAATTATTTATGTACATAAATTCATATTGATATATATAGACATGCTTATTTAGATTATATATATAAGAATTTATTTAATATATTTATATTATTTCTTTACAAATATATTTATATAATGTTTTTCTATAGATATATTTATTATTTTGTAAATTAATATAAATATTTATTAGTATAAACTGCATAATGTAATATATAATAAATATATAATTAATATTATGTCAAATGCTTATATATGAAATATAATTTCTGAAAATAATTATTTTATATATAACTAATATTTTATGAAAATTTAATTTTTACCGATACTATATATGAAACAAGAATTATAAATATTTATATATTGATGTAAGAAATATAATTTTTATATTATATATAATTAACATGAATATTATAAATAATTAATATATATATTATATTTAATAAATATTATATGAAGAAAAATTTATAAAAATATTTATATAAAGTACTTCATTACATATATTTATTATTATGCACATTAATATATATGTATTTTAATATATATAATTGTATAATACTACATACATTAATATACAGGTATTTGGATAATTATAATTGTATAATATCATGTGCATTACTATATAAATATTTGTATACATTATATATCATATAATATTAATTATATATAATATAAATGCATAAGCATGTTATTTACAAATATATTCATTATTATTATAATATAAAATATAGAAACTATAATATTAGGGTATTATATGATATAAATTTTAAATAAAAATATATTTCTGTATATATTTATATAAAATTTTTATACTTCCATATTATATATAATTAATATTTTATCATAAACAATTTATAAGAATATATATATAATTATAAAATTATAATTATGTATACATATAAATACAGTTAAATACAACCATATAAATATTTTATTTAATGTGTTCATTTAATATCTCTAAATACATTTTTATATAGTGGTTTTGTTATATATATATATATAACAAGATTTGTTTTCTTAATAGAGGGGTTTCACAACCCTCAATAATATCATAAATTATAGGGCGTTTAACCCACTCTAATTTAAACATGTAAGAGGGTGATTTCAACCCCCTCTAATTAATGATATTGGGGGGGAGGTCTAAAACCCATTTAATTGAATACATTATAGGTGGTATTCATCCCCCTATAATTTAAGAAATTATGGTGGGTTTTGAACCCCCACTAATTTAAGATAATAAAGGTGTTTGTGAACTACTACTAATCTCATTGGATAGCGGTGGTTATGATCACCCTTTGTTTTCTTAAACTATAGGGGGTTCAAAACCCACTCTAAAATCCAACAAGTTGTTAAAAATAATGTTACTAAATTTCTAGGGGGATTAAAAACCCCTCTTATTTAATAAATTAAAGGGTGTTATTAACCCCTTCAAAATATTATGATTAATGAGGGACATTCATTTCCCCCTATAATTTATATAGAAAATAAATTTAGAGGGGGTTTATAACCCCCCCCCCCCCACCCTTGAAACTCGATGATTATGGGATTGTACATGCCAATTATATAGAAAATTGAATTTATAGTTGGTTGTGCATAACCCCCTCTAAATAACCACCTCTATTCTACGGATTTTTGTAGTTATCAAATATGACATGAGAATAACATACCTCAGAGCCATACAAGGGTATAGCTCACTAACAAACAATATAGGATATCCATCAGTATTATAAAAATACAACCTACCTCATCCAGAATGTTCATTATCCTATACAAAATACAACTAATCATTTCCAAAATGATTTTATCTTTCTCTGTCTACAAACATAGAAAGTTTCCCAAAGTGTGGTGCTACCCCCACACTAGATCACAGACTATACATACTTCATAATAATTAGATCGACCTCTAAGTGGAATAGTCATCACCATGGTCACTACAATCCTATAAACATTAATCCATGTAAGAGGAGAAAAGTTCATTACTTTCACAAGGTTTCAGAGTTGATAATCGATACAATGAAGAAAGGTTCCATCTTCCTTATTGGTAAAAAATTCGTAAAACCCAAGGTGACACACTTGGATGAAAACCCCATGCTACAATAGATCATCGAGCTACAATCAAAACACTCACAACTCAGAAGGATCCATACAATATAGGGACAACGATATAGGTGACCCCCCTAGTTATAGCTCAATCCAATACTCAATCTCCCATTAAGGGGGTAACACTACAACCTTTTCTAAAATGACATCATGGTACACTTCTACACCCCTATGAAACACCAGCTATTTAACCTTATATGATCTCAACATTAACTTTTCTGTTATACTTTACAAGGATGAAACATCCCTCTAACCCATATAAGGGTCTTTCTGACCAAAAACACCACATGTTATTTATCAGAATCATTAAAACAACCTTCCTCTTAAAGAAATACATGATATAATTCATTTAATATAAAAACTCCATGCTAATGATAATTTCATATGGTATTATCTACAAATATAGGATATTCCCAGAAGAGTGTTACTTTTGATGAACTAACTCATAGTCTCTACATACATTACAAAAGTTATATCATCCTCCAGCTGGAATTGTTAACAATAAGGTAATTGGAGGCCTATCTAACTAAATTCGAGAATAATAAACACAAATATGTGATAGAAATGATTCTATCACCCAGAATTAAACAAATCATGTACACTTATAGAAAACATGAAAAGGTTACTTTTAACGATGTTATGCTCTCTCAACACTGGAAATGCCAAAACATGATGTTGACCACAACCTAATGAATCACCTCTCTAACCTTGCTGATGACCACCTACATAGCAAAACACAACACTCTAAGGATAATGATATTATCATAGTTGTATTATATCAAGCCCATATCCCCTCATATGATCTCAAACTAAGTAACCCTACTACTATTGTTTTGGTTAAAACTACATCAATAGAGGAATTGTATGTGGAACACCTAGCATACTATAGCTGCTTATAAAGGTCATTCACTCTCACCACTGATGAAATAATCCTCCATAAAAAAATTTTATCATCCTTTCACATATGTATAAGGTCCACCTATGCAAGAGAAACAAGATAATGAAAGATGGGACCTAACCCTAGCTAATTGAAATCTCTTATGTCATGAAAACTAAGAACACCAGACCACATATCTTCTTCATGTGGAATCCTATAGAATCACCTCTTATGAGGATTTGTTTTTTGATAGCATCCTCAAAATAACCTCAGATCTCACAAACACCTCTATATCGATCCTCATAACAAATGGGCTGACTGAGAGTAAGATATCTGTCCAAAATCCTCCTTAAAATTCATCACCCTCACTTCCTCTTCTAAAAACATGTATGATGCATATTGCCAAAAGGACCTGAAATGGATCCTAAACACTCATACAATAGAAAACCCCATTTTAAGGGTAAGGATCTGCGAGAGACAAGCCACCTTCATCGTAGAACAAATATAATATTCTCAGAACTGGTCTTAGAACTTCAAATATGAGACTAAAAACTCCATGTGATCCCTTTGGAACAATAAATAGAACTTTCTCACTACTCCATCCAGAATCGTCACAGGTAACAAAACTATGAGCACTTTATGATCATAGATCAATCCCAAATCTATGTCAAAATAATATTTTTTGAATTAGTCTTGAAAAGAACCCTCATTCTTCAATATACTATGGCACTAAAATTCTTAGAGTGTTCTAATTTAATGGCCTATGTTATAGACCTCCAGACTATGGATATTTTCTAGAAAATATTGTTGAATATCCCTAGTGTGAACGTGATGAGGAAGTCGACCTAGAGCCATTCCTACAAAAATAAAAAAAAATTATTGCTCTTAAACCTATAATATGGAATATTTATTATTATTTATTTTATTATCATGATTAATGTTTGGACCAATCCCAAGGTCTACCCATTTCAAACATAGAAACAAAGAAGAATGATTCATGATAATTTCCTTGGTCTCTACCCTACAATAATTATCACTTAATTTAATATGCACAATAAACTTAAATGATTATACATTATATTATAGGTGTCCTTAAATACATGTGTCTTTGAAAGTCTCATGTCATTACATTGCTTACTAGACTTAGGTGATACTATTTCCCTACCAACCCATGAGACCTCACCAATTCCACACTCAAAACCATATACTATCTGTGATCTTGAACCATTGATACCACCCTTTCATGACCCCCTCTCCACAATGATACCACACTATGGAGATATAGACAGCGACTAACCAATTCCAACCTCCAGTAGGCCCCATGTTGACAATTTCCATTGAGGTTATAATAAAAATCCATATGGGGGGCATTATCTTCTAAGGAAAACACACAAAAGAGAGAGATAATACATATATAATAATCAAAACCTATAGTATATATATATATATGGAAATCCCATGTGTAAACATGAAATAAAAAATAGTACTAAACAATTTAATCGAAACTATACGTATATGAATTTAAATATGGGAGTGACCATGAAGCCCCGACATCACCAAAAAACCAAGAGCTAATAGTATTCTACCCAATATACCACCTTCTACAACTGATTAGAATCATGGTGTCTATAATTATAGTGAGAATAACAGAATACTAAGTATTATCTTCCCAAGAACGAATCATCAAAAAGGTAAATAATGCATGAAAAACCATAGTGACCAACAATGAAACTATCATGTCACCTAAATAGATACACTATATTCCCAACCTCAGCACGGATAACACTAACTATATATATCATACAAGAATCATAGAATATAATAAGGATATATAAAGGGTACCCCTCTCCCACTTCTCTACTAGTTTTCTGCTCTTCCCCAATATGAAAGGTCTTGAGCCTCCCTCTCTAAAATAGGTCGTCCCAAAAACACTTAGGGAAAGCACCACAACATGAACCTTGTTCATCTCATCATCGCATCATCCCGTATCACATCACCATATATAGTAGATAATTATTTTTAGGGATCCACCAAATCATGTATGGAATGTATCATACATTACGTATTATACCTTCATCCATTACATCCCATACACCGAGTAAGTATCCCATAACATCACAACATATACCCATCATGCCTATAATAATCCTTTTGAGACTATATCTGGTAATACATGTGTGTGAAATGATAATAATACATTAAAACTCTCTATACATAGATATAGGGAAAACTAACTATACTACATACCTTTAAAAGTAACTACCATGAGAAGAGAGCGAGACCAGAGGGGGTAGTCCACCATCAATCCTCCAACTAGGATGTTGGAGAAAACACCCTCCCAAAGTCCACTGGGTGTTAGGTTCCCAAGCCAATATGGGTGGGGCAATGTATGAAATAATAAAATATAAAGGATTATGTGTAACTCAAAACCACAGTATGGGAATAACCTATTCTTATACTCAACTTTATCTGACCTCACTCAGACTCCCATGTTCTAATGTTAAGACCATATATCCTATAAGTGCACAAATATTTAAAGATCTATATTAATTACTTCTTCCATTTTAAAATAATTTCATTTAATTAATTAATTCATTAATTATTAATGAACCCTTAATAGTGTTCAAGATTACATTACATTATTTATCATATTAATTTTTATTCCCTCCAGGAATAATCATAGTTGTGTCCATGGTTTCTCGATATTAACATCTTTTCAGTATTTGTATTCTAGAATCAAGTAACCCTACTAGTTAAACATTAATTAATTCGTTATTACCATTATTCCATAATCCAAACACTCTATAGAAACTATCATAAGATACAACTAAGAGGAACCATGAAACTAATCACACCCAACTACCTCAAGAAATGGGAAAATGAATGATAATAAATATGAAAACATGTCATCTGCGATTAAAAAAAATTCATAATGAGAATCCTAACACACAAAATCACATCAATGGGTAAGGAAAACATTAAAACATTCTTTCATATCTATTATCATCTAAAATACCTACATGCATATACTAATTCATCTCTCTATCATAGGCATCAACTGATATCACATTATATAGGGCTCCTTGCCCTATATATCATATTATCCATCCCTCGATCATCCATCCCATGATCATATCATAGCTGAGCATGCCTACCCCACATCACATTGCACGAAAGTTTCCACACATAAAAAATTTCCTAAAATCTATAAAAATAAACTACCATATCAAACAGGGTAATATAATACATAAAATAAGGCATCCAACCATCAAACATAAATGTGATCTCATGGATACAACACAGGGCTCTTGGCCTTATTAATAAAATGGGAAACTTATAACCTTCCAATTATCTTTATCACACAACTAGTTCTTCTTCCATATTAAATTTACATAATAATTTTTCATAAGATCTAACTTTGGGAAACCAAAGACATCAAGATATATCAAGCTAAAAAATTAATTAAATAATTAATTTAAACATGCCTCTAATCATCTAACCATTCTCATTTATCATATATTTTAAATTATTGTCAGAAAGCATAAAAATGATTCACCTTATTTATCAATTAAATTAATATCATGTAATATCATATTAAAATAAACTTTTATTTTATATTAATTTTATTATCATTAAATTACATTAATCATCAGATTAAAAACATGCATGTTATTTAATTATTCTTAAGATAATTAATAATTAAATTTTTTATGATTTATATTCTTTAACAAATTTAATATAATACTATGAGAAAAAAATATGATAAAAAATCATAGCATTGATATCATAATATCAAAAAAAAAACCTGTGGAAAACCACTATCATAATAATAAAAAACAACATCGTCAACATCTGATTGTAGCCAATTTCTTTAATCCAGTTTAATTTTTGTTAGTCTAATTTCATTTCCAACAAGATGTATAAACTATGATCAATTTAAAATTTCATGTAAATAAATAATAGAAGAAATGAATAACCTACATAAAAGGTGTCAGAATTCATCTCATGAGAACATACCAAAAATATGGATCTGGATCACCTCTCCCATAAAAATATGCATCCATACAAGGATTTCATTGAACAACTACACAAAATAACCATGAAAAACATCATTATAAACATGAATATGATACACACTATTATGGAAATAAGGAAATAGAGGAACATGTTCAAAGAACCATAAGAAATGTGGTAGAGAATACCTCAGATCATTGTGGATTGAAGGTAGAATTCCAAGAATCAATTCCTGATGAAAGAATCTCAAAATGATGGAGGGATGGCTATGGAATCACATAAAATGAGATAATTTTTTATGTTTTTAGAGAAAAACTGTGGTAATCCAACCTTAATATAAATTCTATATAAATAATTAACATGATGTGTAAAACATACACATTGTGTAATGGTCGAGTTTCAAATCATACTGAGAAAATGCATAACCTCGAAGGATTTTTATCCAAACATTTACATGATGTGAAGCTCCCCAGGAACCATACATTACAAGACAAGAACAGTGCATCCCAAAAGTGAAAACCCCTTACACATCATGGGTTACCCTATATTCTATTTTTAGAATCCAATAGCACTAGACACACTCCAATCATCCTCTAAGCTCCATAAGCCTCAACAAACATAAAGGTTTTGCTAAACTGATTAATGCCCTTATAATTATTTAATTATTAAAAAATAAAAAATATCATAATTATGATAAATTAATTTATAAAAATTAAATTTTATAACCAGATATATCCTTTATTTACACCCATTTTTAAAATATTATAGTTATTAAAAAAAGTGTTTTCCATTTTTGAATTTTGATTAAATAAAATATTATAAAGGTCATATCACGCATAAATGGAAATAAAAGGCTATATAACTGAATTTTGGATTATTATGGATTATATGGAATCATACAATATAATAAATCCAATATCTAGTATTATTTTAGAGTCTTTATAATATTTTTTTAACCCTTTATTACTTGATTTTCATTTATTGTGGTTCAAAAAATTACTATGATTACTAATCAAATTGACCAAAATCTAAAGGAACCAATTTACCATATTTAAACACACCTATAAAAAAATATATAATTCATTTTTCAAAATTAATAATACATATGTGTTATAATTTAATTTAAAATAATACTACGAGAACATGTTGAAAATGAGTTTACTAGAAAAAATCCCTTTTAAATATAAAAGGATATTATAGTAAAATAAAGTTAAAAAATTCATTTCCGAAACCATTATTAGAATATTATTAATCCAATGGGACTAATTAAAATTTTAAAAACATTTAAAATAGAAGTTTACTTTTTAAATACTTTAAAATTGGAGGTATTTTGAATATAAATCAGTATTTTTCAAGATTCACAAAAAAACAAAAAAATATTTTCAAATGATGATTTAAAAAATTATATATATTAAAATGTATAATTGTTCTAAATAAAGTTATAATATTAACAAAAAAAATTAAATATCATTTAGAAATATATTTTTGATGAATAAAAATAATTCACTAAAAATTGATTTCTTAGTTCCTAATATTTAATCAATATATCTGTATTTATTAGTTTATTTATATATATTTTAAAAATTACTTACTATAATTAATTCTTACCATTTTAATAGCTTGGTTATAATGGTAAAATTTAAATAATAATATTTTCTGGTACGTTTACCCTTCATGTTACATATATTGTCCATCGTCAAATAGAGTTGTTCTCTTTAATATATTTAGATATTAAATCCAACCCCTATTTAAGAAATTTCATCCTCAAAATTTTGAAATCGATCTCAGTAATAAATGTTTAGAAATATCAAATATGTTTTTGAAATTACACATCATAAAATGGATTAATAAATATTCCACATGAGAAGAGAGAAAGAGAAGTAATAAGGTCATATAAAATAACCCAAAATTATGTTTTTGAATAGGGAAAAATTAGAGGGAAGTGATGATATATACATTGAAAAGAAAAATAACACCCAATAATTAATATAAAGTAATAGATAATATTTCCATGAGAACATTAACCATCTAAAAACATTAAATATATGATGGGTGAAAATACCATTGATTTCTCAGTAAGAAAAGTAAATGCATACAATTTTAAAATGTTTTTCACTAGGTTTTATGGATGAGTTGTGAGAAGGATGGGGTTAAGTTGAAAATTGTGAATATGATTATGGAAAAGAAATAATTTCATCTCTTAAATTATTTATTAATGAAAAAAAATTGATCCTATATCTCCACTTGTAATGTATGTGTTTACTATGTGTGTTTTTTAGGTATTTTCTAAAACTATAAACCAAAAATTATCCTTAATAATGTAAGTGTAGGAATTCATGATTAAAAAATAAATATCATGTTATGTGTAGGGTTAGTTCCTTATATTTGGTATCTTAGGAAAGGTTTTGATAATATTATAGTATAGGATGGTATTTGATTATAAGTTAAAGTCATATCTAACAAAAATGGTTAGAATTATAGTGAGAATTATTATTATTTTGTATATATTAAAAGATTATGAGATAATAAGAATAGAGGTATATTAATGTTTATCCTCCAAATGTGATGGTTTATTAGGATATAATCACACTAAGATTTTTGTTTTAGTAATTGGATATGTACAGTAAAAACCAAATTAGCAACAAATGTAAAGAAACATTTTGTGGTTGTTAGAATGATCCACCAAAAATATTGGGAGTTATAGTAAAATATATTTTGGTTATTATTATCTATATATAAGGAGAAATTAATAACAACTAGAACCATGGTGTTTTTACTAATTCATAAAATATTAGAGAAATTAATCTACGTGTAATTTCATGTGATAATGATCAGAATGGAAAATATATGTAATAACCATTATATCAAGAATGTGGAAAGAAGAATCCAAAAAATGTTGTTAAAGAACAGGAATATGTTTTATATGTTGTAAAGGATGGCATAAAGTAATAATCTTCCAAATAAAAATGAATTGTTTAGTTAACTCCATGAAGGGGAAATAAGTTTTTCACAAGGTAAAAATTTAATATTTTTAATTTGGGGAGAATGGTGATTATAAAAATCGATGTCCCAGGGGGGGTCCAGAATGGGATCAGAAAGATGATAAAAATATCTATTTATAAATATAAAATGAAATTATAGTTGATGATGAGAAAAAAATGGTGTTTGAAAGGTATAGATTATTTCTTTTCATATGTTATGGATGTTTTTTATATTAGAAAATAATTCAATTTTTTTATAGGATTGAATAATTAAGGAATACGATGTACATGTATGGTTAAGGAATTATGAAGAATATTTATTATGTTTTATAAATATAAAGAATTCATGATTTATGTTTTAGTGGTATAATTAAAGTTAATAATAACATTAGTATCATAAATACTATTTCGATAATGGGAGTACATTGGGATACTTTTTTTATTTTTTATAGATGTTTCAAGGTATATATAACACTTAATATTATCATTTAAAAATTTTATTTGAATAAGAAGGGCCTTTTCATATTTTGGACATAATTTTAATGATATGGATAACCTCTAGGGTTTATATGATCATTATTTTGATGGTATTTATTCGATATAAAATTTTAGGGGATGTAAAATATGAGTTATTATATAACCATTGAGGAAAAAATTCTGTTGTATTGAATATATTATAGTTAATTGTGAGTATTTTTATCACATTTTTTATAATTTTAAAAGGATTATATTAATTTTTTTATTAAAATGATAACCAGAAGGTTGGAAGACAACCCATCACATCTTTCAAGGTCACATGGCTTGATCCCATAATTGATGGGAGATAATTGTGAATAATTAAATATTGGATTGCATAATTTTCTAGTAAGTAATTTTTTTTTATTTTCATAAATGATTGTATAGGAAAATATTATTTTGATTTTGGGATCATTTGTTTTATCCAATACATAACTATGAGATTTAAAATGGATTTCAAGATTTAGTTATTAGTGATATTTCAAAATAATATCCTAATAATTTTTGGTTACATCATATGATTAAGGTGAAATTAATATTTTAGGATTTTATTTTAGGAATAAAGGTTGAATTATATTTTTGAATAAAATATGATTTTATTATTTTTTTGGTTATTCAGGTAACATATGGAAATTATTATCATATCTTTGAGAATATAGGTTTAGGACATGTATATTTTGGTCTGATATTTTATGAGTCATTGATGTTATTTTTGTAAAAATAGTTAATTAATATTGAAGAATATGGGATAAAATACCTCATAGTTTTTTTGGGTTTCAATCTTAGTCAATATTATTTAATTCAATATGATAAAATGATATTTATAAATTGATCTATTATGAACATTGGATCTTACTATTAAATTTTTTAAGATTAATATATTTTTTCTTCTTCTAAATGTCAATATATATTTTTAATTATCTTACATTATGTTTATCAATTTGGTTTCGGATAATGTTAAAATAAGAGAATAATATATTTTTATCATCATATGGATTATTTTCATCATTGGAATTTGACTTTAGGGATACATACATGAAAAATTCATATGGAATACACATCATTTTGAGAAAAATATGAGTTAGGGGGTGAAATTGATTAAATTATGAAAACATTCTTTTTTAGGTATGTATATTAATGTAGGTTATTTGTCAAATAATAAATGATTTCATGAATAATTGAAAAGGATATTTAAATAATTGTTTTATCATATTATCCTATTTTTTTATTAATGGATATTATATTTCATAGCTCATCTGTTTGAAGTTTTATGGTGGTTAACTTTCTCATTGTTGATCACTTCCTTATAATGAATGTTCTATATCACTACCTATGATCATTTGGATATTTGTTTTCCATATATATGTTTTAATTTCTAACTAATGTACTAATATTTGGAAATCAAGTATGTGTTATTCTAGATAACCATATAACATTCTTTTATTGCTTTTCAAGAGGATGTTTTATTAACCCTTTCTACGATGTGGGTTTTCATAAAAGGTCATAACCTTTTTTATCAACCAAATTTCAAATTTTGAGTACCAATTTACAAAAGGGATTTGAATATAATATCCTCATATAATAAAAAGTAAAAAAAATTATCAAAAGTGTATGTGATATACAGTGTATAGACTTGGTTTTTCCTTATAAGAATATGAAATACTTTTACATATATATATTGAGCTAGGAATATATTCAACGTGCGATTCCATGGAAAGTTTTCCCAAAATTACTTTTTTAAAAATATTAATTATAATTTTTATTAATCTCAAGAAATTTCATAAATAAAAATGGATAACTCTTAAATGGAATCTTGGATAAAAATATTGAGACAGTGGTTGTGTTGGGAGCATGATGATTTCCTTTAGTGTGACCTAAGATAAGTTAGCGCAGGGAATTCATACAACTCACCCATTGGCAGTATGATCACCAAGTTAATTAATTAAACTAATTAAATTAATATATTTTTTTAAACTCATTCAATAATTTATTAGACCCCTACTATGGAGAATTATCTAAGGTTAAACTCATAAACCTTTGGAGGATTCCAGTGAATCTCCATCCTCTTTCTATTAAAGGGTATATAAAATGACCACACATATCTTGATCGAACAATATTAGATTGCAATAAATGTAATGAATTATTTTAATAATTTAGTAATTCAAGGTTTATTGATCCAATCTCCAGGAATGACTCGTCCAACTAGATGTTACACCCTTATTTATTAAACTGATTGAGCATATTCTTCCTTTCTATGGTGTACATTATTGTTCAAAACCTTTACTACACCCTTGTACTGATTTAATTAAGTATTCCTTGGTTTTATATGCTCATATTACCCCATTATTGATCTTTTTCCCTTGAACTCTTATTAATGTTTGATAAAAAAAAATTTTGCTTTCACCCTCAATTTATTTACGTTTTTCATTAGTTAGACCTCACGATCTTAGCTCAACATTGTTAGGAGGTACCATGTGTAAGTCCCCAACCTTAAACATTAAAAAATTATTATTATTGATAAAGAATTTACATTATTTCACATTTTGGATCTTTTCATGTTTACAGTTTTTAAGAATTAGGCCATAAATATTACATTACATATCAAATAATACAATGTAGACACTTTTACTCTATCTGATTTTTTCAGAAAAATAAAACTCCTTAAATAAAAAAAGAATTATTTTCTTGATAAAATTCTTCTAGAAATATTCTTTTTTCTTACCCTTACTTAAACCATTTGAAAACCATTTCAAAAACACGGGATTTTTATAAAAATCATAGTAATGGATATAAAATAAAGAAACAAAGAATTAGTCCATTAATAAATATAAATCAAGGAAATCGTACTATCAATCATAAAACATAATCACTTTTTCATTCCACATGAAATAAAAAGGTTAATGGAAAACAAATAGAAATCATAAATAAAAAATGTATCTTGTGGAATCCATAACATACTTACATCTTAGATTTTACTACTACATAGGGAGATACATTTGGAATATCCATCACAGTATATTCCCTGAATCTCATATGAGAAACATTAATGATTACCTCTGTCATGTTACCCAATGCATTAAAGATCTATATTGGGATGAACCACCCTTTTTTATCACTGAACCAATTGTATACGTTAACAAATTCCAATAACAATAACTTAATCATACAACATAAAACAAGTATAAAAGGAAGGTAACATTTCCAAATTGCAATCAAAATATATCATTTCAAGATATTTACATAAAAAATGGTTTCTAAAAACCATTTTCCATTCCAATATATGTAAAAATGTTATATGGTATTAATTTTTCTTTAAAAAACATTACGGCTTCTTAAGGAATCTAAATATGAAATAATGATTGTGGTGGAAGAAAGGTCATCATACCCATGTGTGTTAAAAAGAAACATTCCTTATCTCATTTAGTAAAATGATTCATAGAAAAATATTCCTTTTGGAAACCATTAAATTAAATTAAAATAAAATTGTAATAATTATTCACAGTATAAAAGAAGGTGGTGTATAACGTCAAAATATACCACAATCAAAGGATATTGAGATGTAGTGCCTTACCATGAGTCCAACTTGTCTCGTTTGTTCTTTATATTCCTGAATAATAAACATAGGTTTGTTTATAATTTCATCAAAACCTTTTTCATGTTTATTATTATTTTATATCACTTATTAACATTTTATAAAAATTACCTAATTATTTTAGTTAATATCGGTCGTTTTTTTGATATTCCGTACTTGAGTAGAAAATGAACTTGTTTTGCTACAAATTTTCCATGTAGTATAAAGTATATCATCTATAGAACGATATTATTGATTAAAAAATCCTATATATCAAGAATATATGTGCTTATAATATTCCAAAAAATTTGGAGATAAGAAATGAAATTCACCATTCATGGAGATGGTAAGCCGTATGTACGCATGAACACAACTTCCATTTTTTCATATTTAAAGGAATTAAAAAAAATGATACATAGGAATTTCATAATTCCATTATAATATAATATTTTATATATGTTACATATGTTTATTAACATTATCCTTTGTACATTTTATGTATGGAATGAATGAGTCATATCACTTTGAGGGGTGGTAGTCTGCACTTCCTCAAATGAAATTATCATATTTACAAATAATGGAAACTCTAAAGGTATGATGTAAAAGAACAAAATATAATAATAGAGACAATATAAATAATATATATATATATATATATTATAAGTACAGTTCTATCATAATGACCCCCTTGAGAGGTGGAAGGGGAAAATTAAACAATCATCGTTTCATGAGGCAATAGTTCAACGTACATAGAAACAATATGTTCATATCAATTAGATGGAGGTGTGTGTAAGTGTAGTTAGAATACTCCTAATAACAACATACTAGTACATTTAGGATACATTTTAGTTATTTAATAAAATAATAATAAGATCATATGTAGGGGATAATGAAAATAAAGGAAATGAACTTGAGAGAAGACGTTACCTCTAAATCGGGTAATTTTTTTTTATTTTTTCCAAAATGATTTCTTTAATTACCTTCTGCCCAAGGTAATGATTATAAGCGGAAGGGAGGGATGTTGGGATCTTATTTGAACAAAATTTTGACAAGGCAAGAGGCTTGATATGTGTGAGTAAGTGGGTAGAGGTGATAGCCTTTTATAATAGGGAGGAGGGGCATTTAAGAAGTTATTGAAATATTATTTTAGTGTAAAGTGATTTTCCAATTCAAATGGTCCATAAATAATTTATTTCAAATATTAGATGGTTTTTGGTAGACATACTCTCAACTGATAGGTTTTAGACAAGTTTAGGTCATAAAATTAACCTTATCTTTTACCTTTAACAGTTAGTTGAAAACATTAACTCTTTACATGTCTTTCTAAATTTTCATAATATATGTTAAATATATTTACTATAAAATAATAATAGAATAATAATTGGAACTTAGATTACATTTATAACATTATAAAAGTTAGTTGGAAAAATATTAGTTTTTCAGGACTACTATAACATTTCATAAAATTATATTTTTTTTAAAAACACATTCATGTAAATTTGGAAGCTACTATGTTATTAATTTTTGTTAAAGTCATACACAGTTGGTTATTTCAAAAAAAAAGATAAAAAATCATAGATAATATGTTATTAGAATCCATAAATTGTTTTATGGCATAAAAATAATCAAATTACATTTATTTTAATATTTATAATATCATTTATTGGAACCATTGTTTATTGAAGCAATCACTTCATCATCATTATGTCAAAATTTAATTTATTTATTTAATGTCTAAAAATTATAAATAAAAATCCATGATTAGGGAAATCATATTATATTTATAATTAATATTTATAGTCAAATATATCAGTTATATAACCTTATATTGAAATTTGTTTAGTAAAAGATACATGTTTTTGTTATATTTCTCTTTACTTTAAATTATTTTTTATAAAATGTCATTTTCACACCCATGTGGCTCCATGGGGTCCTAGAATTGACCCAAGGATGCCCATGGTCAGAGACATCAAATATAGTAGTTTTATAACATGTGATAGGGTAGTTTAATATTATTATAATACTATTTTTTCCCATATTTACCAGATTTACCATTTAACTATGGTATATAAAATAACAACTGAATTTACTATTCATAATGTCCAAAAAATGAAAGGATTTTTTTAAACAATTTAAACCTTATGATTCCAAATATGGAATCCATTTTTTGAAATTTTAGATGCATAAGTTTCCGTAATTAATTTAAAATGGATTGTCATTGTTAAAACCAGAAAACGGGTTTTTAAGAAGTAATAAATATCAAAATATTAGCATGTGTTTATGTCCAATTAAAATGTGTAGTTAGTTTCAATGACCATAATTTGATTAAATTATCAAAACATAATCTAATTACACTTTAAAAAAAATTAAAAGGACAATCTATATATATAAATAAATTATACGAGAAGGCAATTTTGAATTAAAATGCAGTACTTCTTACTATTCCATTAAAATGAACTTTACCCAAAAAATACAAAAACTTCATCCAAAGATAATTTTGACGTCCCATTCCTAAATAAAAAATTTATTTTTTTTAAATATAATATATAAATTTGACAAAATTAGAATTAAAAAGGGTTCACCTTCAAAAGGTGGTAGAGTGACCTTTTTTAAAATATTACAGTATTTCAGTCTTAAAATCAAATTCATTCATATTTTAAGACTCTAAAATTTATTGGATAAATATATATACATTTGAAAAACATGTGTAATAATAATGTTTTTAGTTAAATTCATTTCCACAGATATAATAACCAGGTGATACCTACCATTTAAAATAATAATAATATTATTATTGTATTATTTTTCAGTATAACACAGAGTTGTTTGCAATGTATGATTTCAAAGAAACATTTTGTTGTGTGTTGAGTAACCTATCAGATGTAGTATCTCATTTCATTTAATAAAAATATATTATTCATAAATATAATAGAAATGAAAAGGTATTATTCTATTAATACCTGGGATACTACAATATACACAATAAGACCCCCAGAATCATGTATAAATAATGTGAAAGGGATGGATTGATGAACTATATATATTTATTTATAGTTTGTGGGTTACATTTGATCAATTAGATGCTTTTATGTCTGAATAAAAAATAGTGGAGGTGTGTATGACATGCGAGGAACCTATAAAGACCAGTCGGTACAATTTGTAGCCACTAAATTGATAGAAATAACGATCCATGGCTATATACAATATTTTCAGGAAAGAATGAGAATGGAATCAAAGCAGGGAAGCTGTATTCAAAATGCAGAGTTTAGATATAGTTTTTTGTGAAAAAGTAATCTAAACCCCACGTACCATAAAAAACACACGATGTGTAACCCATATGCTTCATCAGGTAGGGTTTTGGGAATTTATAAGGATGACATGGAATATATCCCTCCTATACTATATGTATCGCATTCATAGGTAGTTGATCCATGTGGAGGAGCACATAGGAAGGACCCCATTTGAGAGTATATGTCCACGTACATAGCTGTGTATCTAAGTACATAAATGTGTCTTGACTAGATGAACATGGGATGGATACACGAAAATGACCAAGAACACGAGAGGGACCCCGAGTGGAATGGGTATTTTTTTGTAGATCTCATACTTCTTATATAACCCTACAAGGTTGGAGAGAAGTGTAACTCTATAGACACATATAAGTGATGGAGTGAGACCACGCACTATGTGGGTCCCCTCACACACCGTCTTCTCCTTAGTTCCTTTTTATGAACCCTCAAACTCTTCTATCTCTTTCATTTGTCCTCGGAATTTGTCCAACAAGTTTCCTATATAGAGTGTTTTCCCATTTTAAATAAGTATTTTGGAATATAATATGATATGTTTCTTATCATAATTCTTATTTACTCTATGATTGATAGAGAGAATGATCACAAAAGATAGCCAGATGAATTTCGAGTGGAACCCTCCAGCAGGAATGTGAATTTGTCCTCTATATACTTTTAGAGTGGAATCCTCCAGATGGGCTAGGCATGCATCCTCTACCAATAGAGTGGAACCCTCCAGCTGGTCTAAGAATTTGTCTTCTACCATCAGAGTGTAACTCTGTTTTTGGAATAGGGAATGTGTCCTCTATCGAACTATAGTGTGTAACCCTCCAAATATGTTGGTCATGGGTCCTCTACCATCATAGCAGAACCCTCATGTTGGCCAGCGCATGTGTCCTCTATTGACTATTAGAGTGGAACCCTACTATTGGAACATGGAATGGGTCCTCTATCTCTAAAATGAGTGGAAACCTCTTATTGTACGAGTGAATGGTGCCTCTACTTAGATATTATTCCCCATAAGTTTTTTGGTATAGTGACGAGGCATTGCTGGACTTGGATGGATTCTTCTGGGAAAATACATTAGATTTTGGGCATTTTTGATAGACTTCTGGAAATATCCGAGACACTATTCCTAGGTTTTTGTATGAGATAGAGATACCGTAATCTTGTACAAGACCCTTTTACTCATTATATATATATATACCTTTGTATCCATACCTTTGGATTTGGTTACTTTCCCGAAATGGGTTATGAATATGTTTAGGGTATGCTTCATGTTTTCCATGATTAACTTCTCATTATTGGATGAGGTTACTCTCCTTAAATAGTTATAAAGGATACATAGTGTATTTCATCTACATGTCATGTTGAGCCCCATGTTCTTGGATGAGGTTACTCTTTTTCTTTATTAGGTTTTGATGCATCCTATTTTCTATCTATTATCTTTCCATTCTTATTTTATCTCTTATTACTCCCTCCTCATCATTCATGGAGTCTTACTAGGTATGTATATAATCACCCCAACAATGTATTTTCCCACACGTGTTGATTTTTATACAGATGATAGATAGTTTAGTGGGGAAATCATAGGAGAATAAGGATATTGGGTGATTTGGACCGCATAAAGTGGTTGTAGCTTGGTGATCAGGATCAGATCTCTCGTAGTTGTTAACTTTACTGTTGTTTTCAGGATGGGTCATATTTTTGGTTGGGATGTTTTCCCCCTTACTTTTCAGTTTTCACAATCGTACTCTTATACACCCTATAGGATTGGGATGCATGGTTTAAATTTTAGCTATTTCATATTTTTACTATTATTCATCTTTACTTATGCATTGATATAGTCAAGTGTGTGTGTACTGGTACATTAGGTCAATAATTCCCATTTAGGATATTCCTTTTAATGCTAGATTCCATCCCTAGGCCCATGGATGATGGTATGGGGAAGTTGCGACTTGATCCCAAAATAGGATTTTGTTGTGGTAGATTGGTTTCAGATAAGTTCATTCCTTGAAATGTTTTCTTGAGTAGTACCGTTATGAGGATTTGCATGGGATTAAGGAAATAGTGTCACCTTTTTTTGACAGTGGCTCTCATTAGAGTTAAATTTGTGATGGTATGGGTGACCAACGTATCCATTCACGATGACCTTGACTACCATTTTATTGACTCAAAATACCAAGACATTGGTTTCAGGAATCAATGTTACATGCATTATATATGATTGAGTCTTTAACAATACTTTTTGAGTTAGCTCCTCATTGATATGAATATATATTCTCATTTGGCAATGGTATGACTTGATCACTTCACGATTCCTTGACAATGATAAACATCCATGTTATTTATTTCTAGACCATGAATATGATCTGATTAGTGGTGAGGTCTCCATTCATGTTTAATACCATGAGGTATTTTCCTTCAGTCGGGTATGTAGCAGCACTCATGCCTATCAATAAGCAAATTCTACCATCATAGAAGGATGAGGATGTGTGTTGGCTTAGATCACCCCATGAGTTCCAACACTTGAGGCTACTAAGGTTTCTTGAAGAACCAGTTCCCCAAGTAGTAGAGTTTTGGGTTTAGTTTGTGATCTAAGTTTTCATAATTCTATAGATCCTGAATGATCATATGGTTGAACTCACAAATAGTTCTCTTCATAGAGAATTATCTAGTTCTGATGGTACCATAATATGACTCACTTCATCAATGTGAGCATTGAAAGTTCTATAAAAATGAATATCATAGGTATTGGGTTGATCCATACTCCCATATCGGGTGGTGATGTTTTGGCCCGATCACGTGGCTTTGATATCCTTGTCAGTTAGGACTCCTTTTGATGGTGGTCCTCATGGTGTGACCACTCTAGGAAATGTTTCCGTGTCATCATATTCTTTGGATGTATATATTTAGAGTATATTCAAACATGGAAAGAAGATGGATATTTTATCCACTAATACTCAATCTAATGACGTGAACTAAAACTGTGAGGGTGAGTCAATGCTGCCAAAAGTGGATAGTTTCGAAGTGTCTTGGATGAGTCTTTATGACATGCGTGTTCTATATGTGAATATTTGACTAGCTGTCAGAGCGTACGATGGGCGAGGATAGTATGTATAAAATAGAAACTATGAGTTTTCTGCAGATGATACTTCGGGCCAGGAGGATCGAGCATGTTTTGGGGTGCATCCTATGTCACTAACACCCCATCTATAGTTTTTAACCAAAGTCAAAAGAAACATTTCCCACTTTGTATCCAATATTTGATGCCTAAAAATACCACTAGATCCTATTTTTTTGACCCTTGTGTTTTTTGGGACATTCAGAAAAAATCATTGGTCTTACATTAACACTAATAAGTCGACCTTACTTTTTGTGGGGAGAGGGACATACACAAATTATTTCTATAGTGGTAGTGAGACCCTATGATGATTTCCTCTGTATAGACTAGTCTTCAAACATCCATGATCATATGATTGCTACCTATAATTTTTGTAGTGATTATAGGTTATGGGATGTAGTTTTCTTCATTGAGGATAAGTGATCCCATGATATAGTAGGATGATCCCTATTCACTAGAGGTGATAACCGATTTATTAGTTGGCTAGTATTACACTAGGAATGATGGATTTTAGGAGCTCTTAGCTCCCTCCAATGATGGTGGCGTGTGATGAATTGTCATTTTTACCCCCCATCATAATATGGACATGTGTGTAGACTTACCCCAAGGATGTCCAAATGTTTGTATTAACACATTGGATGAACCCATTGAGCTTCGAGAGGTGGTGATGTAGTTTTAGGGTCTATAGATGTAGCGATTTCTATGAACCAGTGTGTTCACCTAGGTATCCCTATGTTTTTTTTTGAAAAGGTTAATAGAAGCTTACAGCTTTACGTGGATTGTCATTACATGAACCAGAGTAGGATAAAGAACATATACCCCTTTCAAATGATTGAAGAACTCTTTGAATAGCTCCAAGGTGAAAAATGGTTCTAAAAAAATTGATCTTCAGTCCAGATACCACACGATGATGGTTTAGAAGTATAATATTATAAATATAGAATTATGATGTTTCTACAGATAGTTGAGTTCCCGGTGATTCCCTTCAGTGTGAGAAATTCCAAATCCATGTTCATGAATTTGATGAAATGGATCTTCCAAAAATACATGGACCAATTTGTGGTCTTCTTCATTAACTAAATACTCATCTACTTTATATAAGGGGAGGATCATGCATAGAGATTCATGATTGTTCAATATTTTCTTCTAGATAAATAGATTTATGGTAATATTTTGATATTCTTGTTTCGAATTCATGAGTTTCACTTTCTAAGGAATGTCATTTCTGAGAATGGTTTAGTCGTAGACCAAACAATGATCGAAGTAATGATTTCATGAAAAACAACGATGTGTGTGTCAAAGGAGTTGATATTTCATGGTTTTTTGGAGTATTATAAGTGGTTTGTGATATACTTATCCAAGATCACATCCCCTTTGAGCACCCTTATGTCCAATGGTAAACCTTTTACCTTGACTGACTAGTGGTAGAGGGTTTTCAATGAGTTGAGCCAGAGGCTGATGAGTGATCATGTGGTGAGAAATATGAAGGGTATTGGTTTGTATGTAGTGTATTGTAATGTCTCATGATCAGGGATTAGTGGTTTATTGATGCATTGGTAGGCAGTTATCACATACAGGTTGATGAAGTTGAGACCACATTAGTAGGACTATGTCAATAATGACCTAGAGCCGACATCAATAGTCTTATCCCTGAGGATGTGAATACACTACCTTTTGGTGGACCATGTTGTGATTTTCTAATACCATCATAGTCTTGAGTACCACTTCTCCTAGAAAAACTTGAACCTGAGATAACTGTGATGGTTAGGGTTCCTCTAGGCTTATGACATTGTGATTTTCTATACTCTTGGGAAGGGAAATTTAGTAGTTTATTCCATTTGTAAGAATTCCATGTCTCACATAGTGTGGGATAATCTAGAGAAGTTCGCTTACTTGTAGCTGACCATTGTGAATAAATAGGGGAAAGATTTTATTAAATCGATGGTGTTGACTTTGATTCTGAAGAGTTTGAGAGAGTATTAGATAAAATAAATCGACAGTGAGGTCTTTCATGACTATATATCCTCATGTGACTCACCAGATTTATATTTTGTGATAGGTATTTCAAAGATAGTGAAGGTCCATGACACCATTTAGGTGATAGTTGACAGACTCATGAAGTCTGCACACATTCTTTTTATCAAGAAGTAGAGTTTGGTTGAATGTTTGGGGAAGTTTTATGTTTGGGAAATTATTCGCCTTAATGAGGTTCCCTTGAATATTTTCCAAGATCTGGTTTACGTCATGATTGTGGAGAGGCTTAAAAAATCATTTAGGACCTACATGAGGATGAGTACAACGCTTCAACCCCACCCACAAGTAAAAAATTGATTGCATTATCCAGTTGTTGGAGTTTATGATTAGGTATTTAATTTCGTACTTTGTTTGGATGTATAAGGATCACTAAACATTGGAATAGTTTTCATAAAATAAAAGCTACCACGCTACCATAGTCCTAACACCTTCTGTGGACCTAAACGGGAGACCTTGCAGGTCACACTTGTTCTAGATTGAGATTGTAGAGACATATCTTGTGTGTCCAAAATTGTTTTAGGTGGAAACAAAGATGGTCATGGTTAATTTTGAGAAGATGAAGATAACCCCAAGAAAGAAGAAATGTTTCCAAAATTATCATTGTAGGCCCTTAGAGTTCAATAAAAGTGACTACATTTTCCTAAGAGCCTCCCAATGATGGTGATTATAGAAATTTTCTTCGGGAGATAAGATATTTATGTGGTTCATCAAACCATTTTATATCAAACATAGGTTTGGTGAGGTTCATTACCACCTATCACTACCCATACAGCCAGATGATGAGATCTATATGCAGGCTCAGTATTAAGAGTTTTTTATTTAGTTTTTTTGGGGGTGAAATGCTAGAAGGAGGGAATGATGTATAAACCTAATTTTTTCCTTTTATGTATTTTAAATATTACTACATATATTTTCAGATCCAAGAGATGATACATTGTGCTATTTGGAGGCCTGGTGTGCCCAGAATTATATTTATAAAAATATTAAATATATTCTATATTATGAGGGTGTTGTTTTTTTGAGAAAATGGGATAAATATTAATGAAAATATGATATCATAAATATGAGACAACTATTGAGTTTGGAATGTGATTTTTACCCCAGCAGTGACCCAATATAGGTCAACTCAGGGCCTTCATATAGATCTCATATTGGCGATATGTTTAGTTAATAATTAATTAAATTAAATTAATTCATAAATTTAACTTTATTTATTTATTTTCATAACCTAAGTAAAATATCTATAAAACCACAACTATGGATAATACTATAGGGTTATCTACATAAAACCTTGGAGGATTTCAGAACTTATCCCTCTTCCTTCTATTGGTGGACCATATTGGATGACAACCGATGTATGGATCAGAGCAAATCATATCACAAAGAACAAAATGACTTCTTAAAATTATTGAAGACCACATTCTTTGATGACTAATGATCCAATCTCTAGGCATGATTATTAAAAATATAGATTATTCCCTTTTTTATTTAACTTATTTAGAATAATAATTATGTATATGTCATGTTCCAATTTTTTTATCTCCTCATGTGCCCATGTATTGATTCAATTTATTATTTTTTGGTTTTCAGACCTCAAATATCCCGACTCTTTATCATTGTCCGAAAAATTCTTAAAAATGATTGGTAATTTTTTTTGTTTTTCCCCAATTAATTGCTCCATATTTGTCTCCAGTTGGACCATGCAGTCCCTGTTTAATATTTTTGGGTTGTACCGAGCCCAATGAGACCCTCAGAATCATGAGGAATTCAAGTGAGAGGGTTGGATTGAAGAACCAGGGATAGATATGGGTTTTATGGGTAGATAGTGATCAATTTTTTGATTCAATGTTTGAATCAATGTTGGAGGAGGAGTACATTGTGTGTTATGTGTGTGGGGAATATTTTAATTCTAACATGTTCCATTTTCCAGCGACCAGACGGTTGGAAAAGATGTTTCAAAGAAAGATCCAAATTTTTTTTGTAAATGAATAAGGATGGAATTAAAGAAAAAATTTTGGATTCAATGTATAGAGTTCAGATTTGTATTTGTTTGTAAAAGTTGAATACATGATGTGTATTGTGATGAACACACGACGTATTTACCTTATGGTTCAATAGATATAAATTTGTGAATTTATAAGGATGGCATGACATGTATCCCTCCTACACATCGTTTATGACTTTTATAAGTAGACGAGTTGTGTGGTGGATCACAAAAGTAAAAACTGATATGAGAGTACAAGTCTATGACAATGACCATTTACATAATTACACCTAAAATACTTGATTACATGGACTTGTGATGGATACACGGACACAGGACATATACACATACATGTCTAAGAACACGGTTGGGACCCCAAGTGACACGAGTATTCAAGGTAAATCCCTTATATGACATGTAACCCTATATAATTTTAGAGCCATCTATATCTAGGGACACGACCAGGTGATGGATCTGGAACTCATTTTTTTTGGGTCCCATCACATTTTATGTACCTGTTAGTTCCATTTTAGGATCCTTCAAACTATCATGTATCCTTTGTTGGGACTATTTTTTGGGCTATTAAGTAACATATCCTGATTTTTTTACAAGTGTAACGTTATGGTTTCATTGGTTTTTGGATTTTAGAATACTATGTGAAATTTTTTGGACATGAATCTTGATTAGGTGAAGCTCTATAATAGAATTTATCACAAAGTATCACTCGATGCATTCTTAATGGAAGACTTCAACTGGGCATGGCATGGGTTATCAATGACTACAGTGAGACACTCCTTCTAGGTTGGGCATGAGTCCTATACAAAAATTTTGCGTGGAAACCTATATTTAGGATTCTCATGAGTCATATACAATCACAGTATAACACTTTAGTGGGGTTGGATAGGGTCATCTACCATAAATGTGGAATTCTCCATCAAGGTTATAAATGGGTCCCTACAATTTTATTGGATCCCTCACATTGGTATACAGAATTTTTCCCCTATTAAATCCTTGAGTGGAACCCTCCATCTAGGTTGAGTGTGGGTCATATAACATAAATGTGGAACCCTAATCTAGGATCATTGGATGGTTCTTCTATCAAATTCTAGAGTGGAACCCTCAACATGGGTTGGTCATGGGTCCTCTTCCATCAGAGTGGAACACTCTTGGTAGTTAGGGAATGGGTCCTTCATTTACTATTAGAGTGGTACCATCCACTTGGAAAAGGTTATGTGTCCTATTTATATCCACTGAGTCGAAACCTACTTTTTCCATTGAATTTTTTATTTAACTAGAGATTTTGTCCCATTAACTGTGCAGTACAGAGACGAATCAGGGATTGACATTGATAGCTTCTATTAGTCAGACACATAATATGTTGGGCATCCTTCTCAATATTATAAGACTATTGGTGAATTTACCTATTCTAATATATGATATAGATATAACCATACTCTCATTTGAGATTATTTTATTTCTTATATTTATTTATATATATACATGTATCCATAACTTTGGATATGGTTACTCTACTTCCATGGGTTTTAAAGACATGTAGGTTATGCCACATGCTTTCTCTATTTATCTTCTTGTATTATAATGAATTTTCTCTCCTAAAATGGGCGGAAAATACTCGATGTGTATTAAACATATAGTGACACACAAAACACACACACAAAAACCCTGACGATCCCCTAATGCTTCGATGTAGTTATTTTTTCTCAATCATGGGTTGAGCTGCATCCTATTTACTATCTACTGTCTTTCCATTCATATTGTATCTAATACTTATCCCCCTTTATATTTCATGGTGTAATAATTGATATATATATATTCACCCCAATATGGTATTTTCCCACACATTTTATGTCTCATGTAGATGAGGAACAGGTTGGTGGGGACTTCATATGAGTTTCGGGATACTAGGATCTTTGGACTACGTACAATGGTCGTAACTTGGATTTTAGGTGCTAGGATATCATAGAGGATTAATTTATAGATTTTTCAAATTGAAACATATTTCTATTCGGGTGTGTATTTTTCCCTTTAAAATTTTAATTTTCACAATTGTAAACTCGTACAACCTAGAGGTTTTTCCATCTTGGATGAAATTCTACTTGTTGTAAATTTTTTACTATTATTCAACTCACTTATATATAGAGATAGTTTGGTGTGAGAAAACATGTATATTATCCAACGGTCCCCCATTTAGGATATTCCTTTCAGTGCTGGTCTCAACCCCCAGGCCTATGGACATGGACTTGGGGTAGTTGTGTCTTAAGCCCCAGTTAGGGTCGTGTAGTGATATGATGTTCTAAGATTAAATGAACAACAAAATATTATTATTCCAATGTGACTATTATAACATAGTCATTAAATTAGAGGGAATGAATATTTTTAAAAAAATTATGAAATAGAAAATGTTACTATTGATCTAAAATTTTCACCCAATTCTTATAAAATTAAGCACTAAATTTTTATTAAATCATGTTATTCCTCAAAATTACATTTTCATAAGAAATAATTTTTATTTCATTTTATGTGAAAGTGTTGTAATTATTTTCTATAACTTTAAGAAAAATTAATTTCTTAACTCATTATAAACGAAATTTCTTAGGGTAAGATTATGGTATTTTTCTAAAATAATTTATTTTTCAATAAATATTTAAAAATATTAATTTTTATTAAAACATTATTTTACTTAAAATTTATTAAAAAATAATTTTATATTTTGGATTAGTTTTAAAATTTAATAATCTATTTATTTTTTTGAATAGTATAATTATGGGTTTCGTATTGAATTTTATAATTTAACATAGTATTAAAAAATTTATATTTTAAAAGGGAATTTTTATAAAATATCATTGTTCATTAAAATTTTATGGTTTTATTTTGAATTAAAATTTATCCAATTAAATGATATAAGTCATTATAAATGGATTCTATATTTGAAATTAAGACGTAATAATTTTGTACATATGCACCTTTTATTATTATTCAATATAAAATAGTAATTTTAATATTTATTTTATACCACATTAACACAAATAAAACACTTCTTTGATGATGTTTATTAGTGGTGGTTTTAGTAACCATTGTGAAATAAATCCGGTTAAAAATATATATGTATCAGTGTTTTAACAAAACATCAAATATAATTTTTTTTTATCAATTACCGTCGACTCAATTGAAACCGCCACTAAATGTTATAAACCCCCCCTAATTCCTCCCCCTTAACATTCATATTTGCAACCGTGACCTCAAATCCTATCTACACCTACCCCATCCTCCTCATATCCCCTCCCCAGTGGTGACCATGAACCCAACACATCATCAATGACCACAGTTCCCCTCACTCCTCTAACCAACATCTTTATTTGACGATGATCATAACCCCCACAACCCCGTCCCCTCTGGGTTTACCTCCATGTTGGTCAAAATAAACCCCATGGGGCCTCCCTCTCCCTAGATCAAATCTCCTCCAAGGTGGTAATGTAGAACCACCCCCCATCCTAAAGGTTTCATCATCCTTCCCACAATCATCATAAATCTATTATTACTCAAGGGGTTTTTTCTTGTAATTTCTCTCCATAGTTTGAATTTTATGTATGCAAGGTATTATATTACACTTTATTGGTTAGTGAATATGTTATTATAGTTATATTATTTTTTTCCTTCTCCTATAATACTCCCTTATAGGGAGATTATTGTTATATAGAATTGGGTAGGGGTTAAGGGTGTTATGGGTACAGATTTTGATATCACACTTATAGGCAATTCATTCCTTGATTAAATCAATATATATCATTTGCTATATGCTTTCATTTAATAGAGAATAAATTAATTATATAACTAAAATTTTAATAAATTAGGAATATTTGAGGGCCAATATAATTTATCCCTTTATAATAAATTATTACTCATCATTATTTCATTATAATTATTCTATATTTGATTGATTTCATTGAAATAATGTTAGAGAGTTTCTTCACCTCACACATAGGTAGTGATATCATAGACTTAACAAGGAAGTACTTTGTTGATTCAGTTATGAAGCCTATCCATTGAGGTATGGTTTTATTTTTGTATTCTAGTTATATCATGTAATAGTGTTTTTATATTTTTTATTTTTTTATTCTTTTTTCCAAATTTGGATTTACTAAAAATTGAAAATAAATTAATTTGGAAGAATCCATGAATGATTTAAAATTAAAAATAGAAACACTACGTATAGCCTATGTAGATGGTGTTATCTGGGGTGCATCCTCTATAGTTTTATAAGGCGTTGTGCTATAATTTACATCCATGGTAGATATATAGTGTTGAATATTTTTCGTATTCATAATATATCATGAGTTAATATAGATTTAAATATTTTGTTCCAGTAATTTCCCTATGAAAACACATTTCAATATATATATATATATTATAAATGTTATTAATTTTTATTTTATAAAATAGACACCATTTATTTAATTCTAAAATGTAAATATTATCTTATGAATAATTTTTCAAAACTTTCATAAACAATTGTTTTTTAGCTAAATAGTGAATGAATACCAATTTTCCTAAAACATTTACTTTCATTACATTAATACAATAGAAGAATTGATTGAATTTTTTTGAGTCCTTTTTATATTATAAAAATATATGTATAATAAATACATTAATATAATTATTTTGTATTTATAAAATATTTGTTCATAAGTTTTCTAACATATGTTACATTTTAATCAAAATACTAATTTAGTCGATAAAATAAAAAATTTATATTTATTCAACTATTAAAATTTGATACATAAATTGTATTTTTTTTATTTTAGGTCCTTATTATAATATCATGTAATAATTCCTGTGTATTTTTTGGAATCAGTGTATAATTACCTTGATTAATGTTGAGGCCATTATAGTGGTAAAAGCATTATTTTTTATGAATTATTTTATTAATAATGTATAACATATAAATAGTAAATTAGACTGATCTATTTAAAATAATGACATTATAATGATGATTAAAAACATATATGATTATATTAATAAGAATTATACTGGTAATTAATGCTTTATAATATTAAGAAAAAATAGTAGTAAAAATATCATTTTTTTACAGAACATAATTTTCCAATATATGAAATGTTTTATTTTAAATTTCAATATTGTCATGAATATAAATTTCATTACAATAAATTCATAAAAATGAAGGATGATGTCACAAAAAAAATTATTCAGAGGGTTTATTTTATATTTTTTGTAAAACATAATTTATATAGTTTAAATAACGTTACAACAGTAAAAAAAGTAAAACATAAATATATAAGAATAAATAATTTCATCTTTACTCATAAATACACATCATATTCCAAGTCTCAAAATTTGAAGACATATTTTATATATTTTATATATTTTATAATATTTAGGTGTTTAGTTTATGAAAAAATGTATTGTTTCATGTTAATGATTAATTTATATCTTTTTAGTATTACTCATGATAATTGTTTAATTATATAGGTGAATTATTTTGATTATGTTTGGGTGGTTTTTTAAATCTTGTCATTCTTGGGAGAGATTGGATTTTGAGTATTCAACTAAGATGATGAAAGTAAGGAAATATTTCAAGAATATATACAACCATCATGAAAATGTGAATTCCTAATACTTATTTAATAAAAAATTTCAACATTTAATCTACTATTTGTAAGTTAATTTACCTATAAATTTTATTTAATACTTATTTAGTTTTTTCTTAGATCTTTAGGGAAGTCATATTTTTTATTCAACTATCAGCAAAAGTGACATATGTGATAGAGTGTTTCTTTGTTCCAATGTTTCCATTGTATATATTTTAATTACCTTTCATTTTTGAACGATCAACACTTCATATTGAGTCCATGTTAATATCGAAAAAACCATTCTCATTATTAAAATCTGGAAGTGTATAGGACTCTCATGTTCCCATTGTGGTGACTTCTCTTGATGTAATGGGATCACGAGCTTCCTCTACTCATTGGGATTTCAATAATGGGAATGGGTTTTCAACTAAGAATATGAAATAAATATGCAGTGTTAGTATTTTGAAATATAATATTACAAAAAAGTGTGGTAAAAATGAGAGTAAGAAATTTTTTATAATTTCAGATATGTATGAATCAGCTGCCCCTCAATCTAACACATGGTGTGACTAGTATGTCTCAAAGTGCTCCTGTTTATTTAAAATTGAAATTAATTTTAGTAAAAAAGACAACGAACAAACTCAAAACATAAAAAACATATTTCAGTTTTTTTGATACATTAAGATAATGATATATATGTCATTTTTTTAGGAATCATCCTAAACTCAATATAATGCATGATGTGCTCAATATGACTCAAAATTTCTATTATTAGTTTGAAATCAATATTTTAGAACAAAAAGTGTCATGAATTGAAAACTGAGAAGATTTGATCATTTTTTCTTGATAATTTGGAAAATTGATTCATAAACCATTTTGGATTTTTTGGAATAAGTCAAACATTAAACTACTACATCATGTGATACATATGAGTAAAAGTGTTGTTTTTAGTTTTAAATTACAATTTCGTTAAAAAAATTAACATACTCAAAATTTAGAAAACACATTCAAATTTAATTGATAATTGAGGAAAATGATCCATATTTAATTTGAGAAGTGTATGAATCATCTTCACCTCAACATTATTCCCATTTTGACCAATATAATGCAATGTACATATTTTTATTTAAAATTGACATCAATTTCAGTAAAAAGGAAAAAAGGACTACTCGACACTATGAAAATACATTCTGATTGCTTTGATAATTTGGTAAAACAATCCAAAAGAAATTTTAAAGGTGTATGATTCAACCACACCTCAATATGATACACGATGTTCTTTGTATGACTCCATGTGCTTCTTTTTCTAAAATTAACATCCATTTTTGTAAAAAGTTCAACTGACCTACTGAAAACTGTGAAAACACATTCATATTGTTTTTATACTTTTCTAAAACTATGTATAAGTCACTTTTGATGTGTAGGAGTCTAGATCACCCAAAATCTTACAAATGTTAAGCCTAATATGACTCAATGTGTCAGTTATCAACTTAAAATACAAATTCTAGTTCCAAAAGTGTCACTCCCTAAAACAAATTCTTCTATTATATTTATATATTACGAAATATATTAATATGTCATTTATAATGTGTTTGAATTAGTGTAATTTAAAACTGTTATATGGTGTTATTGGTATGATTCAAAGTGTTTGTTTCCAGTTTAAAATGAAATTTTATTAGAACATAAAATTGACATATTAAAAATTGAAAAAACACAAATTTGTTATTTTGATACTTTATCAAAATTATCCATAAATAATTTTAGATGTGTAGGAACTATCCAAACCTCAATCAGACACACAATGTGACTGGTATGACTCCAAGTGCATATTTTTATTTAAAATTGACATCAATTTCCATAAAAAGGATAACTGGACTACTATGATCCAAGAAAATACATTTATAATTTTTTAATAATTTAGTAAACTATCCTTTAATTCATTTATGACATATAGGATTCAACCGAACCTCAATCAAATACAATATTTTCCATGTATGGATCCATTTGGGTCTTTTTATTTAAAATTACTATAATTTTTAGTAAATATTAAAATTAACCTACTCAAAATCAATCAAACAAAATTTTATTACTGTGATACTTTATTAAAATGATCCATCATTCATTTGTGTCATGTATAATTCATCTGTATCTCAATATCAAACATGATCTTCTTGATATGACAAAATGTCTCTATTAACAATATAAATCGACATTTTAGTTAAATAATTATCTCTCACTGAAAACTTAGAAAAAACATTTAGATTTTGTTAATAATTTAAGAAATAGATTCAAAATACTTTTTTTATTTGTATTAATTAGTCTCACTTCATACTAATACACAATGTTATCGGTATGAGTCAAAGTGTGTGTTTCTAGTTTAAAAATTCATTTTAGTAAAATAGACAATTGAGGTAATCAAAACTCTATAAAATGCATTTAGATTGTTTTGATACATTAGGAAAATAATCCATAATTCATTTGAGATGTGTATGAATCATCATAACTCTAATTTGATGCATAGTTTTACTGTTATGTTTCCAAGTGCATATTTTTATTTCAAATTTAAATCAATTTTTGTAAAAAGGACAACTGACATTCTCAAAATTGTTAAAATGCATTTTTATTGCAAAAAAAACATTAGGAAAACTATCTATACTTAAATTATGATGGGTCTGAATATATCGTATGTAATTGTAATTTATAGATTACCAAGGATGGCCATAAAAGCAATTCTGGTGTTCTAAAATAGTAAAAATTGTGTAGAACTATAAAAACAATATAAAAAGACCTCATATTGACATGAAATCATGGTACATCCACTATTGTATTATTTTTGACATATACGCATAGAAAACACATTAATATAACATGAAATATCATTGTAATTACATAGTAAACAATTCTTAATGGAATAAAATCATTTAAAAATAATTATATGTGGGTTCAATGCATAGAAAATGATGTATTATTGCACTGAAATTAAGGGCCATGGATTGTATATTTTATTTTAAAATTTATTAATTAAATTCATATCATTCCAAATTATGATTTCCCCGAGATGGTTATAATCACTTTTTTAGTGTTTTAAAACATGCCATCTTGAATTTAAAGGTCAAAACCATAATGAAACCTCAAATTTATGTGAAATCATGGGGAAAATTCCATTGAGTTTTTTTACGTTGTGTTAATGCATCAATTCAACGTGCGGTATGGTCAAAATTACTTGGTAAATAATTCATAAATATACAAAATTCATTAAAAAAAGTGTCAAGGGGAGAATAACATGTAAAATGAGTTCAAATTTCCCTAAAACTATGGTACATAAATCATATATTTAATTTTTAAATGTTGAAATTTAAGACACATAATTTCTAATTAAATTTTTTCAAAGATGGGTGAAAATGTGTTTTTAGTGTTTTAAAAAACTAATACATACACGGAATAGAAAAAATCATAGAAAATGACCTTATATTGATGTGATATCATGGGAAACAACTGATGAGTTGATTGGAAATATACATGTTGAAATCAAATCAATCTGACATGAATTGTGGTTTTTATTACCCAGTAAACACTTATTAAAGGTACAAAAGCCTTTTAAAACAAGCGTCGAATGGTCAGAACCAAGAAAAAAATTTCATATTTCCCTTAAAAGGTCAGTAAATGATAGTAAATTGAATTGTGAAATGTAGTAACTGACCACACATCATTTCAAGGGATGTTTTTCTCGTGATGTTCATAAATGTGTTTGTTTTTTGGTTTAAGACACTAAAATGTGTGCGGAAGGCTCAAAACCATAGAAAACAGCCTTAGGTTGATGTGAAATCCTTAAAAAACCACCATTGTGTTGTTTTAAAATATAAGACATGCTTTGATATAAATGTATTTAATTTTTTGGTAATTTCATGTACATGAACAGTTCAAATCATTTTAAAAATAAATTAGAGCATTTACTTATCCCTTTTTGGATTCAAGTTCTTAATCATATCTTAAATATGTAATTTTATTTTTTCTAGAAGTTTTATATAACATTTTTTTTGATAAAATGTATTTTGATTGATTAAAAAATTAAAAAATTATGTGCAACATTCTAAATATATTCTCTATCTTTTTTCTATATAATTTCTCTTCTTAAATGTTCTGGTTTTCATTATTGGTGGCAGATGCTTGCAGTAAGCAGGAGGTTGACCATTCTGATCCATAAAATTCTTCTAGTTTTCTACTATAATTATCATTTATAATGTCTTGTTTTATTTTTTTTATTATATTTAATTAAATGATGTGGTCAATTTCTGTTTATTAGATTATATAGAGGTAGACAGATGCAGTGGAGGTCAATACATGGATGTATATTGGGTTTGATTTATTGTTGGACATATTTTATATGTATGTATTGATGGCCAAGGTATTGGTTGATAGATTTATAGGTTGAATAAGGCTGAGGATATGAGGACTATGGATGTTTTTATATATAGGAATATGGATGTATGCTGTAAATATGATGGGTTTATAAGATATTCATGTTTTAGTTTATTACATGTCCGTTTTTTTATATTTATGTTTTTTATAAAATAATATTTTTTGAAAAAGAATACGATTTGTGATGGTTTTTATTTCACTCTACTAAATACACTAAGTAAAGTATATTTTAGTGGCAGTTACAATTAACCATTGCCAAAAAAAACTATTGTAAATATATTCTATAGTGGATAGTTTCATTTTTATTATATTTTCGGAATATATATTTTTTAAATACAATATCTACAGCTAAATAATCATAAAACCACTAATAAATGATCCAAAAAGGAAACGTAATAAAATAACTGTGAAATTAAAAACATTATCACTAACTGACTAGAGACCATGAAATATATAACTGTTCTATTAACCGAGGCTATACTATTAGGTGGTTGTTTAAAATGACGGTAGTATACAAAATAACCACCACTGACGAACTTTTTGCATAGTTTAAATGGTAAATTAGTTAATTAATAGTTAAAAATAATAAGATAAGGAAGAATAATGACCCTAATACTTACCTTAATTTTATTTAATGTGTCTATAACATCCTTTCGTATCCAATATGTGGTTATATGGCCTTTTAATTCCATTTTATCTGATTATGAAATTTATAATATTTTTTTTAAATAAAATTCAAAAATTACCCACTTGTTTTTAATTAATATAATATACATAACATTAGGATAAATATAAAACATGTTCAGTTATAAATATTAATATTAAATATAAATTATTTACATTTAACAATATAAATTTCTTAAAAAATTTCTTGAAGGAATAATTACCATAAATTCTTACACAATGTTGATCCAGTAATTATTAAATTAATGTAAAACAAAAATAAATGATATTAAAAGTATTAAAGGTTATATAATTTGAGATAATTAAAATTATACATGAATTTTAAATATTAACATGACATTTTGGGTATTATTAAAATGTTTTTTAACTTTTTTCTTAACTTTATTAGAGCCAATGTAATGAATAACTGTAAAAATTGACATAAATGATATTTTATAGTTATTAATATTTTATTTATTGATATAAATTTACTAAAATATTTCATTCAATCATGTTATTAGGATATAGTTTAAATTATCAGCCATTCCCCAATTGTGGGCATTTTCTTATTTATATTAACTATCTTGACCCTCGAAGAGTAAAAAACACAGTTGTCATTATTTGTTTGAAAAGGGATTAAGAGAGGTTAAAAACAAAACATAAGTGTAAAAACATAGTAAATATTTTTATAGTTTTTATTCTATGTGATTATTTCGACCCATTCTCATTTTATATTTAAATAAATTATTTAAGATACATTTTTATTAATAATTAATTTAAATTAATTAAATATTTTAAAAAATTACAAGAGTGGCTCTCCACTGTCTCAAAAAAGAACATATCTTATTCCATTTTCATCCAACATTAAATTACCATACCCAAGTCAATTTATTACATTCCTAATAAAATTGTAGAGTATTTTTTTTGATTGTAAATCCAAAAAAGAAAATATTGAAGTGTATTCCTTAAGATGATGTTCGAAGAAGAGGTTTCATTCTTAACTGCGTGTTTTTTAGTTTCTTATTCCACTTCCTTAAAATATTCTTTAATAGTTTTAAGATAATATAATTAATATTTACCATATAATAATATGTTATTATGTTAATTTCAGAACATATATCCATCTCTACTGTCTATTATATGGGAATGTAATCCATCGTTCATGTGTATAGAAGACAATCATCTTGTGGACTAATATCGGACAAATATAATTTAATTTCCATAACTGTCACTCATGGCTGGTCATAAAGATTTAATTAGTATTTATATTTGATATTAATGACATATTTATAACTATGAATATACTATATATCATAAATTTTCTTTCCTTCTCATTCACTAAAAATGATAATTTCATTCCTGTGTATGTGTGAACTACCTCCTCTATAAAGTGATGTGATGACCACATCACATGAATTATATATAAAATTGCATTTAAATAAACATTTTTATATTTATTATATTATGATAATTCTAGAGGGATATAATAAAATACCCTCTTTCCAAAATGATCAATAAGAAATTGAAATGTTACTTAGGTTTACATACAGACTATCATCTTCATGATATTAACACAATTCAATTTTCATAACCATATTTTTTAAAAAGTATAATTTATGTATACAAATTATTGTTATGCAATGATAATAATTTTGGAGATGCTGTAATAATGAACACTTTGACAAGCCTCAACCTACTAAATTCATTTTGGACATATGAATCAAATATCATAAAATCATCTGACAGAAAATTAAATGATTAATTAATTGTATATATCATGCTAATAGATAAAATAAAAGGTATAATAAACATTAATATTTTATTAAAATATATATTAATTATCATTTTTTAATTATTCAATAAGATAAAAACATACGTGATGAGTTGGACTCGAGGTAAAGAACACATTAACATAAAGCCTCATTTTAAAGATTTATTTTCAAAATAATTCTTTTCTGTGACCGCGTTTTTAAAAAAATTGAATATTTTTATATGAAATTTAAATTACTATAAATGGAAATTTTATGAAACATTCCTTCAATTGTTTTAAAAATGAATCTTTTTTAGGAATGTTTTACTATCTTTACAAAAGGCGAAAGTAATGTTTGGTTTTAACATATATGGCTTCAACCACTTTTCTTTCCCCAATAACCATTATTTAATGTTTAGATTCATTTATAAGCTTTAATTTCTTATTCAAATAAACCATTATTTTCGTTCTTTCCAGGTATTTTCTAATTTTAAATGTGTTTATAATAGAAATGGGAATTTTTATATCTAAAGATATTTTTCATATGAGATTTATATAGTTTTTCATGGTTTTAATTCATTATGTGGTATTGGGATATTTTTTAGGATGATTTTAGCCCTGTTATATCTCTTTAGAAATTCCAATATAGCCTATATGAAAGGGTTACCCTCTTTATAGTTAACAAGTCAGATTGATATAACTTATAAAATGGGAGTGCACAGATAGTGCTATAACGTATTGAGTAATGATTATGATCTCCCGATAATTATATAGTAGGTTAGTCATATGGGTCTTCAAATTATTAGGGATACGTAAGGGGTCTATGATGATGATGTCCCAATGAACCTATATGAATTTTATATTCTTTCTTAATAATTTTCATTGAAATCAATTTATTTTAAAAGGTAAGATAATTAACTTTTTTTAGAAAAAGGTGATTAACTTTTAGGAAAAAAATATGTTTTTAAGAAAAAAAATTTCATGGGTTTTCTGGTTTTTCATTGAACTAACATATTTATTCTTTTTTAGGTCACTTACTGTTTTTTTCCTTATCCAATATTTTAAAAAATTTCTATAGGGTTTTAAGAATGTATGGGGGGAAAAGGATGAGGTCAATATGATAATTTTGAAAATGTGTTATGGTTATAATTCGTTTTATATCCGTAATTTTATTAAAAAAATTGATACGAAGTGGATGTTTCTACTTGTAATGTATTGGTTTATTATGTATGTGTATTTATTAAATATTGTTCAAAATGGAACCACTAATTAAGTAATTAACCTCTTTTTTCTACTACTGTGATTGATCTGGGGCCATCCAATTAAGTGGTGAAAAGTATGCTACTTGTTTAAAAAAATAAGAAAATTCCAGGTTTGACTCTTGATCTTCTAATTCTATAATTTTTTATAAAACATTATTTTTGTTGAGAGTATCACATTAAGAAAGTTAGATAGAAATTCTGGTGAAAACTCCAGGTCGAAGTATTAATGAATCAAGATTTTTTGGAATAAGATCTTGATATTTTTTTTCTATGGATTGGGTTTCATTTTATAATTCTATGATAGATTACATAGATAAGATTGTTTCTTCAATTATTTCATATTATTCACAACCAACCAAGAAGATGATAAATTTATTAAACATGGAAAATAATGATTCTTAGAATATGTTGTTGGAAAGAAGTAAACTATTCAAATTAGTTATGTTCCAATATTGAATGAATATGTGGACGTTTTTCTTAATGTTTTACCTAGTGCTATTCTTTATTGGGAGGTAATTATTACTATTAAATTAGTTCTTGGTGCTAACCTAATTTTGAAACCTGCTTATTGAGGAGAAAATATAGAACTTTTTTGTAATGAAAAAGAAATTATTGGAGGTTCTTTATAAAGGATTCATTCAACCTATAATATCATTATGGGGTTCACCGGTCATATTTTTTTAAAAAAAGACAATTCTGTGTGGATTTTTATTGATTATAAATCATTGAATAACATTAGTATTATAAAGAAGTATCATTTTCCTTATATCAATGATTTGTTTAATCAACTCGAGAGGGAACAATATTTATTTAAAGATTTATCTTATGTAGGGGTACCATTAGTTAATGGTTAAGAAGTATGATATTCTAAAGACTTCATTCTAGACTAGTTATGGGCATTATGAGTTTTTATTTATGCCCTTCTGGTTATCTAATGCATTGCCTATATAAATAGATCTTGTTAATATAGTATTATATGAATATTTGGATAGCTATTTTTTGTTTATTGATGATATATTGGTAAATTATAAAACTCATGAGGATCATGAAAAAAACAAAGGACATTTTTTAAAACATTAAATAAAAATAATTTATATTAATAATTTTGTAAGTGTCAATTTTTGTTGGAAAAAAAATCTTTCACTAGATATATTAATTCTAAATATGGAATGTTTGTTGACCATGATAAAGCTAAATTTATTGAAGTGCATCCTATCGCTACAAATGTCCTAGATATTTCAAGTTTTCTTGGTTTTGTAGGTAACTATTGGAAATTTTTTGAAACTATTTCATGGTTATGTAGATCATTGTCTAAGTTAACTCAAAAAGGAGTTAAATTCACCTAGATAAAATAATGTAAGGAATATTTTATAAAACTAAAAATAAGATTATGGAATGCTCTAGTTTTGGATTTTCCATCTTTAATTAGTGAATTTTTCATCTATAGTTATGCTTAATTGAAGGGTATTTGTTGTGTTCTAATAAAGAGTGACCAAGTAATTGTTTATGCTTCACAAAAACTAATACTTCATAAGTTAAATTACACTAAACATGATCTGTAATTAGCTATTGTGTGTTTTTAATTAAAATTTTAAAGGAATTATTTTTACAAAGAAAAGTGTGTAATATATATAAATCATAAATATTTTAATTATATAATCACTCAGAAAGTTTAGAAAATGAGATGAAAAAGATGAATGGGACGCATTAAATATTTTTATTACATGATTAATTATCATCCTGAAAAAGAAGAAAAGGTACAAAGGATTTTACTGATAAATTTAATGTTTTATTAACAATATTATTTTTGGAACATGACCATTTGGTTTATGATATGATGAATTATGCCCCCAAAATTTTTTATGTGGGAAATTCCTCTATTTTGTTTTAGGTTTCATTATAATTATCTCTCTTAAAAATAATTAAGTACAATAAAAATACCAACCATGAATTAGATAAAATGGTATAATTAGTAAATAAATTCATGTTTTCTACATTTAATGTTGACAAAGATTGTGTTTTGAGATTTGGAAAGAGATTATGTGTTCCTTTTGATTCACAATTCAAAAGTTAATTATTGAGTGAAGCTCATTTTTCAAAATTTTTCATTCATGTTGAAATCCCAATGATTTATAGAGTCCATCATGAGTGTTACTAGTGTGATGGAAATGAAAACATATATTTCAATGTTTATGATAAAATGTTTGACTTGTCAATAGATTAGAGTAGAATGATAATTCTCAAAGTGGGTACTTCCACATTTTTCCGGTGCTGTAGTGGATAAGAGAAAATGTATAAATTGACATTGTAGTAGTATTTCTAAAGACATATTGAGGTAATAATTTTATTTTTCTTATCATTGATCAATTATCAAAATATATTCATTTCCCTCCCATTTGAGATATTATATCTTCGATTCAACATTCTCAATTATATATCATAGAGATAGTCTAGTTTCATGGAGTTCCATTATCCATTGTATATGATTTTGATCCAAAATTCACTTAAATTTTTTTATAAGGTCTTAAAAATTCATTGGGTACTAAATTAATATTCAGTGCTACTTTTCATCCTCCATATAATGGAAAATATCAAATAATAATTTAAACCTTGTAGAATATTCTTTGTTCTTGTTAAATAGATTTCTAGAGAAGTGGGGATAAATTTCCTTCATTATTTGATACATATATGGTTTATAATGTCAAATATGACCCATTTATGGACTTTTTTCTATTTATGACAACAATATTGATAGTCATAGTGTAAAAAAACTTGTTTCCCCAGTAGTTGTGAAAAATTATTACGAAGGGTTAAAACCAAATTATAAGGGTAAATTTATGATCTAGAACTTTCAAAAAAATTATTATATAATATAATTTAGACACATACTCGTATTATCTTAAAATAATATAAATTTGGATCCATTTTGAAAATAAAACTATTTTATATTAAATTAATATTTTATGAAATTCCAATAGTGCCCCTACAGTCTCTTATAAAGGTTACATATTATTCTCATTTCATCACATATAAAAAATCCATCCAATATCTACCAAAACAACATTCATAAATACCTCATAACATACTAAACGATTTTTTTGTCATAAATCCAACCTAGAAAGTATTTTGGTGTGAACCTTAAGTGATTGTTTGAGGAAGACATATTGTTCTTAACCAAGTTTTTTTGTTTTATTTATTCTTATATCTTTTTTAAATGTAATTTTACCATGATGAATTAATAAAACCATTATATTCCTAATACATAGTTGTTTTTAAATTAATTTCACATCATATATACTTCATCTCTTCTATCAAATAGTAAATGAAATGATCGTTTTTCTGTATAATAGTCTACCACCTCACGAACCGATGTAATTAGTTTTCCATAACTATTTCTTATGGATAGATTATAATATTGTAATTATTATTTATATGTGATATTTATGAAATATAATTTATTATTAAAATAAAATATATCAATTACCTTCTTACATTTCCATCCGCTAAAAAAATAAAACACAATTCATCCATACGTGTGGGATACCACCTCCACCAAGCAATGTGATTCATTTTTCAATACCACATCACATGGAAGATATATACAAGTATAGTTATTTATGATGTTATTTTCATTCTTTAGAGATAAAAATAATAATTTAATTATTTCAATAATGATCATTGAAAAATGGAAATGTTACTCATGCCTACATATGGCCAATAATCTCAATGATAATAACGTAGTTCATTTTTTCATAAAAATAAATAATGGTTAGCTTTAAAAGTATATTTTATGTATGAAAAAGATAATTATATAATAATTAATATTCTTTAGATGATGGTATAGTGACCTATTTCACCATTTTTGACCAACTGATGTCATTTGGGACTTATGAACTGAATATCATCAAAACATATATCATAAACAAAAAGGATTAAGTAATTCTACATAAAATGATATTAAATAAATTATAATGAATAATCAAAATTAAAAATATTCATATAAAATTAAATAAAATTAATATTTTATTATTATTAATAATGATAAAGAACATACATGACGAGTCATAACTGAGGTAAGGGGATTTATTTTTAAATTCATCTTTTAATGTTTCCCTAAAAACACATTCTCTTTCATGACCATGTTTTAAAAATTTATTTTATTTTAATTTTTATATGGAAATAAATGATTTATAGAGGGTATTTAATGCGTATTTTCAATTTCATTCAAACTATTCCAAAATGAATATTTTTAGAGAATTATTTTACTTTACAAAGAAATGTAATAATCTATTTTAAACCATGTGATGAAAAATACATTTCCTACCATCACAGATGTTGCATGATTTTTTAATTATTTAAAATATTTGATGTTTTATTCAAATAAAAACACTTTAGGTATTTTTTCATGAATATGTATTTTTTACGAAAAAGGTATTTCGATATATGAAAATGTTTTCCACACAAGATTAAAAGAGTTTTTCAATGGTTTTATTCATTCGATGTTCTATAAAGTTTTTTTAGGATGGGTTGAGTCTCATTATAGATCATTGTCGATCCCAATAGATCTTATAAAATGAATTGTATAAGAGGAGGTTTTAAAAAACATTACAGATTAGTATAATGATAAAACAATAAGAATAAAAATTTTATCTTCATCATGATAATTTATTTTTAATTTTTAGTGAGTATTTTATTACTTTAAATAAAGTATTTATAGGAATTTTATATCCCTAGAACCGTTTATTAAACTTTATTCCATTTATAGTAGCAATCTTGATCATCTGAGAGTAAAGAACCTTGTTATCATTGTAAGCCTTAAAATGGTAATGAGAGGGTTAAAAAATGTAATAGTAAAATGTGATCTAAACTTGTCCAAAAATTAATTAATGAGAGTATTGACACTCATCATCATCATTTATAATAATTTATATATTTTTATTCATTTTTACATCAAAATTTATTTATATTAATTAACATTTTAATAAATTTCAAGAGTTCCCTCCAATATTTTATAAAAGGGAACTTCTCTTTTCCTTTAATCATACTTAAAAAACCTTTTGATTCAACCAATGTCTACAAAAATAACTTATTTAAATCACTAATAACATCTTATATGATTTTTTATCTCAAATCAAACATATTTTTTTTCTTGTCAACTAAAAGATATTGTCTAAAGAAGATGTATCATTACTAACTAAGTGTTTTAGTTTTATTTATACTTCCACCTTTTTAGTATATTCTTTAATAATGATGAAATAAAAAAATATTCCATATAATTAGAGTATTTATGTTAATTTCACAGTGAATATCCTTATCCACTTCTATCAAATGGGACATGAATCCATCGTGTGTGTGTGAAGTGGACTACCTCATAATGGAAAATGCCATAATTTTTTCATCAATGTATTGCATAAGTATATTATAATCACGTTATTAATGATTATATATGATAATAATAACATATTTTCCATATTAAAATATAATATATAATATTCGTTCTTACCTTACCAATAACTAAAAATTGATGATGTTTTCTTTGTGTATGTGTGGACTACCACCTCCATGAAGCTCTGTGATTTTTTTTCATCAAAAAATCACATGGATGATATATATAATTATATTTAAATAATTAATATTATATTTATGATATTTTTATCAATTTTTATAGATAATAATAATAATTACCTTTTTTCTATAATGATCATTGAAAAATTGAAACATTACTCACATGTATGGACTACCAACCATTTTAATGATTGTATTGTAGTTAATTTTTAATAACCATGTTTAATTTATAGATTCAAAAATTTAATTTATGTATAAAAATGATAATTATTTCATTATAATTATTTTTTAGTTGATGGAATAAAAACCACTTTGAACATTCTTAAACTATAGAAGTCATTTGGGAATTATAAACAGAATATGCTCAAAACATCTAACATAAACATAACTGATTAAGTAATTTTATATAACATGGTATTATATAAAATAAATTCATAATGTACATGAAAATGATATCAATTGAGTAAATAAAATTAACATAATATTTCTATTTAGGAAGATAAAGAATGTACATGACTGTTCAGACTTGAGGTAAGAGACTTTCTTTTTAAAAATCCTCTTTTAATGATTCCACTAAAACTCATTTTCTTTTATGTCCATATTTTTTTTAATTTATATTATGTATGTTTTTATATGAAAAAATATATATTTATTATGAAAATTTGATTTTTATTTTGGATTTATTTTAATGGTTTTCAAATGGAATTTTTTTACATTCATTAGACAAAAGGTATGTTATATTTTAATATATATGGTGACAATTATTTTCCCATTCTCATAGCCATTACCTAATTCTTTTGATTACATTAAAATATTTATTTTTCTCTAAATATAAAACACCAATGTTATTTTTTCTAGTTACTTTGGTACTGAAAATTTTTTAAGAGAAAATTTTATTCTGATATCTGAAAATGTTTTTCACATGATTTTAAATGAGTTTTTAAAGGGTTTTATTCATTATATAATACTTGGAAATTGATTACTATGGGTGGATCCCCATTATTTCTCATGTGTGAGACCCATACAGATTTTCAAAATAACTTATCCTAATTATATGTCATGAGTAATAATGATATATCTCATATGATGGGTGCACCTAAATAGTTGTCTAATGCATTGGGTACTGATTATGTTTTCCAAAAATAAATGTTAGAAGACTTTTATGCAATTATTCTAATAGTATGGGTTTTATAAGTGTTTTATGATGATAATTTACCAAGGTAAATATATGAATGTTATATTATTTATAAAGGGTTTTCTTCAAAATATTTTTATGTCCAAATGTATGATAATAATATTTTAAAAGAAAACATGATGTCATATTCATATAAAAGATATGATTCAAAGAAAAAGGCTTTCATGGATTTTCATGTTTTCCACAATAATGACGGGTTTATTCTTTTATGTCTCCTAATAATATTTTTTTCTCATCTAAAATTTCAATTTTTTTCATATGGTTTATGGATGGGTAACATAAAGGATAATGTCATATTGAAATTCATAAATATGTTTCATGAAAAGAAACCATGTTTTATTTTAAAATTGTTATATTTCATGAAAAAGAATACTAAATAAAATGGTATAGTTATTGAATTGTGGTTTTTATATTTATTATTTATTACCTTGTTCTCTAAACCTCTAAACTGAAAACATCCTAAGGAATGCAGGTAAGTGAATTATAAACTAAAGAAAGTTGAATATGTAGTGTTTAAGGATGAGTCCTTACATTTGGTATCATATAAGGGATTAGATATATTTATGGGATATGATTGTAATAATATAATAACATAAAAAATAATTATCTTCCCCATGGTAATTTGATTTACTTTTTTATGAAAAATTAATTACTATAAATTCTTATAAAACATTAACACCATAATTATTCAATAAATGAAAAAATAGAATAAATAATATTAAAAATATAAAAATATGAATAATTTGAAAAAATTAAGTGACATAAAAACTTAATAGAAAAAAATAACATTTTATGGTTTTATTAAAATATTTTATTTGATTTTAAATTATGTTCTTGGTGTTATAAAAGTGTAATTGAATGAATAGTTCCTAAATTGAAACTATTGATAATTTATGAAAATAATAATTTATTCAATGATATAAAATTTATAAAAATAAAATATTCATACAAGTAATTTTTATATCATTTAAAATATCAACTATGTTAAATTTATGGGCGTTTTCAATTTTCTTTATCAATCATGACCCTTAACGAGTAAAAAACCATGTTATCATAGTAAGTGTAAGAAGGGATAATGGAAGGTTAAAACCAAAAGATAAGGGTTAAATGATATCAAAACAAGTACCCCAATTATTTTATGAGAGTATTTAGACTCATAATAATCTTATTATTGATTCTTATTAGTTATTATTTATTTATTGATCAAAATTAATTTATATTAAATTAAAATTTACAGAAATTCTAAGACTTCTCCTCCCCTCAGTTATAAAAGAAAATATCTTCTTCTCAATTAATAACACATATAAAAACATTGGGTTCCAAAAATTTATCACCAAATCACATACATGTATACCAATTCAAATACTAGAGGATTTGGTTTGATCATAAAACCCTGTAAGAAACGGTTTCGTGGTAAACCTTAAGAGATTGTCTAATGAAGAGATGTCATTCTTATCTTAGTGTTTTTGTTTCATTTCTTATTCCCCCACTATAAAATATTATTTACCCATGATGAAATCATGACTAAATCATATCCCTTATACTAAGGTATTTTTTGGATAATGAAATATTAGATATACATATACTCTTCCATCAAAGGGATAACAAAACCATCTTTCAAGTGTACAGAAAACTACTGCCTCGGGAACATATGTAATTAATTTTTTTATCAATATCTCTCTATAATGGATTATAATGATGTAATTAATATTTATATATGTTATTACTAACATATTTATCATTCTGAAAATATAATATTTCATTTACATTCTTACATTTTCATTCACAGAAAAATTATTACGTCGTTCGTGAGTACGTGTGGACTACAACCTCTATGAAGCGATGAGATTCATTTTTCATCACCATGCCACAATAATTGTATATATAAGAATATTTAAATAAGAAAGATTATATTTATGATGTTATTTTAATTCTATAATTATAAAAATTATAATTACCATATTTTCAATTTGATCATTGAAAAAAGGAAACGTTATTTATCTGTATGTATGACCTACCATCTCGATGATTGTAATATTGTTCATTTTTCATAACAATATTTAATGGTAAAATTTATAATTATAATTTTTATAAAAAATTATAATAATTCAATGATTATTATTGTGGAGATTATAGAATATTGAAATATTTGATCTTTTTTATCCTACTAAAGTCATTTTGGACTTATGAACTGAATATCATTAAAACGTCTGACATAAATATAAAGGACTGTGTAATTTAATACAAAATGGAAGAAAATAAATTAACAAGAATTATGAAAATGAAAATTTTATAAATTAATTAAATAAATTTTACATTTTTTTTATTTTGGAAGATAAAGAACGTATATGATGATTCAGAATTGAGGTTAGGGGATTTTTATTTAAAATAATATATTAACCTTTCCCTTAAAACATTTTTCCTTCCTTGAACATATTTTTTAAAATAATTTTATAGATGTTTTTATAGAGAAATAAAATATATTTAATGTATGTTTTATGTCTCTTTTGACTTTATTTCGAAGGGCTTCAAAAATAATCTTTTTGTAGAATGTTTTCAATTTATTTAAAAAAGGAAAATATATTGTAATATTTAAAAATATACAGTGATAATGACCTTTCCCATAGAGTATAAGTTAAAAAAACCCAATACTTTATAAGATAATTTTTTTAATAAATTTCATTTTTCTTCAATAGCTTATGTTACATGTAACATCAAGTTATAATAAACCTTAATATACTATTTATATTACTATTTAACAGTTCTGTTACAACAAAGTCAATAATATAAAAGGTATAATTAAAAAAAATATAGTTTACATTTTATTTATATAGTTTTTATAAAATAAAACATATTCATAAAAAGTAAATAATTTTTTTGCGAAAGTCTTTATATGATATGAAAATTTCATTTTCTCAAAAAATAATTATATTTTGATTTTTGTTAACATATAATAAAATCAGATATTAAATTTTTTGAAAAGTAATAATAAAAATCATAATTTATTTTCTATAATTAAAATTTTAAAATTATCTTTTGGTGAAATATTAATATTTTTTGAAATTTTTTAGGAATAGATAAAATAAGGGTGTTTTATTGAAAAACACCATTTTAATTAATAAATTTTTTAGGTTAACTTTTTTAAAAATGTTTTCAAATTATAATTCATTCAATTATATTTGAATTGAACTAATATACATCATTTTAATCAATTTAATTTTTAATTTTGATATAAAATCGTCTGGAAACATTTATTATTGGAATACTGTTTTTCGTTCTCTCTATGGGTTTAATTTTAAATAAAATTTTGTTACTTATGTGAATTGAATTTTGAAAAATGTATTAACCATTTGAAATAAATATAATAAATATTTTTTAATTAGGTAAACTTAATATTTTACCATAATTAATAGTAACAATAATAAAAATTAAGTATCGCGATTATGGTTAAAAAGGGTTTGACAGAAATTGAAGCAAAATAATAAGGAGTAAAATGACCTAGAAACAATTCAAACACCAATATTATGGAAATATATAGAAATTTTCAATAACATGGTTTGATAATTACCCCATTTTGATCCTTTTTTAATATTAAAAATATGGGTACAATTTATTATTTTCAATATATCCATGTGCGTCCTCCCCCCTATAAAAGTGCACCCCCATTCTTATCCTCTTCAAAAAACCAAAACCCTTTGTATTATCCAATAAATTATAAATTAAATTACTTTTTGTCCATAATATCATATTAAATGCTTTATTTTTATTAGAAAATCCTCCTAATAAATCATTAGTTGTAATCTTAAAGAGGCTTTTCAAAGAAGAGGTAAAACTCTTAACATGTATTTTCGTTGTGTTTTTTCCTCAAAATCCTTACAATATTATTAATATATGATAATATAAAATATAAAATATCATAAATATGTTGATATTTTATTATGTTAAAGGCATTGCTAATATATTTTTTCACTTCTCTCAAATGGAAAGGAAATTGTTGCTCATGTATACGACGGATTACCGCCTCACAAACCAACACAAATAATTTTCCATTACTACTATTTAAGGATAGATTTAATGATAAATATAATTATATATATTATATTTATAATATTATTATATTTAAGTAAATATAATATAACATATACCTCATTACTTTATTTTCTATTGGGAATACAATAACATCTCTCGTGTGTATGGAGGACTGCCGCCTCACAGAGCTATGTTATTTATTTTTCACATACAATTTACAAAGAAGATGAAAAGGATTAATTATTTATAACATATGATATTAATTAACTATTAATTATTCTAGAAAATTAATATATCATATACTTTCTTAAAATACAATCCATTGAATAAATTATAATACCATTCGTGTATAGAGTGGACTACCACTTCCTAAAAAGATGTGACTTATTTTTCATTAATTATTTACATTGATGGTAATAAGGTTACATGTAATGAATATATTTGATTTATGTGAATATTTAATGAATCTTTAAAGGTTATATATTTTTTTACCTTCCATTATTTTTATCCACTGAGAAAATGGTAACGAAGTTCATGTGTACGTACGACTTACCATCTCTATGAACAATATATTATTTTTTCTATATCTAAATTTTATGGATTACTATAAATAAACATGTAATGAATATATATGATATTTATATCCTGGTTAATTTTCTTTGGAATATGAAACTATGATCAAAGTAAATTGATCAAAAATACCAAATCAAAACATACATGAAAAAGGTAGTTATTAATTAAATGTGTGTTTAACAAGAAATTTTAAATAAATGATTAATAAAAGGTCAGAAGTAAATCATATATGGTATGATATATAATTATAGGATTTAAAATATTTATAATAAACCAATACTTATTTTATAGGATGTTCAAATATGTATGAATGAAATTGAGACATATGGTAATGGTTTTTTATTACCAATTTTTCTTGTTTGATATGTATGTTATGATATGAACCTATATTTTTTATGGGGTGTAAATATAGTCCCTTAAATGTAATATAATATATTAATTTGTTATAAATATATTTTACGTTTCATTTAATTTCATTCTTTCATGGGGTTAATGATTCAACGTTACTAAAGTCGTAAGGGTTTTGTGATGAAATTTCATCATTTAACTAGATTGTTTTTGTTTTTGTTTTCAATGTTGAAATTGTATGATCCTTTTCTCAAAAAAAAGACTTTAATTTTAGTATCATGTGGTTAATTATTTAAAATACTTTTGTTCCATTCATTTTACTCTCTTTATTTATTTAATATTTCAAGATAATGTTTCTAGGAAAAAATGAATAAATTTCACTCCACTATCAATTTTTTTCATCCATATACGTTTTTCTATAGAATGAAATGTTCTAAAAAAAGTTTTTAATACACTGTAATTATTTTTATATTTCATTATACCTTTGATATAATTTTTATAGAATTTTTTAAAATGAATCTTCATGTTTTTTTCTAAACAAGGAAGGTATGTATTTTACTAAAAATATGAAAGGAATATTTGTTTTGACTTTTATAACAAGAATAGAATTTACCACCTTAATGACCACACACTTTTTTAAATATTAATTTATTAGGTTCCTAGGTTATATTAAAATAAAATTATTTTAAAAATGTTTTTTGTTTCAAAAAGGGATTTTCATTGTTCAAATGATATTTTTCTTATGAAATGTTCCAGGTGATATTTCAAAATAATTTTCTATCTAATATGACATCCTTTTATGTTAGTTAATATTTAATGTCAATTTTATTCATTGATACAATCCTTATTATTTCTATAATGGTTTGTGTTTATGATGACATGATGCTTATGAAACCCACTTCTTTTTTTACATGAAGGCTATTTCTTTTCCATAGGCTATCCTATGATGGATTTTTGAAAACAAATTAATTTTACCAGGTCCTGATATGATTAATATTTTATGATCTTATGGCATACATAATTATTATTTTCATTATGGTATGTGTAGGACCAATATCTCCCTCCAATATAATGGGTAAATATTGATATATCATGAGAAAAATAAGACTAGAAAGGGGACTAAGCATAGTTCAGTAAGGAAATTTTTCCACTAAGATTTTATATGGAGTGAACCTTCAATACTATGATATATTAGGGACTGAGCACATTCCACTATGAAATCCTTAGAAATGATCCATGGATACTGTGTAAATTAATTTCTATACTTATGTGTATTCCACAATTATATGTATTATATCAATGTTATGCTATCATGGATCATATTCACTGATTTTGTTATGATTAATGTGTTATGAATATACAATATTTTGGTTATGACTCAACATTTTGATCTTATATTTTCAGGGTGTGTTTTTCATAAGTTATTCATAAGTTCTTAGACCCTTATGATCATGTTATGTTTTTGTATTTCCCTGTTTTACCATTACTAAGCATTTGAGATCATCCTTTATTATGTTTTTTTATCTAGGTTATGAAGATATGTATTAAATGTGATATGTCTAAGAATGGTTATAGTTATAACTAAGTGGTAGGTGGTGTAGAACCCTTATGAACCAATTTTTATGTTTCTATGTTTCCAAAGGGGCAATACATTTACGCTCATCATTGAATGTGTTTGTGTAATGTAGTAAACTTTTATTAAAAAAGATATAATATATATAAATGAAAATATTAGGCAGTTATCATTAGTATTAGAGGATATGTTTATCTAAATTTGGAAACCTGGATGGAAAAAATTTAGTGATATACCTATAGATATGTATAAGGATAAATCTAATAATAATTCTACATATTGGAAAATATCCTATAATATTGGTGAAATATAGATTGATTTTTTTTTTCAAAAAATAGATCACTATAATGGTAATAAAAGTGGATGAGGTTCTACAACAGATATATCTAGGGGTAATAACATTCTTGGAGGAACGTCAGGCATGACCTGAGTGTCACATATTACACAACAATGGGCCTTAATATGATCCTAATTTGATACTCTTGAAGGATATGTTTTGGAAATTCATTAACACTCTATGATCCATCATTAAGAAATTTCATTATCAAATGTTGAATGATGATCAATTGTTTGGTTCATATGAGGAAACTTTTCCATGTACTACAAGGTATGCAAAAGAAATATTCATCTGACCAAAAATTAAGGAAGATTAATTCATAAGTTGATTAAAACAAAGTCTCAGAAAGGAATTATCAATAAAGGAAATTGGTGGCTTTGAAGAAATCATTCGATGTGATCTTAAGGTGGAAATGGAGACTGGAGTTACACATAAATCTCATGGGTTTGATCATAAATTAATGATAGAATTTAAGGGAAACATTAAAAACCATTAAGATAAGAATATGAGCTTTCTATCAGAATTTAAGTATATTATGAAACATGGAGGAAATTTTCATAATGGATTTTTAATTGTTTTATTCATGTAAAGGATGTTCATTATGCAGTCAAATACCAAAATGATGGGAAAACATTTTCTAGTAGTGAAAATAGAGAGAATGATCCATATATTGCCGCACCCATACTATTGTGCTTCAATTGAATGGATATTGATAATTAAGCGAATCAATTCTGCAATCCAGAGGCTAATTATTATGATAATTCACAACGACCTATCAAAAAAAGGAAAAAGGGAAAGCTAATGCAATCAAAAAACATTAAGTAAATCATGGTAATAAGGGGACAATTATCTTACACTCATTAGTTTTGAAATTAATATTTTATTTTGTATGAGTAGGCCCTATGAAAATATTATTATTCATGTCATGACCCATCCCCCAAGGCCTATGTCGTGACTACCCCAAGATCGCCTTCCATTGGCATGGGGCTGGCGACTAGCACCAAAGGCGTAATTCCTTAAAACTGGGAAGGTATTTCCTTTATAACCTATAAACATTTATTGCAGATACGAACACGAGTAAACTGTATAACCAATAAGTGAGTACAAAAATTAAAAATGGGTCAGAATATAAGCCCAACTAGAATTTACAAGGAACTGAAAGTACAAGTACAACTGAGGAAAAAGGAAAAATGGACACTAGGTCATCCTTTGAGGATCATACTTGAAGGGTAGGTATAGATCACCTCCTCAGCACTCCACATATTTCTGTCTCCTCTATGTACCAACAAGCCGTAAGGTACACCTCTAGGTACTGTCTAGTCCTAGTACTCTCAGCCTCGGTCAGCTCTATCCATCGTATGCATCTAAAACAAGGAGGTACGGGCAAAGCCTATGCATGATTGAGTACAACGATACTCAGTAGGGACTACGAGACCCTCATGGTCTAACAAAATCCAACAAGGATATCCCACAAATTATGAATTCAACTGATAACCCCACTTATGTTTATGCCTATACATATACCAAAGTTATCAAGTAATCTATCTCAATCATGAAGAAAACACAAAAGTTACTGACTCAGCTCAACCAGGATTTTTATTCACCTTATCGAAACCACAGCTGCTGGAGAACTCCTTCTCTGTCGAGTATAGTGGGCCTGCTGTGACACCAAGTCGCTTCCCACTAACCTTGGATAGTTGAGGTACACCTCTTATCGAGTATCGTGGGTCTGCTGTGTCCCCAAGGTGCTCCCCATCGTGGGTCTGCTGCCACAACCAGACGCTCCCACTAATAGCCTACATACATACTCCTCCTGTCGAGTACCGCGGGTCTGCCACCACAACTTGGTGTTCCTCTACCGTGGGTCTGCTTCCACTACCATTCACTCCCCACTAGGATAACAGAGTCACTCTGAGTTAATCGGTCAGTAGTTTTCAAGTCTCAGCAAACTACTAGGTCACTGCACTCTGTCGGCTCGTCTGTGGAAGGATCTTCACCACGATCAACTGGTCGATACTCCAACTATCACGAATTCCAACAAAGAAGTATCTCAAAGGTCCGCCATGTCATAGGGGTTTCAACACAAATGATGTCACATCAATCGGATGCCCGGTCTGTGAGTTATTAACCATTTAGTCACTGGGCTCAGTTGGATTCATGCACGAATCAACCTGACTGTATCTCAACTATACCCCAAACTCTAGTGGGGTATTCTCAATGTGACCATCCTGCTCCAAGATTACCATTTCTGCTGACGGTTCATGAAACAGACGTCTGGTGCCAAATATATGGCCAAAAGAATGTGAAGGGGTCGTAGTGGGCTCGGGGCCAGTCCAACCTGGTCGGACCGACCCGGCCCAACCCAGTCTGGACAGAACCGGTTTGGGTAGACCCAGCCTGACCCACTGGTTCTGGATTGGCCAATTAGGTTTGGTCCCGATCACTAGGCCCAGTCAAGTGGGCCGCAGAGAGCTGAGAGGGTGCAGACCAGCCATGAGGGTGCGGACCGGCCGCGGGTCGATGTGAGGGCAGTTTGGCCCAGAGGGCACCGCATTGGAGATTAGCATGAAGGGAATCGCGAGGTCACGAGATGGTTCGTTCGGGGCGTTGTGAGGGGCGCGAGAAGCTAGCGCGGTTAGGGTGCCGCAAGGTTCGCGGGAGACCAGCTCGGCCAGGGCTCGAGGGGGTGGCGGCCGGGGCGACTGGGGTGGCTCGAGAGGGTACTTTGAGGCTGGCTTGACTGGGAGGCATGGTGGCTGGGAGCCAGGGCGGCCCGGGGGCACCAGAGGCTGGATCGGTTGGGAGGCGCAATGGATGGGAGACGGGGCATGGCGCGGCCGGGACGCGGCTTGGCTAGGTCTGGTTCGTCCGTCGGGTGGCGCGGCTTCCGGGCAGCACAGCTGGGGTGGCTCGGAAGCCAGAGGGTGGCGCGGTTCGGCCTGGGGCTATAGATCTGGTTTTTCTGGGGTTCCACAGTGTCACGGGGGCGGCTTAGGTTTCTTTCATCACCATCAACATCTCGTCACCTCCTCATAATGCCTAAAAACATCACAAAGAAGGCTGGAAGAGGGGGGTCGAGCCATGTTATTTTTGCTCATACCCTCCACGTTTAGGGTGGTATCAATCGGTTCATCAAGAACATCAAAAAAGAACATGCATGAATGATATCTTAAATTAAAATCCAATAATCCCTTATTAAAAATATATTCCAAACCCTCAAGGAGGAACATCTTCGGATCAAATTGATAAGAAGTTGGTCCGCGTTCTTTGTTTTGGAAGGAAAGAAACAAGGGGATAATAAAATACATAAATAAAATCCTTACCATTATTCTATGTTCATTGATGAAGTCATGTGGAATAAGATAGAGTTGTTTTCGTTCGTCGCGTCCACCACACACTTTTAATCCTGAGCTTCTGTGTTGGTTCGTTGACGACAATGAAGAGGGAGGGTCAGTCGTCGAAGATGTCCCACATCAGTTGCTTCCGCAAGGTGCTTCCGAGGAAGAAGTATAAGATGCTCCTTGACGGTGTTCATCGTTGGAAGAACGCGTTCTTTCTTCCTCTTTGGAGAAACTAGTTCTTCATTGGATAGGCTAGTTCTTCGTTGGAGAGACTAGTTCATTGTTGGAGACTTTTCTCCCAAGATCCCAAATCATCCTTTTCTAACCTTTTTTCAACAAAATAATAGTTATGACCTCTAGATAATAGATTATCTATTATTTAGAATGATGGGTTTAAAATTCAAAAAGGTTGAATTAATTAAGTTGGTTCCACATAATTAATTCATGAGGTTGGCCCAATTAAATAAAGGAAGGGTTGACACCATTAAAAGAGGGGGGTGGAGAGACTCTCCCTCATTAATTAGGGGAGATGAGAGGTTTCCCTCTCTCACAATTATTAGGGGGTTTAGTCCCGGGTGGCCCCCACTTTGTAACCTTTCATGGGAGGTTATCTTTGGGTGGTCCCCACCACCAAAACCTCTCATTGGATATTAAGGTGTGGTGGTCCCCACCTCCATCTTCCACTTGGGTGGTTATTACAGACAAAAAAAATAAAACATGCATTATTTTCCTTTTATTATTCTCACGAAAAGACCCATAAACTATCTTCATCCCTCGACCAACTGTCATTGAGGTGAATGGTTTTTATGAGAATAATGGTGAAGTGAGTTCAACTGTGCCCTCATATTTCAATTCCGAGCATCAGTTCAAAATTTATAAAAACCGGCTCATATGTTTTCTGAACATACCCGAACCAAGAATTAGAAATTGATTCTGGGCACTCCGAGCCTCGGAATCACGTACTGTCACTTTTCACAGACTCATAAAATTCCTATCTATTTAAAACAAATTACATGGAAATTCTAGGTCTTTACATTCTCCCAACCTTAGGGCTTTACGTCCCCATAATCTACAACTCATAACTAAGGGAACAAGTGGGGGTACTGAGCACGCATATGAGCCTCCCACTCCAATGTGCTCTATTGGGGGTTCCCATACTACCAGTGAATGCACACCAGAGGTATTGACCATCCATTAAGGACCCATTCCTGTCGATCCTCAATCTTTATTGGAACCTCCGTAAAAGTTTCCCCATCGTCGACGTCCAACTTTCCATGTTCGTTGATGTGGGAAGGGTCATGCACGTATCTCCTCAGTTGGGATACATGAAAGATGTTGTGCACCTGGTTCAACTGTGGTGGAAGAGATAAGTGGTAAGACACAGCTCCAACTCTGCTGAGGACCTAAAAAGGTCCGATGAATATCAGATATAACTTTCCACCTTAGCCAAATCACTGTAGACCTCATCGAGGTGAGACCCATAGAAAGTCACAGTCACTATCCATTTACATTAGTGTTCTCCATATCCTATCAGCATACGACTTATGTTTACTTTATGTGGGCTTCATTCACTGCTAGATGATCTGCACCTTCTCCGTGGTAGCTCATACCATCTCTAGTCCTACCAGTACTGTCTCCCCTAGGTCAGTCCAGCACAAAGGTGATCTGTAAGGTCTCTCATTCAACACCTCAAAAGGTTTCATCCCAATGGTGGAGTGATAGATGTTGTTGTATGAAAACTCCACCAATGTTAAGTGATCCTCCCAGCGGTGAACAAGTTGAGGACAGAAGCACACATCATCTCCTCGAGGGTCTGAATGGTCCACTGGGTCTGACCATCTGTCTGAGGATAGAATGCGGTGCTCAAACGAAGTTCCTCCCCGAATTCTTCCTACAACCACTTCCATATCCATAAAGTAAAACTTCATTCACAATCGGAGACAATCGTCAATGGTACTCCATGTAACCGCACAATCACCTACACATAGAGGCATCCCATTCCCTCTAATGTACTCTACTCTCTGATCAGTGGTAAGTGGGCCAACATGTTTTGTCGATCAACGATCACCCAGATCGAGTCATGACCTCAAGATATATGTGGCTGTCCTATCACGAAATCCATGGATATCTCATCTCACTTCCACTCTGGGAAATCTAAAGGAAGAACCAAGCCTGCTGGTACCAGATGGTCTATCTTCACTTGCTGACAAGTGAGGCACAGAGATACAAACTCTGCAACTGTCTTCTTCATTCACGTCCACCAGTTCTGTTTTCAGAGGTCCTGGTACATCTTCACCACTCCTGGATGTACCACTAGAGGGGATGTGTGGAATTCCCTCAACACATCCTCCTTAAGTCACACGGGTACCATAGTACGTACTCTGAATATGATGACGTGCTCCTCGCCTTCAGAAAATATAGAAGGTGCATGCCCTGTGGATATCTGATCATGACGTGTCTCGCAATCAGTGTCCCAATGTTGTGCCTCCCTAACTCGATGAAGAAGTGGGGGAATGACTGTAAGAGACTGAAGAAAGTATTCTCTATATTTTTTTACAAATGATATCTATAAAGAAGATAGATGATATGTCACCTAACCTAGTAGTTGTATACCAGATCTCCTTCTGAGTGCATCTACAACAACATTCCCCTTCATAAGAGTATAGACTATCTCAAAGTTGTAGTCCTAGAGGAACTCAATCCATCATCGTTGTCTCAGGTTTTATATCTTCTGAGAGAAGATATACCTGAGAAACTTGTTATTAGAGTACACGATAAAACGTTTTCCCATCAGATAGTGTCGCCACATCTTCAAGGTGAATACCACTGCTACAAACTCCAAGTCATGGGTAGTGTAGATCTACTCATACTGTCTCAGCTGATGAGAGACATATGTGATCACTGCTCCCTCCTACATCAGGAAACATCCGAGTCCAATCCCGGATGCGTTGTAGTAGACTATGTACCATGCACCTTCCTCTAGAAGCCTCAAGATGGGGGCACTATTCAGCTTCTGACTCAGCTCTTGAAATCTCTGCTGGTATCTCTCCGACCACAGAAAGGGTTTCCCCATCTTCTTCAAGGCTTATAATGGTGAAGTAGCTCTAGATAAGTCTGGAACAAACCTTTAGTAATAACCAGTCAATCCTAGGAAACTCGGTGCCTCTGTCACACTCCTGGGAGGCTCCCAAGCATGTACCACCTCAATCTTCACTGGATCAACTACAACTCCAGCCTCCGATACGACATGTCCTGGAAAGTGAACCTCTCAGATCTAGAACTTGCACTTCGAGATTTTATCATAAATCTGGTTCTCTCAGAGTGTCTCCAGTACTTCCTGAAAGTGATCGGCATGTTCCTCCTCAATAGTTGATTTGATCAGAATGTTGTCGATGAAGACTATGACAAAGCGATCAAGGTATGGCTGTAAAATCCTGTTCATGAGTCTCTTGAACACTATTGGAACGTTGGTTTTGCTGAATTCCATAACCAAGAACCCATAGTGGTCGTAACCACATTTGAAGATCATCTTTTTTACATCCACATTTCGAACTATGATTTGGTGATAGCCTGATCGGAGGTCTATCTTCGAGAACCACTGTGCTCCCTTCAGTTGATCAAAGATGTCGCCAATCCTTAGGAGTGGGTACTTGTTATTTACGGTCACCTGGTTCATGCACCGATAGTCTACACATAGCCTCAATCTCCCATCTTCCTTCTTGGAGAACAGAATCGGGGCTGCCCAGGGAGAAACACTGGGCCAGATGACTCCCTTCCCCTGCAAGTCCTCTAGCTGTACTCGCATCTCGAGAAGCTCCGCAGAAGCCATATGATATGCTGGAGTAGATATCAGTGTCATCCTTGGGGAAAAGTCAATGTAAAAGTCCAACTCTCTATGAGGAGGTAGACCTGGTACGTCATCAGGGAAAACATCCATGTTATGGTCCGCCACTATAGGATAACGTGGACTCTCCACATCAACTGCTCCGAAGGTAAGGCTAGCCAACTAATTAGTGATCGATTACACCCTCCACTGGGTAAGTCCATCCTGTGCTGCAATGGCTCCCTTCTTCCAAGTGAAGGTAATCCTGGTCCCACCCGTGTGGACACAACACACTTTGTGCCTAATACAGTCTATCTAAGCATGAAATGTAGATAACCAGTCCATAACCAAGATGATTTTGTAAGGCCTTGACGTCGCTACTACGAGATCCCACCTTATGCTCTCACCTCCTAGAGTAAGATCACACTACCGGAACCAGTGCATAATCGTCGAGTCCTCTCCCGTAGAAGTCTCTAGCTGTAAGGATCTAGCCAATGTCTCCGTCAGAATCACCGAGCTCTGAACAAGGGCAGTGGTAATGAAAGAGTGACTGACACCTAGGTCTATAAGAATTGTAGCTAAGGTGGAATAGACACCGATTGTACCTTGTATCATCTCGGGAGCACCATGATCGTAGGCATCAGCTGCCTGGAGCTGAGCTCTCCACTGTCCACCTGCTCCCTACAGTCGTGGTGGACCTCCTAGTGGTGGTGGCGGTAACACCTCAAAACATCGTCCCCCGCCAGCTACACATCTAGCTCCTATGCCATGTTTGTAAGCTCCCTACAGACCGCCTCGATCGAATCTTTGTGTCTGCCTGGGCAGTCCTTCGATCTTCTATTGATCATCCAAACATCGGGTCAGAAAGTCACGAGCCATGTGACCCTACCCACTGTATGTGAAACACTACCCTCTCCTAGAATGTATGTCTCTGCTCCGGGAGAACCGCACAACTGATCCTGACTCATCCGGTTGTTCACCTGTAGGTCTGGTCCACTTGGACCACTGTAACATCTATCAGCTGCCATCTGTAGAATACTCCACTATGTGTTGACTGGTGGTGTATCTCACTGCTAGAGACGGCTCAGAATGGAAGCTCTCTACTAGGAGGTCCCTCTCAAACACCCCTACGTGCATCGGGATGCTGAATGAGATCACTGAATATCAGATCTCCTGCTTGAGTCCCTACTCGATGGTCCAGGCTCGGAAGAAAGGGTCTCATAACACATCGGTGGAGTAGTGTGAGATGTCTGTGAACCTCATGGAGTTCTGAGCTATAGTCATTCTGCCCTGCTAGAGACGAAGTAGCTCCTTTATATGCATTACATGAAGAGTCGTTGGGACAAACTCTTCCTGAAACAAGCTCTTGAAGACTACCTAGAGAATCTTCTTCTCTTCGTGAACTTGGAGAATCATGCTCCACCATCTGACTGATGCATCCAGTAGAAGGCTGGCCACAAAAATCACCATTAGGTTGGATTGTGTCCCTACCTGTCAGAAAACTATCACCATAGCCTGCAGCCAGTCCTCAGCCCCCTGTGGGTCCATCTCTCCCCTTAACATGGGTGACCTCTGGCGTTGGAACTCGTTCAACATGCTTAAGCGGTGTGCATCATCTGCTGCTAGATATGGTGGCATCAGTGGCCCCACGGGGTGTGGTACCACTGGTGTCTCCACGAGAAAAGGGCTCTGCACCGAGGCCTCGTTGCTCGGTGGGCTATCTATGCGTAGAACTCTCGGGAATCTTGTTGGTCGTTCGAAGGAAGGCATCCTGAAAGTAACAGATGTGACACAGTCAAATGATTATACCTAGTGAGCTGACTAGGTTGAGAAGACTTGAAGAAAACTTTTGAAAACACACACATAATCAGTATTTTCATGCACTAAGTCAGAAATCAGAAGTCACGGTCTTGGTGTATGGATACATCAGCCGCTGCACCAGCACTAGACTACCTGAATGGAGAACCACACTCAATACTCTTAACACTATTTCTTAATAGAAAATAAATATTAGAGTCCTATGTTTTGTGGTAGAACCGACTCCTCTGATACCAATTTATCACGACCCATCCCTTGGGGCATGTGCTGTGATTACCCCATGAACGCCTTCTATAGGCCAGGGGATGGAGACTAGCACCAAAGGAGTAATTCCATAAAACTGGTGAAGGCAATGCCTTTATAACATATAAAAACTCAAAATTGATATGAAAATTAGTAAAATGTATAACCAACAAGTGATTAAAGAAAGTAAAAAGGGTCCAGAATACAATCCCAACAAGAAAGTACAAGGAATTGAAAGTACAAGTACAACTGGGGAAAATGATAAACAGCTAATGGGTCATCCTCTGAGGTTCCTACCTGAAGGGTAGGTACAGATCACCTCCTCATCACTTCATGTCCTTCTGTCTCCTCCGTGTAACGACATGCCGTAAGGTCCACCTTCGGGTACCATCCAGTCCAGGTACTCCTAGCCTCAGTTAGCGTTGTTCATCGTCTGCATCCAACACAACGAGGTGCGGGCATAGCCCGTGTAGGGGTGAGTATAAGGATACTTAGTAGGGACCCCGAGACCCTCAAGGTATCACAAAATCCAACAAGGATAAACCACAAAGTATAAAATCAATAGACAACCCCACTTATTTATATGTCCATACATATACCTATGTTATCATGTAATCCATCTCAATCACGAGGAAAATAGAAAAGTTACTGAATCAGCTCAACCATGATTTTTATTCACATTATCGAAACCACGACTATTGGATAACTCCTCCTCTGTCGAGTATACGGGGCCTTCTGCGACAACAAGGGTCTTCCCACTAACCATGGACTGCTGAGGTACTCCTCTTGTGGAGTACCGTGGGTCTGCTGTGTCACCATGTCGCTCCCCACCATGGCTCTACCACCACTACCAGGCGCTCCCCCTAATAGCCTATAGAGTTACTCCTCCTATTGAGTACTATGGGTCTACTGCCACAACCAGGCACTTCTCCACCATGGGTCTGCCACCAAAACAAGGTGCTCCCCACATGGCTAGTCGAGTCACTCCGAGTGAATCGGTCAACAGTTGTCAAGTCTCACCCAGCTACTAGGTCTCCCCACTTTGTCCACTCTTCTCTGGAAGGATTCGCTCCACATGCTATTGTTCGATACTACAACTATCACGAAGTCCCATGAAGAAGTATCTCAAAGGTATGCCATGTCATAGGGGTCTTAATACAACTGACAGTGCGTCAATCAGATGCCCTATTTGTGAGTTATTAACCATTTATTCTGGGGTGCCCTGTTGGATTCGTGCATGAACCAAACTAACTGTATCTCAACTATACCCCAAAATCTAGTGGGGTATACTCAAAGGGATGGTGATGCTCCAAGATTACCATCACTGCTGATGGTTCTTCAAATGGACGTCTCGTGCGAAAGATATGTTCAATAGAAAGTACAGGGGTCATAGTTGGCTCGGTTCCGGTCCCACCCGGTCGGACCGACCCGACCCAGCCCAGTCTGGGCTGAACCAGTTTGTGTTGACCCAGAATGACCCATTGGGTCTAACCCAGCCCGTTGGGCGGGTCATCCTATTAGGTTCAGACAAGCCCGCTAGGCCCAGCTCAGCTCGTCACGAGGGGCCGTAGGGAGCCGAGAGGGTGCGGACCGGCTGTGAGGGCATGGACCGACCATGGGTCCGCATGAGGGAGGTTCATCCTAGAGGGTGCTGTGTGGGAGACTCGGCCATGAAGTCATCGCGAGGGTGTGGGACAGTGCGGCTGGGGCACTGCGAGGGGTGCGAGAGAGCGGATTGGCCGGGAGGCCGCCAGGGGCGTGAGAGGTCGGCTTGGCCAGGGCGCAGCGAGGGGCGTGGGAGGCCTGTTCGGCTGAGGCACCACAAGGGGCACGTGATGCCAGCTCGGTCGGGAGGTCGTGAGGTTTGCGGGAGGCCGACGGCTGGCGCGCCGGGGCGGTTCGGGAGGGCGTCGTGAGGCCGGATCGGCCAGTAGGTGCAGCGACCACGAGCCTGAGCGGCTCGGGGAGGGGGGGTGCCCTGATGCCAGCTCGGTAGGGAGGTGCAGCGGCCAAGAGTTGGGGAGTGGTGCGTCCAGTGCGTGGCGCGGCCGAGGAGTGGTGTGACGTGGGCCGGTTTGGCCGGCAGTGGCATGGCAGATAGGCAGTGCTGTCGGGGTGGCTCGGAAGCTAGAGGGCGGCACGGTTTAGCCTGGGGCAGCAGAATCGGTTCGGATGGGGTTTTGAAGCTTCACGGGGGCGCTGCATGTTTCCTTCATCACCTTCATTGTCTCGTTGCCTCATCTCCATGTTTAAGAACATCCCAATGAAGAACGACAGAGGGGGTCGGGCAATGTAAGTTTGGTCTGCACCCTCCGCATTTAGGGTGGTAGCAATTGGTTCATCAAAAAATAAACAAATAACGAACATGGAATATATCTTAAAAAAATCAATTCCCATAATCCCTCATTAATAATATATTCCCAACATGCAAGGAAAAACATTCGTGGATCAACATGATAATTAGTTGGTTCGCTTTCATTATTTTGGAAGGAAGGAAACAAGGGAATAATAACATACTTGAATAAAATACCTACCTTGGTTCAATGTTTGTTGACGAAGTCACGGGAAAGAAGATAAATTTGTCATCATTCACACGTCCACCAAAAACATCTAATCCTGATCTCGGGCGTCGGTTCGTTGATGATGATGATGAGGGAGGTTCGGTCATCAGAGACGTCCCACATCATTTGCTTCTTCATGGTGCTTCCGATAAAGAAGTCGAAGACGCTCCTTTTGAAAGTTCATTCTTGGAAGAACACATTATTCATTCAACGTTAGAGAAACTTTTTCTTCAATAGAGAGATTCGTTCTTTGTTGGAGAGACTAGTTCTTCGTTCGAGTGTTTTCTCCCAAGAGAACTAATCCTCCATGGCCAACCTTTTGTCAAAAAAAGAATAGGTAACCACTCTAAATAATAGATTATCTTTTATTTAGTTTGATGGGTTTAAAATTCGAATAGGGTGAATTTATAAATTCGTCTTCACTTAATTAATTCATGAACTTGGAAAAATTGTAGAGAGTAAGGGTTGAGGTCATTAAAGGAGGGGGTGGAGAGACTCAACCTCATTAATGAGTGGAGTTGAGAGGTTTTCCTCTCCCACAATTATTAGGGGGTTTAGTCCTGGGTGGTCCCCACTTCATATGCTATCATCGGAGGTTAGGTTAAGGTGGGACCCACCACCATAATATCTCATGGGAGGTCAAGGTGTGGTGGTCCCCACCTCGAACTTCCACTTGGGTGGTTATAAAAAATAAAAATAAAATAAAACATGCCTTTTTTATTTTATTATTCCCATGAAAAAACTTAAAAACTATCTTCCACCCTTAACTAATTGTCGTCGAGGTGAATGTCTTCTTAAGCAAATACCAGCACTGCAAGTTCAACGGTGCCCTCAGAGTGAAATTCTTAGCACCAGTACAAAAGTTATAGAAACCCGCTCATGTGTTTACTGAACGTACCTAAATAAAACTTCAAAAAGTTATTTCGTGTAGTCCGGGCCTTGGAATCATGCGTCTTCACTTTTCACAAACTCGTAAAATTCCCCTATATTTAAAAAAATACATGGAAATTTTGAGTATTTCAAATTCATCCTTTTGTGAAATTTGATATGATTCTGAAAATTTATTATCCCCCCTACATAGATTTTGGAATTATGAAATCAAATTTGATATTATATCGGTGCAAGGATAAACATGAGCTTCTTAATGAAATGTTTTTGTATAAGACAAGTTATTATTTAAGGAATAAAGGGTAAAACCATTAAGTATTTGGATTCAATATTTTTACTTTAGAAGTATTTAATATTTTTTTTAATAATCCTGAAAGCTCTGAGGATTTGGTTAATTTTGGAATCATATATGTCAACAAATTAAGATTAACTAAAGAGTTATGGATACCATCATGTATTTAAGAGTTTATGGTAGACCATATGTTTAAAGTCTTAGACACCCCTTTTTAGGTTTTATTTGATTTTTTATATAATTATTAATGATATTTTTGTAGATATTTATGAAAATAAAACTTTTTGGTTTTTGGTATGGTTTAGTATAAAAATTTATTTGAATAATAATTTATTTACATTTTTTGGATAAGATTAAAGGTATTGGAATCATTTATGGATTCTCTTATTTTTGATATTTAGGTAAATATGGTATATTTATACATGTCAATTATATTAATATAGTTTTTGAAAAAGGATAACCCTCATGTTATGTGATAACTGATCAAATCTGATATGTCTATAGGAATTGAACCCTCAACTGAAGGATGAAAAAGAAAAATGACTATCAGTGGCCTACATGAAAGAATATTTATTGGGGGACAACATTAAGGAATATATTTATGAGTATGTATTTTTGGGGTTGGTATGTTAGAAATTTAAGGTTCAAAGATGAATTTCTAACATGTTGTTCCAACCATTACCCATATAAAAATGAAATTGGAAAACATCTCCATATATTTTTTCATAGGACTCCCCAATAAATCTTAAGGGAACAATGATATATGGGTTATAGTCGATAAACAAAAAAATCATTCATACATTATAACTATCATAGAATATTTCTATTTGGATAATCATACTGTGAAATAGATTAAGGATTTTGAAAGGTTTCATGGAGTACCACATTTCCTTTTGTTTGATCAGGATACGAGGATTAACTCAATGTTCTGTAGAGGTCTTCAATAAGATATTTCTATAGAGTTGAGTTTTGGTACTATGTGTCATCCCCAAATATATAGTCTACATTAGAAATCAAACCTATAAAATATGTTGAGATCTGTCCCTCTAGGTTTCAAATGTGGTGGTGATCAATGCCTTCCTCTAGTTGAGTTTTCCTACAATAATTGATTTCACATGATTATTCATATATGTCTTTCTAAATCCGATATGTAATAGAGTCTAGCTCTAACATGATAGAATTATTTTGAAAAAATAAATATACTAGATCTTGAGATAGATTATGAAATAATAGAAAATTTTAGATCCATTCATCAACACAGATGGGTGGCACAAAGTCTATAGTATAGTTATGATAATAATAGTCTTTACAATCAAGATTTTGATATAGGTGAGATGGAGAATCTAAGAATTTATCCTTTTAATAAATAATGTGAAACTAATATATTTGAATATCCATCCATTTGAATTTATATATCATATTGGGATGGTATATTATCATTTGTAACTTCCATTTAACCTATTTCTAATTCATGATGTGTTACATTTATCTCTCCTAAAGAAGTATATACCTGATCCATCGCATTTACTGAACATAAAGGTAATAACATTCTCCTAAAATATTTCCTATAAGAAAAAACTGATAGATATTATAGATCATATAGATAAATTTCTATGAAATAAGATAACTTACCAAGCCAATGTTTTTTTGAGAATGCACCAATTTGAGGAATCTATGTGGTAAACTAAGGGTGTAACGAGGATGGAGCACATTCAATTTTTTACAACAAAGAGAAATAATTTTTTGGGATTTATTAATTCTATGGTGGGGGTAGAATTCAACACCACAATATTTTATTAAATGATTTTTGAATGAATTTATTTTCCTTGATATCATGCGCTACACGCAACACTATGTTCTAAAAAACCACAATATGGTATTTATATTACTATTTGACATGACTTTTTTGAACCAAATAATAAACATTATTTTATAAATAGGCATAAAAAATTTAAATATTAACTATAATGGTTTTATATAAATAAAACATACTTATAAAAAAATTTAGTGTTTCATAAATTCATTATATGTTTTGAAAATTCAATTTCCAAAAATATATTTTATTTTTTTAGTAAATAAATAAATATAGTAATTTTTTAAAATTTCAGATAATTTATTCTTACAAATAAACATAAACTTTTTATTCAACATTTCCAAATTTTACTGGGGTCAATTTTTTATATTTTTCTAAATGGAATTTTTTTGATGAATAGTGAAAATTCTAGTTTTAATGAAACATGCCCTTCCATTTAAAGAATATTTTTGGTTAAATTTTTTTTAAATAGTTTTAAAAATAAAGAAGTTCAATTATATTATAATTATTTTTATATAGGACACTGGTAATAATTTCATGTTAAATTTTGATATAAAAACATTTTTAACATTTATAACATTTCTCTTTGGAAAATCACTTTTTTGTCATGTCTACGAGTTTAATTATATATTAAATTCTGAAACATATATGAATTTAATTTTGGAAAATTGATTAAATATTTTTGAATTATTTTAAATATTAATATATAACAATATAAATATTATTTTTCACCTTAGTGAAGATTGAAAAAAAAAATTAATTACTGCGGTTGGGGTTAAAAATGGTTAACAAGGGATAAAATAAAATGATAAGGGGTAAAATTACATATAAACACAACTGACACAAATTCAATGACCATATTTAGACCTTATAACACCTACGTTTCAATAAATACCCATTTTGGTTCCGTTTTTAATTTAAAAATGTGGGTAAACTTTATTATTTTCAAAAATTCCGTGTGGGTCCTCTATAACACTTATAAATGGACACCTTCTCTCATCACCTAATTGCACATTAAAATGTTTTTCTTTTTCCAATACCTTCCCAATTACATTATTTAATTCCATACTCTCATATTAGATGAATTAGGTTTATTAGAAACCCTCATAAGAAGGATTTAGGTAAAAATCTAAAGAGGCACTCTATATAAGAGTTAAATTTATTAAACATGTGTTTTTTGTTTCATTTCTTCTTTCACATCCATAAAATATTATAAAACCATTATAATATAATTAATTTGTAATATGAAATAAAATTATGTGTTATTAAATTATTTTAATTACATAAATATTTCATATCTTCCCTAAAATATGAAATAAGATCATTGACCATGTGAAGAGAAGACAGTCACCTTGTGAACCGACGTAATTTGTTTTCCTTCAACACTTCTCACGAATAATTATAATCATGAATATAATAATTATTTATAGTATTTATGATATAATTATAAATCATTAAGTATAATATCACATATACCATGTTACTTTCAATTCTATTGGGAATACAAAAACGTTTCTCATTTAGACATCATACTATAGCCTCACAAAGAGATGTGATTCATTTTTCACTTACACATTATAAATAAAGTAATAAGGATAAATTTTATATTTATATATGATAATAATTAAATTTAATAATTATATAAAATAAATATATCATATAACTTTTTACCTTGACATCCATTGAGTAAAAATGATAATATCATTCATGTGTGTGACGGACTACCGTCTCATGAAGTGATGTGATTCATTTGTCACTAACACTTTACATGGAAGTTAATAAGAATATATTTAATTAATATATGTGATATATATGAAAGAATAATTACTATTAATATGTGATATATTATTTAACATTTTTTCTTTCGATCCATCTTGAAAATAGAAATATCATTCATGTGTACGTACAGTTTACTGTCTCCAAGAATAGTGTATTTATTTTAATCTATAACCAATATTTATGGATTGATATATATATATATAGAATATATATGATATTTATATCATGTTTAAAAATATGAATAAAAATTAACCTTAACTAATGTAAATTGATTGAAAATAAAAAATAAGAAAATACTTGAAAAACAAAGCTGTTATTACCCAATACATGATTTCAATAATGAATAGATGATATGCAGGTAATTTAAGGTCATAAATAAATCATATATGGTATTATATATATAATAATGATTAGTTAATGTATTTATAATAATGTTATATTTATTATATAAGAGGTTTCAATTTTTATGAAGGATTTAGAGGCTTAATGTAAGTGATTTTTGTCTCAATTTTCCTTCTCTAAGACATGTTATGTTATAAACATATCTTCTTTTATGAGGTGTATATAACACCCCTCTGATATTTAATATCATTAATTTTTTTAATTTCATTAAATTTTATGGTTCATTTTATTCTTCCCTGGGGATTATGATTCAATGATACCAATTTTATAAGTGTTTTAAGATACAATATAAACATTTATTAGGACTATTTATGATTATTATTCCCATAATGAAATATTATGATCAATCTAACAATAATATAAATAACTTTTTTCTCCTTTTATATTGCATGAAAATACATGTGTTTTTTTCACTTCACTCAATTTATTTACTTAATATTTCAAAATAATCTTTCCAATGATAAATTGACTTAATTTCATTCCTCTTTTGAAAAGCTATTTTATTCAATATCCATGTATCCTAAAAATTTATGAAAGATTTTAATGCTATATAGTGTTTTTTTAAATACATTATTTAGCTTTGTTTTAATTTTTACACAAAAATATTAAAGTAATATTCTAGTAATTTTCAAAATTAGATCCATTCTTCTTTTATTGAACATGTGAAATGAATATTTGTTTTAACTTATATGGAATGAATAGAATTTCCCAATGTAATAAACTCCTAATTATTTAAATATTCATTTATAATTTTACAATGTTATTTTCAGTGAAAATGATATTGAAATTTTTTTATGTTTTGAAAATTAATATTCACCTTTGAATGGAAATTTCCTTTATCAAATGGTGGAAGTGATATTTTAGAATCATTTTCTATCTATGGTGAAATCCATTTATGTTAATTAATTGTTATTAGTGATAAGATCCCATAATACCATCCTTATTATTTCAATAGATAGTTTCTTATGACATTATTCTTATGAGACCTGATTATTTTTTCATTGGTTTCTCTATTACGAAATGATGAAATGATTATGAAACCTGTTTATTTTCTACAAGATATACTATGAATACATTATTATGAATCCCATTTCTTTTAAAAGGTTATTATATGATTTATTTTAATAATATTATGGAAAATTTTTGTATGATTTACATTATTTAATGATTGTGACCTATATATCCATCCAATTATTTGGGTAAATACTTATATGACATGAGATAAAAGGGGTTGAAATGGAGGGTTAAACTAGTTCAATAATGGATTTTCTCCAATATGATAGTCATTAGAGTAGACCTTGACTACTAATATGGTCTTGGGGAATGAACCCATTCCACTATAATAAAATTGATAAAGAAACATTACTTCTAAAAAATGAATTCATATGATTACATGTATGCCAGAATTTTAAATCGTATATACATTTTATTCTCTCATGGACTAGGTTCTTTGATTTCCTTATGATTAATGTATTATAAATTATGATTTATTATGAGATGACTCGATATTTTAATCTTTGATGTGTATATTATGGTTTTCGTATGTTATGCTCATGTTATCTTACCCTTATGATCCTGTAATGTTTATGTATTTCCCTTTTTTACCATTATAGAACATCTAAACTCACCCTTCCTAATAAAAATTTTCCATGGGTTTTGATATGTTTTATTATTCTTGATATGCCTAATAAGGGTTTTAGTTATGAATAACTATGTGGGAGAATATGTAGAACTCATATGAATTAGTTTTTTATGTTTCCAGCAATCTAAAGGTAATAAACAATTATTATCCTCACACATGGGTTTTTGTAATTTAATGAATGATCATAAGAAAATATGTAATATCATTATATGAAAATCATGGGTATCTATTTTTATTATTAGATTATATGATTAGTTAACCTTTGGAATCGAGGATGAGAAAACCTTAGTAATATCCCTAGGGATATGTGTAAGGAACATTCTAAGGATAATTATATGTATAGTAAAATAACCTAAAATATTGTAAAATGAGAGAGTGAGTGGTTTCAAATAAATGCATCTTTGTATGTATACTAAATGTGGATGTGGTTATTTATTAGACGTACCTATGGTTAATAACTCTGAAAATGGAATTTCATACTAGAACTGAGAATTGCATAGTACATGAAAAAATCCTTAAAATTAATCAACTTTGACACTCCCAAGGAATATTCATTAGAAGTATACAAACTCATTATGAACAATCATGAAATAATTACTTGGGAAAAATAAGAGGGATGATGACTCTATTGGTAATTATGAATGAAATTTTACAAGAATGGCTATATATGATTTTTTTAATTACGATCCAACCTAAAAGTATTGTTAATTGATTGTTTAGTGGATTATAACCAGGTCTCTGAATGTAAACATCCATAATATACATAAATAGATACGATAAAATAATTTTATGTTCTATCAAGGAGGAAATGGAGATTTATGTTACACATAAATCTCGTTTTTTATAAGAAAAGAATGATAGAGTTCCTGGGAAACACAAATATCCATTGATAGAATCATATGAGATTCCATTCATACTCTATGTGTGGTAGGAAACAGGTTGGAAATTTCGTTAAGGGTACTAGTAATTTGTTTTAGTTATGGAAAGAAAAGTCATCAGGTAGTGAAATGCTGAAATAATGGGAAAATTTAATCTAATAATTAGAATACATAGAAAGATCCATAAAATGCACCTCACATACTATAATTACTCAAGTTCATGGAGTTTTGGAATTAAGTGAATTAATTCCCCAGTCCAAGGGATAACGAGGATGATAAGACACAATAACAACTAAAGATAGAGGGAAAAATGGAATCTCATGTGATTAAAATGGATAAAGTTAATCATGATAATTAGGGGACACTTATCTTTCACACCTACATTGGGAATTTCATGTTTAATTTTGTGTGAAGGGGCCCAATGTAGTTCTTATTGTTCCTAATTTAGTGAAATTTGATGTGATTTTGAGCACTGATCATCTCCATCTTCGTAGATTCTAGAATAATGAAATCACACTTGATATTAAATCACTTTAAAGAAGAACCAATTCCTCAAATAGTAATGTTTTTTATATAAGATAACAGATTATTTAATGAATAATGGGTTTAATTATTTATTTATTTGGATTAAAGAATTATTTTGTATACATATTTTATATTTTTGTTTTAAGAATCATGAAACATAAAAGTGTTTTATTAATTTTGGTAGAATATTTTTCTCTATGTATGATTAATATAATATTAAAGGATACCATCATGGGTTTATAAGATTACAGTTGATCATATGTTCAATGTATTAGAAAAATCGTTTTAGGTTTTGTGTGATGAGTGTCTATTAAGATTAAATATATTTTGGGAGATATTTAAGGAAATGAAAACCTTTTTCTTTGTATATGATATTGTGAGTAAGTTATTAGATGAAACATTCCTTTAAATTTTGGGGATATGATGTAAGGTATTGGAATCCTTTAAGCATAACATTATCTTTAATATTGAATTATATATTGGCTATTGAAACATGGTAATTATATTAATATAGATTTGAAATAATGGAAAACTCACATGTTGGGTGATAACCTTATTTATCCGACCAGGTTGCAGGGATGGAACACACAATTAAGGTATAACAAGGGTATAGTTACTACGATTGGATTACAAGAATGACTACTTATGGTAGAACAACATGAATATAGATATTTTAGAGTATATATCTTAGTGTTTGTTATGTCTATAAATAATTTTGAGAGAAAACATTCTAAGTGGATGTTGCAACAATTACCTATATCAAAATGGAAATGGGAAAACATCACCATGTATTATTTTCATCAGACTCCATAAAACATTACAATTTATTATGAAATATGGGTTTTGGTTTATCGAATTAAAAATTCAGCACACATCATCAGTATTAGAGAAAATTTCAATTTGGAAAATCATGTCCATATATACATTAAGGAAGGAGACAAGTTTTATGGAGTAACACATTCCATTGTGTATGATCAAGATTCGATGTTTACCTTGATGTTTTGGAGAAATACTAAACAAGATATTGATATAGAGTTTAATTTTAGAACTTTTTATCATCCTCAAATACATAGTAAATCTGAGTGAAGAATTAAAACCCTAGAGGATATATTGAAATATTATTCTTTGGATTTCAAAGGTAGTTGGGATCAATACCTTCCCCTAGTTAAGTCAATAGATTTCACATGAGTATTTTGATGGCGCCTTATGAATCCCATTATACAAATAATTTCTTAAATACAATGTGATGAAATGTGGTTGAAAAAATAAGGTTATTATAAACTATGATAGATAGATAAATTATTGAGAAGGAAAGAGTAATTCAGCATCACATAAGAGAAACACAAAGTGGACCGAAAATTTATACTGATAACTATTAACAAAATATGGAATTTGAATTAGGTGATAATGTGTTTCTACTAATTTCTCTATGGATGAAATAAGTTCAAACTAAACTCTAGGTATATATTTCCATTTTAAATTATTGACCATGTCTGGATGGTAGATTATCATTTGTCACTCCAAAATAACCACTCTCGGATTCATGACATGTTCCATGTATCTCTCCTGATAAAGTATATACATGATTCATCACATGTACGGAACATAGATGCCTTATCTCTGAAGAAATATATTTTATCTAAGGAAAAAAGAGGGAGATTCTAGATCTTAGAGTGAAAGTTCTATGAATCAATACAACTCACACAATCAATATTTGTTGGGGAAACCACTGGTTTGGGGATGTGGCATGGGAACCTAATGATGTAATGAGGAATAATTATCCTCATTTTTTGTACCAATGTTATAGAATTTCAATGAAGAAATAAATTTTAAGGGCGGTGGTGGAGGATGGGGTAGAATGTAACACAACAAGATATTATGAAACATTTTTCTCAAATAAATTTAATTTCTTCGATAGCTTTCACTACATGCAACACCGAGTTCTAACAAACCACAATATACTATTTATATTTATATTTAACATTGTTTTTATAACCCAACAATAAAAATTAGAGGTATTAATATGAATAATTTTATTTTAAATATTAATTATATTTTTTATATAAATAAAACATATTGATATAAAATTACTTAATTTTGGGTAAAGTATTTATATGTTCCCAAAATTCTTTTTTCCAAAAAAATGGTTTAATTTATTTTGGTGAAAGAATGAGAAATAAAATTCTTAAAGAATTTATAAAATTTATGTGAAATAAATAAATTTCATTTTTTAATCAATATGATAAAATTATCTTGGGTGAGTTTTTTTATATTTCTGAAAAAGATTATTTTTTTGAGGAATGATGAAAAATAATGGTTTTTTATTGAAAATTGGAATTTTGTTGGAATCATTTATAATGTTAAATATATATTTAAAATGTTTTTAAAAGTGAAATTAGTTAAATAATATGATAATTAAACCAATTTAGTTCATTTTAATCAATTTCATTTTGAGTTTTTATATAAAATCATTTAAAACATTTAAAACTATTATATTTGGAAAATTGATTTTTCATCATGTCCACATGTTTAATTATAAATTATATACTTCCAATTACATAAATTGAATTTGAAAAAATTGACACCATTTTTGAAATAATTACAATAAATAATACCTAATTAGTTTCGCTTTATTTTTCACCATAATGAATAGTGAAAACATTAAAAATTGATTATTGTGGTTATAGGTAAAATGGGTTTACCAAAGGGTTAATCTAAAGAGATAAGAGGTAAAATGACCTATAAATTTTTAAAAAACCCATTGGATGGACATAATTATATCGTAAAACTTTGATGGAATTATAATGACCCATTTTGGATTGTTTTTTCATGTGATAATATGGTTACAATTTATTCTTTTAAAAAACACCATTTATGCCATCTCCCCCACTTTTAAAAGGTCGCCCCTATCCTCTACTACTCACAATTTAAAAACCCTTTATTTAATAGAATAACATATAAATTCCATTTATATATTACTTTCTCTAATCCAGGATTCCTCAGTTTAGTTATAAACCCTCTTAAGAAGTATTTATATATAAACCTAAATTGGCTCTCTGAAAAATATTTTAAATTATTAAACTTATGTTTTTGATTTATTTAATCATATGCCTCATTAAAATATTATAAATACATGATAATATAATAACATTATTATAATACATTAATGATATTTTATTATGTAAATTTCAATTACCAATATATTTCTCATCTTCCCTCAAATGTAAAACAAAACCTTCGATCGTGTGTGTAGTAGACTGCCTTGCAAACTACCGTAATTATTTTTCTATAAACACATATTATTTCTGGAAATAATAATTATATATGACATATATGATATATTTATACTTCTTAAAATATAATTTCACAAATACCTTTTTACATTCCTTTTCATAGACAGTATGATAATGTCACTCGTGTGTACGGTGGATTGTCACCTCATGAAGCGATGCTATTCATATTTTATATACGCTTTTCATGGAATCCAACAAGGATTAATTTGATATTGGTATATGAGATTAATGACATATTAATTTTTTTTTTTAAATATCGTATAATTTTATACATTATTATTTATTGAATAAATGATCATGTTATTCATATTTACGATGGACAAGTATCTTACGAAGTGATGTGATTCATTTTTTACGAACGATTTACATGGAATGTAATAAGGATGCATTTAATTAATATTATATATATATATATATGTGATAATAATGACTCCATTAAGGTGATATATTCTTTTTATTATTTTCATTTGATCCATTAAGAAAATGGAAACAACTTTCATTTGTACATACGACTTATCTTCTCTATAAATGGTTTATTTTTTTCATCACTAAATTTTAGGGTTTACTCAAAATAAGTATATATAAAATATATAACAAATCTATAACATGATTAAAATTATAAGGATAATATAACCATTATCAAAGTAAAATTATATAAAATACCAAATCAAATCATTTAGGAAAAGAAATGCAGTTATTACCCAAATTGTGATATTAATAAGGAATTTTTAATAATGGGGTTACAATAGGTCATATTTAAAAAAAATATCTTATTATGTATATATATGTATATTTATGGTTTTAAGATAGATGTATAATAAACCTTTATTTACTATACATGATGTTTAAATGTGTATGAAGGAATTTGAGACATAAGGTATGGTATTTATGTCTAAATTTTCCATATTTGTGACATATGTTATGTTATGAACTTACCTTATTTTATAAGGTGTATATAAATAACATTTTACATATAATATCAAGAATTTCAATATTCTCATGATATATTATGTTTCATTTAATTTTATTCTTTTATGGGGATTATGATTCACTCTTACTAAAGTGGTAAGAGATTAATGATACAATCTCATTATTTATCAAGATGTTTATTTTTATGCATCTAATGATGAAATAATAGGATAAATCCCATAATAAACTCATAATGTTTCTTATCCTATAGTTATTTAATTAAATTGCATTTATTCATTCAATTTTCCTCTCTTTATGTATTTAATTGTAAAAAATAACGTATTTAATAAAAATAGACATTATTTCTCTCCTCTTTCAAAAACTCTTTTTCTCCCATATCCATGTTTTATAATGGAAACAAATGTTTTTAATAATGTTTTTTCTACTCTAAAATGAGTTCATAGATAAATTTTTTATCCTTATTACACTTTTTATAATTTTTTTAATAATTAATCTTCAATCCATTTTTCAAACAAGCCCTATTTTTAATTTACTAAAAATGTGAAATGAATATTTTTTACCTTATATGGAATGAAAAATATTTCTTACTATCCTGACCATGTAATTTTTAAAGGAATAATTTTTAATTTTATAGGTATATTTTCAAAGAAGATTATTTTTATAATTTTTTTGTTTTAAAAAGTGATTTTCAATGTTGACAAAACGTATTTTCATTAAATTTTATAAGATATTTTTCAAAATAAAATTCCTTATTATAAAAAATCGTTTTATATTATTAATGATTTATTGGGTGTATTAAATAATTATATCACCCTAATTATTTATATAGATGGTTTTTTTTATGATGAAAAGATGATTTTGAAACCCAGTTTTTTTCTCATGGGTTATGTTATAAGGAAATGATGAAATGATGGTAAAAATTATTTCTTTTATTTAGGTTATTCTATGAATATTTTTTCATAGAACATATTTATTTTAAAGTATTATGATATTGTGAATTTTTTCTGATCTTGTGGAACCTGTTTTAATGATTTTGATTATGTGATGGGTCATACTTATATCTCCCTATAATGTATTGGGTAAATATTGATATCTCATGTGATAAATAGGACTAGAATAGGGAGTGAAATTCGTTCTGTAAAGGAATTTTTTCACTTTGATAGTCTTGGGAGTGACCCTAGATTGCAACAATGGTGTAAGGATTGAAACCATCCCTATAAGATATTCTTGAAAATATTTATTTACTAATATAGAAATTAATTTCTATAAATATGTGTATGCCACAATTTTATTTCTTATATTTATGATATTCTCTTATAGTAGATGTAATTTGACTTCCTTGTGATTCATGTCTTATGAACATTCAATATTTATAATAGAAATAATGATTTTTAACATTGATATGTAGGGTATGGGTTTTAGATGTCATTATCATGTTATCATACTCTTCTAATCATGTACTGTTTATGTATATACCTTATTTACACTTACTGAGTCTTTGAGCATACCCTTTCTTATGTTTATTTTCCCTAGGCTATGATGATATGTATTGAATGTGATATGAATAAGAAAGGAGATAGTTATGAGGAACTATGAGGGAGATTATTTATAACCATTATAACCTTTTTTTTATGATTCAATGTTTCCAAAGGTATTATACCTTTACGAACCTCAAGATTTTGTTTATGTATTGTAATCAATATTCATCAAAAAAGATGTAATATATATGTATGAAAATCATTTTTTAGTATAACGGTTACCTGATTTTTTAGCTTCCTATAAAACCATTCATGTTTTTATAAATAAAAACCCACATTCCCAATTTTTTCATAATTTTTTATTGAAAATGGAGGTTCTGAATGAAAAAATTATTTTGATATCTGAATATCTGTTTCATTCGGGTTTAATTTTTTTCAATGAATATATTCATGTTTTGGTCTTTGTACATTGATTATGAATGATTTATACACATCATATCTTAATTTTGGGACCCATATAACTTAAATAAATGGTTGATCCACATTATAGTTTACAAGTGAGCTTGATATAGCTTATATTATGAGAGATCCTAGATAGCACTATAATGAATTGGGTAATGATTATGTTCTCTGGAAAATTATTTTTTCAGTTATCCAAATGGTAATTCTAATTATATGGATTTTACTATGATGACTCCCCAAGTCACTTGAATGAATTTTTTATAATTTTTAGTGAGATTTCATGGAAATATTTTGATTTTGAAATGTAAGGTAAGGAACTTTTTGAAGGAAAATATGACGCTGATTTTAGAAAAAATAAATGTTTTTCTGAAAATGTAATTCATGGGTTTATTATTTTATTATATAATGAATAAGAGGTTCCTTTTTAATTATATTATGGAATATTATGATAGATTTCAATCCTTAATAAATCCATGATGTTAGAAGTAGTATAAAATTTATGATTGTGTCCCCTTATTGTTGTTGGTTCAATACACCTTCCTCATTATCACATTCAATACCCAAGTGATGAATTTTTAAATAAAATATTTTTTTCAACGCCTTTCATTTTAATTATAATTCTACTAAAAACATTATCTAAAAACTATATAAATTATTTCAAGAGGAAAATTATTTTTATATCATATATTCTTTACAAAAAAATTACTTTAATAAAACACATTTCATTCAAAAAAATTAGTAAAATCCATAATTTAGTAAAAACACTTTGAGAAATTTACGATAAATGATTAATTTAACTTATGTATATACTTGTATATACAAGGATAAAATATCAAGAATAATTATAGTATACAAACACACTTGTGATCATGAATGGCACTGATAAATTTTAAATAATATTTTATACATAAAATGATTATAAAAACACTCTAAAACTAATTAGTAAATTTTTTATGTAAAATTATTGAAAATAAAGTATTCTTGAAAGGGGATTTGAAAATAATAGAGGCATGAAAAAAATAAAGTCTTCTTTTTAAAAATATGAACATGAAATTTATTCTCTCTTACAAGAAGGGTTTTACAAAAACATTAAATAGGGGATTTATAAAGTAATTATCTTAAAATATATGTCTGTAAATATAATTCCCTTACATAAGGATTTTTATGAATATAATATTATCATGGGAATTTGAAAATAGAATTTCCCTAAGAAAATAGGGTTTACAAACATGAGAAAATAAATTTGAAAAATAATTCTCCCTTGTAAAATGGTATTCAAAAAATAAGAATGGAATAACCATATATCTAAATTCCAATATAATTATTTAGATAGCATAATATTCACCCAATGAATTAGAATTATATTTAGATTCACCCATTATATAAGCTATATCAAGCTCACACAAGAGATATAATTCAGCTCAACCCATCGTAAATGATCTTTCAGGCTTACCCCTATGCTATAATGGGGTTCATGCATTTGTAAATGATTTCAAAGAACCATATAATAAATAAAATAAATGGAAATTGAAACTCATTATAAAAAATATATGAATAACCATGATTCCTTTCACGAAATGAGTAATCCGTGGAAAAGAAATAGGTTCAAGCTAAATCTCTTTTAAACAATAATAATACTTCATGAGAAGTGATGAGGATTATATCATTAAAAAATATCCCCAGTTATTTTAAGTAATATCAATGGTTTCTTCTATTTAGGAATTAAAATACGATTAAAATATTATTTAAAATATTTATTTAGGAGAAATTTTTTTCAATTTGAATATAAATTTTAAAAACTAAAAAATTGAAATAATTGGAAAAAAAATTTATTTAAAATAACACTAAATTCATATAAAGATAGAATCAAATAAAATTATTTCCATGATAGTGGGAAAATATATCTAGGTAAGATATGATAAAGATAAACATTTTTTAAAATATTTTTTTAAAGGAATCACAAATGTCCCATTTTGGAAAAACATTATTAAATTTTATTTTTAAATTCTTTTTAAATGATGTAAAAAAGATCATGTAATATGGATTTAGGAAGTAATTAATTTTTATAAAAGTTATTTTTTAAAATAATTTTATAAAATATTGATATGTAAGAGAAATATTAGTTATCTAGAAGAATATAAAATATTAGTACCACTTATAATGGACTTTCATGAAATTTTTTAAATCAAAAAGTGAGGATATAAAAATTAAGCATGTAAAAGATTTCATAAATAGAGGGTAATAAAGATAGGTGGTTCAGAAAAATAATATCATATTCTTCCCATCCAGGAACCTTGAAGAGAAATAACCCTGAAAATAAATGAGATTATTACTTAATGTATTTTACTCTTTGAAAACATTTCAATAGTAATCGCCATTAAATAAAAACCAAAAATGAAATGTTATATATCATGAAAATATGTGGATTCATGATACATTATATAAAAATGGGTAGTATATACACCTCAAAAAATAATATAGTTTCATATTATAAATATATGTCCCAACGAAAAGGGAATTTATGATGAATAAACCTCACAAAGATGACATAGTTGAATTGTGAATTAATCAATTACATGAATATGTGTAACAAATTAAAATCCAAAAAAACAAGTTTAAATACATAATTCATTAATTTAGTGATAAATTCACACATAATAATGTAATAAAAATCCAATTAATTTTTTTTAAAACTGAATGAAAGGATATTGATATAAGATTCATTTTAACACCTAGTAATTTTCAAAACGAACCACCTTAAAAGAATTAATTAAATTTGACACTTAATATTAAATTATGTATAAAGGATTCATGATATAACATGTAAAATTTGAATTATAAACTGTATATAAAATAAATTAAGTTCATAATAATAAAATAAGCCAAGATGAAGGAAAATTTAGATGAAATCCAATACTTGGAGTCCAGACATCCCATGCATGTCCTTTAAATATTTCATAATATTCTCATATATATTATTTTGATTTCTTAATAAAATTTTATATTTTAATCACTTAACCTTAAATGTTTTATTCCATTTATCTTAATGAAACTATTAATTACTTATTTAGTTAAGTACACATCATGTGATTTGAGGACGTTTGGTTCATAACATCAAAATGACTTCTGTAGGTTCACAGAGGTCAAAGAGGTTAATATTACAAAATATAAAGAATAATTATCATGAAATAATTATATTTTTTACAAATAAATTATTCTTATGAAACCAATCATGAAATATAATAATGAAAAATAAATTTTGTTATATCTATTGAGTGGGTAGGTCGTACATACCCACGAGTATCGTTTCAATTTTTTAATGATAACTATGAAAATAATATTAGGGTTATTTAAAAATTTATTAATTTTAATTTTACTGTAAATATCAAATTAAATATATATATATATATATATCAACAATGTCATGTGGTGATGAAAATTGAATCACATCACTTCGTAGAGGTGCTAGTATAATCATATGCATGAAAAAACACTATCATTTTTCAAGGAATGGAATGGTTATAAAGTTAAAAATATATTATTCAATTATAATGGTAATTACATCATCAATATAATAATTAAAAATTAATTCCATCGTTATTACTAATCATGAGAGGTGGTAATGGAAAACGAATTACACTTGTTTGCAAGTCGTTAGTCCTTCATACAAATAAATAATGATTTCATTTACCATTTTATAGATTTTGGAGACGGAAATAAGTTATTAAATTAGAAAAATAATTTATATTTTATGTCTATGATAATGATATAAATATATTAAAATGTTTATGTTATATTTAAATGAGGTGAAAGAAGAAATAAAACTGAAATGCATGGTTAAGAACGATACCTCTTCTATGAACAACCTCTTTTCCATTACACCATAAGACTACTAAGGTTGTTATTCAGTAATAAATAAGGAATTTAGAACATGGGTAAGAATTTTTAGAAGGTATTTTAGTAAAAACTGGCTAAATCAATAAATATAAATTAAAATTGATTTTAAAATGCCAAAAAATTGATAAAAATAAAATATTATATTATTAAGAGTCGAAATAATCTCATGAAATTAATTTTTTACATGTTTTGACTACGTTTTTGTCGTTATATTTCGGTTTTAACACATGTTAACCCTTTTGACACATACCACAAAAACAAGGTTTTTTACACTTTAATGGTCATTATTGTTAATGTAAATAGAGAAAGCCGAGTAAATGGAAAATTTTTGAAATTTAAAATTATATCACAATCCCTTGGATGAATCAAATATTTGTATTAATTTTATATCATTTAATGAAATATTAATTATTATAAGATATCATTAATGTAAAATATTAGAAGTATTCATTGTTTTCACTTTAATAACATAAAAAATTAAATTTATGAAAAATATTTTATTACATTCATTAACTATTGTATTATTGTATAAATTTCATGGATTACATTAATTATTTTGAATTATGTTTATTTTAATATTTCTACTCTCATGTATTTTATATTTCCATTAACTAAATAGTTATTATGTTATATTTTTGAAAAAAATTGTCCTAATTATTTCTTAACTAAAAATTTAAATATAAATTATCATGATAAAGATAAATTAATTGTATTTATATTTAGTATTTATAAGTGAGAATATATTTTTTATCCCCATGTTAATAATAGTATAGTATTCAAAAACAAGACATTTGAATTTTTTCCTTTTCTATACATGAAATATTATAAAATTCTTAATCAAAAACAAATGGGAAAAGTCATATAACCTAATATTGGATGATAATAAATGATATGTATCCATAAAATAGAATTAATTCATGTGATAGGGTCATTTTATAGTCCTTATCATATTATTTTTAACCCTTAATTACATGATTTACCCTTTACCATGGTAACAAAAATTAGTATAGTTATTATTCAAAAATACCAAAAATAATAGAGAACTATTTTCAAAATTTATAATTCTAGATTTCGAAAATGGATTCCAATTTTCAAAATTAAAACAGAAAATTTTAAAAATTTAATTGAAAATCAAACCTGAATAACGTGATAAAAATGGTTTTTCTGAAAAATGACATTTCAAATATCAAATGTATTTATATAAATTGAAGTATAAAATTTATTTTAAAAAATTAATTAAATTATTTCTAATCAAAATTAACTAATTAAATTTTAAAACTAATATAAAATAGAATTTTAATATTTAAATAATTCCAAGGTAAATATAGATTTTATTAAAAATTAGTATATTTCATTATTCATAAAAAATCACTCTTTTTAAGTAAAATACCAAAATTTATCCCAAATATAATTTTGATATATTGATTTTAATTTTTTTAATTAAATTATGAAATTAATATTTTTCAATTTTCCAATATATAATTATAACATTCTCTAAATTTTTTTGTAAAAACCAATTTGGAAGAGAATATATTTCTAAAGAATAAATTAACTTTATTAAAAATTGAGGTCTTATATTATATGAATTAATCTATCCATGTTTATTTATTAAAACCATTATACATATTTTAACAATTATTTATTCTCATTCATACCTATACATTTAACGACTATATTATAATGGTTACATATAAATAATAATACTTCTCAGTTCTTTTATGCTCCATGTTGCGTGTTTTGTACGTTATCAAACATGGTAACTATTTTTCAAAATCACGGGATATTAAATTCACCCACACCCATTACAAAATTTTGTTCTCTTAATTTTAAAGTCGATCTAAGTAATCATAGTTTGACATTTTAAATTCTTACACAATATTGATGCGATAATTATTTAATTAATTTTAATATTAAATAAATGTTACTAAAAATATGAAAAGTAATATAACTTGTGAAGTTTAATTTGAGTCACAAAATATATAAATTAACATGGAATTTTTAGGATGTATTAAAATATTTTCATAATTTTTTTTTATTTCCTAGTGTTAAAGAAGTCAATGTAATGAAATGTTCTAAAAATGACATTATTGATATTTTATAATAAGTATTATTTTAATAAATGATATAAAATATATAAAAAATATATTCATCCATGTTACTGGGATACTATTTAAAATATGAACCATGGTTCAATTATGAGAAATTTTTTCATTTATAGTAATTATCTTGACTCACAAATAGTTAAAACCCTAATTGTCATAGTAAGTTTGAAAAGGTTTAACGGGGGTTAAAACCAATATATATGGGTAAAAACATGGATAAACCCTAACTCATTTTTATTGGATGAGAGTTTTTAATCTAAAAATTTTCTTATATTCTCAATAAATTATTTTCGTTTTAATTGTTATATAAAATAAATTTATATCAATTTATTATTTAAATAAGTTATAAGAGTACCCCTATCCTCTCTAAATAATGGGAATATGTTCTTATCTTTTCTTCAAAAATCAATGGATTTTTTGTTTTTTAATTACCTACCCAAATACCTTCCATAAATTCCACCTCACATCCTCGAGTATATTCTTTGAACATAAATCCATCCTAGAAGAGAATTATGTGTAAACATTAAAAGGTTGTATGAAGAAGAGATATTATTCTTAACTGAGTTTTTTTATTTCTTCTTCCACTTCTATAAAATATTTTTTGAAACATGATGTGATAATAACATTAGAATCTCTCAAATAAATTTTGTTTATTATGCTGAAGGAATAACCTATATTAATCTCCAACCATCATAAAATGAGAAAGGAATTAATTATCTGTGTATATGAAAAACTTCATCATCTCCAAATAATGTATTTTTTCCATTACCACCCCTTATATAAGGTTATAGTGATGATATTAATGTTTATATATGATATTAATGACTTATTTATCTTTTTGAATGGAAAATATATCATTTTCTTTTTACTGTTCAATTCATTGAAAAAATTATAACGTCATTCATGATTACATGTGGAAAACCACTAAAAAAATGTAGTCATTAGAGGGGGTTGGTATTTTTGAGATTAGAGGGGGTTAAAACCTCCTATAAATATGTTAGTGGTGGTTATGAGTAACCTCCATGAAGGTGGCCACCTCATCTTGTTATAGGTTGTTCTCGTGAACCATTAGTAAAGCAAGTCAAAACTAGAGGCCATTAAATTAGAAGGGGTTTAAACACATTCTAATTTTCCTCATTTTTTAGAATATTTAGAGGCATTACAAAACGAAAATGCCCCTTAATTTTTCTAATAAAACTACCCCCCAGAAATCCACCCATATGTTTTTCATTTAAAATGACCTCATACCCCCCCCCCGGCCAGAGAACACCTTGAACATACACACACTCACACACCGGAATGACTGAAAACCCCTCTTATATGAACACATGCACCACTGGATCTCCCTCGCTGCATTCCATACCCTCACAGGCCCCTTCACATGGGACATACCCCACCCCACCATAGGCCCCTAGTATTAAAAAACACCCCATGCATGATATTCACAACCTAAACTCATAATTTACAACACCAACATCCCACCAATCCATTGATATTAATTTCTATTCAATATATGAAGAGAGTAATATTAGCTATTATTATTACATTAATTTAAAGAAATATTATTTTCTTATTGTATCTAAATAAATATTCTATTATGAAAATATATCATACGAATACAAATATATATATATAAACATTTATATATATATATATATTAATTATATTTATATGTATATACATATATATAATATGTTATATATTAGATATTTATATAATATACAAATATTATATTCTAATTAATATATATATATATATATATATTATTTTACATTTTAATATATTATACAAATGTTCCATTGAACTAATTATAAATGTGTAAAAATATATATTATATTTTAGAAAAAAGAAATTAAAATATATACTATATTATACAAATATATAAAAATTTATACCAATATATATTTATATTATATATTTACATGTATACAATTCAAAAATAAAAACATATATATTTCTATAAAAATATATTTTACATATAAAAATATATCTATACATATATTTATATTTATCAATACATATAGTAATATTATGTGTATATATATATAAATATATATTTATTATATTAATTTAAATAATTATCTTTATGTTAATATAAATTTATATATATATATCTATATAATACAACATAATATAATATTTATTTATTTGTATATGAAAAATCTCCATAAATTATATATTTACATTTATGTAAAGGAATATTATTATAGATATATTTATCTAAACATTTATAATATGTATACACACGGACAAAAATGTTTAAATAAATATACTAATACATTATATTGAAATTTATATCAAACCCACATAATGATTATATCGATACCCTTATACCGATATTTTTTGTATATATACATATATATACATTTATACACACAAACACACACAAATGAATATGTATTTATATATTTATTTATATAATTATATATATATATATATTATTTATGTATTTACTTATAAGATATATATAATTTATTATATATTTATAATATTATTTATCTCCCTATTTGAATATATATGTGTGTCTTAATTTAATGTATTTATTTAATGTCATTATAAAACATGTATAAAATGTATTTAAATATATTTATTTAATTTATTTATATAATACCTACATATACATTTATATATATATATATATATTATAAATATGGGGTTACAGAGTAAAAAACGTGAGGGGGATATAACCCCCCTTAAAATCTGAGAGATTAGTGGTGGTTGAAAAATCACATATAATTTTTATGAAAACATAATTTTGATTTATTTTTATCCCCATTAATTTATTTATCATTATTTATATGGGTTTGTACACAAACCCCTCCAAAAAACCTCTACTAAATGCACTATTTGTTTCTGTAGTGTACCAACATGACAAAGCGATATGATTTATTTATCATCACCAGACCACATGTATGACATATATAAGTATATGTAATGAATAAATTCAGTATATATGATATAATTATCATTATACAAAGATAAAATAACATTTACCTTCTTTCAATCATAATTGTAAGAAATATAAATTTGCACATGCATACATATGACCTACCAACACCCTGAATGTAACATAGTTCATTTTTCATAACCATATTTCATGATTGATTTTAAAAGTACAATATGTGTATAAAAATGATAATTATTTAATGATTATTATTATGTATTTTATGGAATAGTGAAATATTTGACCATATTCAACCTATAGAATTCATTTTTATAATATGAAATAAACGTTCTAAATGTTAGTGGAAATATTATATGGATAATTGGAGAAGAGATCTTTCATTCGAGGAAGGTGACCATATTTTTCTTCAACTATGTCCTTTGAAAAGAGTTATGGTTTTTTTTAAAAGATTAAGTTAAATCTATGGTTCATTGGACCATATGAAATCATGGAGAGATCTGGATCAGTTTCATACCTTTTGACTTTTCCTCTAATGTTATCACAGCCACACAATATTTTTCAAGTTTTGATTTTATGAAAATGTATGGTAGATTCATCTCATGTTTTGATCCCTGTAGTAGCTCAGTTAGGAGATAAAATTTATTATGAGGATAAAAAAGTTAAAATTGGTGATCGTAGGGATCATGTGTTGTGGAATAACGTGATTCACCAATTAATGTTATTTCGAGAACCCAAAAGTTTGAAGAAGAAACATGGGAATTTGAAAATGTTGTTAGAGAATGGTATCCGCACTAGTTTAATAATTTCTTAAAGTTAGGAGGACACAATTTTCAAAATTAAGGAATAATGTAACAACATATATAATGTTATAATAATTATTTTTTATATTTATAAATTACAATAATTTTATAGTTATATTAATTATAAAATCAATGAGAAATTATTAAATTAAAACGAAAACAATTTTATTAAACTTTTTTTACAAGGTCTTATTTAAATGTTTATTTTCTGAGTTTTAAAATATAAAATTGAATAAATTATTTTTCTTAAAAAATAATCATGTTAAAATTATCATAAGATTAATTTTTGATCATTTACACAAAAGATTGATTTTTTAGATAATAGTAAAATATACTGATTTTGTTATCAAAAATTGAATTTCTTTTCAAGAATTTAAAAAGTAAAATTATATTTTGGTGATTTTTTAAAATTAATTTGTAATATTTGATATAAGGTAATCTAATTATTATTTTTTAACTGAATTTTTTACTTCAATTTAGTATGAAATCATTTTTTCCATTAAGAGGAAATTATTTTGAAAAAATGGTTTTCATTATGTTTTACCAGTTTAATATTATATAATATTAATTCAATTCTGTGTTTTGAATATTAAAAATGGATTCCTTATTTATAATTAGGGGGTATAATTTTTTTAAAATAGTTCCATTTTATTTTATGAAAAAATTAATAGTAACCATATTAATTTTTGTTACTAAGGTAAATGGTAAATTATGTAATTAAATATACAAATAAAATAACAATGACTAAATAATGACCATAAAAATTGAAATAATTTTATTGTATGAGTATATATAACAAATAATAAACAAAATTTCTAATATATGTAATTTTTTCCATTTTAATGTGATGATGATGTTTAAAATATTTTATGTAATTAAATGAAAAAAAATGTAAAACTATTTTTAATAACTACAATATTTTTAAATATGGGGATAAAGAGAATATAAGTTTAGTTATAAATCTTTTTGTGAAAAATAAAATATTTATATTAATTATTTTAATTTATTTTTTATTTTTTAGTGACAGAATAATTATCTTGAATTTTTACACAACAATGACACATTAATTATTCAATTAATGGAAAATAAAATATATAAGATTAAAAAATTTAAACATTGTTTAATTTGAATGTATTAAGGTAGAAAAATAATTTTAAATATACAAGTATAATTTTATAAATTTATCATAATATTTTATTCAAATTTATTTTTATTTCTTCATGATAAAAAAGTCAATGTAAATGAATAGTTCTAAATTTTTCATTATTGATAATTTATGAAAATAATATTTTATTAAATGATAAAAATTTATTAAAACTCATATATTCGTCTAATATATTATTGTAGGGTCTGAAATATGAAACACGGTACATTTATAATCATTTTATCATTTATGGGTATAATATTGATCCTCAATGACTAAAAACATTGTTATCAAGGTATGTGTGAAAAGGGTAAACTGAGGGTTAAAACAAAAATACAAGGGTAAAAATGTGGTATAAATTAATCTAAATTTTTTTTATGATGGTATATCAACTAATTATCATATTAAGATATAATATTAATCATTTTGATGCATTTTTATATCATTATTTATTTATATTAAATTAATATTTTAATAAATTTCAAGAGTGCCCCTCCCATTTCTTATAAAAGGGAACCTCATATTCTCATTTAGTCTCTCTTCAAAAAAATTTTGGTCTATAAAATATCTAATAAAATACCATAAATACATATCTAATAAAATAATTGAGTCTCTTTTAAAGTAAAACTAACTGAGATGAGTTTTTGTTGTAAATTGTAAGAGAGTGTCTGAAAAAGACATATTGTTCATAACCGAGTGTTTTTGTTTTATTTATTATTCCACATCATTAAAATGATAAATAAGCATGTTGAAATAATAACACCAGTATATTAAATATATGAATCTATTTCTATGTTAATTTCACAATATATATTCATCTCATAATCCATCAAATGGGAAATGAAACCATTGATCGTGTATATGATAGACAACTGCCTCGTGAACTAATATATTTTTTCTTTCATCATTATCTATCATGACTGGATTAAAATGATGAAATTAATTTTTATAAGTTATACTCTTAAAATTTAATTCTTTATTAAAATATAATTTATTATCTACCTTCTTACCTTTTTATTCACTGAAATATTAAAACCACATTAGAGCATACGTGTGGACTACCACCTTTGTAAAGTGATGTGATTTTTTTTCATCACCACATAACATGGATGATATATATAATTATATTTAATGATTAAATATAATAATTATTTAAAGATAAATATTATACTTACATTCATTATATAATGATCAATGAAAAATGTTAATGTTAATCTTGTGTACGTATGACCAACCATCTCTATGATTGTAATGTAGTTAATTTTTCATAATAATAAATAATAGATGGATTTAAAAGTATAATTTATGTTTAAAAATTAAAATCATTTCATGATTATTTTTTTAATATAATGTAATAATGAACTCTTTGACCCATTTCAACCTATCAAATCCATTTTGGACTTATGAACCAAATATAATAATAAAATTGGATATAAAACTAAATGATTAAGTTATTGTATACAAAATGATATAAAATAAAATAAAATAAATAATGAGCATGAAGAAGATTTATAATAAAGTAATTAAAATTTACATAATTTGATTATTCATGAATATAAACATTATACATGATGAGTCAGACTGGATGTAAGGGACTTTCTTAAAATCCTCTTTTAAAGTTTCCATAAAAAAAAATTTTTTCTTCCTTGTCCATATTTTTAAAATTATTTTATCGATGTATTTATATGAACATAAAAGATTTATAAAGGATATGTAATGTCTCTTTTTACTTTATTTAAAAGGTTATGAAAAATAATATTATACTGAATTTTTTTACTTTCATTATAAAAGAAAAAAAGAATGTTCCATTTTAACATATTTTATGTCAATGAATTTTAGTTCAACAAAAGTTGTTCCCTAATTTTTTTATATTCTATTAAAATAATTCATTATTTATTCATGGAAACCCTATATTTCCCCCTTTAAGTTATTTTGTTATTTTTAATGGGGTTTTAAGAGAAAATGGTATTCTTACATAAAAAATGTTTTTAAAGGGTTTAAAATAGTTTTACAAGGGTATTATTCATTCTATATTACTTATATTTTATTTATAAAGGGTTGAGCCCCATTATAGATCAAGAGAGGTCCAATGCAACATATATGAATGTTTGAGCCCTATTATAGCTCAAACATGATCCCAATAAAGCTTATACGATGTTTGAACCTAAAAGGTTCTCTAAAAATTAAGGTAATGATTATGTTATCTAGAGAATTATATTGTATGTTCGTCGTATGGTTGTTTCAATTATAAAGGTTTTGAATGGGAATTATGATGATGATTTATTAAGTAACCTATAAGAATTTGGGATTCTATATAATGAGTTTTCATAGAAATGATTTCATCTAAAAAGGTAACACAAATAAATTTTAATAGAAAATATTGTGTTTTCTAATAAAATGGAATATTTGTAAGAAAATAATTTTTATGGGTTTTCAGGTTTTTTACACCACTTACATATTTCCTCTTTTATATCCCTTGAGGATTTTTTTTATTGTCATCCCATTTTTAATTTTTTTGTACAGTTGAATGATGGGTAAGAGAAAGGAATATTTCATGTTAAAATTTGTAAATATTTTTTTTCAAAATAAATTACATTTTAGTTTAAAATTTTTATATTGTGGTAAAATTTCATACTGAATAAAAGTGCCAACTTTGTAAATTATGGTATTAATGTGTATGAGTTTTTAAAATTATAAAATATCTATTATATTAGTGCGTATGAATAGAAATAACTTATTTTATATATATATGTAATGGTTTAAATAAATAAAAATTAATTGATTAATTCTTAGTAAATAAGAACTCAATTTCTAGTAAGGTAATTTTATTCATCCAAAAAATGTTTTACGCAAAAATGATTTTTGTTACTTTTTGGTGTATAAATTATAATTTATTTTTGGAAATATAAGTATTTTATTTGATGAAATAAATATCATTTTTTAATTCATAATATAATAATTATCATTCGGTGATGTTTTGGTATTGAAAAAAAATATTTTTCATTAAGTAGTGAAAAATAATTATTTTTATTGATAACTCTATTTTATTTTTATTTATTTACAATGTAAAATAATATTTTATATTAGTTTTAAAATTTTAATAGTTAGTTTTTGTATAAAATATTCAATTAATTATTTTAAAATGAATTTTTTCATGAGTTGCGTATGAAAACATTTAGTATTTAAAATGACAGTTTTCTAGTCAAAATGATTTTGTTCACTTTTTTTCACATATATTTTAAAATAAATTAAGCCATTTTTATGTTATGAATTTATAGAAATGGATTCCATATTAGGAATCATTATTTTAAAACTTTTTAAAGAGGTATCTTTTATTTTTGTTCAATATCAATTGTAACAATATTAATGTTTGTTACAAAGGTAAAATAGAAATTGGTTAATTAAGCATAAAAAATAATATGATAAGAACTATAATGTGACCCTAAAAATTAAATTATAATTATTTTTATGAGTCCATATCATCTACAATCATCCAATATTTGGTTTTATGGCCTTCTGTTTCCATTTGGGTGTGATTATGGCCTTTATAATATTTTATTTAAATAATAGTCATAAATGTCACACTCTTGTTTTTAATAACTATAATAATTTAAAAATATGGAGAAATAATGGATATAATCATTTATAAATATTCATTATAAATAATTATGATTTATATTTAATAATTTAATTTATATTTTTTCAGTGAATAAATAATTAACTAATTTTCTTATACAAAATTGACGCATTAATTATCCAATTAATAGAAAAATAAAATAAATGATATTAAAAAAATATACAAGTATTAAAATTATAGATAATTAATGTGATCCATGAAATTTATAGATCGAAATAAATGACTGTGATTTAAAAATATATATTATTTTTTGATATTATTGGTTTTCATGAAGTTATTAAAGTAAAATAAATAAATTATTTAAAAATTGACATTAATGATATTTTATAGTAAATAATATTTTATTAAATATTATAAAATTACTATTAATATTTTCATCATCCAAATTATTTGGATACATTTTTCATAATCATTTATAGTCCATTAATGGGATTTTTTTCATTTATAGTGTAATGACCCATATTTTTCTACGTATTATTTTTTAATAATATATAAAATTAATTTGATAACTGATGCTGAGAAGACATGCGATTATGAGGGCTAGTGTGCCCAAAATAAAGGCTTTTAATGATATTAAATATATTAAATATCATGTGTAAATTTTTTAATTGAAAAAGTGTAATAACTTCTAAAGGGGTGCCCAGATCAGATATCCAAGCGCACTGTTGTGTTCAATGTAGTAAGTTTACCCTAGGCATGGCCTAACATAATTTGGTACTTATCGGATATAAAAATTAGTTTTCCATATATATATGACTAACATAAGTTAAATAATTATTTTATTTTAACATTGTGCAGCAATTTAGTAAAAAAAATTTAAGTTAACCTTTTAAGATGGAAAACAAGGAAAGGCTCAAAACCCTGGAGTTCCCTAGAGTCTCTAGAGAAAGCCCTAAAGAACTCTCTTGATGGAAAATGATGACAGAGCATGGATCAAATATTTACTGATGCAATTTTTAAAGATCTCACCAACGATACCAATGAGGTGATCAATCCTATTCAATTAATGGTCCAACCCTGAGGAATGGTGTGTTTCTTTTGATTTCCTTTCCCTGTACAAGTATTAAATGATGAATGCGGACTAACCTATAAAAAAGTTTATCGATGGTTCTCTGATTCTTGTGGGGTGGGCTAGGATTGTAGTATTTTTTATCGGGGTTTGTTGATAGAGATTTGGTTTTAATTTCATGATCGTTTATATTGGAATAAATCAAGGATGGAGCGATCAATAGCTAAGGTTAGTTCCTTAATTTTCTCTTGTTTTTTTCTCCCATGATATTATGCACGTTCTTTTTGGTTTAGGAATAAATTATATTTTGTGACATAGACTCTTGGTACAACAATCCAAAATTATAGATCCAGCTTTATTATGATCTATCGGAGGTTTGACGATGATGTGAATTGTCACAACCCGACCCTACTGGTCTCGAGCCTCAACTACCCCAAGCCTGCCTCTATAGGCCATGGGCTGGCGACAAGTAAAAAAGGCATAACAATCTCGGGGAGGCCTTTGCCTAAGTACATGTACACACACACACACACAGCCCACTCAATGCAAGAGTGTAGAGTAAAAAATAAAACCTAAGGAAAAACTACTATAACCAAACTACAATCATGCATCAACCTCTAAATAGGAAAAAAGTAAAGTACTGAAAATTAATGACAAGATATTGAACAAAAAAAGGGAAAAACATGCAGTCAACCCAAAAGGTTCCACAACCCAGCAACAGGTAAAAAAAAGTAAACAGCTGGTGAGTCTCACACCTGAAAGTCTTACTACAACCACTAAACGCAGCCCAAGCTCATGTGTCCTCTACGCTCTTCTATAGTCTCGATCGACCTATCCATCGTCTACAAGGTCACACCTAGTGCGGGAAAGCCAAAACAGCATTGAGTATAAAGATACTCAGTAGGATACCCTGAAAGATCGAGGGAGAAACAAAGGAGGTACTAAAATGGTTATCAATAGACAGAATAGAGAGAAGTGAAAGAGTACAGTAGATATAGTACAGCTTAACCCAATAAGAGAAATGAAGTAGGCTTGTCCAACCAAGGGGAGATAGACACAGAAAGCACGTGGCATACCCCACATGTCATCGCCCATCCTAGAAGGAGAGAAACAAAACCCAATGAGTGGGAATGAAAGTAGGGTGTATATATATATGCTCAACAAGAAACCCAAACAAGTGCGTCAGGGGATATCTATCTCCAAGATCAGCCCAGGATAAGCCGCCAATAGTTCTAAGGATATCCATCACGGATGCCCAAATGCCTCGCACTTCAATGTTGTCTCATCGTTGAATCATGAATCCAAGGATCCCGCTCTAGTAATCATGTAAAGAAGTCACTGAATAGCATTATAGAAAAGGGCTAAGTCTGAAAGAATTCATCGGGAAACCCACTACCCAGCCCAACTGGAGGGTAAACCCTAATAGGTCGTCAGGTAACCCACTGCCCAGCCCTGCTGGAGGGTAAACCTTAAAGGGGTGTCGGGTAACCCACTACCTATCCCTACTCAAGGGTAAACCCTAAAGTCAATGGGTACCCACTGCCCAGCCCCACAGGAGGGTAAACCCTAAGGTCAATTGGTAATCCACTATCCAGCCTCGCTCGAGGGTAAACCCTGATACGCCAGTGGGTAACCCACTGCCCAGCCCCGCTGGAGGTTAAACCCAGAACTGGTCTGATCACTCCACACTGCCCGTGCCATCATTGGGGCTCACTAACATCACTACCGTGTGTTGGTTCGGAGTGCGTCAAAGAAACCTCCAATAAACACCCTTTCATGATTCCATATTTATTGAGATCTCGAACGAGGCTTTGCCTTCCCAAATAGATTACACCATTGTAATCCTTATAGAAAAACACATGAGATAGACAACTTACACACTAGAAATGGACTCCCGATGAAGAAGTTATTCAACACCGTTTTATGCCCATACGGCGTCTCGTGGGCCCCACACCTTGGTCCTGAATGAAGTCGGGCGAATTGTGTCATCGCGATACTCTCTGATAAACACGCCAAAATGACTAATCATTCTCCCCGAACTGACGTCTGATAAAAAAGTCACCAAACGCTGCTCACAACTTAAAAGACGGCTTGTGGGGCCCATATATCAACTCTAGATTCAACGCCTGAAACCACCTTGGAAAACACTGTTTCCACGCCAGGGACACAACACCGTTGACGAAGCCTTAAAAGGACATCAGATGTGTTTGCACCATTCAAAAGAAGAATCCTGGAAAGGTACTTAATGAGCGTGCTGCGCCAGTGAGCCCCCATATCGGGAATTAAAAATCCCCGAGACCATGTTAAAATCTATGTCCTGAGCCAAGGATTTCACTTCCCTATACGGCATCAAAAACTGACACCCATAGTGGATGTTACGAGTGTCCGAAGATAAGGAGGCTAACACCCTTGGGCTGGACCGGCACGGTCCAGCCGGTCCACCTGGCCAGGGCCGACCCTTGTCAACTAGCCCGACCCGAAGTACCATCCCGCAACCCTTCCACATGGTCCGGCCGCTGACCTGCGGTCCCCTACACCGACCAGCTCTCATGGCGGGTTGTTGTCTAATGCGAAGACCCCCCTTCAGCAGGTCTCGGTCTCCTGCACCGAGTCACGCGTCGCGACACCCATCGCACCCCGCACCGGCCACCTTGGAGCCCGTCGCCACCCCCTGAAAGCCTGCTGCCTCCGCCTGTGACCATCGCTGAATGCCGCCACCTGGGATCACCACCACCTGGGACCACCGACGTCCCAGACCACCTGAAGCCTGCCAGATAACCCTGGAACCACCGGAAAACTTCCCAGGGTCACCCCGGACACCCTAGGACTCACATATTCGATCTGAAAGGATCGTTGGGAAGATTGAATCGATCCTTATGAAAATATGGCCTCCTCTCGAGAATCAAACTACATATCAATGTTATAATTTGAGTTCAGAGGTATATAAGGAATTTACAAATGAAAACGCACACTCATGCCTCGTTGGGCCTATCCCGTAGCTTCACGAACGATCTGACAGAGCCGCCACCTTCTTTCCAGAGAAGAGGAGAATCTTGAGGGATGTTTCTCCTTAGGTGAGAGAGCATCCTCTAGAGTGAAATAAAGGGGAATAACAATGGTGGGGGTGGATGTTTTTAAGTATAAAAACACTTAAACCCATGCTAGTAGGCCCCGTACCTGAACTTTTAGCGAGGTCAGGGTTAAGCCGCCTCTAGGGTAAAATCCACATTCTCAATGAAATGGTAGTCTCAGAATTTTAATCTGGGCCTTAGTTCAGATGTTTTAAAGTTCTTGTCTAAGGTCGCTAAATTACGAAAATGCCCCTGGTGGTGTTTTCCACTGAAGGGTCACGCCTGAGAATGTTACACCCATTCTAGGTTAAACAGCGTGCTATAGACTCAACATTGCCCTCAGGTTTCCCATAATAGTTACTTTTTAGGAGTTATTCTGTTTATTTGGGGTTTCCTATGTGAAAGCTCTTAAAATTTAATTTTGGCCACACCCGGGCCCAGAATCAAACGCTATCTGAACTCCCTAGTTTGGAATAACATTCAAAAAATTTCAAAGTCTTACAGACACAAAAACCGGGTTCTTATAGGAATACACATATCAATGTGAATCAAGATATATATGTCTTCAATAAATTTCCATGCAAGTAATCAAAATCGGTTTTTAGAGACGATTGAAAGCCTGATACCCATTGATTCAGTGTTTGAATGGTGATAGGACCTTGGATATCTCGGTTTGAGGTGAATGGAGCATTAAATAGCACAATGGATGATCTGCTGAGTCCCTTGAAAGAATAATTACTATTATGAAAATTCACGATCAATACGGTGTGTAACCTGAGGTTACACAGCATGTGGACCCCACTCAATAATTTCTTGGGTTTCAAGAAGAAGTAATTTGTCCCATTCCATGTGCCCTTGCCACATGGCATGTGGGACCTTCCCCAATACGTAGTGTGTATCTCAAGAGATATATCACCACAAGGTGGAGTACATGGGATTCATACACGTCTCTTACTCCACCACATGGCTTGGCCCAAAATGGTTACATGGGTTATCCCATCTACTAGTATACAAATAGGCACACATGGGATGAAACCTTGTACTATCACATCACCAGAGTACATGGGTGAAACTAGTATGGAAGGACACACTGTTTAACCCTTCTACATGTCGTATACCCATCTTCTACATGATATGTACTAAAGGACATGGTCCATTATACACGGGTAGTACTCGGGGTCAAGGAAGAAGGTGTGTCACCCTACTACACGTCGTTTATACCTTTCTACATGGACTGATTCTCTTTTCCATTATATCTAGGACAAGATACAATAGAGTTCATGCCCTTGATCCATTCCCTGAAGGTTTATGTGTATCGTTTTTTACTCATAATAGTATAATCCCTTCAGAAGGAAATTTCTATATAGAGATGTTGGAATACCCTTTAAGAGGACCAGAGTAGGATCCTTTCTATTGTATTCATTCACAAGGTAGGGTCTATGTATTGATGTGACCATCTTCACCAAGCATCGATCCTCTACATAGAAGGTTAATCCTACTTGAGTTGTTGGTATCACCCATGGCTCTTTCTTTGATCCTCATTTGTTGTATCATATCTATCTCTTTAGATCAATCAGTATATCCTTCTCTCATGTTGGTTTCTAGAAAACAACACTTATTGGATGGATGTCATTAGTGCGATCATACTCATGAGTTTGTTCTCCTAGATGAGTCCTTCATGTAATCTTTATGTTGAATCCCTAGTTCTAGTATATGGTAGTTGTGACTAACCTATAGACTGTGTATCTTGGTTTGAGTATATCTATACATTCTTATTATATGTTTTGTATACATATATTGTTTAGAACTAACTTTACCTCACTTAATGTTTTAATTTTTGGTTTTGGGTTGTCCTAATAAGTTTATTTATACTCACCCTTGCATGTTCTTTGACTGCATGTGTCATGTCTTGTGAATAAAAGTGGCCGTTTGACAGAGCAGAACTAGACATAACTTTGTGAGTTCAAACAATCCGAGGTTTTCCTACAGCATTGAGAAGAATTCTATGTACCTATTTTGTTTATATGTCTGACGTTGTAGTTTTCAGACTCTTTCTTTTGGTGGGATTGTACTCTAGAACAATTTACCTTACTACTCTTTATAGTCATGTCATACTATATTGGTCGAGATAGTGGTATTGCCGCATTTTTTTCCTAGTGGTTTTTACATTTCAGCATTGGTGGTATTGGATATGTGTGTGTGCGTATAGGCACATATGAAATTATTTTTATGTTAGGGATATTTCTACTTCGTTCATGTCACTAGCCCAATGAATATTTGAGGTGGGCTTCGGTAGTCACAACATGGGCCCCACTAGGATGCTTCATGAAAAGGTGGTATTAGAGGTGGTCATATCTACCTTAGGACCAAGTGTTTTTTAGATTGGTTTTGGGAAATAGTGGTAAGTGTTTCGAGTTTAGATTTTAGGATGGGGAATCTAGTTTTGGTGTCGGTGGTGGACGTATCCATACACCAGGACTCTGATAACATATATTTCAACTTAGTAAATAAGAACACTAGTTGTAGGGAAAATAAATGTATATGCATTATATAAGAATGGGTAGTGGTTAGATGTCTATTATGAGTCATCTGTATAGATATAGTGATTGACCTTGGTATATATTTATTTCTTACAGGATACCTCGATTATGCATACCATCTAGGATTTAACAGATTGTTCACAAGGATGAATCCTTAGAGATGAGGCTTTGATATAGGGACCATTTCTCTAGATATCACTTCCAAGTGGTGCTCCATCCATACCACTACGTGTGGAGATGCATATGGTAACTTTAGAACCTAAACATTAGGTGTGTAGGATGAGCGTGCCTCGTGAGTTTTAGAGATAGAGACCCCTCTGGTTTTGAGGAAATCTCATCCCTCGGAAGGATGAGGGTAGGGTATCTATGGTAACTTGTGTTTTATATCTAGTTAAGACACCAACGGATTAGATGATGGTCTTGGCGGAAAGTCTTCTACATGACTTAGTAGGGAGATGGTGGAGTTGGGATATTCATAATCTGGATAAGGTGAATCTTTATTGGATACTGTCCATGTATCTTTTTTGAAAGGACTTCTCACCAATTATTCTTAGACTTATTCATATACAAGCGCTTATTTAGGACCAGTAGGGTACCTTTACTGTGGCTGATTATTCATCGAGGTTCACTAAAATTTCAAGGTACTCGATGGGTATAGTAAGAGATCAGAACTTCAGGGATCGGACCATTGAGTGAGGTCTACATAAAGACAACTGAGCCATCATTATCCTTCTATGAATTTTGATGTATACTTGTGTCCTTGAGAGATATTTTGTTGTTGAAAGATTCTTGGATGAGAAGATACAAATTATGATAGCCAATAGTGGATAAGAAGGTGTAGAGACTTTGGAAGTAGGGATACAAACTTAGTCTCAAGGATCCAGACATGGGAGATATTTCAGGAAGAGATATTAGGATAGAGGATAAGCATTTTGGGGATCAGATGGTGGTTCTAGTAAACCTATGTAGAGGTGATAATATTTTTGTGATGGTATGAGGAATTTTTCTCGATATTTTCCAACAAACCATATTGTTGATAGAGAAATAGTGGATACACCACATAGGCATAGGCAATTACATGTTTAGGTATATCTGTAGATTGAAACTCATGTTAAAGGAGATACGAGAGTTGTAGGATGTTGTCAATTTTTCGACTCGTTACCACCACCACCCTCAGGTGGTCCACATCAGGCTCAGGGAGATGGAGGAAATGGGTGGGGACAACTACATGTGGTCGAGGAATTTGACCCAGGGGGTATGGAAATGATTCGAGGTATGATCTATATATTTTCAACTTTAGTTCTAGTATTTATATACATAGTTGATAGTCATTACATTCTCACTACATAACTTTTTCGAGACATTGAGATTCGGGATAAACTATTGATTAGAATGTAATGCTTGGAGACACCCACTAGAGAAGACTCAGTGATCACACATCTATGATGATAGTGTGAACTCACCCTTGGAGGTTACATTTTCAGTTGTAACCCCTTGGTAGAAGCGTTGAGGCCTTGAGAAGTCATTCTTGGTATAAATTCATTATCCATAGTCCATACTTAGATTGACTATTATAGGTGAAGGGTGTGGGGTGTCTGTAGTGATGGATCATGGTTTTTCTTTTCCAATGTAAATGAACCCCAAGAAGTATAGGATGGAATCATGCATAGGAGGGTTTATCCAATTACTCATGAATTGGTCATCCTAACCCTCGGTGTAGAAAATTGTATTTTCTTCTAGTTTCCTGAAGTGGTTTAGGAGTAAGAGGACGTATTCCCCAAAGATGTTCCATGATTACCTCCCTATCATAAGATAGACTTATACACTGACTTACACTATGGGAAGTCATAGATATTCACACAAACATATTCGATGGATCCCTTATAAAATCACAATCTAAGGGTGTAGTTGGAGGATTTTCTGAGGAAGGGCTTCATGAGACCAAGTGTTCCACCCTAGGTGGGCCCCAATTTTGTTTTCCAAAAAGGTAGATGATATACTGAGGTTGTGCATGGACTACATGCACATGAACCCTATGACTATAAAGAACACGTACCCTCTACTAGGGATTGAATGAAATATTCAATCAGATGATAGGGGATGATGGTTCTCTATCGTTGACATTCGATTAGGCTATCACTATATGTGAGTACAAGATGATGATATATTTAAGGAAGATTTAAAATTCGATTACAGTCACTATGAGTATATAGTGAGTCCCTTTGGTGTAAGGAACTCCCTATAAGGCTTCATGGGACTCTAGAAGCAACCCATTCAACCTTATTTAGTCTATTTCATGGTATTCTTCATCGAAGATATCCTATTGTAATCGAACTCCGAGGAGGAGCATGTGAGACACCTGAGGATGATTCTGGATATTCAATGCGATCGTCAGATTTATGGGAAACTCTCGAAGTGGTAGTTATGGATTCAAGAAGACCGCCTTATGGGACAAGTTATCTTTGAATATGGAGTGGCAGTAGACCCATCCAAGATATAGGAATTGTTTGAATGGGACTCACCTAAGAGCGTAATGGAGGTGTAGAGCTTCCTTGGGATAACATGATATTACTAGAGATTCAATCATGATTTGACCAAGGTATCATCATCTATTTTAGCTTTTATTTGAAATTAGTTTCCTTTCTAGTGGATAGGGAAGTTACAGTAATCTTTCCATTAGTTGAGTTTGATTTTTTCAAGAACTCAAATCTTGAGGTTGCTGGTGGAGGGTATCGAGTAAGTAGTATTTTTTGAGCATGAGAGACCGGACATGGTTGTGTCTTGATGCAAAGGCTAGATGCGTTTTCATACAGTTCATGAAACATTTTCCCACATTTGATGAACTACACATCCCACAGTCTTGAGTTGGTAGTTCTACTTTTTGAATTGATCACGTGGTGACACTACCTAATGGGCGAGTGCTTTATCTTCTAATCCAATCACAAGAGTTTCAAGTATATATTCTCTTAGAATGATATGAACTTGAGATAGAGGATATGACTAAAATTATCTCAATAGTATAACATTGAGATTATATATACTTCAAAGAATAATAACATGGTGGAAGATTATCTTAGAAGTAGATCTATTTTGCAGTTGTTGAACAAGGTATAAGAGAAGTTGGCCTCATTGAAATTATCCTTTATAGATATAAAAAAAGAAACATACCACTTTTAGATAGTTTTCACCCCTACAATATTACAGTGACTCAGGGAGGCATATCTTGGGGATACCGACTACAAGTCCCTACATGTAATAATGTATTTAGGGCATGTGCTTGATGGATATTACCAACGTGGGGTGTATTTCATACTTTTTAGTGGACATACAATTTTGATAGTGGCTTTGTAAGAGGAGGTTCTTATGAATTTTCAAACATTACCTTTGGTAATACTTCCTAAAGTGTAAAATATGTACTATGACCTCTGAAGTACATTTTTGTGGACATGGATGATGAAGGAAGGGGTGGAGTTCGTTTCCCAATACCTTACTTTCCAGCAAGTGAAGGCTGAGAACCAGGTTTCTGAGGGTTTATCTTAACCCCTTGAGGTAACAGAATGGATGTGGGATGGGATATAGATGAAATTCATGATTGTTTTACCATTTACGTTCTGAGGGAATGATTACATATGGTTTTCCTTTGACTGACTCACCATGTTGGCCACCTTCCTAACTATTTGGGATCACAGTTCAGTAGAGAGTTTGGGATGCCTCTATGTTCATGATATAGTTAGACTCCATGGAGTAACATCGATGACAATTTCTGATCATGATGCTCGCTATAAATTCTGGTTGTTAAAGGGATTGTAAGAGGCATTTGGGACTCAGTTATGATGGAGCATAGAGTTTCACCCCCAAACAGATTACTAGATGGAGCAGAAAATTCAGAATCTAGAGTACATGCTACAATCTTTTGTGTTGGATTTCATTGGTAGTTGGTAGGATGACCTACCACTAATGGAGTTTTCGTATAACAACATCTACTATTCCACCATTGGTATGGCACCATTTTAGGCTCTATACGAGCGACGCATTCGGTCATCCCTTTATTGGACCGACCCAAGCGAGTCAGCACTCATGGGCATGGAGTTGGTCTGAGAAACTACTAAGAATGTGAAGATCATCTATGAGTGTATTAAGATTGGAAATTCCCCTCAAAAATATTATGAAGAGAGTTGGCAGAGTACTTTGGATTTTGATGAAGGAGACAATGTGTTCCTTAGAGTTTCACTTTGATGGGGATTTCAGAGATTTGGTCATTGAAGAAAGTTATCTATGAGGTTTATTGTCCCTTTTAAGATATTGCGTAGAGTTAGTGATGTGGAATACCACTTCGATCTACCCCCATTGTTGGACTAGGTACATGATGTCTTCTATATTTCACAGCTAAAGAGGTACATGCATGATCCATCTCATGTCATCGGTTGGGGTGAGTTGAACATTGATAATGGAGTTAATTTTTCTCAGTATCCAATGGAGATATAATATTATAATGATATGATACTTTGTGGGAGAGATATTCCTTCAGTTTATTCTAGTGGCATCATGGGAAGCTTCATGAGATCACGTGGGAGTGGGGGCTCAAATTCGTGCACAATACCCACATCTTTTCGACTAGCCTTGTTTTTTATTCTAAGGGATATAAATCCTTATGGCGCGGATAATTTAATGGCCTAGATTTTTTAATATATAATTCTTAAATATTATATTGAATTAATTTGAGACCAAGAACTATGATATTGTGAGATTCTGACAGCTAGTGTTCCCAGAATAAATGTTTAAATAATATTAAATATATTAAATAGCAGGTGTGAATAGTTTTCTTAAAAAGATGATATAAATTCTAAATGGGATCTTAGATCATAAATATGAGGTCACCATTGTGTTCAGAGTAACAAGTTTACAAAAGAGGGACCTAACAGGGGAAAACCCAAGTCAGTTGTGAAAAGTATATTTTAGTGTTTTAAAGAAGAAAATATGATTAATATTTATTTCATTTTAACATTTTGCGATGTCGTATTGATGTTTCATTAAAGTTATATTTTTAAAAGGTGACCCAAGGTTATAAATATAACTCTATAATTTTATGGAGTATCAAGATAGGACCCTAAAGAACTCTCAATATGACAAATGATGGTGGATAATGGATCATAGATTGATTGGTATTGTTTTTGACAGATCTCACCAAAGGTGGTAACCTGACGATCAATCCTCTTTAGTGAATGATCGAACCATGAGGTAGGTAATGTTGGGTTTTATTTCATTTCCCTATTTTTATATTAAATTAATAACATATTCCAACAAACAAGCAGGTTGATCCACAGTTTGATCAATCCTGCTGGATGGGCTATGATTGTGGGGTTATTTATTGGGGCATATTGATAAAGATTTGGTTTTGATTTCTTGATCTTTATGTGGGAACATATTTTATCCCTTATGTAAAATTGATGAGGTTCATTCCTTGGTTTGTTCTTGTGGTTTTCCCCCCTATATTCTTCACTTTCATCGCATTATTCACTGTTTATAAAAAAAATATTGTTACAACATTGGATCTAGGTGAAAAAATCCTAAATTAATGATATGTACTCGTGATGACCTTGAAGAGGTGTGAAGATGAAGGTGACAGATGAATCAAATTTATGTGATAGTTATATTTCTTAATGAAATTTTCATTAGAGTGATGAAAATCCATTTTTGGATCTGATTGGAAGCCCGAGACCCACTAATTTTTTGTTGCAATGGTGATATGGCCTTGGATCTCTGGTTTCAAAGTGAACAGAGCATTGGATCAAGCACTGAAGGATTGGATAAAGCACATAGAAAAAGAGTGAAGGTTCTAGAAATTCATGATCAACATGGAATGTAACTATGGGTTACATGGAATATGGCACCCAATCAGTGCTGGCTAGGGTTTTGGAGGTAGTTATGTGTCACATGGCATGTAACCCTTGTCACACGGAATGTGGTCCCTTCATTGAGACTCAAAATGTATCTAGAGAGTTACACTGACATGGGTTTGAGTACACAAGTTACCTATTTGGAGTGTACCCCACCACACAGCTTCGCCTAGACTGATTACACATGTTATCCCGTGCACTAGTACACGGGTAGGTGAACATGGGTTGACATTGTGTATTGTCACATGACCAAAGTACCCAAATGGACCCTGGATGGTAGGACATGGTGCGTGACCCTTCTACACTATGTGTACCCATCTTCTACATGAATGATTTTAAACAACATAGATCATTGTACAAAGTCAGTACTACGGTTCAAGGAACACGATATGTGACCCTACTATACACAGTGTATACCTTTCTACATGGATTGAATCTCTTTTCCACAATATCCTTCACAAGAACTATTAGGGTTCATGCCCTTGATCATTTCCCTAGTGGTTGATTCATTTTGATTCCTACTAATAAGATTATGATCCCATCACTAGTACTTTCTGGATAGAGTTATTGGAGTACCCTCTGAGAGGCCTAGAGTATAATCATGTTTTCATTCTTAATTTCCTAGGCAGAGTCCTTGGTAATGATGTGAGAAACTTCATCAGGTTTCAATATTAGGCATAATAGGTTAATATAGATGGATTTGTTGTCCACACCCTATATACCACATTTTGATGCTCACTTATTGTACTATTTCTCTTTTATCAGAGATATCGGTGTATATCTCCCCCATGAGGGTTTCTAATAAATTGTACTTCTTGAAAGGACATCATAAGTGATATCAAACTCAGGAGTGTGTTCTATCAGATGAGTATTTTGTGTAATCTTCGATCAGAATCTCTAGGGATGGTATATGGTATTTGTGACTTACCTCTTGGTTGTGTGTCTTATTTGAGTATATCTTGATATTATTATTAGATGTTTTGTAGTCATATATTGTGTAGATATGACTATACCTCAATTTGTGTATTTCATTGTGGTTTGGGGGTATCAAACCGAGTATTGTTATAATCACCACTACAAGGTCTATTCCCACAAATTCCGTGTCTTGTGAAGATGAGAGACCATTTGATGGACTAGGATCGTACATAGATTTGTGAGTTTAGGCAGGTCGAGGTGTTCCTACAGATTTGATCAGTAGTCCCAATACCTATTTTGTTTATAGGTTAGACTAGGTAGATTAAAGACACTTTCTTTTGGTGGGGCTTATTTGTCTCAGTATACCTTACTACAATTTACTTTACTTTTGTACTATGTAGGCTGGGATAGTGGTATGCTTGCATTTGTTTCTTAGTACATTTTATATTTCATCATTTGTGGGATTGTATATGTGCGTGTGCATATAGTATATAAGTAATTCCTTCCATGTTAGTGATATACCTACTTCGTGCTAGTATATAGCTCATGCCCTATTAGAGCTAGGTTTGGGAAGTGGCGACATGGGCCCCATTGATAAGGTTCCAGACATATTGTTCATATATTGACCGTGGAAGAGTGAAAATCTGTGTTTCCATGGTAAGATTGAAAATGGTAAATGACGGGTTAAAACAAGATGAAAGGGATAATAACATATCTAAAACATGTATAAATTTAATTTTATGGTATAATTATGACTCATTTTCATATAATATTATAATATTATCAATTTTTAATCCATTTTTACATCACAATTAACTTATATTAATTTAATATTTCTAGCAATTTTAATTGTTCCCCCAAATTTCGTTATAAAGGGGAATTTATTATTATTTAAAATTCATACATAAGAACACTTTTTTTGAAACATTATTCCCAAAAACATTTCTAAAATATATTCCGATGTTCTGTTATCATTATTTATTGAATAATACTATCCTTAGTGGTCTTAAGGTTTTAAAAAATAGGTTTTCTCAAAAATCGATCATTCTTAACATAATGTTTCTATTTTATTTCATTTTCCACCTCCTTAAAATACCACTTTAAATAGATTATATAATAAAATTAAATTCTTAAATATAATTATATTTTATTATCATGATGTAATAAGCTTTATCATTCTCCAAACTCAATCAAATTATTAATAATTTCAATTTTCATGTGTACGGGGGACAACCGCATTGAAGACCAATGTAATTCATTTTCCTTCACCACCTATCACATATAATTTTAATTTTGACATAAATATTTATATATAATTTTATTTATCTATTTATAATTTTAAAAAGGTAATATATCATTTAATTTTGTACCTTTATATTCATTGGAAAAGGATTACATCATTCGGGCGTATGATTGGACTACCACTTCCATGAAGCTAGAAGTTTCATTTTTCATTACCAGATCAAATGGATGACATATATATATAAATATATATAAATAATTAATATGATAATTATTATTTAATAATCCTCATATTAATATAAAATAATATTTACCTTCTTTCTATAATTGTTGTTGATAAATGAAAATTTTACTTATGTGTACTTACAGCCTACCTTCTCCATGAATGTAACATAGTAAAATTTTTATAAACATCTTCTATGATTGGTTTTAAATGTATAATTTAGTTTACATGGGGTATACTAATCATCCTAACATTACAGAATTTATAATAATAATAACTATATGTATAGAATCCAACATAATTTTTCTAAGAACATAATTATTGCCTAGTGCATTGGAGAGCTATTTGGGTGTAACCATATTATAAGATATATCAATATCACATGTAAAATATCCTATAGATACTCCATTTTATAGGTCTTATTATGATCACATGTGGTCTATAATAGTTTTAAACCCTTCATAAAAAAATTCTAGGGACCATATAATGAATAAAACCAACAAAAACTCTTTTAAACTCGTATGCAAAACACTTTCAGATATCCAAATAAATTTTTCTATTAAAACCCGTTTTAAATAAAAAAATAAAAAAAATGGAAATAAATATTTCTATTAATGAAAAAATAAAATTTTTTAATGTAATCCACACTTCAAATAATTTTTATGGATGTGGGGAAATTCATTGTCACCGTGTACGTTAAAATAGAACATTTATTTTCACTTTTTTAAAAAATACAAACAATACATAGAAATATTATCTTTGAAAACCTTTCATATAAAGAAGAATATAATTCCCTATTTATTAATTTTATATCTATAAAATTAAATTTATAAAATATTTTTAAAATCAAGGACATTGAAGATAAATATTTCGAAATTAAATCATTAAAATGAGGTTTTATGTTAAAGTATCCATTACCTAAAGTATGAATCATCACATATGTTCTTTGTCGTTTACATAATAAACATCTTCAATTTTATTATTCCTTTTACTTTATCTCTTATCCTTCTATATATGAAAATTTAATCATTTCAGTTTATATTCGGGGATTTGATGATATTTGGTTCATAAGTTCAAAACGGCTTCGGTAGTTTGACTTTGGTCAGAGAGGTAATTATTCCACTATATCTAGAATAATTATCATGAAATAAATATAATTTTAATTGATTAATTATAATTTTAAATCCAATAATTAATAATTCTTATGGAAAATGAATTACGTTACAGTCCTAGAGATAATAGTCAGTATATATACAAGAGTAACGTTTCCATTTTTCAATGATCATTATAGAAAGTTGTAATTAATATTATATCTTTATAGAATAGTAAAAATATAATAACATAATATTATATATTTATATACACATATATATATATCAACCATGTGATTTTATGATGAAAAATGAATCACATCACTTCATAGATGTGGTAGTCTACATATATTCATGAATAATGTTATGATTATTCAGTGCATAAAAAGGATATAAAAAAGATGATATATTATGATTTCATAGTGAAAAAAATGTTATTAATATCATGTATAAAAATTAATTTTATAATTAAAAAAATAAATGAGGGAAGGATATAAAAAATAAATTACACCAGTCTTTGAGTTGATAGTTCATTGTATACATAGAAGACAAATTACATTCCCTTTTAGTAAAAGCTAGAGAACAAAATAGTTTTTTAAATATATTAAAAAAATTAAAATATGGTATATACAGATTTTATTATTTAATAATGTCTAAATGTTATTTTAAACAACTAGAAGAATAAATAAAACAAAAACAATCAGTTAAGAACGACACCTCTTCTTTAGACAACCTCTTATGGTTTACACCAAAATCATTTCTTAAGATGTTATTATGATAAAAAATGACTATATCATGTGATTATGAATTTAGTTAAATGATTCTTGTATTTACATTCTAAAATATAGTTATTTTAGTTTTGAAAAAATAGAATAATAGATTTCCTTTCATAATGGAGGGGAGAGGAACCCTTGAAATTTCTTGCAAAATTAGATTAATATATATTATTTTATAAATAAAAATGGATCCCAAATGATTTATTTTTAATATATGAACATTATGGATAGAAATATTATCATAAAATAACAATTAAATAAGTTTTTATTGTTTTTTAACCCTTATATTCTTGATTTAACCTCTCATTAACCATTTCTAAACATATAGTTACAACAAGTTTTTTACACATAGTGTTTAAGGATCATTTCAATAAACTAGTAAAACAACTATAAATAGACCATGGTTGATATTTTATAACATATCCGAATCAATTGTATTAATTTGATATTTTTGGGAATTTTATATCATTTTGTAAAATTTTATTTACTATAAAATATCATTAATATCAATTTTCATGACAATGAATTACCTTGAGTTTAATAAAATCATTACAAAAAATAAAATTAAAACCAATTATATTAATTAATCCCAAACATTCTATTTTAATCTATAAGTTTTTTTGATCACGTTAATTATATAATGTTATAATAATTTTATTATATTTAATATTATTTGTTTGTTTTTTCAATTAATTTAATAATTACTATGTCACCATTGTAAAAGCCATTAAAGTATTTATTTATTCACTAGAAATTAAAAATTAATTAAATTTATTATTATACACAATTTATCATAAAATTATTTTTTATAAATAAACATATCTTCTTTTTATCCTCTTGTTAAAAATATTATAGTTATTAAAAACAAGATTGTGATATTTTTTAATTTTTTTATTAAATTATTATAAATATCATAATAACATTTTACTAGAAAAAATAAATATAATCTAATAATGGATTATTATGTATTAGGAGGACTTATCAAATATAATTACAATATGTTTTTTCGTCATTTTATATTCCTTATCATATAATTTTAAACCCTTAATTTCATGATTTACTCTTTAATGTGGAAATAAAAATTACTAAGTTTAATATTTATTTTGACTAAAAATAAAAGGGGAATATTTTAAAAAAATCAACCTTCTCATTCCAAATACACAATCCTTTTTTCTATTTTTAAAACATTTTTTTTCATAATTTAGTTTAAAATTGAATTTTTATAATGAAATGAAATGAACTTGTTAGAAAAATGTATGTTTTTAAATGAAAAATATTTTTATACAAAATACCAGTATAAAATTAATTTAAAAATAAACAATTTGATTATTTTAAATCAATGTATCTAATAACATTTTGATACTAATAAAAAATATAATATTAAATTTTAAACACTTTTAACGAAAGAATGATTGTCCATAAAAATCAGTTTTTCCACTACTTAGTGAAAAATCTAAATATTTAGAAAAATGCAAAAAATTTCATTATAAAATATTTTTCGTATAATGAATAAAAATAGGAATTTATTTTAATCAAATAAATTTCCCAAAGTTTTTAGATATTGATTATATCGTTGCCTCATTAAAATAAATCAAAATCATTTTTGAGTAAGGCATATTTTTTATGAATAAAATGAAATTATCAAAATTTGAGTACTTAGTTTTATATGAATTAAATAATATGTGAAAAATTATTAGGATAATTATATATTTTAAAATTTGGATAATATTATTAATTATATACAATTTAAGATCTATGTTATAATTATCACATTCAAATATTAATATTTTTTTTATTAATGCTTGATGTTAAATATCTCATACACCATCAAGCATATTTTTCCCAATATCTTAGGATGTTGCATACTCCCTCAGATTAAGATATTTCATCCTCCAAATTTTTAATTGTATTGATATAAAAGTGTTTGAAAATTTTATAAAGTCCAATTCAAAATTAGGGTTAATAAAAAATCTTATTGAAAAGATATAAATTGATTATTTTTCCTACTTTACCTTACCATTCATATTTTATATTATGTCATAAAAATCTCAAAAAAATTTAAAATCATATGAAACCATTATATACAAAAATAATTTATCATCATTATTCATAATTTGGTGAAAAGAAACAAAAACGAGTGATCTCAAATGCTTAGTAAGTGTAAACATGAACATTAATAATTGAATGTCATCAATGAGAGCAAGATGAGCATATGGGTGTGATCAAATAATAAAACTTCATGATAATACCATAATATATTTCATTCCATCCTATACATGGATCATCAATCATGAATCATGTTATAACGATTTACTATATGAAACGAGTAGTAAGAATCCATAATAATGAGCAATGTGAGGCCATCCATGATCGAAGGAAACATTTATAACCCATTAAAATCATTAAGAAAACAAGTTTTTAAGTTATAAAACCATCTTCACATATCCCTAAAAGAACCCATGAAATTTCAATATCCATGCGGTCAACATCCAATATAATTTTTTATATTTCTTAATCATTACTCAATTTACGATAGTTTTATCTAGGTACACCCATCATATAAGATATATTAGGCTAAACCATGATCTATAAGGGGGATCAACCCTTCATAAAAAAAGTAAAAGAATCATATCTAGAATAAAATCTTTCAAAAACTCGATTAATCTCATGGAAAAAACACTTTAGGATCTCAAAATACACTTTTATTTTAAAAAACACATTTTTAAAACATAAATTACCTGTAAAAATGGAAGAATCAATCTTATTAAAATAAAAAATGAAATATTATCAAGGAATACCAACAAAAAATAAAAATTATGGCTATTGGAAAAATTTATTATCTCTGTAAATTTTAAAATATAGCATCCCTTTCATAAAATGATTAACCCATGGAAAAGAAATGACTACCATGAAAAACTATCTTAAATAGTAAAAATCAATCTATAGAAATAATTTGAATAATATCATTAAAAAATATCCCTCGTGGATCATAACTAACATCAATGTATTTTTTTATGAATAGAAATACCATCAAATGATAAATAATTTTTTAAAGTAAAACACCCTTTTCAAATTGTTAATCACTTTTTAAAACCAAAAAATTCATAAAAAAATTTGATAAAATATCATTGAAAATAGCCTTGTAAAATTATAAAGGGGGGATCAAATAATGAAATGGTCATGATGGTGGGAATATCAATTCATGTTGTAAACATTGAAAATTAAAGTTCTTTTAAAACATTTTTTAAATTGAGTCTGAAGTGACCCATTTGGAAAATGTTGAGAAAATTCCTTGTTAAAAACTTTTAAATTAAAGACCAAAACCATTTTAAATAAAAATAGTTAGTCATTTATTTTTTTTAAATAACATTTTGGAACACACATATATGTATGATAATTATTTCATATCTTAATAAAGCACATGATCAGTATCACTTAAAAATTCCTTTCTTACGAATTCTTTAATCAATATAATAGAATTTTTAAATTACCCAATTAAAACAAGTTTCATAATTAGAGAATAATTAATTATTTTTGGTTTAAAAAAATTTGAGTATATGATTTTTCCCAACAAATCTTGATCATAAAAAATTCTTAAAAAATGGAGATTATAATGTAATGCCTTTTCTACATTATTAACATTTCAATAAAAATCACCATGAAAGAATAAAATCAAATGACACTTTATATGTCATGATGATATGTAGATTAATGATATTACTTTTCAAAGAAGTAGTATATAACCCTCATAAAATATGATAGACGTATATCATAAATGTTTTCCCCATATAAATAAAATATGAGATGAATAACCCTTATAATGATCACACCATTGAATTGAGAATTAATCAATTAAGATATTATATGTAAAAAAATTAAATCCAACCAAAAATTAAATAAATATATAATAAAATAATTTATATATCAATTCATGCATAATCGTGGAATAAAAATGTCAATGAAAATGAGTAATAACCCCACAGAAGGAAATTGAGTTAATAACCCCTTTACTACGTAGTAAATTTCATGTTACATTCCCTTGTACGAAATAATTACAAACATTAAATAACATATAGTATGATGTATCTATGGTATAACATGTAAAAGTGACATTAAATATATCATATCAAATAAATTAGATTTTTAATTATAAAATATGTCTCAATGAATGAAATTTGAGATGAAATATTTTACCCCAAGTCTAGACTTTCTATGCATATATGTTAACTATGGTATAATTAAATCATACAAAATTGTTTAATTTCTAAATAAAATTTCATAGTTTAGATCCCTTATCCTTAAAAAATTAATTCAATTTATCCTAATGACATATTTAATAAATTAATGAGTTTGTTCCATGTCAGGTGTTTTCAGGAAGTTTGGTTCAAATGTTCAAAATTAATTTTTTATGTTGATTTAGGTAAAAGAGGTCATTATTACATAATATAACAAATAATAATGTTGAAAAAATTATAATATTAATATATAAATTATACATTAAATTCTAATCATGAAATATTGTTATTAAAAATGAACTATGTTACATTCGAGGAGATGGTAAGAAATACGTATGCATGTGTAACATTTCAATTTTTTCAACCATCCTAATGGAAAGAAGTTAAGTATACTTTTTATTTTTCCATAATGATAATTATGTCATAAATAACATATTTATTATTTTGATATAATTATATATATCATCCTTGTGAGGTTGTGAAGAAAAATGAATCACATAGCTTTGTGAAAGTGGTTGTCCACACATATGCATGAATGACGATATGATTTTTTCAGCGAATGGAAAGGTAATAAAGTAAATTATATATTTTCTACAATGAAAAATATTTCATTAATATAATATATGAACTTTAATTTTATAATTATAACTATCTATTATAGGTGCTGATAGAAAACATATTACATCGGTCTGTGAGGCGGCGGTCCATCGTTCACATGAACAAGCATTCCATTGTCATTTGACAGAGGTTAGAGATGGATATAGGTTATTACAGAAACATAACCACATATCAGTATATATAAAAACCGTATTTTATTATGAAAAATTTTTATTTATATTTTTAATGAGGTTAAATAAAAAATAAAATAGAAATTCTAGGATAAGAACAATAACTCTTCTTCTTACAACCTTCATTTCTTAACACCATAAGACCACTATGTTTGGTATTATGGTATATATAAGGACTCTAAAATGATTATAGATATTATATTAAGGTATTTGGGTAGATATTGGATGAAAACAAAATAATTTTTATTTGCGAAGTAAGAGAAGATAATATTCTCTTTTATAATAGAGGGGAGGGGCACTCTTGGAATTTTATAAAATATTAAATTGATATAAATTAATAATCATTTAAGAAAGGATAAAAATTATTTTATTTAAATTATTATGTTTACAGATTGATATGATCTCATAAAATAAAATCTATATAAGTTTTGACTACGTGTTTTCCCATATCTTTTGGTTTTAACCCCACATTACCCCATTTCAATCTTACTGAGATAATAAGGTTTTTTACTCTTTGAGGGAAAATATAGTTACTGAAAATGAAAAAATAGAAAATTAATATAAAATTGATGATATACTATGAAATATAATAATCGCTTGGATGATTCTAATATTTTTATGTACTTTATATGATTTAATAAAATATTATTTATTATAAAATATCATTAATTAATAATCTTATAAGTATTCATTACAATGACGTCAATAAAAATTTGAAAGAGAAAAAGTTAAAAAAACATATTTTAATACATCCATAAAAAGTTATTCGATTCTATATATTCAATGATAACATTAATTATCAAAAATTATATTAATTATAATATTTTTAATATCATTTATTCAATTTTTACATCAATTGAATAATTATTATATCAACATTGTCTAAGAATTTAAGGTAATTATTTATTTTCATAAAATTAAAAATAAATTATCATGATGAATATAAATAATATAAATTTCAAATTTATATTTATAATCTAACATACCCATTTTTTATTCCCATGTTAAAAATATTATATTTATTAAAAACAAGAGTGGGTAATTTTTTACTTTTTATTAAATAAAATATTATAAATATCATACATGCAATAAAATGGAAAAAATACATCTAACAAAATATTGTTTTATTAAATAATATATTTATTCAAAAAATAAAATTATTTAATGTTTTAGGGTAATTTTTTAGTACTAATCATATTACATTAAACCCTTAATTACCTGATTTACCCTTTACCTTTGTAAAAAAACATATTATCGTTTCATTTCATATGAAAAAAAAATAAAATATTAATATTGACCAAATTTTGAAAAACTAATTATGAATATTTTATCAATTTTTAAAAATAAAAAATATACAGGTGGCATAATTTAATTTAAAATTAAACTGGAAAAACAAGATAAAAACAGTTTTTCAAAAAAAGATCTTTTTAAATATTAAAGGTTTCTATACTAAATTCAACTACAAATTTAATCTAAAAGTCCATAATTGAATATTCCTAATTAAAATAGATTAATTATAATTTAAAAATAATCAAAAATAGATTTATTCATTTTAAATACTTTTAAATAATATACAGTATTCAATATCAATCATTATATTCCACCATTCTCTAAAAAATCAATCATTTCCAAAAAACATTTCACCCAAAAATAACATTGATATGAATATTTCAAAAATTATATTAATTTAATAAAATAAAATTTCCATAAATTCCAAAAAAATTATAATATTCTCTCACAAAAATACAATAAAATCATTTTTCAAAAAAATATATTTTGGAATAATGAAATGACTTTATTAAAAATTGAGTGAATTTTTCTACGAATTAATCAATAAATTTTTATATATACACCCCAATTTAATGGATAGGTTATAGTGGTCATATTTTGATAATAATTTAAGGAGGTTTGTTTATTTTAAATGATGCACATTTTATACACTATAAAATATTGTTTTTATTTTTAATATATATGCATATTAAATCCTCCCACAATTTATGAAAATTAATATTCAAAATTTTTTACTTTATCTCAATAATAAAATTTTTAAATTTTAAAACACCTTTGTTGAAATATCACATCATAAAATTTTTCAATAAAATGTCTACTTTAAAAGAGGGAAATGTAAGAACGAAAGTCTTCTAAAATAACTTAAAATTGGGATTCTGAATAGAATAAAATTAGTTAGAAGTGAAAATATGGAAATCTAACCAAAAACATACACTTAATTATTAATAGAGAGAAATATAGAACAAGGACATGATAATTTTAACCATCAAAAAACAAAATATCCTTGAGGTATTTGAATACTATTTATTTCTTGGTATGAAAAGTAAAAAGATAAAATTTTTATTTCTAGAATATTTTTCATAGAGTTTATGAATTCATTTATAATCTATACTAAACCATAGGGAATTATAATTTCTTAACATGTATAATTTCATACGTTAGTAATTTTATAAGACAATATCACTTTTATCTCAAAATGATGGCTATTTAGGTATGTTTTTCTTATTCTTTAAGAACTTTCCTAATATCATATACTTCCACAAAAAGGTCACAAGACATATACATTGTCTTCATACATCATCCAAAACCATAATGGTTAGAAAAAGGTATGAAAATTCCCCAAAATGAAGAAACCTTCAGAAAAATAAATAATTCATTAATCTTTAAAATCAATAGCAATACCCAACCATCAAACAAAATAATTACCTAAATAAGTGTCCTTAAAATCTTCCTACATTTTCATAAATTATATTGAAACCAAAAAATAAAAATTATTTTATTAAACATTTGTCAAAGATAATTTATACATTTATCTGCAAATAACATTAGTGGCCTATATTATTATATTACTAAAATGGTATATTTCAGAATCATATAATATGAAAAAAAACACGATAAAGACGCATGAATATCATATATTATTCTATAAAAAAATTTGAACAAGACTCTCAAAATAATAAATTTTGTTAAAACTATGGGTTTTTATACTTATACTAAATTAAACATCTCCCAAAAAATATTAGTCACTTTAATATCCCATCACCTAAAACCTAAAAATAGGTGTCTAAAATATTTAACTTATTATCAACCTCAAACATATATACCCATGATGGTTTCTATAAATCTTAGAATAACCACAAATGAATAAATCATAATCTCAAAATTCATATAAATCCTAATCTGATCCCAACTGTAAGATCCTTGAACCCTCACACCTAGAGTTGGTGCTAAATTAATCATTACATTTCTGGGTTTAATACAAATAAATGTGTCCCAATTTTTTCAATAAAAACATAAATAAATGAAATATTGTATCTATTAACTACCAAAGTAACTTTTAGTCTTAGAGATTTAGAGAATAAGGAAAAAATATTAACAACATAGATTCATAAACAACTAGTTCATAGTGATCAACATCATATCCTGCTATACACCATTTTATTTTCTATATTTTGTCTTAAAAATCTGTAATAATATTCTTTACATATGAAAACATTATAGGGTAAAAAATTTAACATATTTCTTCAAGAATTTTTGAATATAAAATATAATAAGGGTGAGTTAAAATTATTAGTAAGTGTACACATTATCATTAAAAATTAAATCTCATTAATAAGAATAAGATGTTAATAAGAGAAATGATCAAAGTTAATTTTCATAATCATACTATAATTAATACAAATAAATACGTAGATCATCAATCATGAATCATGTCATAATTATATAACATATGAAAAAATTTATATCAATTATTAATAATTATAAATGTGATCTAAATATTGATTAATGTTATATTTTATAACTAATTGTAATAATAAATAATATGTTTTTATATATTAGTACATCATCATTATAAAACCCTTATAAAACTCTTATAATTAGAATAACCATATGACCAAATTCAACTATAATTATTCATAGAACGTAATAATTAACAGATGTATTAAATCACAATCATGGTTCACCCATCATATAATATATATAGAGATCATCAGTGAGCAATAATAGGGCTCAACTCATAATATATACTTTTTCGGGCTCACCCATGAGCTATAATGGGCCAAACCACTCAAAAGAAAATTTCTAATAACTATATCATGAAGAAAATCATTTAAAAAAACTTTTAAATCCATGTAGAAAATTTTACATATCGAATACCCTTTAATATTAAAAACCTATTTTCAATACTTAAATCCAAAAAATGAAGGGGGGTTTTAAAAAAGGACAACTGAAAATATTATAAGGTAATACAATCATAAAACAATGGATATGAAGGTGGGAAAAGTTAATGTCATTGTATACATAAAAATATGTTATTCATTTAATAATATGATTAACACATGGAAAATAACAGGTTCCATGAAAATCTCTTCTAAAAAATAATAATCTATATAGAGAAATAATTAGAAGGGTATCATTTCAAAATATCCCCATTGGAGCCTGTGTAACATCAAGGGTTGTTAATGTTGATAAACGCAAATACTGTTAAAGTATCAATAAAAATACTTTTGAAGAAAATAAAAATTTCACATTAATAAATCATTTTTACAAAATAAAAATTTATCAAATATAATGAAAATACTTTTCTTTGAAAAGAACCAAGTAAACATACAATTGAATCCTCAATGCAAAAAATGGTCATGGCGGTGGAAAAATCTGTTCAAGTTGTAAATGATAAAAATAAACGTTTTTTCAACAATTTTGTAAATGATTTATTAAGTGAGACATTTAGAGAACATTAAGAAATTTCATTTTAAAAACCATTTAGAATAAGGAAACATATAGTGACCTGAGGCTTTTACACAAATTTTTACATGGTTTTAAGTGGGATTATCTATTAAACACAAACCATGGATTGAAAAATATTTTGTCTTTGGAAGACTAAGTATATGATTAAGAAATTAGAATAAAAATCATTTATTTAATATCCATAGAGAGATCCCAATTCCCTTTCAGCTTCTATAACTACATTTGATAACCTAGGGAGTACATAGACAAAAGGGAAGAGCCCAAAATATTAGTAAGAGAATAAACATGGGAACAAATAATAGAACATGAGTTAGATGGAATAACATAATACTATGATGGTAATTACTCATGAATAAACATATGGATATATAACATATAGAACCTATAATTATATGATCAGTGAAATATTAGAATGTCTCAGTGACATATAACATGACAAAAACATGAGTCAAAGAAAAACTCCAAGTCTATATCACATTGGTGGAACTATCCAATAATGGACTATTTTTACTCTTAAATCTTATACATGATATCTGGTGAGACAAAACATTAACCATTTCATTAGAGTTATGTCTTTTAATACTCACCGTAACATTCTCATGCATATGTGCTCAACAAAATGAGTCAAACAAAAGGAATAAACATAATATATAACCCTGGAATAAAATGGTCATTGTAATAATTTCAAAATGGATAACCAAAGGGTGGAACATATTGTTATCTATAAAATAAGGTATTTCAATCATACATCAACATTCATGGTGGAAAAAAATAGCACATCGTGATAAATGATTTCCAATTGAATTTAAAATATTTAAAAATAGTGTGTTTAAGTAACCATAGAAATCTGCCACTTAAGTGGGGTTTTAAGAGAAATCGTAAAGATTAATTAAAAGAGGTAAAAAGTTAATAATTTACATTAAACCATCATTGAAATAAAATGGTTCACTAAAAAATATTTATTTTTTTTATAAATCATATTTGTTTTTAGAAATATCATTGATTTGTAATTTAAACAAGATAAATAAAATAGAGAAGTTCTCCTTAATCTTCTTTTCGAAATTAACTAAGAGAGGATCCTTTAATACATTCATATCCCCATAAAATAAAGATTAAATTAATATGGTATAAATTTGTGAGAAATATATATAGAATATTGAAGAGGTGTATAAGATTAATTATAAGATAAATTGAGGCATTGAGAGAGATAATGTATCTTAAAGGAAATATGGTGGTTTAGAAAGATCCCTTACCTTATGTTTGAAAGTATTCTGCAGTTTTACATAATTTCTTTGATAATAAGATAAGATTAATTAATTAGCTAATTGAAAACATATTCTAAACTTATTTGATTTATTATAATTTTATTAAGTTTATTTATGACCATTTCTAGTGTTCTAGATTTTAATTTCGTTATTCAGGGACCGTTAATTTTCAAGGTTTAATGGTTGTTTTTCTTATCTAAAATTATAAAAGTTCATTTAAAAATGGAATAATTATCTACAAGTGAAATTAAATAGTATTAATGCACATAAATATTTATAAATTTTCCAATATATCATTTTTTTATGATGATGATTTATTTGATAAAAGGTTAATGATGATTATTCAGTTTATTTTTGGTGGTTTTTCCAACCATTACAAACTAGTTGTGTTTTATTGAATTTTATATTTATATTTAAGTTACAAAACATGAAATAAGATTTAATATACTTATTAAAATATTTTTAACCATATTTATGGTGTAATTTCTTTCCTTGAAGGCAGTAATGAAAAATAAAAAATCATTATCCTTGAAGATGGTTAAACACCATAATTTGGACAATGGTTTTGTTTCCTTGAACAAGAGGAGATAAAAATGAGGCAGAAAAAAGATAGTCCATTTTAAATACAAAAATCCATTATATAAATAAATAAATAAATATTATTATTTTATGGATTATGTACGGGAGGTTAAGGTATAATAAGAAATGACATTAAAAGAGATGTTTTGAGAAATATTCCTCATGAATATCACCCTATTGAAGGACCCCTTGAGAAACCATCAATTGGTATTTTGTTGATACTAGAATCACTTGGACTTGGGGAAGATTATTGTCATGAACCGTCCTTAGGGCATGTGCCGTGACTACCCCATGCACGTGCCGTGATAACCCGTCCTCGTCCGCCACACCAAAACTGGACTCCCTGGACTGATAACTACACTCAGTACCCATAACACTATTGCTTCACACAGAAGAAAGATCAGAGTCCTAAGTTTTGTGGTAGAACCAAACTCCTCTGATACCAATTTGTCACGAACGGTCCCTAGGGCCCGTGCCGTGACTACCCCAAGCCCGCCTTCCATAGGCCAGGGGATGGCGACTAGCACCAAAGGCGTAAATCTCAAGAAGAAGGGAAGGCATTGCCTTTATAAAAGTAAACAACACAACAAAGCACAAGCGGAAGAAACCACTAAGTAAAACAGTAAAACAAGCGTGCTGAAAGTACAAGGGGCCATAAATACAACCCCAAAAGAAAGGTACAGCTATAACCGAAAGAAAAGTACAACTCAAAAGGGAAACATATGAAAGGTGACGAGCCGCTACTAGATCGTCCTCAGGCTTCCTACCTGAAGGGTAGGTACAAATTTCCTCCTCAGCACTCCACGTCCGTCCGTCTCCTCTGGGTACCAACTCATCGTGAAATCCACCTTCGGGCACTGACTCGACGTGAGATCCTCCTCCGGGTACCATCCAGCTCTACAAGCCTCAACCACGATCAGTGATGTCTGTCGTCTCCAACCAATAGAACGTAGTGTGGGCGAAGCCCGTGCAGGGGTGAGAATACAATACACAGTAGGGACCCCGAGAGCCCCGAAGGTATCCCAGAATCCACAAAGGATAATCCACAAAGCAAGATACGTTCATGAAGTAACATCCTACACTACTTAGGTTTATGCACATACATATACCTAAGTCATCAATTCATGTTCAACTCCAACATCCGAGCCCATGTTCGATCACGTCGACATAGGAGTACAACCCAATCCACACAGGATAACACAAGTCAAGCACATCAAAGATAATGATTGGAAGTCAAAACTCATCTTACACGGGTATACTTCTTCGTAAGGTTATAGAAATGATCAGATGTATCAACAGATTCATCTAAGATGGGACCCACATAGGATACTAAACCAGCTAATTTGTCGGACCCACATAGGATACAGACCAAATACTCTTCCAGACCCACGTAGGATAGCAAGAACAGAGTCAAAAACTGCCAGAGCCATGTAGGATACAAGAACAGTAGTCATCGCCGTCGAACCCACGGAGGATTTCAGTACGGTTTTTATTGCTGCTGAACCCACGAAGGATTTATGTGCAGTCTTTATCGTCATCGAACCCACAGAGGATTCCAGTACGGTCTTCATCGCTACAGAACCCATGGATGATTTAAGTGAAGTCGTCGTCACCACTGAACCCACGGAGGATTTCAGTGCATTATTCATCATCATCGAACACACAAAGGATTTTAGTACGGTCTTCATCACTGCCGAACCCACGGAGGATTTCAGTGTAGTCGTCGTCACTGCCGAACCCATAGAGGATTTCAGTGCAGTCTTCATCATTGTAGAACTCTCAGAGGATTTCAGTATGATCTTCATCGCTACCGAACCGACAGAGGAATTCAGTGCAGTTGTCGTCACTGTCGAACCCATGGAGGATATCAGTGCAGTCATCATCGTCGTCGCAGTCACAGCCAACTCTAGGGTTCCCGCACACAGCATGCTCGATTCTGGGAGGGTCCGCTCCATGAGCCAAGGGGTCGATACATCAACTGACACATAGTCCGGAGTTGATGTATCTCAATGTTCCGTCTCGACAAGAGGAACTCAACGTGACAAACGGTGCGTCAAACAAGCGCCCAGTCTGAGAGTTATTGGCTTTTTCGTTCCAGGGGCCCGATTGGTTTTTAAGTCAAAACCAACTCGACCGCACTCCAACTGCGTCCAAACCTCAAGCGGAGTAATCCAAAAGGTCCGTCTCACTATGATAAATCCAAAAAAGTTGACGACACTTCAATCGGACGTCCGGAGCTCATGTTATAAGCGTTTCCTCTCCAAGGGCCCGATTGGTTTTGTGTTCGAACCAACCCGATCTTACCCAATGTTTTCTTAAACCTTTATTGTTATATTTCAAAATAACCTTCTCGATCCAATGATCACATCGCAGCTGACGGTGAGTCAATCGGAGGTCTGTAGCCCACGTTACCAGTGTTTGAACCAACCTGTCCGTTTTTAGGGGGTTTTGGGCCCGGACCGACCCTGCCCAAGACCCCCTAGGTTGGCCCGAACCGGTTCGACCCGACCCGGGTCCGGGTCCGGACCATTAGGGTGCAACCCAGCCCAACTGACGAGGCCCGGCGTGGGCGGCCCGGCCCGACGCAGTTGGCCCGGCCCGGCGCTGCCGGTCCTGCCCGGTGCGGCCGGTCCGGCCTGGGCGGCCAGCTGGCGCGGCAATTAATCTGCGCCCCCTCTACTTCGGGAATGGCTTGGCATATCTAGTTTGGTCTACCTCCGCGGCTCATCCACGGCAGTTTTGTTCCGGTGGCGCGCCGCCGCCGCTTTACGCGAACCACCGGACACCCTCCGGTGGTCGATTTTTCTCGCCGCCTTCGCCAGCGGTCCTCCCGGGACCCGACCTTCACTGCAGAGGTTTCAAATTGACTTTGTGGTCCCGTTTCTTTGCCCCCGTTGATCAAAATATCAATAAACAAACTACGGAGGTTTTTCGATCCGTGTTTGTTCGACCCTTGCCCTCTGCATTAGGTGTTATCAAATGACAAACATTTGATCACATGCTTTTAATATTTGATGATGATATAATTTATTCAAGTATAAATTATATGAATACCCTACAATTAAATACCCATGCATGAGGGTATAATTCACATAAACATTATATACGAAAACCCCCTACCTCGATAATGAGTTGGCGATCAAAGAGCGTCATGGAAATGGCGTCGTGAGGTAAATCTCCGTATTCTCTTGACGAAGATCGTCCGAGGTGGAGCGGCGTCTCACACCGGCTGCAGAGAAGAGAATAAAGGCACGACGATCACTCCTTGCGGTGAAGACGTTCTTCGTCGAGGTCTTGTCATTCTTCAGGTTCTTCAATGTGGAATATGATGTTCTTTGCGACCTTGGTTATTCCCTCCCTAAACTCCACACAACGAACCAACCAATATAAATTAAGACTTTGTCTTAATTTATTCACACATGCCAACACTTTTTAAAATTCAAAACTCATTCAATTATTTAATGTGTTCAATTAATTCAATAGAGTGTTTTTTGGAATTCATTAAAAGAGAAGAGGTAAAGTCACAACATTAATTACAAGGAAGATTTTAAGAGGGGTTTTAAGGGGTTGTGGGGAATGTGAAAAGGTGGGGGTTCGTGTGGGCCCCACCTCTCATTTATTATCGCAAGGGAAGTTAGAAACCCAATGGGTCCCACTCCAACTACCACACCTAGGTGTTAAACGACATAATAGAGGGAAAACGTGTTGTAACACAACACTTAAACCACATTCCTTATATAAAATTTGTACACAAGATATTTTATTTTTTTATTCTAAATCCTCATTTTTTTAAACCTCAACCCGCACGTAACGAAACTACGACAAAGGTCCCCCTAAGAATTTATCGGCGTTACGAGTTCATTGAAGCCCTCATATTTTAATTCCGAGCACCGGTTCAAAAGATAGAAAACCCTGCTCGTTCGTTCACTGAATGTACCTGAGCTAATCTGCGGAAAATTATTCCGGACACACCGGGCCTCAGAATTAGGTGCCGTCAGAAGCCACAGTCTCGTAAAATTCCATAGAAATTAAGAAAAAGAATTCCAAGAAATTTCAGTGTCTTTAAATTACTCCCACCTCAGGGATTTACATCCCCATAAAACTATAACATAATCTAGGGAAACAAAAGTGGTATTGAGCACGCAACTGAGCCTTCCACTCCAATGTGATCTCCTGGAGGTTCCCGTGTTTCCAGTGAAAGTGCACCTGAGGAATCGACCGTCCATCTAGGACCTGATCCTGTCGATCCTCATTCTCCACTAGAACCTCTGTGAATGTTGCCCCGTCATCGACGTCCAACTCCCTGTGGTCGATGATGTGTGAAGGGTCATGCACATATCTCCTAAACTGAGATACGTGGATGACATCGTGCACCGGGTGCAACTGAGGTGGAAAGGTCAAGCTGAAAACCACCTCGTCTACCCATTTGAGGACCTAGAAAGGTTCGTCGATCCTTGGAGATATCTCGCCGCCTTGGCTACATCTTCGTAAACCTCTTTGAGATGAGACCCATATAAGAACATGGTCGCCATCCTCAATCTCTTGAGGCCTCCATTTCTTGATTAGAACTGAAACTCAAAACTCCTACATCCACAAGGGTATGGTTGGCCGACCCAAGAGTTATCGGCTACACCCTCCTAAGCATGAGTTAAACCTGTGATTCCTGGGGTTTCCTTTTCGCAGACCAAGGAAACCCCATCCCGACGTTTTCCTATTACTGTCAATTTGTGTATGAACTGCAATTTCCCAATTCATACTCAAACTAACATCATAAGGCCTAGATGTTGCCACCAAGAGGTTCTAACTAAAAGTCTCGCCTCAGGGATCAGATCACACCATCAACGCAAGTTTTATTATCGAGTCTCATCCCAATGTTATCTCCAGACGTGAGGGTCAAGTCAATGGCTGAACCGGAAACTCTTGGTCTGGGAAAAGATTCATGGAAGGAAGGAATGATTCGTATCGATGTCTGTTGTTACAGTAGCTAGTAGAAGACACAGTCCGTACTTCGAATCATCCTTAGAGCCCTTTTGGTCGCACTCCTTGACTGCATGCAGCTACTCTTTCCCCTTCCCTCCAACTCCCTGAGCCTAGTGGGGATTACAAATGCGGGTGGTTGCTATACGCCAAAATGTTCACCACCCCATGCTGCTCTCCTATCTCCACTTCCACATCTAATTCCCTATAGATTCATCTATCCTTTTCACTTATTTTACTTCAAAAAATTTACATGCCCAAGTCTCCGAGACTGGTGCCAGTTTCCTGCTTTCCCAATGCTAACCTTAACAGGCTGCATCCACTCAGCCAAAGAATTATCAACCACAAAGGTTCTCTCTAGCACCATAGAGGAAGTAGTGCTGGATTAGATGTCCTTTAGACACACCTCACTCAGAAGTCTGAGCCCTGAAGCACCGATCGCATTGTAGTCATCGATTACCATGTATGGTTTGGTATGCCCCGATGAATTCTCAACTATCGATATGTCATCCTCGTGAAGCTGTATAAGCTCTAGGAAACTCTCAGCCACCTCCTCATGCCAGTCCTCAGTAGCCTATGAGTCGGGATTTCTTCGAAACGTGAGGGATATCTGGTGCTGAAACATGTAAGGAACTAAGCCTATAAGTGTCATCTACCAGTACCGCCAGCAGTGTCTGCTAACCAACAGGTAGTGATGTAGCTGAAACACTACCCGAAGTTATTATCTCAGGCATTGGTCCATATACCGAAGCCTCTTCACTAAACATACCAACCTCATGGTCACTCACTAGAAATCACTAGTAGATAAGTCCACTATCCTCTCTACTAGTGTCTAAACTAGGCGTAGAACTCTAGGAATCGCCTCCATCCTGTCCACTAGTGCCTGTTAACCGTCTCACCTCAAAATCTGAGAGGCCTATACTACCCAGCAGGTGGTGGTGCTTCTGGTACACCACCTGATGGTTTCAACATTGTAAGAGAGCCCCGCATCGGAACCTCGTATCTCGGTGGGCCGTCATCTCGTATAACACTCGGAACCCTAGCTGGCTACTATTGTGGGGCCATCCTGAAAAGAGACAGGTGCGCCAAGGTCAACAATTTATACCTGGTGATCTGACACAAAGTAATCATAAAAAAAAACTTTTGAAACACACATGAAATCAATGTTTTTGTGCACTGAGTCAGAAATCAAAAGTCAGGGTCTTGGTGTACGGATACGTCGACCGCCGCACCAACCCTGGACTCCCTGGACTGAAAACCACACTCAATACCCTTAACACTATTTCTTCACAAATATGAAAGATCAGAGTCTTGAGTTCTGTGGTAGAACCGAACTCCTCTGATACTAATTTGTCACGACCCGTCCTCGGGACCCGTGTCGTGACTACCCCAAGCCCACCTTCCATAGGCCAGGGGATAACGACTAGCACCAAAGGCGTAAATCCCAAGAAGAAGGGAAGTAATTTCCTTTATAAAAGTAAACAACACAACAGAGTACAAGCGGAAGCAACCACTAAGTAAAGTAGAAAAACAAACGTGATGAAACTACAAGGGTCCAGAAATACAATCCCAAAAGAAAAGTACAACTACAGCTGAAAGAAAAGTACAACTCAAAAGGGAAACAACTGAAAGGTGACGAGCCACTCCTGGGTTGTCCTCTGGCTTCCTACCTGAAGGGTAGGTACATATTTCCTCCTCAGCACTCCACATCCGTCCGTCTCTTCCGGGTACCGACTGGTAGTGAAATCCACCTCCGGGCACTAACTCGACGTGAGATCCTCCTCCGGGTACCGCCCAGCTCTACAAGCATCAACCACGATCAGTGATGTCCGGCGTCTGCAACCAACACAATGTAGTGCGGGCGAAGCTCGTGCAGGGGTGAGTATACGATACTCAGTAGTGACCCCGAGACCCCCGAAGGTCTCCCAGAATCCACAAAAGATAATCCAAAAAGGAAAGATACAATCACAAAGTAACTTCCAAAACTACTTAGGTATATGCCCATACATATACCTAAGTCATCAATTCCCATTTTGCTCCAACATACGATCCCAAGTTCGATCACGTCCACATAAGAGTACAACCCAATCCACACAGTACAACACAAGTCAATTATATCAAAGATAATGATTGGAAGTCAAAAATCATCTCACACATGTATACTTCTTCGTAAGGTGATAGATATTATCAGATGTAGCCACTAATTCATCTAAGCTGGGACCCACGTAGGATACTAAACCAGCTAAGCTGTCGGACCCACATAGGATACAGACCAACTACTCTGCCAGACCCACGTAGGATAGCAAGAATAGAGTCAAACACTGCCAGACCCATGTAGGATAAAATAACAGTAGTCATTGCCATCGAACCCACGGAGGATTTCAGTACGGTCTTCATCGCTGCCGACCCCACAGAGGATTTCAGTGCATTCTTCATCGTCGTCGAACCCACGGAGTATTTCAGTACAGTATTCATCGCTGCCGAAACCAGGGAGGATTTCAGTGCAGTCGTCATCACCGTCGATCCCACGGAAGATTTCAGTGCATTCTTCATCACTGTCAAACCCACAGAGGATTTCAGTACGGTCTTCATCGCTGCCGAACCCACGGAGGATTTCAGTGCAGTCGTTGTCACTGACAAACCCACAGAGGATTTCAGTGCAGTCTTCATCACCGTCGAACCCACGGAGGATTTTAGTACAGTATTCATCGCTTCCGAACCCATGGAGTATTTCAGTGAAGTCATCGTCATTGCCGAACCCACGGAGGATTTCAGTGCAGTCATCATCATCGTCGCAGTCGCAGCCAGCTCTAGGGTTCCCGCACACAGCATGCTCGATTCCGGGAGGGTCTGCTCCACGTGCCAAGGGTTCAATATGTCTACTGACACATAGTCCAGAGATGATGTATCTCAATGTTCCATCTCGATAATAGCAACTCAACGTGACAGACGTCACGTCAAACAGACGCCCAGTCTGAGAGTTATTGGCTTTTTCGTTCTAGGGGCCCGACTTGTTTTTAAGTCAAAACTAACTCGAACACACTCCAACTGCGTCCAAACATCGAGCGAAGTATTCCAAAAGGGCTTTCTCACTAAGAGGAATTCAACAAAGTCAACGGCATGTCAATCGGACGTCCCGAGCTCAAGTTGTAATTGTTTCCGCTCTGAGGGCCCGGTTGGTTTCGTGTTCGAACCAACCCGTCCATACACAAAGTTCTCTGAAACCTTTAGTGTAATATAAAGAAATTACCTTCTTGATCCAAGGATCTTATCACAACTGACGGTGTGTCCATCGGAGGTTCGTAGCCCAAGTTACGGGCGTTTGAACCAACCTGTCTGTTTTTAGGGGGTTTTGGGCCCGGACCGACCCGACCCGAGTCTGGGTCTGGCCCATTAGGGCGCGGCTCGGCCCAGCGCGAGTGGCCCGACGTGACCTGTCCGGCCCGGTGCGGCCGGTCAGGCCTGGGCGGCCAGCTGGCGTGGTAATTAAGCCACACCCCCTCTATTTCCGGAATGGCTTGGTCGTTCCGATTTATTCCACCGCCATGGCTCAGGCACGACAGTTTTGTTCTGGCGGCGCCCCGCCGCCGCCGCTTTCCGCGGACAATCGGACGCGCTCCGGTGGTCCGTTTTGCTCGTTGCCTTCGCCAGCAGTCCTCCCGGGACCCGACCTTCACTGCGGAGGCTTCAAATTGACATTGCGGTCCCGTTTCTTTATCGCCGTCGATCCACATATAAATAAACAAACTATGGAGGGTTGTCGGGCCGTGTTTGTTCATCCCGCACCCTCCTCATTAGGTGTTATCAAATGACAAACATTTAATCACATGCTTTTAATCATTGACGAGGATATAATTTATTCAAGTATAAATTATATGAATATTTTTCAATTAAATACCCATGCACGAGGGTATAATTCACATAAACATTATATATGAAAACCCACTACCTTGATAAGGAGTTGACGATCGAAGAACGTCGCAGAAACGACGTTGTGAGGTAAATCTTAGTATGAACTTGATGGAGATCATCCGAGGTGGAGCGGCGTCTCACACAGTCTGCGGAGAGGAGAATAAAGGCACGACGATCACTCCTTGCGTTGACGGAGTTCTTTGTCGAGGTCTTGACATTATTCACGTTCTTCAATGTGGAAGATGATGTTCTTCGAGACATTGGTTATTCCCTCCCCAAACTCCACACAACGAACCAACCAAAATAAATAAAGACTTTTCCTTAATTTACTCACACATTCCAACAGTTTTTAGAATTCAAAAACTAATTCAATTAATTAATGTGATCAATTAATTGAGTATAGAGTGTGTTGTCATTCATTAAAAGAGAAGAGGTTAAGTCACAACATTAATTACAAGGATGATTTTAAGAGGATTTTTAAGTGGTTAGGGGGAATGTGAAAAGGTGGGGGCTCGTGTAGGCCCCACCATCTCCATTATTATCCTAAGGGAAGTTAGAAACCCAATGGGTCCCGCTCCAACTCCCAAACCTAGGTGTTAAACCACATAATAGAGGGGAACAGTGTTGTGACAAAACACTTAAACCACAATCCTTATATAAAATTTGTACACAAAAAATTTTATCATTTTTTTATTCTAAATCCTCATTTTTTTAAACCTCAACCCGCACGTAACGCAACTACGACAAAGGTCCCCCGAAGCATTTATCTACGTTGCGAGTTCATCGGTGCCCTAAGATTTTAATTCCGAGAACTGGTTCAAAAAAGAGAAAAACCCGCTAATTCGTTCATCGAACGTACTCAAGCTAATCTTCGGAAAATGATTCCGAACACACCGGGCTCGGAATCAGGTGCTGTTAGAAGCCGCAGTCTCGTAAAATTCCAAAGAAATTATGAAAAAAATTTCCTTGAAATTTCTGGGTCTTTACAATTATTGGAAGGGGAATTGATAATAATATTTACTACATAAAGGGATGATAATATGTGAGGATAAGGATTGGTGAGGGTGGTATTTATTGGTAAGGAGAGGGTTGTTTTTTATTAATATATTCACTAGTTTATTATTTTGGATCAAGCCTATAAATATTATTGATTTCTAGGAATAAATAAATGAATCTGTATTTTTTGAATCAATGGGTTTTTATAACATTCATGTATAAAAATTCTTGTATTTGGCTTATAATGTCAAATATCGTAAATTACCATATTGCAGTATTCACCAAAAATTCAATTTTCCTTGTAATATCCAAATAATTCACCGTATCCATTTTCCGACATGTATATTTAAAAATTGGATTCCGTTTTTTTAAATTAATTTTACAAATTTAAAAAATTTAATTTTAAAATAAATGTATCATTTATTTAAAAAATAAAAATTTTAATAGTATGATCAATTTTTTTGAACCTTTGAAAAAAACTAATGTTACATAAAATTATGTTATATGTATAATAAAACTTATAGTAGTTTATAAATTTATATTAAGTAAATAAATTTTCTTTTAAAACATTATATCAATTATTAAATTGTTAATAAATATTTATGTCTAAAAAAATACAAACACTTAATTTCTCATTTTTTAAACATTTATTTAATTATACCTAGATATAAATATATCAATTTTTATAAGATTACTAGATTTTATTTTATAATTTCGTAGGTTTGGTTAATATTCTAATAGCTATATTACTTTTATTAATTGTTATATTACTATTTCAATGGTCAAATTTATAATGATAATATAGGTTCCTTATTTTTTATAAATACCACAAATTTCATTCATCTTTCATTCACTTTTACTTTCTATCTGGTCATATATTTTTATTTTCAAAATGAATATTATATTATTGTCATTTTGTTTTATTTCGACAACTTGTTTTATGAGAACAATCATTCATGTTGATCGAACATTCCAAATGTTCCCATTCTCCTAATCTTATTTTTTTATTTATTCTCCCTCTGTAATATTTGGCATTCTTATTGGTTTATTTTTTGAAAAATGTATCATTCATAATTTATGAGAATAATGGTTTTATAGTTTTCCTGATTTAATTTAAGTGTTTTATGACATAAGAAGGAAGATTCCATTGATAAAATTTTAGGTCTTTACATTCATCCCCACTTATGAAGTTTCACCTTCAAATTTTTATTTTACATATTAAAGTTAAAACAGTTGGGGATATTTCTCATTAATCACCTCATCCATTTCACTTTTCAGCTCTTAATACTTCTAGTTTCTCCATAGTACCTTGATCAGGTGAGTGGTATTATTATATAGAACATTGTCTCTATGGTTTAAAATATTTATCTGCTAATCCTCATAAGAAATATCATTGTCCTGCTGTACCGCCTCTAAGTTCAATACATGTGAGGGATCTGGAATGTACATCCTGAAGTGGGATATATAAAATACATAATGTATATGATACATTAAAGGTAGAAGTTCTATTCAATTGGCTAAAACTCTGACACTATCCACACTATCAAATGGGATAATTTACATAGGACATAGATTTAATTTCCTCCCAAATATCATGACTCTCTTATATTGAGATATGTAAAGGAATACCATGTCTCAAACCTCAAACTCATGGTCTCATCGATAATTTTATGCATAGCTCTTACGTCAAGTTTGGGTATCCCTAATGTTCTACAAAATTCTCTTTGCCTTTTCAATTATTTCCTCAACCATTTCAAGTCCCAATAGCTTGTGTTCACCAAATTAAACCTTTCATGCATGTGTTCTACATATTTTCCCATAATGGTATTCATATGGACTCATTTGGATTATTGAGAGGACACACTTTTTATAAGTGAACTTGACCAATGTAATATGTCGATTTCATTGACTTTGAAGTCCATTATGCATTCTCTCAACATGTCTTCTAGTATCTAAATAATCTACTCATTTTGGAAATTATTTTGGGGGTAATAACTTATAATAAATTTGAACTCAATATTTTGATAATATTGGATACTTTTCTATAATATGAAGGTAAAACTCATATCCTGATCTCATATAATAGATAATGGTACTCCATAAATTCTCACCACATCCAGTTGTATATCTCTGCATATTGGTCCTATGCAAATTCCTCATGAATCTTAAAAAAGTTGTCAATCATTGAAAGATGATCCACAAAGACACATACAACATTATTTTCTTTGTATGTATTCATAAGTCCATTGATAAATTATATAGTGATTTCTTCCCATTTTCTTATAGGTATGGGTAATGGTTTCATCAAACCCTTATACTTTTTTCAATGCAACCTTAATTTTCTTACATACCATATGCTTTGATGTTTATTTAGTGATATCCTTATTCATATTTTCCCTATAATAGTTCCCATGGAGATCTCAATAAATCTTTGTTCTCCCTTGTTAAACATATTAGGTTGATCTATTTACATCATTTAAAATCTATTTCCTTCTCTCTGGGAAGGAATGGTACACATATTCATGTTTTTTTCTAAAAATACTTCCTTATAATTTTTTAACACTAATGATTTCCACTTTCTTATTACATCCAACTTTTTTATTATTTTGACATCATATTTTTCTTATCAATATTATCTTCTATAAAAGGGATGGTTGAGAAATAATTTAGGAAAGGAATGAGGATGTACCATCCATTAAGATTTTAATGTACATCCTTTGAAAGTTTAGGAATATTTGATCCATCTCAATTATCATCATTGATAAAGATACATGATACTTTCGACTTAATGTATATTTAACTATATTCATTTCACCCAGATGGTAGTGGATTGAGTAGTCATAACATATGATGATATATAACTGTCTTCATTGGTTTATATTAACATCTTTTTTATGAATATATATTTCAGACTTTTATGATCCTTATATATATGTCACACTTCTACCCATAGAGATAATTTTTTTAAATTTTCATCATGAAAATCAAAAAGGACAACTCTATATCAAGTGTGGGATAGTTTTTCATCAGAATATGAAAATTCCATAAGTATTGGGCTATCACATTATCATTTTTCATTATTAGAATGCATATGCCCTTATTTTTGGCATCATAGAATACCACAGAGAGTTCCCCACTTGTCTATAATATATGTACGGGTGTAGTGATAAGAATATTTTTCAACACTTTAAAGTAGTAATAACAATAATTGATCCAAGAAAAAATCACCCACTTTTTATTCATCTTGTTTAGTGGGTTTGATAATTTCAATAATTTTTTAAAAAATCCTCTTTAATTCACATCTATACAAAACAAATATGGATTTTCATTGCATATTCTTTTCTAGGACACTCCTCAATCACCTTTTTTTAAAAGGGTCTATAGATATCCCTTTTATGGTGATAACATGCCCAATAATGATTATTATTTCATCTAGAACTCACATTTATAATAATTTTCATATATTTTATCCCTTCACAAAGTCTTTAGAATAGTATTTTAATTCTACACATACTGCTCCATTATCATGGAGTACATCATGATATCATCTATAGAAACAACCCCATTTTTTGAAGTTACTATCTCGAGAATCGATTCGTTAACTCCATGAATATTTTTGTACTATTGGTGATTTCTATGTGAATTATTGTGAATTGATATTGTCAATATTTTTTTAAGGAATTATTTAGAATATCTTTCGTGTTTACCTTTAATTGGTGATATCTCGATTGAAGTTCCACATTAGAAAAATATTTTTCCACACATAGGTGATCAAAGATTCCATCTATATTTGGTAGAGGATAATTGTTCTTTGTCATGATTTTTTAAACACATGATAATTATTGTAGAGGAATATTGGACCATACATCTTCTTGAGGAAGAGGATTGGAAGACCCCACAGTGAAGCACACAGGTATATAAAAACCATTTTCCAGAATATCTTGTAATTTCTTCTTCAATTCCTCATACTCAATGATGTAAATACTCTAACAAGTATTTCATATTTTTAGATATATAGGTATTAGAACAATTATTATCTCAACCTCAAATTCATGATAATGACCAGAAAATTCATTAAGGAATACATCATTACAGTCCCACACAATGGGATAGTCTTCAAGAATGATCCTATCTATTGTCTAATCATTTGAGATAGATATACTTGATCATAAGGACATAATATATAAAATAGAGATAACCATTCTTAAGGATATTTATCCTCATCATTAAACTTTTACAGATTTGGGGGATACCTTTGTATATGAAGAATGATTTCCCTTTGTCGACAGTTAGTGTTGGTTTTGTATAAATAAATCCGGTCAATTATCAATATAGAATCAATCTCCACTAAAGGGAGTAATAATATATTTTCTGGGAGGTTATGAAAATAATCATTAATTAGGGAGGTATTATATACATTAAATTAAATAATTTAACCATTCAATATTCTCATAGATAACTTAACCTACATTTTTAGGTGGTGTTTGAATGGTTATAATAAAATAGAAATATATACAAGAATGTTTAGAGCTAGAATCAAATAGTATGTTCACTATTATTGAATGTATAACTAGCGTACCTATCACCACATAATTATCATGCTCCTTTTTAGAAGTAGTAATATAATATTTCCTTTTATAATTCCTTGGATGTTATGGTTGTTGATTATCTCTAACAAAAAATTTCTCAGGAAATTAGATCAGATAATGACCAAGTTTCTTGTAGTTGAAACACTTAAATATATGCTGAGAGTTAATATGATCCTTCATTTATTCTTCTGAATAAGTGGTATTATTCAAATACCTTCAAAAATAATTATCTTTATTCCCATCTATTCCACCTTTGAAGCATATCCTCATTTCCTTTAGATAGTTTTTGGGATGCTTCCTCATACTCTTTTGATATGTGGGATGTTGGGTTCTCATTCATTCATGGAATTTATCTATTGATCCTCCCATATTAAACTCTATTTTACACTATTATTTTAGATCCCAAGAGACCAATTGAATTAAAAAATATTAATCTCAACCTTTAGGTCACATAGAGAAATCTCATCATAGCTTTCAAATTCTTGAATAACTAAGGCTTTTCATAGACCCGGTTTTAATCCACTAAAGAAGCAATCATCCTTACGTTTAGTGATCATGACATTGACTGAGGCATATTGTGAAAGCCTTCCAGAGATTTCATTGTATGTTTTGATATATTATTATTTAGTTTTCATCAGTATGTTTAAATCCTTATCCATATTAATATGGAAATCTCATAGAAAATGTTTATTAAAAAATATTTTCTTGAATCGTTCCCAATCTATGAAATAAATTTCCTCCTTATACGTTTTTTTAGATTAGTGTCCACCACTAACCATCTTTTTCATCAAAACTATAGACCTTAAATAATAATTTCACTTCTTTTTATCATTAGAGAATAGAGAATATCTTCCCAATGCAGTTAATATATTGTTCTGTGATGAGGGGATTAGAAGACACAGTATAGATAGTATATCTTTTTTGGCATAAAATATTCAACTATAACATAATATTTATTATATTAAGTAGGGTCATATACATGATTAAAGTTATTATTCCAAATTTTATCCAATTAATCATGTATTATCACGATATTTGGAGATCCCATTCCCATTATTTTTTACATTTCACTATAGAAACCATCGCATTGCCAATCACATTGGTTGTTAGCCTGATTTACGCTCTTTCTATAAGATAACTAAAAAATTAAATTTAAATTTTTGGGGGCTTGAATATATATAATATTAGAATATAAAAATTAAACTTTGATCATATATGTATAAACCTATAAATGAAAATTGTATCATAACTTTTGATTCCCTAAGTTTCAACATAGCTTATTCGTGGTGATATAAATATCCCTTGGGTTCTTACTAAAATTTTTCTAGTCCTAATTCACAATAAAACATAGACCATTATTTGATACCAACTACAGTGACCCATGCCTTTTATGAATATTATTATAAGATTTCATGTGTAATGTTTTTTGAAAACAATGAAAATGATAAAAAGTCTAGTGTATTTAGAAGACTAGGTACATGTTTACAAAAAATGAAACTAAATCAAAACAAAATTTCTTTTAATGTTAATATTGATATCATAACTCCCTTTAAGATCCTATAACTTAATAGGATAACCATTAGAATACATTGACAAAATGGATAAGCTGAAAATCCCAGTAGGAGAAAAAACATGAGAGAAATCATACCACATTAGTTAGATGGAATAACATGATAACATAAAAGGAATGGATAATGAATAAAAAATGGAATACTAACATATATAACAAGTAATTATAAGATCATGGAAATATTAAAATTTGTAAATAACATATACATGATATAAAAAATAGTTAAATCTAACTACCATTTCTATATCACATGGTGGACAAAGTCCCATAACAGATGAGGTTTTATCTTTAACCCCATAAATTATATCTCACAAAACTAAAAATTACAAAATTAATGGGAGAGAAATATTGGATCACCCATCATGAAACACCCATCCTAACATCTTCATTCATATGTGTTCCATGTAACGAATCAAAAATATTAAAAAAACATAAGAGTTTCCCATAGAATGAAATGGGAAACAAAATCATGTCATAAGGAAAAACCAAAGGTTGTATCATATTAGTATCTATGAAAAAAGGGATTTAAATCATAATTTAAAATTAATGAAGTAAAATAAGAATATATAACGATAAATTATGTCCAAACAAAGTGAAAACATGTAAAATTGTTGTTATGTAACCTACGAAATGTGCTGCTTAAGCAGGGGTTTAAGCGAACAGGTAAAGAAACATGAAAAGATGATAGAAAATAAAAATTTACATAAAACCAGAAGTGAAATAAAATGTTTTAAAAATAATCTATAGTTTTTTATAAATCTTTTATGTTTTAAAAAAATTTAATTAGTGGTACATTAAAAGAGAAAAATAAAAAAGAGAAGTTCTCTTTAATCAGCCTTTCCAAAGGAATTTACACTCAAACCTTTAATTCATGTACATAACAATAAAATAATGATTAAATAAAAATGGTATATGTGATAGAGACATATATATAGTATATAGAATAATTATATAATAATAATTTTGTGATAAATTGAAGACTATAGAGATAGAATTTAACTTAAATGAAATATGGAGGTTCAGAAGGATCCCTTATCTTATGTCTGAAAGAATTATTTACATTCACTTAATGACTTATATAATCAAATTAGTTTAATTAATTAATAACATATTTTATATGTGTTTTATTTATTATTATTTTATTATATTAATTTTTGATCATTTTAAGGAGTTATAGAGTTCAATTTTATCATTCTGGGTGTATTTGTTTCATGGTTTCATGGTATGTTCGCTTCAATAATATTTTCAATATATTAATAAATGGGAAAAATTTTCAACACTGAAATTATATAGAATTAATGAAATTAATGAATATTATATTATCCCATATATCATTATTTTTTCTAATTTGAGGAATATTCATTTGATGAAATGTTAGTGATAATTATTCAGTATATTTTTTTTTTGTTTTTCTGACCATCATGAACTAGTTTTGATTTATTGAATATTATGTTCATATATTAGTTATAAAACATAAAATAAGTTATAATATACAAATTAATATTTTATTTAATCATAATAATGGTTTTATGACCATACATGAATAAGGTAATTAAAAATAAAAAATGATTACCCATAGAGATGCTTAACACCCATCATTTGGACAATGGATTCGTTTCATTAAATAAGAGCAGATGAGAAAAAAGGTGGGCATAATATATTATATTACAAAAATAAAATAAAATAAAATAAAATATACTATAATTATTTTTATTTTAAGGATGAATTAGGTGGATAGAAGGTACCAGAATAAATGATATTAAAAGTGATGGTTTGAGAAAGTTACCTCTAGAGTATCACCTCCTTGAAAGGAACCTTAAAGAACATTGAATTTGAATATTTATAAGACCAAAAAAACATGGACATTAGGAATAGGATTAAAAAGGTAATTAGGTAAAATATTTACAAGAGAAAAGTATTAAATGTTTTAAGGATAAGGGGTGTGGAGGGTGGTATTTACAGTGGAGGAGAGTGGTGTTTTTTTATGATATTCATTAGTTTATCATTATGAAACTAGACACTCAATAGGGTTTATTAATATGAATAAAAAATCAAAATAGTTCCTGAGAATTCAAATAAATGCGTTTTTACATCATACATGACTCAAAAAATAATTTATTTGACTTATAATTTTAATTATTTTAAATTATAGTATTTCAATAATCACCAAAAAACCATTATTTCTTAAAAGTATGAAAAATTAACACTAGAAATTTTTCCATGTGTAGATTAATAAAATGGAATCCATTTTAGGGAAAACAATTTTAAGTATTAAAATTTTAATTTTTAAATAAAATCATCATTTATTTAAAAAATACTTATTTTAATATTATAATCTATTTTATAACCAATAGAAAAATTAACTAATGTTAATTAAAATTATATTATAATTAAAATATAACATAATATTAATTTATAATTTTATTTTATGAAAATAAATTTTCTTTTTAATCATTATATTAATTATAAAATTGTAAATATTAATTATGTTTTATAAAAATACCAATAGATAATTTACTATATTAAAAACAAATTATTTACTTATAACAAGATATAAATATATCATTTTTTCTTTATCATATACCTAAATTTTATTTTATACTTTCATAGGAATGGTATCTATTAAAATAGGCATATTATTATTCCAAATAGTCAAGTTACCAATCTAATCTTAAGATTAATATTAGTTATATGGGTTCTTTAATTTCATTAAATACCAATTACTTCATTCAATATTTATTCACATCAACATTTTCTCTTGGTTATGTATCTTCATATTCAAAATGAATAATATAATATTAAAATTATATTTTATTTCTACAGCTTTATGCATGAGTATGGTTATTCTATTAGATCCAGGAGATCAAAATTTTCCTATTCTTATTATATGATTTTCTATTTATTGTCACCATGTTATATTGTTCATTCTTATTGGGTTTTTACTGACTATTGTATCATTCCTCATTTATGTGAATAATTTTATTATTGGGGTCTCTATGTGACTTATGAGTATTATGAAATAATAAGAACATTCCATTGATAAAATTTTGGTCAGTTACAACAAAGGCCATAAAAAATATATTTATGAATTCATTTATTATTAGAAAATAACATTTTATAAACACTTTCAAAAACATGAATATAGAGGAGAACGATTCCCAATCTAAAAGAATATTCAAGATCTATAACACTTATAATCAACTATATTGATGTTTATTTAGTCAGTAAATAAGAAATATTTTACAATCCACGTTCATAAATATAGAATAATATAATAGATTTTATTTAATAAAATAATTGAATATAATTTATCCCAAGGAACATTGAACATAATCAATCCCAAAAAAGAGAATACATTGTAACATAAAGCCTTTTTCTACATTGGTAACTCTTCAATCGCAATCCCTATGAAAGAATAATATCCAATGAAACTTTAAATATCACTAAAATAAGGATATTAATGATTTATTATTTCAAATCTTAATTATATAAACCTAAAAAATGAAGGTAGGTTCATCTCATAAACTTATATCACTAGGAAAAGTAAATTATTATTAATAACTCTTACAAAGATCATATAATTTAATTGAGAATTAATAAGTGAATAGATTATGAAAAAAATTGTAAATCCAAAAAAAAAAATATATAGTAAATAAATTTATTGATCAATTCACAGATAATAAGGGCATAACAGAGTCAATCTAGAAGTGTTATGACCCAACGAAAGGAAATTAAGTTATAAAAATATTTACCACTTGGTTGCTTTCAAGTCAAATCCCCATAGAAAAAGTAATTCAATTCGACAATTAAAATTAAATTAAGTTTGAAATAATCAGGATATAAAATGTTAAATAATAGTATATACACCTTATAAATCAAATTTGGTTCATAATATGAAAATATTCCTCAATGAAGGAAAATTGTGATGGAATCACTTACGTTGAGTCCAGAATTCCATTTTATATACATTAACTCCAATATAATAAACTCATATCAATTATTTTATTTATAAATAATTTTTATAGGTTTAATCCCTTATTTTTTTACTATTTTTTCTTATATCATAATTTTATAGTTAATTACTTAATTAGTAAAGTCTTTGTTAGGTGTTTTCAAGTTGTTTGGTTCATAAGGTCAAAATGACTTATATAGGTTGAACGAGGTTAAAGAAGTCAATATCCCATCCTATTTAGAATAATATTAATGAAATAATTATAATTTTTCTAAAAAAAATTATAATTTTTAAACCTATCATGAAATTTGGTTATAAAAATTTACTACATTACATATTTTGAGATGGTAGTTCATACGTATGCATGAGTAAAGTTTCTATTTTTCCATGATCATTATCGAAAGAATGTAAGTTTTATTTTATAATGAAATAATTTCAATTATATCATAAATATTATATTAATTAATTAAGCATAGTTATATATATCATCCATGTAATGTGTGATGATAATTAATCACATTTCTTCATAGAGGTGGTAGTCCAAACATAACCATGAATGGCGTTATCATTTTATTATTGAATGGAAAGGTAATAAAGTTAAAGATATATTATCTTCTAAAATGATAAATATGCCAAGAATATTCTATATAATAATTAATTCTATCATTAAAAACATCTATGATAGTTGTTCATTGAAAACAAATTACATTGGTCCACGAGGTTGTAGTCTTTTGTACACATGAATGGTGAATTCCTTCCCTATTTTGTGGGGGATAGAGATGGATATAGGATTTGATAGTATCATAAAAATATATTAGTATATTTAATATACTTAATTTATTATATAATAATTTTTTGTAATATCTAAATGAGTACAAAGAAAAAATACAATAGAAATGCTCGGTTTAAGAATGATACCTCTTCTTTAGAAAATCTCCCTTCCTTAACAAATGAACACTATTAAGGATAATATTCCTTCATAAAAATCATATATAATGTGTGGATGGATAATAAAAATTTATTTTTTAGATAATGGCATAAAATTTAGGTTTCAAGGGTGAAGTAAAGAGAAGAAGACATTCCCTTAAATATGTGAGGGAAGGGGAACTCATGAAATTTCATAAAATAATAAATTATTTTAAATTAATTTTCAATTAAAAAATTTCTCAGAATTTATTTATTTAGAATATAGGATGATTACGGTTCAAAATAATCTCATGTAGTAAAAAATTATGTATTGACTCTATTTTTACCATTATATCGTAGTTTTAACCCCTCATTAACACTTTTCAATATTATCATTACAAAAATATTTTGTAATAATAAAGGGTCATGATTTTTAATATAAATTGAATTAATGGCCAATAAATGGACCATGGATGATAATTTAAATAATAATCTAATATATTGACTAAATCTATGATTTTTAAGAATTTTATATCATTTAATAAAATATTATTTACTTTAAAATATGATTAATGTCAAATAGTATAAATATTCCTTACCATGAATTTAAAAACATCAAGATAATTAATAAAATTGGAACCTAATATTTTAATACATTCATAAAATTTTACGTTCATCTTTACGTTTCATGGATCACATTAATTATAAAAAATTATATTACATTTAATATTTTTAATATCTTTTAATCAATTTTTCTATTAATTGAATAACTAATGTGATGGTGTTGCATAAGTATTATTTTAAGTATTTTATATATTAAAAAATATAAATAAAATTTAATGATAAATATAAATTAATTATAATTCAAAATAATTAATTATAACGGAATATATCCTCTATTTATACCCACGTTATAAATATTAGAGATATTAAAAACAATAGTGTGACATTTTTACTTTTCATTAAAAAAAATTATAAATATAATAATCAATCCAAAATGAAAATATAAGTACCTAAAATAGAGTAATATATGATTATTAAAAATATATACTCATACAATAATATTAAAGCACTTCCTATTGTCATTTTATTGTCCTTGTCACATGATTTTTATCCCTTAACTACCTGATTTACCTTTTACTGTGGAAATAAAAAATTACCATTGTTACTATTCATATAGGATAAAAATAGAAGTTTCCTATTTTAAAAAAATTGTAACTAATTATTTTAAAATAATTTATTAATTTTTTAAAATTAAAAACACATAAGTGGATGAATTTAATTTAAAATCAAATTGGAAAATACAATTAAAAATTGGTTTTTCATAAAAATTGGTATTTTTAAATATAAAATGTCTTTATACTATATTCAAGTTTAAAAATAATATAAATTTTAATTAAAATAACCATAATATAACTTGTAAAAAACAATACTTCTATACAAAATCTAGAAATTTGGCATAAATTTCTACCCTGTTATAATTTTCATAAGAATCAATGATCTTGAGTAATGGTATGTTAATCCTGATCAAATGACACATTTATGACCCATAGATTAATAAAGAAAAAAATTTGGTAGATAGAAAATTCTTCCCTATAAAAACATTACAAAAGCATTACAATTGGAATAACCACATCTCTAGCTTCAAATACAATTATCTAGAAAATAGAATTATTATCCAATGCATTTGGGTGATATTTAGGAACACCGATCATATAATCAATATTAGTGTCACCAAGGAGATATAATGTTGCTCAAACCTTATTATAATCTTTTTAGGTCTCCTCATTGATCAATAATGGAGATCAAACCTTTATAAACAATGTTTAAGGACTATATCAGGAATAAAATCCTTGAAAAACTCTATTAAAATGATGTGCAAAACACATTCAGATATCGAAATACGAGTTCCTTTTAGAAACCATTTTTCCAAAAATAAATTACCTAGAAAATTGAAGGATGGGTTCTTTACTAAATAAAAAATGAAATAAAATATGGTAATCCCAAAATAAAATAATGGTTTGGTAGTGGGATTTTTTTTGTCACCGTATTCTTTAAAATATAGCACTTCTTTCATAACATTTTTTTCCCATGCACAAGATATGGATTCCATGACACTATAAATTAAGGAATAATAATCTATCTAAATAATTGAGGAGGATAGGATCATTAAAAAAAATATCCAAAGGATCATATGTAACATCAAGGGTTGTTTTCTTTGATGAATGGAAATACTTTTAAAATATGACTAATATGATTTTTTATGGAAATACCCTTTCACATTGAAAATCACTTTTAAATACTAAAATTTTTTATGTATTAGGGAAATAATTTTTAAACAAATATAACCATGGAAACATACAAATTAATGTTCAAAAAATAATAATTTCCATGACGTTGGGAATATCTATTCATGTTGAAAGCATTAACAAAAAATATTCTTTACAAACATTTTGTAAAGCGAGTCTGATGTAATACATTTGGAAAACGTTAAAAAGTTCATTTTAAAAACAATTTAAAATAAGGTTATAGATCATTTAAAATATATTTATGTAATAATTTCTATTTAAATAAGATAATTTTTCAAAATATTTTATAAAAAAATAATATGAAATTGGATGATTCCTAATTTAAACTAAGATGCAAGATCAATATCACTTACAAATGACTTTTTGATGTTTCATTATTAAATAATGGAGGAAAAGGATAAAAACCCATTCATAGTTAGAATAGAATAAAAATATTTAATTAAATAAATTTATATCATATGATTTTCCCCTCTGAAACCTTGATTATAAATAATCCCAAATATAAAAGAGATTATAACATAAATCATTTTCAACTTTGGTAACTCCTCAATCACAATCCCCATAAAAGAATAACATAAAATGCAATATTAAATATCAAGAGACTATATTTATTAATGATATATAATGTAAAATGGTTATTATATAATCCTCATAAAATAATGTAGGTGCATATCATAAATATATGTCCCAAGAAAAGGAAATTTGAGATGAATGACCTTACAAAGGTAAAATAATTTAATTGAGAATTAACCAATATTGATATTATGTGTAACAAATTTTAATCCATAAGAAAAATGTGTAAATATATAATAACTTAATTTATAGATCATTTTACACATAATTTTAGCCTTATAATTTTAATAAAGAAGATTTTTTACACTAATGATAGAAAATTTTGTTAAGAATCTCTTTACCACTAGGTAAATTTCACATAAAATACCCTTGGACAAGATAACTAAAATTTAAAATTCAAATACCATGATATATAAAGGATTCAATGTATAATATTTAAAATAGGGTTGTTCATACCTTGTAAAATAAATTAGGTTTCTAAGAATAAAATATTCCTTAATGAAATGAAATTGAGATGAGATCACTTGACTCAAGTATAGGCTTTCCATGTATGTCCTTTAACTCATATTCTTTAGACAAGCTCGTTTTATTAATATATAAGAACCTATATAGTTTCCATTATGCCAAAAAATTCATATAGAATGTGGGAGGTGTTTCCATATATCATGGATGAAATATTTATTATGAAATTTAAATTAAATAAAAAAATATATGAACTTTTATAAGTGAGGGGTGGGGCACTAATGAAATTTTATAAAATATTAAGTTAATATAAATTAATATTCAGGTCCAAAGGGATGAAAAATAATTTATATCCACAAAAAGGATTAGTCTAGCTTGAAATAATCTCATAAAATAATAATTTGATAACTTTTGGTTTAGTATTTACTCTTATCTTTTGGTTTTAACCCCTTGTTAACACTTTTCAATCTTACCATAACAACAAAGATTTAATCTCATTGAGGGTAAAAATAGTTACTAAAAATGGGATAAAGGCCCAATAAATGGGTCATTTTTTATATTTTAAACCATATCATAATCATTATGGAGAATATAAGATTATTATAAATTTTATATCTTTTAATAATACATTATTTACTATAAAATATCATTAATGTAATTTTTTTAAAATATTCATTACTATTACTTTAATTAAATCATGAAAACAAATAAAATTAAAAAAAATATTATAATAAATCACTAACATGTCATTTTAATGTATAAATTTTTTAATAACATGAATGATTTAAAAATACATTAATTTTATTATTTTTATATCATTTATTTTATTTTTCTATTAAATAATAAATTAATACCTCACTATTGTGTAAGATTTTAAGGTAAACATTTATTTTATAAAACTTTAAAAAAATTACCATGTTAGATAATTTTTTTACTTTCAATAGAATATTTATTACTGAACATATCTTCTATTTATCCACATGTTAAAAATAATATTATTATTAAAAATAGAACGGTGAAATTTTGGACTTTTATATACATAAAAAGTTATAATGGTCACAATCACTCCCCAAAATGAAAAAAGGCCATATAACCAAATATTGGATTATTAGGGATGATATTTTCTTTTCAAATTGAATTTATTCAAGTGTTATTTCTATTTTATAGTCCTTATCATATTATATTTGACCCAAAATTACCTTATTTACCCTTTACTGTGGTTACAAAAATTGTTATCGTTACTATTTATATTTGGTTAAAATAAAAAGTGGCCTATCTAACAAATTTTGACCTACTGGTTCCAAATAAAGAATAATTTTTTCAAAACTCTATACACATATTTTGAAAATTTTAATTTAAAATTTAATATTAATCAAAATTAAAATTGTTCCGAGTAAACACTTTAAAATAAAATACAATTTTCAATAAAAATATAATTATTTCACTATTCACTGAAAAATCTTTATTTTCATAAAAATAAAATTATTCCACCAAAATATATGTTTTATATCCTAGTTAAAAAAATTACATTTATTTCATAAAATAAAAATACTATATTTTATAAAAATTAATTATAATATTCACTCACAAAAAGTAATAAAATATTTAAAAGAAAATTATTTTTTGAAGAATAAAATAAACTTTCTTAAAATAGAGATCTTTTTTACCATGAATTAAACAATATATTTTAATTGATTATAAAATTTATATATATTTATAAAATTATTTTTCCTTATTCATACCTACCAATTTAAGGGTTAAGTTTGAATATTTACATTTAAATAATAATATTTTATAGTTCATTTACCCTCAATGTTGCATATTTTGAAACAATTGAACACAGTTATTCTATTTAAAATATTAGGATATTAACTTTTACCTAGATATGAAATTGTGTAAAAAAAATTAACATCATCTCAGTAATCATAGGTTAACATTTTAAAATACCTTTGTTGAAATATTACATTGTCAAAATGGTTAACTAAACATCCACTTGCAAAAAAAGAAAGGGAACTATGAAGGTCACATGAAATAACCCAAATTAGGTTTTCAAATAGAAGAAAAATAGTGGAAAATAAAAATCTAGATGTGGAATAGAAAAATAACTATAATCGAATAATATAGAGTAATATAGAGAATGTACATAAGACTCTAACCATCACAAAATCATAAATTTGTGATGGGGTAAAAGACCATTTATTTCTAGATAATAAAATTAAACAGATTATGTTTTCATTTCAATTCCATTTTCCAAGAGTTTAGGAATTCATTTACCATATATAATAATAATATAAAGAAATATACTTGTAAAGTAAAATTTTATATCTTATTCAATTTTCACCACAATCTCATCATTTCTTCTAGAATATGAGAGTTTCAGGTGAATTGTTTTTGCATCCAACACATCCATTGGATCATATACTTTAACAAAAGGTTAATAAGGAATTTACATTGTCTTTAGACATCAAAAAACCTATTATGGTTATAACATGGTAAGATAATTCCCAAAAATTAACTAACCTTTGTATCAAAAAATAATGCATTATTCTTCAAAATTCAACAGAAATACCCAAAGTTTATACTAAATCACTGAATAAGTAGCTATATTTAAAATTATTCACCATATTCCTAACCAATATTGAAAACTAAAAATCCTAAGGATTTGATCAAACATTACTCACTGATAAATTTTAGATTTATCTCCAAATAAATATAGTCACGTATAAATTCACATAAACAAAAAGGAATATTCCCTAATAATATAATATCCTAAAATCCCCATAAATCCACCTTAAGATCATATATGAAACCAAAATATTATTAAACCTTTACTCCTAAAATAATACATCATTTTAAACGTAATGGTTTCATATACCTAAACTAAATAAAAAAATATCTGAAAACACATTATTCACCATAAATTCTATAACTTAAAAACTGAAACGGGTTTCTATAACAATGAACTTATGATAAAAAAAATATTATAAGCCATTGTTAATATCCATTACTATTAAGATACATCAAAAATGAAAAAAAAATATGGTCTAAATTTTTTTTTCTCATCCCATCTCAAGTACCAAATATAATAGCCTCAAACCTGCACTCCTAGATCTGGTGCTAAAAACATACAAATTTCATTTCAATATTTGGTACTGATAATTGTAACATAATTTTTTATATAAAAAACATAAAATATTTAAATGAAATATTGGATCACGTACTAATCCATAGACCATTGAGGATTAGATTTTATAAAATTAGGGAAAACTATAAATAACATAGATTCATAAACAACAATTTTATAAAAATCAACATCATTTATCACTATAACAATATTTCCATATTCCACATAAATTCATCAACATCTTACAATGTTCCATTCACATATGAAACCTTAATAGACTCATGTATTTTTACCTCATTCTTCAAAACCTGGGGAATATGAAACATAATATTGGTGAGATCAAATGATCAATAAGGTTGAACATAAGCTTTAAGAATTGAATATCATCAATAAGAATAAGATAACCATGAATGAAATGATCAAAGGGAATGAGATTAATCATAAGAGAACTCATACCAATCAATACTTGTATCATAAAGATTGATTCATGTTATAATATTTTACCATTATAAAATAGTCATGAGAATCCTCAATCTTTAGGAATTGGATATCAAACATGATCAATGGAAAATTTAATAAACCATAGAAATAATAAATAGATTTTTTACTTTAGGAAATACTCTTCATAAAACCATGACAAAAGCCTTACAATTAAAATAACCATACTGATGACTTCAAATATAATTTTCTATGGAATATAATCATTACCCATAGAATTGAATCACTATCTATGTGAAACTATATAATAAAATATATTAATACCCCGAATCATATAAAATTTCCAAGGAAAATATCATGAATAAAACCCTTGAAAAACTCTTTTAAACACACTGGAAAAATAATTTCAGATACCAAAATATCCCATTATTTTAAAACTTATCTCCATAACCTAAATCACATATAATCATATAAAATTGGGGTTTCTTTAAAGAAAACATTATATATTAAAATATAATCTTAAATTAAAAAAAGTATATGGTGGCAAGAAAAGTTATTTTTGTTGTATATGTTAAAAGATAACATTCATTTCATAATTTGATTTATTAGTGGAAAATTAATAGGATCCATAAAAATATATTTTAAAAATAGTAATCTATCATGAGAAATAATGAGGATGGTATGATTAAAATTTTTCCCCATTGGATCATAAGTAACATCAAGGGCTCTTGTTGTGGATGAATTTAAATTTCATTAAAATATCAATAAAAAAATTCTTGGGGAAAATATCATTTTCACATTTAAAATATGTTTTAAAAACTACAAATTTATGAAATATTGTAAAAAAACATTTTCTTTTAAAATAATCCAAAAATATATATAATGTAATATTCAATGAAAATAATTTTCATGATTTTTGGAAAATATTTTCATGTTTTACATGATAAATTTAATACTATATTAAAACATTTTGTAAGAGGAATCTATGGAGACCCATTTGTAAAAAAGTTAAGCATTTTTTAAAAAAAAAGTAAAATAATTATAAATATCCTATAAAATAAATTATAATTTTTTTTTATTTATATAGAATACTATTTTTGAATAAAATTCATAAAATATGGATATAGAAGATAAATTTTCCAAATCTGAAAGAAGATAGATGATCAGTATAACAAACAAATGACATTCAGGATGCTTCTATAATAAATACAGGAAGTGGTGTAAAATAAACTTGTAAACCACATTAATAACAACATTACAATGAAATATAGGTGGTTCTAGAAAATAAGACCATATTATTTCCTACCATGGAACCTTGAACAAAAATAATCCCGAAAAGAATGAAGATTGTAACTTGAAGCCTTTCCTAATTTTGTAATTTTTCAATCTTAAGATACATTAAAGAATAAATTCAAATGAAACAATAAATATCCTTAAAATATGTGTATTACTGATATAACATGTCCAAGTTGATATATATTCAACTCAGAAAAACAATATATATGCATATAACAAACATATATCCCAAAGAGAGAAAATTTGAGAGGAATAATGCTTTCAAATATCACATCATTGAACTAATAATTAATCAATAAAGATATTATGTGTAAAAAATTTAATCTCATAAAAAAAGTTTAAATATATAAGAAATAAAATATTAATTAATTCAAACATAATAATGGAATAAAAAATTCAATGAAAAATAGTTATAACCCAATGAAAGGAAATTGATGTAAGAAAACCTTTACAACTTGCAATCCTTCAAGTCAAATCCCCTTAGTTAAATTAATTTAAACTGTAACATAGAACAATATAAAATATTAAGGATTTGGGATATTATGTTTAAAATATGTATTATATACACCATATTAAATAAATTAGGTGTATAACAATAAAATAATCCTTAATCAAAGGAAACTGAGAAGAAACCCCTTACCTTGAGTCCATACTTTACATGAATTTCTTTTAACTCATATATAATAAACTCATAAAAAATATTTTATTTCTTAATAAACATTTATAGGTTTAATAATTTATCTTTAAACTATTTATTTAATTTATCTTAATTATATACTAAATTACTTAATCAATTAAGTCTACATCAGGTGTTTTAAGGATATTTAGTTCATAAGTTTAAAATAACATTTGTTGGGTAAGTAAGGTCTAAGTGGTCATTATTCTATAATGTAAATAATAATTTTAATAAAACCGTTATAATTATTATACATAAATTATAATTTTAGAACCTATCATGATATTTGGTTATGAAAAATTAACTACGTTACATTAATGGAGACGGGAGGTCGTACGTACGCATGAGTAACATTTCAATTTTCAATGATCATTATTGAAAAAAGGTGAGAATTAATTTATCATTATAGATTCATAATTATATCACAAATACATATTAATTCATAAAATAAACTTATATATATCATTAATGTGATGTGGTTATGAGAAACAAGTCACATCATTTTGTGCAGGTGGGAGTCCAAATGCACACACACACGACGCAATCATTTTTTTATTCAATGGAAAGGTAAGAAATTAAATGTTATATTATAATTAATAATAATAAATTTATCATTAATATCATATATAAACATTAATTCCATCATTATGACATGTTTTATTGGTGGTGATTGAAAATAAATTAAATCGATCTACGAGGCGGTAATATGGCGTACCAATAAACATTGAATTCCATTTCAATTTTTTGGATGTTGGATATGGGTTTAGGATATTCCAGTATCTCTAAAATATAAATATATATATAATACTAATTTTATTATATAATCATGTTAAATTAACATTCGAAGGATGTGGAAAAATAAATAATACTAAAACAATCAGTTAAAAATGATTCCTCTTTTTCAAACAACCTCTTCTTCTTCACAGCTTAATACCATTGAGGATGGTATTATAGAATAATTGAGGCCTTTAGAATGTGTTTATGGATTTTAGCAAGGTATTTTGGTAGATATTTACTAAAAATGTATTTATTAAGAGTGATGTAAAGAGAATAATACATTTACTTTTATAAGTGAGGGGTATGAAAATATTTAAATTTATTATAATATTAAACAAATATAAATTCATTTTCAATTCCAAAGGGATCAAAAATTACATATTTATAATTTATGTTGAGTATTTTTTGGAAATAATCTATTCTAATAAAAATTTTATAAGTTCTTTAAACGTTTTTACCCTTATGTATTGGTTTTATCCAGTCCTTAAATATTTTCAATCTTATAGTGAGAACATTGTTTTTTACAGTTTTAAGGCCCTGATAGTTATCATAAATGATTAAAATCCACATAAATTGAACCTGTATGACATTTTAACCCATATATTAATTAATTTTTTTTATATAATTTTTTTATTGAATTTTATATAATAAAATGAAATATTATTTAATATAAAATTTCATTAATATCAAATTTTAGAATGATTCATTACAAAGACATTAATAACATTAAAAATATGAATAAAAATAAAAATAGATATTTTAAGACATCCCAAAATGGTCATTTCCTTCTACAAAATTATTCAATCACATTAATTATCTCAAATTATATTAATTTTGATATTTTTAATAATATTTATTTATTTTTCCATTAATTGAATAATTATTACATCAGTGTTGTATAAGAACTTATGTAAATTATATATTCACTTGAAATTTGAAAAAAGTATGATGATTAAGATAAATATTTTATATTTATAATTAATATTTATAACTTATTATATCCTCTATTTATCCCTATAATAATAATATTATAGTTTCTAAAAACCAGAGAGTGATATTTTTTTAATTTTCCTCTCAAAAAATATTATAAATATTGTAATCACCCAAAAGTGAAAAAATACCATTTAAAAAATATTTGATGAGTATTGATCATATGGACACATCTAAAAAAATTAATTCAAGATTTAAGCTCATTTTTTTATCCCTATCATGTTATTTAGAACCCTTAATTACTATATTTTCCGTTTATTGTGGTAAGAAAAATTATTATGGTCACAATTCATATTGAATTACTAAAAGTAACCCATTTACCAAATTTTGACATATTTATTCAAAATATTGAATCCATTATTTCAAAATTCAAATCATATAAGTCTAAGAATATAATTTACAAAAAATCAAGAAAATACGATGAAAATAGTTTTTCAAAATAAATGCCATTTTTAAATATAAATTTTTTTTAAACTAAATAATTTTTTAAAATTAATTTAAAAAAAATTATTATTTTAATTAAAAATTAAATAATTAAACTCTAAAACTAATCCAAAATTTATTTTTAAATTGTAAATAATTTAAAACAAAATATATTTTTTAATAATGAAATTTGGGTTATTGTTTGATCAATTAAGAAAATTTGAGCATTTACTTCCCATTCGAGATACCCTGTATTTAGAACCGATTTCCTGATTTTATATTAAGATGATAATCATGTTACATGGAGTTACCCTATCCATTTTATCTGATCATGACCTAATATTCTATTTTAATTTTTTAAATGGACTTCAGAAGTTATTGGTTATTGAATTGAATTTCAATAAAAATTTTCATCCCCATTTTGTTTGAAAAATCTAATAGAAAATTTATGAACATTAAAGATATTACTCAAACATTTTCAATATATTACCATGGATTTTACGATCAGTATCATTCATTATTTGAGTTTTCTTATAATAACGGTCTTTATTCCAATATATATATTGCACATTTTTTGTGATTTTATAGAAAAGAGTGTTATAATACATCTTTTTAGGGTGAATTAGGAGAAAGAAGTTGATGAGAATGTAGTTGGTAAAGGAATGTTTGTAATACTAAATATGACTTAGCATCAAATGAGGATGACTCAAATTAGGAATAAAAGGAATGCAAATAACCAAATAAATTATCTTTCCTTAAAAAAAGTGATCATGTTTTTTCTTAAAGTAGCTCCCTGGAAATGTGTTCTCTATTTTGGTTAAAATGGGAATTTGAGTCCATGATTACTTATACCATATTATATCCTGGAAAAATTTTGACACGTTTTCAACTTATTGTATTCCCTCTGATTTTATCCCATGTCCACGATGTTTTCCATGTTTCAATATTAATAAAATATTTTATCAGGTGCATCTCATGTTTTGAGCCTTGAAGTAGTTTGGCTTGACGATAAACATTCCTATAAAGATTTTTTTTTCATAATCTTTACCATAGATAAAATGTGTTACCAAATAATTTGATTCACCATGTTAATGTTTTGTGTGAAAACCAATAGTGGAAAATGTACCATGGGAAATCTAAAAATGATACATGGGAAAGGTCTCCCCACTTTTTTAATAATTGAACAAAATTTTTAAGATCTTATTTCATAAATATAGGGGATGTAACAAAAATGGTAATGATATAATAAACCATTTTTATATTTATAAAATTCTTAAATTGGATAGTTATATTAATTATAAAAATATTTAGTAAGTTTTTAAATGAAAAAAACAATAGTGTTATTAAACTCGTATCATATAAGGTTTTATATAAATGTTTAGTTTTTAAATAATTAATTTTAATTTAAAAATTGAATATCATTTTTCAAATCATCATGTTAATATTATCTTATTTTAAATTTTTGTGATTTTTTTGAAAAGATTAAAATATTATTGAATAGTGAAAAATATTGATTTCATTATTAAAAACTGTATTTATTTTCAAGTATTTAATATGTGAATTTTAATTTTTAATTAATTTTAAAATTTCATAATTAATTTTTATTTAAAATAATCTAATTTTTTTAAGAACAACAAGCATGGATATAGTTTAAAATCATTCTTTCATTTAAAAGGAAATTTTTTGAAAAAACTTGTTTTCTTCATGTTTTTCTGTTTTATTTTTAAGATAAATTTAAAAAAAAATCCTTTTTTAATCATGAAAAATTTATTCCATATTTTTCATTAGATTTTCCAATTTTATAAATATTTCTATTTTTTCAAAATCCATATTAACCTTAGTAATATGTGTTTCCATAGTAAAGGGTAATTCAGGTAAATAAAGTTAAAATAATGATAAGGCATAAAGAATGAACCTAAGACATGTGTTAATTTTATTTTATTATTATTTATCATCTATAATCATATTTTTTTCTAATATATATCCTATTTCATATCTTTATGTTGTTATGACATTTATAATATTTTATGTACTAAAATGAAAAAATTTCACACACATTCATTCAGTAAAAATATTATTTTTAACATGGGGATAATCAGAGGGTATTTTAATTACAAAATATTTTTAAAAAATATAAAAGATTTATATTAATCATGTAATTTTAATTTTAATTTTTAGTGAAAAAAATAATTATCTTAAATTCTTAGACAACATTGGAGTAGTAATTAATCAACTAGTAGAAAATTAAAACAAATGATATTAAGAATATTAATAGAAGTATATTTTGAAATAATTAAGGTAAAAATAAAATTTTATATACGGTCGTAACATGTTATAGATTCATTAAAATATTTTTTCTATAATTTAATTTGTGTTCTTGATTTTATAAGACTCCAAATATACGAATAATTATAAAATTGACATTATTAAAAATTTATGAAAATAATATTTTATTAAATGATATAAAATTAATAAATATCCATTATTGGGAAAATATATTTGGATATGGTTTAATACACAACCATGGTCTATTTATGCGCCTTTTTATTTATGGTAACAATATTGACCCTCACCGAGTAAAAAGCATTTTTTATCACAGTAATTGTGGAAATGGTTAACGTAGTGTAAATAACAAATGAAATGGATAATAATGTGACCTAAACTTATCCAACACTAATTATATTAGATTATTTTTACTCATAAACAAAATATATTTTAATGTTAACAATTTAGAGCCATTTAATCCTGAAAATGAATTTATATTTAATTAATAATTTAAGAAATTCCAAGAGTTCCCCTCCCCTTTATTAAAAAAAGAGACCTCTTTTTTTCATTTCAATACACTTCAAAAACAATAATAAAAATATATACCCAATTACCTTCTTTAAAAACCTAATAATATCTTATAGGAATTTATTTATTTTAAAAACATCCTATAAAAGATTTTGTTTGTAAAACATAATAGATTATCTGAATAATAGGTATCGTTCTTCAATGAGTTTTTTTTTGTTTAATTTTTTATTACACCTAATTTAAATAATATTTAACCATAATAAAAGCCGGAAAAAATTATTTCATATAATTTGGTACCTTTGTGTTAATTTAAAAACCTATATCTATCTCCCCTTCAATAAAATGAGAGTGAAAAAACATTTTTTGTTTGTATAGAGAACCGCATCCTCGTGAACTAATGTAATTTATTTTCACAAAACTACCTCATGATTGGATTATAATGATGGAATTATTTTGTATATATAATATTCATTACATATTAAACATTATGAAAATAAAATATATCATTTACCTTCTTAACATTCCATTCATTGAAAAATGATAATGTTGTTCTAATGTACATGTGAACTACTACATCCACTAAGTGATATGATTAATTTTTTATCACCACATAATATGGATGATATAGATATATATAAGTATATTTAAAAAAATATTGTATTTTTATCACTATGGTTGGATAAAAATAATTCATACCTTCTTTTTATAATGATTTTTTAAAAATGTTATTGTTTCGCATGTGTATGAATGACCTACAATCTCCGTGATTGTAACATAGTTATTTTCTCATAACCATATTTAGTGGTATGTTTTAAAATTATAATTTATTTAATTAAATTTTAATTATTTAATTATATTAAATCTCTAGATTATGGAATAATGAGCTCTTTGACCATTGTCATCCTATCGAAGTAATTTTGAACTTTTGAACTGAATATCATAAAAATATCTGACAAAAACTAAAATGATTTTTGAATTGAATATAAAATGGTATCAAATAAAATAAAATGAACAGTTAAAAATAAAAAATTTATTATGAAATTGAAAAAATAAGTTTATTTTCTTGGAGGATAAAGAACGTTCTTAATGATTTAGACTCAAGGTAAGTGACCATTTTTTAAAATCCTCTTTTAATTCTTCCCTTAAAACTCTTTATCTTCCATGTATATAATCTTAAAAACATTATATATATTCATTTTTTGTGAAATAAAATATTTATAAAAGAAATTTTAAGTCTCTTATTACTAATATTTCAAAGGTTTTCCAAATGAATATTTTTGAATATTGTTTCGGATTTCTTTATAAAAGACAAAAGAAATGTTCTATTATAACAAACGTGGAGATAACTAATTTTCCTACCTCCATGTGTGCCACTTAATTTTTTGGATTCATTTATATTCACTAATTTTTTTCTTTTATAAATTCAATATTTTCCTTTTTCTAGTTATTTTTGTATCAAAATATGGGTTATTTAAGACAAAAAAATGTTATATCTTAAAATTTTTTCCACTTCGGTTTAAAATAATTTTTCATGGGTTTTATTATTTTTATAAAACATTTAAATTTTTTACAAAGGGTTGTGATATATTATAAATAATAGTTGACCTTGATATAAAATATATGATTGGTTTATCACCATTAAATCTCACAGGTGGGATCAATATAGATTATATGATAGTGTACCCAAAAAGTGGTCAAATGTATCGGGTAATGATTATATTCTCCAGAGAATTATATTTGATTTCATACATATGGTTATAACACTGAAAATGGTTTTATATTGGTTTTATAATGATGATGTCCCAAGTCACCTTCAAGACTTTTATATTCTTTGAAATGAGATTTCATTTAAATGTTTGATTTCATAATGTAAGATGATGAATGTTTTATGAAAAAATGATCCTCTTTTTAGATAAAAGTATGTTTTAAGAAATAGATCTTCATTAGTTTTCATTTTCTTCATTTGACTAATAGATTTACTCATTTTTTCCTATATTGTGGTTTTTTCCTTAATTTATTTTAAATATTATTCATAAGGTTTATGGGTTGTTCAAGAAAAAGGAATAAGTGAAGTTTCATGTCTTGAAGAATTTTCATGAAGAAAAATGATTTTTTATTTTAAAAGTTTTATATACGTGGAAAACTGATACTGAATATAATTTTCCACTTTTTAAATTTTTTATTTTTTCTTGTATGAGTTATGAAATATTTTTATAAAACAATAAATATAAAATATATTCATAAATTCATGTATGAGAATTATTGTATAAATATATGAATATGTAATGTTTAAGGATGGGTCCTTACAATTACTTTAAGGTACATAATCCCCCACTATATATATACATAAAATAAAATAATCACTAAATTTCTATATTTAATACAATAATCGTTATCCAATTTTCATCATCAAAATATTCCTATATAAAATTGAAATCTTGTATTAATTTCCTATCCAAGGACCTTTTAGGTTTTTATTTTGATAGAATTAGGGAACACTCTTAGAAACATGTATTCATAATAAAGTAATTCATAAAGATCAACATTATCTCCCATTATACCCTTCTTTTCATATTCTATATTAATTATTCAATATCGTCCATAATTTTTCATCACATATGAAACCTTTCTAGACTCAAATTATTTAACAGAATTCATCATATCTTGGGGAACATAAAATATAAGAAGGGAGATATTAAATTATAAGTATGGTCAAAAATAAGAAATATAAATTTGAGCTTATCAATAATCATAAGATGAGCATAGAAGAGGAGATAATGTTTCTGAGCATAATAATAAGAGAACTCATACTCATTGATACATGGATAATCAATCATGAAACATGGATTAAAGATTTACCATGGGATAAGAGTCATAAGAATCAATAATAATGAGCAATGTGATGTCAAATATGATCAATGGAAACATTTATAACATATATAAAGAATAAATAAAATGTTTTGGTAGCTTGAGAACTCATTTTTATAAAACCATTATAAAACCATTATAGTTTTTATAACTATATGACCGACTTATAATATAATTCTTTAGAGAACATAGTCATTATCCAATGCATAGGAGCTCTATCAATGTGACCTCATTATATAAGATATATCAGGATCACCTATGAGAAAAAATGGGGCTTTACTTTTTATATAGGCAATTTTGTGATCACCTGTGATCTATAATGCGGCTCGACCTTTCATAAATTGGGACATCCTAAACCCAAATCCCACATAATATGATCCCCAGTCCTAGTGGGACACATGGCCTAAAGTGTATCTCTCAAATAGCCAGAGGTTACCAATTAGTTGAGAGGTCCTTGGGTGTGTGCATGGAAAGATTATCCCCTCAGAACTAGAGTATAGCACAATGGAGAAATATAAATATAGGTAAATATAAGAAAAATTTTACGTAAACCCAAGGCACAAAAAATAACAGGGACAATGGTAACAGTAATTAAAATCACTGGAATAACTGATGATGATATATTAAGTCACCATAAAACTAGAAAACATGGATACAAGACAACATGCATTACTTGTTCCAAAAAATTATAATGAAAATCCAATTATTATCCCAAGAATCTCGAGATCCATCTCAATAATATATTATCAAGCTTCATCCTACACAATAATCAATCAAGTGTTTGAATTTTTATTCTTTCCTTAGTCATTACCTGCAATCATGTAGTATTCCCCAGTTACTAAATTTTTTCAGGAGAGGGAGTGACATAAAATCTCAGTATACCACCACTAATGGTGTCTATAATATATATCCCATGTAATGGAAATGTAATATAGTGAAATTATGCATATAAAATGTAAATCAGTACAATGTATCAAAATACCCATGTTTTTTCTTCATCCCTCATCTAGTTTCTAAATATACCAATTAATTAATTAATTATAACCATTATATAATTAAGTCAAGTGTTTTTAATAGTGAATGATCCAATATATGACAAGGCATCCTATAATGTTATTTATTAATGATATTTCATGGTAAAAACTAAGGAAACATAGACCTAAAGGGTCATTGACTCATTATTGACTGTAGTGTGGCTAAGGGTAAGAGTGTAATCCATGGAGAATTTTCCTACCAATTCTACACTAAAATTCATATTGATTGTATGATGATCATTCAAGGTAAAACAGGGCTAAGCAGTGATTATGCCATTTAGGATAATATAGTGTCACATACTTTTCAATGTTGGATCCATGGACTATAACCAAGGATTCCTTCAATGGTAAATGAGGGATCCTATAGTTTCATACTAGGCATCCGATAATAGATAATGATTGGGATCTGAGTGGGTATTTTCTTTTGAAATCTACATCCTTGAATCAAAATGGGGCCCTTGAGTTCTCAAGACATTCCCTGATAAGAATCTGTGGAGAGCTTGAGTCATGCCATGCCAATTTGATAATGAGGTCACATAGAATTTCATTTGGTTCAAGACATTCCTTTAATTAGTGTGTTATGGCCAATGTGGATGTAACCCATAAATAAATCAATTTAAATCATGTTAAAACATTATTTTTCATTCCTCTACCTTCCTTCAACATGGTAAGGGGTGATACAGACAAGCAACCTATTTTTTCAATTAACTCGGCCACATCATAGTCATACACATACTTACAAGTTTATAACTTTAATCAATTACTTTCTTTTAGGATCTTACCTTAGGAAGGACATGTGGAAGTGACATGGTACATGGAATTCATCAATACAAGATTCAACAGTCATTTGTTATAATAATTCTTACCTTTATTGTGGTCGTGCTCGAGCACACCCAAATGATGGCTCAAAGTGTCAAAACACTAAAAACAAAATTATGGCATATCATCCTACATTGGATGTTCCCCATTGTGGGTGTAACCACTGACAAGTAATCACATATTTTGAATTATAATAATCATATGGTTCTAATGATTATAATCATGGGTTATAAATTATATTAATGACACCCAATGAAATTGGTGGCCACCACAAAATAAATTTTAAAATCATTGAACTTGACGGATGAGTTAGAAAACACCCACTTTACGGTTGTATGATTCTTCTCCACTAATATTGAAAATTAATTTGGATTAGAATAGTGCAGTTTTTTTAAAGAGGAAACATTCTCACGCCATGAAAACTAGGTCCAGATAAATAGAGTCGAAAAAAGGCTCAAACACAGTTGAGTACATGTCGTTGTGCATCCAAAGTGATGAATGGAATATTGATCAGATCTACGATGAAGTAGATCTTTTAATATCTTCCTTAGGCATTAAAAGATATCCAAAATGAAAAAAATAAGATAATCCAAAATAAATTAATATTATCAAAGAAGGAAGAGGTTAAATTAGATCATCAAGGAAAAAAATTGTAAAATTACTCATAAATTAGCCTATTCATAGCTCAGATGCACTGTTTTCCAAACTGTGCTCCAACCATGCATGGAAACCTGGGAAATTGGTGCACTCACCTATTTGGGCCACATAGTTAGGGAAACAATGCACCAACCATGCTATAAAGATCTATCCAAAAAGGCACCAACCACAAGGTATTCCAGAACTATGTGGATTTCTAACACAGTTTACTAAAAACCAGGCATCATGTCTTTTTTTCAAAAATCTTTGTTTTAGGCTCCGAGCAATCCCCAAACACCCTGAGGACATTCACTAACACATTAGGCATCCATATTAGGTCCAAAATAAAAAATTATACCAAGATTTAATGGATATATTAATGAATGAAAAAGAAAACAGGTTCTTACAGTCTCCCCACCCTTGAAAAACACATCCCCTAGTTCACCTTCCAAGTGAGGAAAAATACTATCAGAGAATAAATTTGGACATTAGGGATGTACATCAGCCTCCCACTATCATGTCTCTACTTGTATTCAGTCGTGCTTCCATAGAAACTGTACTAGTGGTAAAGATAGGCATCAGATATCCTTTGTGCTCTGGTTAATGAAGTGTAATGGATACTCCTCAAAGGTAGAAATAAAAACATAACTCAACTCCCTTCGGAACAAACATATGAGATGAGTTAGAATGATATTGGTAAATATGTGAAAAATGGAATATGTTGTGCATGGAATGGTACATTTGAGGTAGTAACAACTAATAGGCTACCGTCTTAACTCACTCAAAAATCTCAAAAAACCCAAAATAATAGGGCAACAACATCCCTTACTTCTATAACTATCTATGAAATAGTCAAGGTGATACCATAACGAAAAACAATATCCTCGACCTCAAACACTAGAGGTCATCGATAATGATTGGAATATTATTTCATTCTAGATTGATCAATAGTCATATGCTTTCTGATCATCTAAACATTCTCTAATGTCTTCTGAATGAGATGAGGACCTAGTAAGGCTACCTCACCAACCTCTGGCCAAGAAAAAGGAGAACTGCATGAACAACTGTATAATGCCTCAAAAGTATCCTTCTGAATTGTCAAATGGTATCAATTATTATAATCAAACTCAATGATAGGGTTATGCTTCCCCCAAGAACCCTCAAAATCGAGGACACATTCTCGGATCGTATCCTCTAGAACCTGTATTGTTTGTTCTGATTTTCTCTCTGTCTTAGGGTGAAAAGTAGTTATTAAAATCACCTCTGTTCACATAGATTTCTGTAATCCCTTCCAAATCCATGTTGTGAAATGATCATCCCTTTCTAAAATGATAGTACCTGGGAACTCGTGTAGTCATATGACCTCATAGACATATATTATTCCCAACTCATCGACTAAGAAAGTATCATGAATAGGTATAAAGGGTGACACTTTCATTACTCTGTCAATGAGAACCCATACAGAAACATTAACTCTTAGAGTCCTAAGAAAACTGACTACAAAGTCCATGAAAACATCTTCTCATTTCCATTTTGGGACTAGAAGCAGCTGTAACAAGCCTATAGGTATTTGGTGATCCACCTTCACCTACTGACTAGGGGAACACCTAGTGATAAATCATGGAATCAAATGTTTTATCCCAAGATACCAGTACTCGCATGACATGTCTTAATACATATTTTAGATTCCTGGATAAACATCTCACTGAGAAGCATGGGATCACTCGTCAAATCCTCTCAAATATCTGTAGGATCCCAAACTAATGCATGAAAATTAATGATGTCTTCTCTATCTACATACCATTCATGAGGTGGGTTATCTCTTGATATACTCTCACAGAGAACCAATCCTTCCGGATCTAAAAATTGTCTACCCTTATACATCTTATGGAGGGAATATGTAGCTATTAGTGATGAGAGCAAAGAATACTCATGATTGTTATAAACTATATATGATGCTTAAAACTAGGTACATTAATTTCCATTCATCCCTAGCTTCTCGTATAACCTGTTTTTGAGTTTTCTGACTTAGTGCATCTACAACCACATTATCTTTCGCAAGCATATAGGCAAGCTCAAAGTCAAATTACTATTGATATTCAACCCATCTCTACTATCTGAGGTTCAAGTCACACTGAGTAAAGATATATTTGACGCTCTTGTGATTTTGTACACCACAAAGTGATTACCCAATAGATAATGTCTCCAGTATAATAAGTCATTGACAACTGCTACTTGCTCAAGGTCATGTGTTAGGTAATTTCTCTCATTATGTATCAACTGCTGAGATCCATATACAAATAATTTTTCCTCCTCAATTATTACTACTCCTCAGTCGATGCATAATGCATCAAAAAAGATGATATATCCTCTTCCTGGCTCTAGAAGAGTCATAATATGTGTTGAGACAAGCCTCCCCTTCAACTCCTAAATGGATTTATCTCATCCTTCTAACCATAGGAACATAACACCCTTCATAGTAAGACCCTTACGAGGTGAATCAAGGTAAGAAAAATCTTGTATTAAAGACCTGTAATATTTATCCATCCCCAAGAAACATCGAATATTAATCACATTTTTGGGATACAACTAGGAAACTACAACTCTATATTTCTTAGGGCCAATCGAGATTCCTGATTCTAATATTAGATGATCTAAGAAGTGAAAATTTTAAATCTAGTGGTGTCACCTAGAAATCTTGGAATAAATATTATGCTCTCTTATTATACTCAGAACGATCTTGAAATTTTTGGAATAGACACTATGAGTGTGAGAATACACACATATGTGATTCACAAAGACCAAAACAAAATAATTCAATTTGGGTTGAAAAAACCTATTCATTAGAGCCATAAAAAGAGTAGGTGCATTCGTAATACTAAATTACATTACTAGGTACTCATATAGACTATACCAGCATGGAAAGATGTACGAGGTGAGTTTGATGGTCTAACTCACACCTGATGATAACATTATCTCAGGTTGATCATAGAGAAGATATGTTATCCTCATATATGGTTTATAAATCATTTATTCAAGGTAGTGGATAGTCTTGGTTGACCATAATTGGGTTTAACCACATATAATCCACAGATAGACATATGATCCTTTCCGCCTTGTTGGAAAAATTATGGGTGAACCCCAAGAGGATGTACTAGGCCATGAAAAACCTTTAGTCTATAAATCCTCTAAATTCCACATGATCTCTTGAATATCTATAAGTGCCATCATATATAGAGTAATGGAAACTGTAGATTCTCATGGAATAAACATGAATGTAAACGCTACCTATCTCTCTCATGAGGTAAGCTAGAAAATTTTTTCTGTAAATACATTCCTAAAATGATCTACTACTAGATGAAAATCAGATTGACATAAACCCTAATCCTCCATGAGAAGATTTTTAATCTAGAAATTCACTCCACTTATCCCATGATGCTCTAGTCCCATTATACTTGTATAGACATCCAAATCACCCTAATCTAGATATCCATTGCCTTCTGGTGATGTAAAAAAGACCCTATGGAAATGGTAGTTTACAAAATCATGATACTGAACCAAACAATCCATATTAAGAAAGACAGCAAAGCTTATAATCTCAAAAATGATGAGGTCCCATAAGAAAGGGTAACTTCCTACTTTAATATGATAGTGCCTACATTGGTGTATTCCCTCTGGTTATATCCCCAATGGTTCATCTAAGGTCATTACACTATAGTAATATTGTATTATTAGTCCGAGACATTCCACGATAGATCCAGAGATAAAATAGTTCAAAGAACACATATCAAATAAAGTAGATACTCTAAAATAGGTCACTAGAATAGTACCTCATACTATAAATGGTATCACAACTTGATCCTCAGGTATCAACTGTAGAGAATGAAACTGACTTAATCCATGGCTCTACGTAATAGATGGGCTACCACGACCATAACTGCTTGGTTGGAGCTACTTGTGATTAAGGATGGCTACCACAACCATGACCTCCGCTTTACCCAGTCCATGTAGATCTATTCCAAATCCTTTCCTTACACGGAAAAAAATAATCGGCTCCTGAAGGTGGATATAGGCTAGATCCTTTTCCATTGGAATTCAGTAGAAAGGTCTTGTAAAATCTTTGAAGATTCCCTATATGGTTGCAAGCTCTGCACCTTATTGGGTCACTATCACATTGAGGATTCAGGTACCCCATCTTCCACACTGTTGACACAACATAGAGTTATCAGAGTGGTTACTTGGGTAGTCACTTCATAAATGAGAATCCTTGAGGGAATGTTTCCAACCATCAGAAGAACTATTGGAATGTCATGACACTAATCCCATATACCTAATGTTATTTTCGTCCCTCAGGTTATGGTCAGCGATTAGAACCATATTTACTATTGCAGAAAAGGATAAAAGGTGAAAGACTTTCACCTATGTATGGATGGTGTACATAAGCCCATCTTCAAAACATCTAACATACGAAAGCTCATCACCTTCTAGAAGTAGTGAAACACACAGTAGCTTAGTGAAAAACACTGAATATTTCATAACTTTTATAGAACCATACTCTAGATGAATGAAATATGTGGATCTATCATCTCTCAGTGTCTATGGAAAGTACTGTTCATAGAATCCAATCTAGAAATATACCCATAACATGCCTTCATGACAACTAGACTAGGAAATCACATACCACCAATGATTGGATAAATCTCGAAGCATGAATGTGGAAAGCTTGGCCCTATATAGTATAGTAATATCCAGATGGTCAATGATAGATAGGGTGTACTCTGTCCAAGACTCAGCATATTACATATTGCAATCCCCTAAAAAAGTAGAAGGATGCTTCTGCTGGAACTCATGAGTCAGATCATTCATAGTTGGTGCAACTCGTGGAGCACCATGCATGGACTGCATTAGACATTAGAAACTATCACAAACCCGTGAGTTAGTACCTAGATCAGGTACAATAGGAAGTGCCTCGTGTTTTACTCCTAGTGGAAATACTTTTTGCTCAGGGTCCACCATGTCTGGAGCATGTTCATTGCTACCTTCCTAGCATATGATATGCGGACATCGTGTTAGAATTGGTCTACAAATTCTAAGAACATGCTTCCAAAAAAACATTAAGAAGATTGATACCAACGCATAAAGAAGATAAACAAGGAAAGACTCACTAACCAAGGTATACTACACAAACCACCCACTTAGACATCCAGTTCTCACTAATTTCTCAAGTATAAGTTGCATTTCATTTTACTTTTAATTACTAGGTTCACTCCTTTACCTTTCATAAATAGGACAAGGTGGGACAAGGACGTGCACCCATTTTTTTAAAGTCATGTTTTATTTATAGTTTATAAGAATTTACATCTACTCAGTTCCCATAAACATATCACTAACAATGTCACCCATTTATTTATTGCATAATGGCTCAAATTGATTAATTAGTCATCCCAACCCATGAGGTTCCATACAACTCATGAATTGAGATAGGACATCACTCCATCAAAATCAAATTAATAAAGTCGTCCAAAGAATCACCACAGAATAACAGGAATATCAATTATTTCCAAGTAGTGAAAAACACCAATATGTCATGGCAATATGCATGACATGCAATATTTTTGGTGCCTGTAATGATGCATGAGTTTTGATCATTTCCCTAATATCATCTGGCTCTGGATAAAAGAGATTAATAATAAAAATTACAATTAAAAATTACAAAATACATGTGTGTTAACCAATAGTGAAATAATTTCAACTGGAATAGGAAGAAACAAAACAAATTTTATCATTTTGGCAACTCATCTTTTACCACGAACATGGGTTCGCGATGCCCAAGCATGTCTTATGACTATGTCCCAATGCATTCCTAATTTCTAATACATTGTCTCCAAATAGTAAAGAAAGAGATGAATCCAATATGATATGATTTTTTGATATCCCAAACCCATATGCCACTTAATAGGTTCCCTATGCCGAGTGGGCCACATGGACTCAAGCGCATCTCCCCAAATTCAGAGGCTTCCGACCAACTGTGAGGGCATAGGGAGTGTCTATGAATAGACTATTCCAACATTACTATAGTGTAGCACAACAGATAAATCTAAACAAAAGTTAAATTTGGAAAATAATATAAGTACATCAAAGGAACAACAAAAAATAGGGACAATAGTAACAATAACTAAAATAATTGTAATAACTGATGATGATATTCCATGTTACTTGAAAATTAGAAAACATGGATACAAGAAATAATTCCTAAAATGTATCAAAAAAGATTAAAGAATATATATCCAAAGCATTTCAAGCTCTGTCTTTGTCAAAAACTATCAAGATCCATCCTAAAAAATAATAAATCTAGTGTTTGAACTTGTATTCTTCCCTTTATCATTACCTACATTCACTTAGTCTTACCTAGGAAACAAAAAAACTCAACGTGGGTCTAATATAAATATAAGTGGGCCACCCCCAATGGTTTTTATAACATTTTTCTTGTGTAATAGATATAAAATAGTTTGAAAACATTCATATATAAATTAATGTGGTACAATGTTGTTAAATACCCAAGTACATTAATCATCCCTCGTCTAGTATCTGAAACATGTAACCACATAATTAATTGATTATTAATAATATATAATTATGTGACATGTTTAAAATAGTGAATGGTACTATAGGTGACAAGGAAACTTTTAATGTTATTTAATAATGAAGTTCTATAGTAATAACCAAGGAAACAGAGACCTGAAGGATCACCAAGACAGTAATAACTATAGCCTTGATAAGGGTAATATTTTAATCTAAGGATCATATTCCAAGATATTCTACAATAAAATTATTTCTGATTCCAAGGTTATAATTCAAGGTAATATGGTGCTAAGAAGTGATAGGGCCCTATAGGATTTAACCATGTCACCTACTTGTCAACGGTGGATCCATGGAGTGTATTTATGGAATCCTTAAATTCTACATGATGGATCCTACCTTGTCATACCAAGAATCCAATAATAGACAAGGATCATGATATAAGTGAATCTCAACCTAGGAAATATGCATCTTTGAATCAGAATGGGTTTCCCAAGTGATTAAGAAATTCCACGATAAGAATCCAAGGCAAGCTCAACTCGAGCCACAACTATTAGATTCTAAGATTACATAATGTTTCATTTATTTCAATCTTTGCATTTAATTTGTGTGATAAGGCCAAGTAGTAGTAAACCCTTAAATAAAACCATTTATGTCATATTAAATAATAATGGTTTTTTTCTACTACCTTTCATAAACATGTAAAGTGGTGCTGTAGACATGAAACCTATTATTCATTATCAATTAAACAGGCCAAGTCGTATTCATAAACATACTTACAAATTTATAACATGAATAAATTAATGATCAATAGGAAAATACCTTAGCTGGGTCAAGTAGATGTGATATGGTACTTCTTATTCAGAATTACATGATTTGATAAGCATTTAATATATGGATCATACTATTAGTTTGGTCAAGCTCTAGCACACTCGAACAATGGTTTAAAGTGTCAAAAAAATAAAATTTCAATTATGGAAAATCTCCCTAAATGAGATGTTGGGTGTTGTGGGAATAACCACATACAAGTAGTCACATATTTTGAAATATCATAACCATTCAATTCTAATGATCATATTCATGGAATATAAATTTTTTTAAAGACACTCAATGAAGTTTGTGGCCCCTACATGACAAAATCAAAAATCAACAAACATGGTCGATGAGTTATAGACCATGTGCCTTAGTGTTTCACAATCTAACTCATATTATATAAATCAATAATTCATCTTAGAATACAGATCATTTGAGAAAAAAATATCAAACCTCGATAATTAGGTCAAGGGAAAGAGAGAAGAAAAAAGTATCAAATAGAATCGCATATGTAAAGTTGCACATAAAATGTGATGAATAGATGATTGGTCGGATAATGGATGAAGGTGATATTTAAATCCGTACCTTGGGCCTTTATAGAACTCAAATAATGTGGGTAAAATAGGTTATTTCCATAAGAATTTGGTTTAGGGAAGAAGGATGGGCTTAAATTAGATCACTAATGATGAAATTGTAAAATTACCCATAAATTAACTTGTGCATGGTTTGGCCGCATGGTTTACCAAACCATGATCCAAACATGCACATGGACCTAGGAAAGATGGGCACTGACATGGTTAGGTATCATTTTTAAGAGAACTGTGTAGCTACCCTATAGTAAAGTTTTGTCCAAAAAGGCACAACCTGCATTATTTTTTCTAATAGTGAGGCTTTCTCATATGGTTTACTACAAACCATTAACCAGACCTATTTTTCCCAAAAAAGTTGTGCAAAGGGCTTCAAAAAAGTCCCATACACCCTTAGGACCTTCACTAACTCATTATGCATCCATATTATTTCCAAAATTAAGAATTATACCAAAATTTAAAGGATCTATACTTGAGTGATAAAATTGGTTCATGCATAAATAATATGAAAATACTATATCATGAATAAAATAATGGAAAAATATTTTAAATCCATGTAAATTTTTTTTAGATGTTTACATACTTGTTACATTTAAAATCAAATGTTAAAATGATAAATCAAATATAATAATATAAAGAGTATTTTTCTTAAATAAAACATAAAACCATATAATGTATGTAATAAATAAATTAATGGTTATAGAAAAATGAAATTCAATTTTTTTCATTTATGTTAAAATAGATAATTCTTTTCATTATATGACTAACCTATGGAAAATAATCAAGTTCCATGAAAATATATTTTAAATACTAAGAATTATTATAAAGAAAGAATGTTGATGTTATCAAAATAATATCCCTAGTTGAGGATAAATAACATCCATGGTTGTTAGTTTTGATGAATAGAGATACTATTATAAGACCATTAAAAACATTTTTGAGGAAAATACTCTTTTCCAATTGAAAATAACTTTTAAAAGATTAAAATTTACAAAATATTTTAAAAGGAAGTTTCATTAAAAATATCCTTATGAACACAGAAAAGAATATTCAAATAAAATAATGGTCATGATGGTGGGAAAACGTATTCATGTTGTAAACATAAAAAATAAACACTATTTTCAAACATTGTTCAAAGGGATTCTAAAGTGACCCATTTGGAAAAAATTTGGACATTCTCATTTTAAAACATTTTAAAATAAGGTTTATTAACTTGTTAAATAGCTTTAATAATTAGTTAGGTTTATAAATGAACATTTTTTAATCATTTATAGAATATAGATATGAAACTAAAAGATTCATAATCTAAAAAAGATACAATGCTAGTATAAATTATAAATGAAATTCATAATATTTATTTTATAAATATGATAGGATAAGAACGTAAACCACATTCATAAAAAAATTAGAATAAAATTTCTATGGTTTAAGAAAATAATAGCATAATATCCCTCCACACCCCACAGATCCTTGAGTCTAAATACACCCAAAAATTATAGATATTATAATATAAGTCCTTTTCCATTTTTGAAATTCTTCAATCATAATCACCATGAAGGAATAACATCAAATGAAACTTTAAATGACATGAAAATTAGTATATTCATTATATAGGATTTCAAAGGGGATTTACATACTACTCGCAAAATAATAGAGTTGGATATCTTAAACATATGTCCCAAGGAAAGAGAATTTGAGACGAATAACAATTATAAAGATCATATTATTGAATTTAGAATTAATCAAAAAAAATCATGTAAAAAAAACTAAATCAATAAAAAATATGTGGAAACATATAATAAATATATTTATATATTAGTTCACTCATAATCTGTGTATAAAAAATCAATAGATAAGTGTTATAACTCAATGAGTGGAAATTGAGTTAAGAATCCTTTTACCACTCAGTAAATTTAATGTCAAATATACTTGGATGAAATAATTCAAATAAAAAATGTAAATTAACATGATTTATAATGGATTAATGACATAACATATTCAGATTAAATATATACACCATGTAAAATAAATTATTTCCTTAAAAAATAAAATATAAATCAATGAAAGGAAATTGTGATGATATCACATACCTCTAGTCCACACATTCCATGTATTTCCATTAAATAAAACCTAATAAATTCATATAAATTAGATGTTTTATTATGAAAATTTTCTAAGTTTAATACCTTATCTTTAAACCATTCTTTCGATTTATATTCATGACATAGCTAATTACTAAATCGGTTAAGTCCACATAAGGTTTTTTGAGGATGTTTAGTTCATAAGTTCAAAATTACGTCTATAGGTTGACTGATGTTAAATATGTCATTATTTCATCATATCTAGAATAATAATAATTAAATAACTAAAATTTTGATATATAAATTATTATTTTTAAAATAATAAATAAATAGGGTTAAAAAATCAACTACTTTACATTCATGGAGATAGTGGGACCAACATACATGTGAGAAATGATTCCATTTATCAAAAAGATTTATGGATGGAAGGTGATTATTATTTTATAATTTTTAAAATTATCATTGTTTGATAAATATAATATTACATATATATTTCATCCATTAGTTGTCGTGATAAAAACAAATCGCATACCTTTATGGTGGTGGTTATCTACAAGTACACATGAACGACGGTATCATTTGTTTTAGTGTATATAATGGTAAAAATTTAAATCATATATTATATGTTAAGAATGATAAATATGTTCTTAATATCATATATAAAAATTAATTACATTTTTATGATAGGTTTTGAGAGGTGGTGATGGAAAACTAATTGCATCGGTCCACAATGCAGTAGTCCATCATACACATGAATAATGTATTATTTTCCTAGTTGATTAAGCATGGAGATAGATATACATTATTTAGTTAAAATAATAAAATATTATTACATGTAAGATACTAATGTTTTTATATAATCCTGGTTATGGAATATTTTAAGGAGTTGGAGGAATAAATAAAACCAAAACTGTCATTTTATAATGACACATCTTATTCATACAACCTCTTTTGTTTTACACCTTAAGACCACTAAGGATGGTATTCTGCCATAAATAAGAAATCTAGAACATGGGTATAGATATTAGGAATGAATGTTTTTTTTGTTTTTTCCAAAACAATGTGTCCATAAGTTTGACGTAATGAGAAAAAGATATTTTCTTTTATAAGAGAGAGGAGGGATATCTTAGAATTATCTATAAAATTAACTTAATATAAATTATTTTTTTAATTCCAAAAGGGTTGAAATGTTAATTTTTTAAAATATAGGATTATTATGTGTTAAAATAATATTCTAAAATAAAAATTAAATATGTTGTCACTATGTTTTACCCTTATATTTTGGGTTTTTTGCCTCCTTAAGCTTTTTCAATCATACCATGACAACAAGGTTTTCTACCCATTGAGGGACATGATATTAATGATAAATGGAGCATGGTTCATATTCTAAACCATATCCTAATAAATTGGAAATGTTTATACTTTTCCTAATTTTATATAATTTAATAAATTATTATTTCCTATAAAATATCATTAATGCCAAATTTTAGAACTATTCATTTCATTGACTTTAATAACATCAAAGAAACAAATAAAATTCTATAAATATGTTTTATAAATATATAAAATTTAATTTTCATTTATAATATGTTTACATCACATTGACTATCCCAAATTATTTTAATTTTAGTATTTATAATATCATTATTTTATTTTTCCATTAATTAAATAATTATTGTTTCAACATCGTGTCAAAATTTATGGTAATTATTTATTAACTAAAAATTAAAAATAAATTACCATGATAAATAAAAAATATTTCTATTTATTGTTAATATTTATAACAAAACATTTCATTTTTTATCACCATTTTAAAAATATTATATTTATTAAAAATAAGCTTGTGAGATTTTTTACTTTGTTTATTTAAAATATTATTAAGGTAAAAATCACACCCCAGTATAAAATATGATATATAATATATTATTTGATGATAATGGATGATATGGACTCATCAAATAAAATTAATGAATTTTTTAGGGCCATTTTACAGCCCTTACCATATTATTTTTAACCCTTAATTAACTTATATGCCCTTTATTGTGGTAACAAAAATAACTTTGATAACTATTCAAATTGACCAAAAATAAAAGTTAACTATTTACAAATTTATAAATACAAATTATAAATATGGAATCCATTTTTAAAAATTACAAACATAATAGTGATAATTTTAATTAAAAATCAAACTGAAAAAATATAACAAAAAACATTCTTTTAGAAAAAAATATTTTTTTAAATTTAAAATGTTTATATACTATATTAATATATAAAACTAATTTTAAAAATAATAATTGTAATATAATAAATAAAAAGAAACTAATTTTATTTTACAATAAGTCTGAAATATAATTTTCTCTTTTTAAATACTTTAAAACAAAATACAGTTTACAAAAAAATCAATATTTTTCACTACTGATTGAAAATCAATATATTTTGAAAAATAAAAAAATTTACCCCAAATAAAGGTTAGTTTTAAATTTTCTATTTATTTAATAAAATTAAATTTTTAAATTTTTCAGAAAATAATTATAATATTCATTGACAAAAATTAATAACAATTTTTTTGAAGAAAACATATTTTTTTAGAATAAAATGACATTACAAAAAATTGACTCTTTATTTCCTAAGAATTAATAAATATATTTTTACTCAATAGTACCATTATATATATTTAAAAATTTATTTATTCTTATTCATGCATTCGAATTTCACAACTTGGTTATAATGGTTATATTTAAATAATAATATTTTGTGGGTCGTTTATGGTTGGTGTTAGGTATTTTGTATACTATCAAACATAATCATTATTTTTAAAATATCAAGTAATTGTATTCTCCCTATTTTAATAAGCTATATCCTAAAACTTTTGATCTCAATCTCATAAATAAAGGGTTTAAAATTTAAAATATCGTTATTGGGAACCCACATTATAAGAAGGGTTAATTAGAAACCACTTGAAAATAGAGAAAGGGATATATTAAGGACATCTAAAATAAACCAAAAATGATTTTATTAATATTTGAACATTATTAAAAATTGATAATATGGAAATGGAACATAAAACTAACAACCAATTATTAAATTAATAATGTTTTAAAAGAACATTGATTTCTTGATAAGAAAAGTAAATAGATAATATTTTTATTTCAAAAAAAATTTACAAGAGTTGAGGAATTCATATATCATCTATAATAAAAAAATATTGAAATATGCTTGATTGAAAATTATAATTTCTTCATTTAGTAAATTCCCTACCACAATCTCATCTATTTCACAACAAATGAGTACAAAATATTATGATTTTAATCATGAAGCACTTCCATTTATACTTCCACAAAAGGATAATAATTCATTTCAATTTCTTTTATAAATATATAAAGAAAATGATATTTAGAATAAGTTAATATGATTCCCAAAAATAAACAAACCATTATCCAAAGAAATAATACATTATTCATAAAAATTCAACAGTAATACCTGAAGTTCAAACTAAATCATTCCTTAAAATAACTATCCTTAATATTCATCAATATATTCTTAACCAATCATGAAACAAAAACTCAGAATAATTATAGCATTAATTTTTTCAAGATAAATTCAATATTTATCTCTAAATAATAATAGTTACTTATAATGATATATAATGAAAAGGGTATTTTTCATAATCCTAAAATATCCAAAAAAATTACATAAAGATAAATTATGACAATATTTGATTCTAAAAGATAATTCAACCATGAATTATAAAATTATACTTAATATTAAACCTAAGGATTCCATATACATCAACTGAATAGAATGTATCTCAGATATCATTAGTCATCTTAAAATTCCATCACATTATACCTCATAATGATAGCCGAATACATTAAACTTATTATCAAAATAAAACTTATAATACCATTATGGTATGCATAAATCACAAGATAACCTCCGATTAAAATATCCTAATCACAAAAGGTATCTAAAACATTCTCTGATACCAAAAATTGGATCCTCAAACCCACACCTTAGATCTGGTTATAAAAACATAAATGTTAGATTTATGGACTTTATACCGATAAACATGACATAATCTTTACATTATTATCATTAAACATCAAAAGGAAATACCAAATCACTTAATCATAGAAGTATATATTAGGTTTAGAGTTTTAGAGATCTAAAAAACTCTTAACATCATGGATTCCTAAAAAACTGGTTTATAAATATCAACATAATATCCCACTATATCTATTATTTCAAATTCAATATTATGTCTTCAAAACCTCCCATAATTTTCTTCACATATGAAACCTTTATAGACTCAAGTCATTTTACATCACTCATCATAAACCAGGGAATATGAAATATATGAAGGGTCGTGTCAAGATCTTTGTACGGGTAATAATATGCATTATCAATTTAATATCATAAATGATAATAATATGTGATAAATATAAATGATCATATTTCTTGATTGTATTCATAGGATAACTCATACCTATAAATACATGGATCACTACTCTAGAAACATGGAATAAATCATTACCATGGGTTAAGAGTCATATGAATAAATAATCATGAGGAATGTGATTTCAACCATGATCAAAACGATAAATTTATATCCCATTGAATGCATAAATAAAATGTCATTGTTACATGGGAAATTGTCATCAAAAAACCCATTAAAAACCATTATAATAAGAATAAATATAATAATGAATTCGTATATTTTTATCTAGAAAAAACAAACTTTACCCAATTAATTTTCCTATTAATTTGGCACACCTAGTGTATAAGATTTATTATGCTCGCCTGCGATTTATAATGGGGATAAACCCATTGTAAAATATGTTTTGGGCTCACTTGGGTGATATAATTGGGTTGAACTCATTGTAAAAAATTTCTATAGATCATATCATGAATAAAAAACATGAAAAAATCATTTAAACCCAGGTAAAAAACACATTTGGATACTAAAATACCCTTTCTTTTTAAACCCCCATTTTAATAAAATAAATCACCCTGAATAAGTGAATGAGGGGTTTTAATTAAATAAATCCTAAATCCTTATATTGTATTATAAACATAAAATATAGTATATAGTGTAAGGAAATTTCATTGTCACCATATACATTAAAATAGAGCATTCATTCCATAACTTGATTAACACGTGGAATAAAAATTAGTTCGATTACAACCAATTTAAATTATAATGATTTATCTATATACATAATTGGAATGATATCACAAAAAATTTTCCCTATTGAAGAATAAGTAATATAAAGGATCATTATAATTGTTTAATGGACACACTATTGAAATATCATCAAAAAAATTGTTAAGCAAAATACCCTTTTGAGAATGAAAATCACTTTTGAAAAATAAAAAATTATAATTTTTTTTTTAAAATAAACATGGAATATTATAATGGAGTCCTCAAATCATATAATGTCATGACCCCCTCCCCACAAAGTGTACCCCTCCAGGGCCGGAAATGTGAGAAGGGAGATAATGACCCCCGAGTCCCGCCTCCAGTAGGCCCCGGGTTGGCGACTAGCACCGAGGGTATAATACACACACTAATGGGAGGCATTACCCTCTAAGAGAACACATGCAAAAGAGAGAGATAGGATAGACTCCAATCAACTCCAACTCATAACTGAAAATATAAAAGAAACCCAAGTACATATATGAAATGTCATGCAAAAGTACTACAACTGAAAGGGAAAACTAAAAGTACCCAAAAGAAAGTAAAACGGCAGCGACCACAAGCCCGAACAGCTCCTCCAACACAAAGCTAGAAGTAACCAGCTTGATCTCCAACCTGCTCCAAGTGACCTGAAAAACAGTTTGTATATACATAGGGTGAGTATAACAGTATACTCAGTAGGATCCTCCCCAAGACTCTCGTGCAAAAGTAAAGAAAGCATGCTAAATCCCAGTGAACAACAAGTGAAACTAACTCATTACCTAAACAGGTATACTAAGTTCCCAACCTCACCATGGCTACTCTCACCAAGTAACGCATAAAAGAAAATAGCATATAGTAAAGAATATCAAGGGTACCCCGCTACTACTTCCCCACTGGTTTGCCGCTTTGCCCCAACGACATACGTCCTGTGCATCTCTCTCCAAAGGCTTGCCCGCAGACACCTGGGCTAAGCTCCACAATCTGCACCTCGTGCACCACAAAGGATTGCCCGCAGACACCTGGGCGAAGCACCACACCATCCTCACAACCAAAGTAACCAGGTAGTTTCTGGGAGCCACCATATCTCGTATAACGTGTATCATACGTCGAGTATTATTCCTCAAGCCATCACAGCCCATACGCCGAGTAAGGATCCTCAAGCCATCACAGCCTATACACGTTACACCTATAGTATTCCATAGGATACTATATCCAGAGTATATGTGTGTGAAATAACCACAAGCCATTACAGCCCTCTACACACATATATGGGTAAAACTGACCACTGTGCCTACTAGCACAAGGATCAACCAAGAGAAGAGAGCGGGGCCAAAGGGGGTAGTCAGCCATTCAACCTCCCATCAGAATGTTGGGGAAAACACCCCCCCAGGGCTCAGAATCCCCGGGGTGTCAGTTGCCCTTACCGACAGGGTGGAGTAGCGTATAGAAACACAAAAAGTATAGAATATATAAGTATCTCACATCCACACTATGGGCATTACCTAGTCTTAGATACAACTACAGCTAACGTCTCTCAGACTCCAGGCTGCTACTTCTAAGACTAGGTATCATATAAGCAGAAAAACAATGAAGAGCTTTATTAGATTACTCCATTCTCATTTATCAGTTCCACTGTACATTAATTAATTCTTTAAACATTAATTAAGAATGAAGAATTCCACATTAAACTGAAATGGCATCACTTTCAAAAACAACTGCTCCTTTTTAAGATTCACATCACCTTTAAATTCCAGCATCTCCATCCCCGTGGATTTTCACCATTTAATCAAACATTCATTACAGAATTACTTTTCCACATTCCCAGGCATTCTAGAAAAACATCCTATGCTTCTAAACACAAAGGAGGCTCAACACGGTGAGTAGATATACTACCTGTCGAGTCTTTGTCGCCTATAGAAAGAGCATAGACCCATCCTCCATCGAGAGGCTAAACACGAAAAGCACGTGGCATACCCCGCGTGTCTTCGCCTCCTTCGGAAAGAGGGTAAGCAAGACCAGCTGCCTTGGGCAGTGGGGAAAAGTAAAGCAGATAAAAAACAAACCAAACCACCAATATCAAACCATCACATTCATCTCATACCATCACCCTTGGTGTCCTCCCCGACACCCACATGCATAAACTGATGCATCTCACCACACTAGGCGCCATCCACTGCCACAACCATAAGGCCTCCATGCCTCCACATATCACAACAACCATCTAGGCGCACATCACAGCACAAGCAGCAGGAAAAAAAACATCACAAAATGAGCTCTCGGCCCTTTAACAAACAAGAGGGTAACTCAGAACCCTTTTAGAAATTCGCACATAATCTATTCTCTAATCCATATTGAATTAACAGATTTGTTATTAGTAGGTTCCAATCATGGATACCTAATCAGTAAGCTATCACAATTAAATAACCATGCTTACTTCCCTAATTTGATTATCCTCAAATTAGAACAACTACAACAACGACAATAACCAGATTAATTTACATGCCTCTTTATCTTTAGCCAATTAATTAACAATTAATTCCAGCTTTATGTTTGTTATCAATTTCTATCATGAACGAACAACAAATCAAAGAAACATATATATCACTATATCTAGGAAAACATGAGGCAAACCGTTATCACGGTATAAAGCAACAACATGTGATCAACCAATTCTTTTAATCCAGTTCAAGTATTTAATTAGGTCAATTTCATTGTGATCCAAAGGAATAAATCATGCTAATTCTATGATTGCACATACACGATTAGAGAAGCCATGAATCCCCTACCTCAAAGAGTTCTTGACGTCCTTTATCCACACAACGGGTCATAGTCCTCTTCTCCTCACGACAACTGCATCCACCGGAGGATGCCACGGTACGACAGTACCAACCAACCCCATGAAAACCCATTAGAACCATGGAGATTACATGCTAATATGGAAGGAAGAACAAGAGAAGGTGATCCCCGAAGGAACGATGATAAAACATACCTTATATCAAAGAACGATCAACACAACTTGGTTGCATCAACAGAGCGGAACTGATCTGAGTAACGTTTGATTGTGAAACTCCTACGAGAATGATTGCAAGGTTCTAGCGTCTCGTAGATGAGAACCAGGAGGAAGAACAACGATGAATGATATCTCGTTCCTTTTAAAAAAAATTATGAGAGGTGACAGTTTAAGATCCGGTTTATTCTCCATTAAAAACGGATCGCGTTAACCCACGCGGTTTGACCAAGTAAAAACATCCCGGCCTTAGGAATAATTAATATAGGATTTATGGCCTTTGAATCGGCCTTAAAGTCCTTAAAATAAGGTTTTAAAAGTATTTTACGGCAAAGAAAACGTCAAATTTGCGAAGCTGGAAACACTGTTCACATACTCAAAATTTGGCAAAGTATGGAATCGGTAGCTCTTATGGAGTCTGGAAACACTGTTCATTCGTGAAATTTGGCAAAGTATGGAATCGGTAGCTCTTATAGAGTCTGGAAACACTGTTCATTCATGAAATTTGGCAATGTATGGGATCGGTAGCTCTTATGAAGTCTGGAAACACTGTCCATTCGTGAAATTTGGCAAAGTATGGAATCGGTAGCTCTTATGAAGTCTGGAAACACTGTTCATTCGTGAAAATTGGCAAAGTATGGAATCGGTAGCTCTTATGAAGTCTGGAAACACTGTTCACAAAACTAAAAAAAATGGCAAAGGAAAGAAAAGCTCACTGATAGAGCCTTACCGATAGAAACACAAGTCTACTGATAGATCCTCACTGATAGAAGTTCACCGATAGGACCTCACCGATAGAAACACTGTTCACTGAACCTCACCGATAGAAGTCCACCGATAGAACCTCACCGATAGAAACACTGTTCACAGAACTAGAAATTTGGCAAAGTGTTAGCCGAGCTGCTGCTGGACTGCGGCTACCAGTATACCGAGCTATCAGTATGCCGTGGCTACCGGTAAACCCAGCTACCGGTAGGATGCGGCTACCGGTAGACCGAGCTACCGGTAATCAGCGGCTACCGGTAGACCGAGCTACCGTTAATCAGCAGCTACCGGTAGACCGAGCTACCGGTAATCAGCAGCTACTGGTAGACCGAGCTACCGGTAATCAGCAGCTACCGGTAGACCGAGCAACCAGTAGGCAGCAGCTGGGGGATAAGTCACATTGTCCTCCAGGAACACCTCCAACACCACATTTTCACAAATTAATGGACCAGGGAGGTCCGGGCCATTACATTAGATACCTCTCAAAACATTCTCGTCCTCGAGAATTAAAAACCAATCCAGAAGAAAAGAGGGGTCTAAACAACCACCCCATAAGATACCTCTCAGGGGAAAACCACCATGAGTTGTTCAAAAGCTGGAACAAAACTACGACATCCGAGAGTATGGAAACAAATAATCCATAACCAAACAATTCAAACATAACATCACATCAAAGGTACATAAATAAAACATGAATGGTCTAACCATAAAGGAAACGTCATTACATGGAAAGAGTTAAACATTAAACAACTCTGGGTACTGAGCACGTATCTGTGACTCACGCTCCCAGGTACTGTCCTCCATGCCACCGTGTCGCCACAGGACACGAACTAAGGGGATAGAACGCCCACGCCACACCTTCTCCTTGTGGTCTTGGATCTCCACAGGTCGCTCCTCGAAGGTTGCATCATCGTCAATATCGATCTCTCCCCAATGGATAACATGAGATTCATCATGAAGATAACGACGGAGCTGTGATACATGGAAAACATCATGTATCTGACTCATCTGAGGGGGAAGTGCTACTCGATACGCCACAGATCTAACACGATCTAACACCTCGAAAGGCCCAACAAACCGGGGAGAAAGCTTACTTCTACGACCAAACCTTTGCTGCCCACGACGGGGAGTCACCTTTAGAAACACATGATCCCCAACATTAAACTCTAACGGTCTCCTTCTTCGATCAGCATATGATTTCTGACGATCCTGTGCTGTCTTCATCCTCTCACGAATCACCTGAACCATCTCTGTTGTATTCTGTACTAGTTCTGGTCCAAGGATTTCTGACTCTCCGACCCCAGTCCAGCACAACGGAGAACGGCATGGCCGGCCATACTAGCCTTCAAACGGCGCCATACCGATGGTAGAGTGAAAACTATTATTGTAAGAGAATTCTACCAAGGGTAAGTGCTTCACCCATGAACCTCCAAAATCAAGAACACAAGAGCGCAACATGTCTTCAAGAGTCTGGATGGTTCGCTCTGTCTGGCCATCCGTTTGGGGATGAAAAGCAGTGCTAAGGCATAGTTGAGATCCAAAAGCATGTTGGAGTCCTCTCCACACCCTAGAGGTAAAACGAGGATCTCGATCAGAAATGATCGTCCTAGGTACTCCGTGAAGCCTCACCACATACAACTCTGTCTCTCCAAACTTCCACCTCTAGATCACCCAACTGAGACTCTTCCACCTTCTGCATCAGGGATGACTGCACCGTCATCTGGAAAAGACAACCTCTTCCCCCAACTTCTCCTATATCAAGATTTAAAGATGATAGCTCTTCCATCACTCTCCAAGAATCAATAGATTCACGCACAACATCACTACGTGACTTTCGCCTCATTGCATCAGCAACAACATTTCCCTTCCCAGGTGTATACGATATTTCAAAGTCGTATTCCTTCAAGAACTCCATACACCAATGCTACCTCAAGTTCAAGTCCCGCTGAGAGAAAACATACCTCAAACTCTTATGATTGGTGAAAATCACAAAGCGCTCTCCAATGATGTAATTTCTCCACAACTTTATAGCAAACACCACGACTGCCAACTCAAGATCATGGTTGGCATAGTTGCATTCATGGGGACACAACTGCCGAGACCCATAAGAAACAACGGACCTCTGCTGCATGAGAACACGGCCTAGCCCCAAATGTGAAGCATCATAGAAAACATCAAACTGGACTCCCTCCGCTGGAAGACAAAGGACTGGAGCACTTACCAACTTCTCCTTTAGATACTCGAAAGCTGTCTGACACTGATCAGTCCATATGAACGCTTGATCCTTCCTGGTCAATGCTGTTAGAGGAGTCGCAACTCGGGAGAAATTATCCACAAACCTCCTGTAATAGCCTGCGAGACCAAGGAAACTTCGCAACTCTGACACGGTCTTGGGGGATGGCCAAGACACCACTGCTTCTATCTTCGAAGGATCCACAGCTACTCCCTGTTGGGACACAAAATGTCCTAAGAAACGAACTTCTTGATCCCAGAACTCACACTTGGACAACTTCCCAAACAACCGATGTTGGTGAAGGACTCCCAAAACGGCTTGTAGATGCTCTGCATGTTCCTCTTCAGATGTGGAGTACACAAGGATGTCGTCGATGAAAACCACAACAAACATGTCCAGGAATTCACGGAACACAGCATTCATCAACCCCATGAAAACAGCTGGAGCATTCGTCACGCCGAATGGCATTACAACAAACTCATAATGCCCATGACGACAATGGAAAGCGGTCTTTGGGATATCCTCATCCTTTACACACATCTGGTGATATCCTGACCGCAAGTCTATTTTTGAAAATCAACTTGCACCCTTCAGTTGATCGAATAGGTCATCAATCCGCGGGAGAGGATAACGGTTCTTTATTGTCACTTTGTTTAAGCGATGATAATCGACGCACAACCGCAAACTGCCATCAGCCTTTTTCACAAACAAAACTGGTGCACCCCACAGTGACACACTTGGCCAAACAAAACCACACTGAAACAGACCGTCGAGCTGAATACGTAGCTCTCGTAACTCAGAAGGGGCCATCCTATACGAAGATATAGAGATAGGAGACGCTCCTGGATGTAGCTCGATCCCAAACTCGATCTCTCGTCGAGGGGGTAAGGATACAACCTCTTCTGGAAAGACATCAGGGTACTCCTCTACGACCCTAGGAAATGCCAGTTGTTGAACCTCTGAAGAACTCAGCATCATCCCAGCCATCATGGATGATAAGGATGAAACTCGTCTATGACTCATCTGAGGATCTCTCTCACCAGCAAACACTACTTCCTCTCCATCTTCATCAAAGAAAACGACCTTCTTCCTGTAGCAATCCACAATAGCCTGCATCGAATACAACCAATCCATGCCGAGGATGACATCATATGGTTGTATTCGTAAACATAGGAAATCTCCCCAAGAGCGGTGCTACCCCAACACTAGCTCATAGTCTCTACATACTTCAAACAAGCTAGCTCGACCTCCAACTGGTGTAGTCAACGCCAAGGGCCCTGGAAGCCTCTCTACCTCAAGTCCCAAAGCGTGGACAAGTGTAGGGGATATAAAGGAGTGTGTCTCTCCTGAATCAAACAAGGCATACACCAAGGTAGAAAACAAGAAAAGGGTACCTCGGACGACGTCTGGCTCGCCTGGAGCTGGCAACGCTAGAGCATGAAGCTGACCACGACCACCTCCACGGCCTCTCTGACCTTGATGACGACCACCACCAAGGTCGCGCTCTGCTCTCTGAGGACGGGGAGCGTCATGGGGTTGTCCTCTGCCTGCTCCATCTACCCTCTAGTGATCTAAAGCTGGTGCAACCTGCTGCTGCTGCCTCGGCCGGAACTGCCTCAACGGAGGAACCTGGAGTGGAGCGCCTGGTGCACGATGACTGCTCTGAAAAGTTGGGCACTCCCACTGCTGATGACCACGTCCACCATAAGAAAAACAGGCTCCTGATCCCTTGGCATAGGTCTGAGAGTTGATACCTCTGGAGAAACGAGATGGGAAGGGCTGGGACCTACCCCCAGGTGAACGGAAACTCTTCTATCCTGAAAACCGGGAACCCCGGACCACAGCTCTGCTTCGTGAGGAATCATGACCATTCCCCTCTCTTGACGATCAGATCCTGGTCAAAGTTCTCTCAACAACCTCTGCCCTCGCCAGCACCTCAAGATATGTCTTCAGCATAAATGGGGTGACCTGGCGCTGGATCTCTGGACGCAAAGCCTCCTCGAAATGCCTCGCCCTGGCCTCATCATCTGGTAACAGGTCTGAAGCATATCGTAGAAGGTTCTTGAAACGGATTCCAAACTCCCGAACACTGGAGCTCCCCTGTCGAAGGGTAAGAAGCTCCTGGCGACTGGATGCCTTCGCAGTCGATGAAATAAACTCGACTCTAAACCTGTCTCGAAACTCCTCCCATGAGATTGCTGACTCCTCACGATCCCCGAGGAACAAGAACCACCACTGTCTCGCTGCTCCACGCAACATCGTCACAACCAAGGACACCCAGTGTTCCTTCCGAGCACGAATCGAACTGAAGCCTATCTCGACCTCCTCCAACCAGTCTTCTGTGAATTCATCTGAAACGGAGCCCTCGTACTTCTGTAGACTCTGGCGCTGAAACTCTCGGAGTGTCTTCCTCCAAGTGTCATCGTCGTCAACCTCTACCCGGCGGCGATCTGCTGGAACAGCCTGCTGGGCACCTTCTGCGCAAACCTGACGAGGACGTCGACCTGGAGCCATACCTGTAAAATAACAACTGTTAGAGCTCCTAAGCCTGGAATATGGAAGACTCAACATTAATTAATTAATTAATTTGTTTTATTAATTTTAGGTTACCTATCCCAAGGTCTACCCATTCAAAAACAGGCGCAAAGAATAATGATGCATGACCCTTTCCTAGGTCTCTACCCTGCAACCAGTATCACTTTGTTTAGTAGCCACCGTAAACATAAAGGTCCGTGAAACGGATCATAGGGGGACATGAATGCCTATGTCTCTGCCGGTCTCTAGTGTTTACCCCACTTGATAAACATGAATGACACCGTTGCCCTACCATCCCATGCATCCTCACATGTGCCTAACTCCAAACTCCATCCTATCCCTTAACCAGACCTCTGATACCACTCTGTCACGACCCCCTCCCCACAAAGTGTACCCCTCCAGGGCCGGTAATGTGAGAAGGGAGATAATGACCCCCGAGTCCCGCCTCCAGTAGGCCCCGGGTTGGCGACTAGCACCGAGGGTATAATACACACACTAATGGGAGGCATTACCCTCTAAGAGAACACATGCAAAAGAGAGAGATAGGATAGACTCCAACCAACTCCAACTCATAACTGAAAATATAAAAGAAACCCATGTACATATATGAAATGTCATGAAAAAGTACTACAACTGAAAGGGAAAACTAAAAGTACCCAAAAGAAAGTAAAACGGCAGCGACCACAAGCCCGAACAGCTCCTCCTCCAACCCCAAGCTAGTAGTAACCAGCTTGATCTCCAACCTGCTCCAAGTGACCTGAAAAACTGTTTGTATATACATAGGGTGAGTATAATAGTATACTCAGTAGGATCCTCCCCAAGCCTCTCGTGCAAAAGTAAAGAAAGCATGCTAATGCCCAGTGAACAACAAGTGAAACTAACTCATTACCTAAACAGGTATACTAAGTTCCCAACCTCACCATGGCTACTCTCACCAAGTAACGCATACAAGAAAATAGCATACAGTAAAGAATATCAAGGGTACCCCGCTACTACTTCCCCACTGGTTTGCCGCTTTGCCCAAACGACATACGTCATGTGCATCTCTATCCAAAGGCTTGCCCACAGACACCTGGGCTAAGCTCCACAATCTGCACCTCGTGCACCACAAAGGATTTCCCGCAGACACCTGGGCGAAGCACCACACCATCCTCACAACCAAAGTAACCAGGTAGTTTCCGGGAGCCACCATAGCTCGTATAACGTGTATCATACCTCGAGTATTATTCCTCAAGCCATCACAACCCATACGCAGAGTAAGGATCCTCAAGCCATCACAGCATATACACGTTACACCTATAGTATTCCATAGGATACTATATCCAGAGTATATGTCTGTGAAATAACCACAAGCCATTACAGCCCTCTACACACATATATAGGTAAAACTAACCACTGTGCCTACCAGAACAAGGATCTACCAAGAGAAGAGAGAGGGGCCAAAGGGGGTAGTCAGCCATTCAACCTCCCATCAGAATGTTGGGGAAAACACCCCCCCTAGGGCTCAGAATCCCCGGGGTGTCAGTTGCCCTTACCGACAGGGTGGAGTAGCGTATAGAAACACAAAAAGTACAGAATATATAAGTAACTCACATCCACACTATGGGAATTACCTTGTCTTAGATAAAACTGCATCTAACGTCTCTCAGACTCCAGGATGCTACTTCTAAGACTAGGTATCCTATAAGCACACAAACAATGAAGAGCTTTATTAGATTACTCCATTCTCATTTATCAGTTCCACTGTACATTAATTAATTCTTTAAACATTAATTAAGAATGAAGAATTCCACATTAAACAGAAATGGCATCACTTTCAGAAACAACTGCTTCTTTTTAAGATTCACATCACCTTTAAATTCCAGCATCTCCATCCCCATGGATTTTCACCATTTAATCAAACATTCATTACATAATTACTTTTCCACATTCCCAGGCATTCTAGAAAAAGCATCCTATGCTTCTAAACACAAAGGAGGCTCAACACGGTGAGTAGATAAACTACCTGTCGAGTCTTTGCCGCCTATAGAAAGAGCATAGACCCATCCTCCATCGAGAGGCTAAACACGGAAAGCACGTGGCATACCCCGCGTGTCTTCACCTCCTTCAGAAAGAGGGTAAGCAAGACCAGCTGCCTTGAGTAGTGGGGAAAAGTAAAGCAGATAAACAACCAAACCAAACCACCAACATCAAACCATCACATTCATCTCATACCATCACCCTTGGTGTCCTCCCCGACACCCACATGCATAAACTGATGCATCTCGCCACACTAGGTGTCATCCACGGCCACAACCACAAGGCCTCCATGCCTCCACATATCACAACAACCATCCAGGCTCACATCACAGCACAAGAAGCAGAAAAAAAAACATCACAAAATGAGCTCTCGGCCCTTTAACAAACAAGAGGGTAACTCAGAACCCTTTTAGAAATTCGCACATAATATGTTCTCTAATCCATATTGAATTAACAGATTTGTTATTCGTAGGTCCCAATCATGGATACCTAATCAGTAAGCTATCACAATTAAATAACCATGCTTACTTCCCTAATTTGATTATCCTCAAATTAGAACAACTACAACAACGACAATAACCAGATTTATTTACCTGCCTCTTTATCTTTAGCCAATTAATTAACAATTAATTCCGGATTTACGTTCATTATCAATTTCTATCATGAACGAACAACAAATCAAAGAAACATAGATATCACTATATCTAGGAAAACATGAGGCAAACCGTTATCACGGTATAAAGCAACAACATGCGATCAACCAATTCTTTTAATCCGGTTCAAGTATTTAATTAGGTCAATTTCATTGTGATCCAAAGGAATAAATCTTGCTAATTCTACGATTGCACATACATGATTAGAGAAGCCATGAATCCCCTACCTCGAAGAGTTCTTAACGTCCTTTATCCACACAACGGGTCACAGTCCTCTTCTCCTCACGACAGCTGCATCCACCGGAGGATGCCACGGTACGATAGTACCAACCAACCCCAAGAAAACCCATTAGAACCATGGATATTACATGCTAATATGGAAGGAAGAACAAGAGAAGGTGATCCCCGAAGGAACGATGATAAAACATACCTTATATCGAAGAACGATCGAAACAACTTGGTTGCATCAACAGAGCGGAACTGATCTGAGTAACGTTTGATTGTGAAACTCCTACGAGAATGATTGCAAGGTTCTAGCGTCTTGTAGATGAGAACCAGGAGGAAGAACAACGAAGAATGATATCTCATTCCTTTTAAAAAAAAATTAGAGAGGCGACAGTTTAAGATTCGGTTTATTCTCCATTAAAAACGGATCGCATTAACCCACGCGGTTTGACCAAGTAAAAACATCCCGGCCTTAGGAATAATTAATATAGGATTTATGGCCTTTGAATATGCCTTAAAGTCCTTAAAATAAGGTTTTAAAAGTATTTTACGGCAAAGAAAACGTCAAATTTGCGAAGCTGGAAACACTGTTCACATACTCAAAATTTGGCAAAGTATGGAATCGGTAGCTCTTATGGAGTCTGGAAACACTGTTCATTCATGAAATTTGGCAAAGTATGGAATCGGTAGCTCTTATGGAGTCTGGAAACACTGTTCATTCGTGAAATTTGGCAAAGTATGGGATCGGTAGCTCTTATGAAGTCTGGAAAGACTGTTCATTCGTGAAATTTGGCAAAGTATGGAATCAGTAGCTCTTATGAAGTCTGGAAACACTGTTCATTCGTGAAAATTGGCAAAGTATGGAATCGGTAGCTTTTATGAATTCTGGAAACACTGTTCACGGAACTAAAAAAAATGGCAAAGGAAAGAAAATCTCACCGATAGATCCTTAACGATAGAAACACAAGTAAACCGATAGATCCTCACTGATAAAAGTTCACCGATAGGACCTCACCGATAGAAACACTGTTCACTGAACCTCACCGATAGAAGTCCACCGATAGAACCTCACCGATAGAAACACTGTTCACAGAACTAGAAATTTGGAAAAGTGTTAGCCGAGCTACTGATGGACTGCGGCTACCAGTATACCGAGCTATCAGTATGTCGTGGCTACCGGTAAACCCAGCTACCGGTAGGATGCGGCTACCGGTAGACCGAGCTACCGGTAATCAGCAGCTACCGGTAGACCGAGCTACCGGTAATCAGCAGCTACCGGTAGACCGAGCTACCGGTAATCAGCAGCTACCGATAGACCGAGCTACCGGTAGGCAGCAGCTGGGGGATAAGTCACCTTGTCTTCCCGAAACACCTCCAACACCACATTTTCACAAAGTAATGGACCAGGGAGGTCCGGGCCATTACATTAGATACCTCTCAAAACATTCTCGTCCTTGAGAATTAAAAACCAAACCAGAAGAAAAGAGGGGTCTGAACAACCACCCCATAAGATACCTCTCAGGGGAAAACCACCATGAGTTGTTCAAAAGCTGGAACAAAACTACGACATCCGAGAGTATGGAAACAAATAATCTATAACCAAACAATTCAAACATAACATCACATCAAAGGTACATAAATAAAACATGAAAGGTCTAACCATAAAGGAAACGTCATTACATGGAAAGAGTTAAACATTAAACAACCCTGGGTACTGAGCACGTATCTATGACTCACGCTCCTAGGTACTCTCCTCTATGCCACCGTGTCGCCATAGGACACAAACTGAGGGGATAGAACGCCCACGCAACACCTTCTCCTTGTGGTCTTAGATCTCCACAGGTCGCTCCTCGAAGGTTGCATCATCGTCAATATCGATCTCTCCCCAATCGATAACATGAGATTCATCATGAAGATAACGACGGAGCTGTGATACATGGAAAACATCATGTTTCCGACTCATCTGAGGGGGAAGTGCTACTCGATACGCCACAGATCCAACACGAGCTAACACCTCGAAAGGCCCAACAAACCGGGGAGAAAGCTTACTTCCACGACCAAACCTTCGCTGCCCACGACGGGGAGTCACCTTTAGAAACACATGATCCCCAAAATTAAACTCTAACGGCCTCCTTCTTTGATCAGCATATGATTTCTGACGATCCTGTGCTGTCTTCATCCTCTCACGAATCACCTGAACCATCTCTGTTGTATTCTGCACTAGTTCTGGTCCGAGGATTGCTGACTCTCCGACCCCAGTCCAGCAGAACGGAGAACGGAATAGCTGGCCATACAAGGCTTCAAACGGCGTCATACCGATGGTAGAGTGAAAACTATTATTGTAAGCGAATTCTACCAAGGGTAAGTGCTCCACCCATGAACCTCCAAAATCAAGAACACAAGAGTGCAACATGTCTTCAAGAGTCTGGATGGTTCGCTCTGTCTGACCATCCGTTTGAGGATGAAAAGCAGTGCTAAGGCATAGTTGAGATCCAAAAGCATGTTGGAGACCTCTTCACACCCTAGAGGTAAAACGAGGATCTCGATCAGAAATGATCGTCCTAGGTACTCCGTGAAGCCTCACCACATACAACTTTGTCTCTCCAAACTTCCACCTCTAGATCACCCAACTGAGACTCTTCCACCTTCTGCATCAGGGATGACTGCACCGTCATCTGGAAAAGACAACCTCTTCCCCCAACTTCTCCTATATCAAGATGTAAAGATGATAGCTCTTCCATCACTCTCCAAGAATCAACAGATTCACGCACAAAATCACTACGTGACTTTCGGCTCAGTGCATCAGCAACAACATTTCCCTTCCCAGGTGTATACGATATTTCGAAGTCGTATTCCTGCAAGAACTCCATCCACCGACGCTGCCTCAAGTTCAAGTCCCGCTGAGAGAAAACATACCTCAAACTCTTATGATAGGTGAAAACCACAAAGTGCTCGCCAATGAGGTAATGTCTCCACAACTTTAGAGCAAACACCACGGCTGCCAACTCAAGATCATGGGTGGCATAGTTGCATTCAAGGGGACGCAACTGCCGAGACCCATAAGAAACAACGGACCTCTGTTGCATGAGAACACAACCAAGCCCCAGATGTGAAGCATCACAGAAAACATCAAACTGGACTCCCTCCACTGGAAGACAAAGGACTGGAGCACTTACCAACTTCTCCTTTAGATACTCGAAAGCTGTCTGACACTTATCAGTCCATATGAACGCTTGATCCTTCCTGGTCAAAGCTGTCAGAGGAGTCGCAACTCGGGAGAAATTAGCCACAAACCTCCTGTAATAGCCTGCGAGACCAAGGAAACTTCGCACCTCTGACACGGTCTTGGGGGCTGGCCAAGACACCGCTGCTTCTATCTTCGAAGGATCCACAGCTACTCCCTGTTGGGACACAGCATGTCCCAAGAAACGAACTTCTTGAGCCCAGAACTCACACTTGGACAACTTACCAAACAACCGATGTTGGCGAAGAACTCCCAAAACGGCTTGTAGATGCTCTGCATGTTCCTCTTCAGATGTGGAGTACACAAGGATGTCGTCGATGAAAACCACAACAAACATGTCCAGGAATTCATGGAACACAACATTCATCAACCCCATGAAAACAGCTGGAGCATTCGTCACGCCGAATGGCATTACAACAAACTCATAATGCCCATGACGAAAACGGAAAGTAGTCTTCGGGATATCCTCATCCTTTACACGCATCTGGTGATATCCTGACCGCAAGTCTATCTTTGAAAACCAACTTGCACCCTTCAGTTGATTGAATAGTTCATCAATCCGCGGGAGAGGATAACGGTTCTTTATTTTCACTTTGTTTAAGCGACGATAATCGACGCACAACTGCAAACTGCCATCAGCCTTTTTCACAAACAAAACTGGTGCACCCCACGGTGACACACTTGGCCGAACAAAACCACACTGCAACAGACCGTCGAGATGAATACGTAGCTCTCGTAACTCAGAAGGGGACATCCTATACGGAGACATAGAGATAGGAGACGCTCCTGGCTTTAGCTCGATCCCAAACTCGATCTCTCGTCGAGGGGGTAAGGATACAACCTCTTCTCGAAAGACATCAGGGTACTCCTCTACGACCCTAGGAAATGCCAGTTGTTGAACCTCTGAAGAACTCAGCATCATCCCAGCCATCATGGATGATAAGGATGAAACTCGTCTATGACTCATCCGAGGATCTCTCTCACTAACAAACACTACTTCCTCTCCATCTTCATCAAAGAAAATGACCTTCTTCCTGTAGCAATCCACAATAGCGTGCACCGAATACAACCAATCCATGCCGAGGATGACATCATATGGTTGTATTCGTAAACATAGGAAATCTCCCCAAGAGCGGTGCTACCCCAACACTAGCTCACAGTCTCTACATACTTCAAACAAGCTAGCTCGACCTCCAACTGGCGTAGTCAACGCCAAGGGCACTGGAAGCCTCTCTACCTCAAGTCCCAAAGCGTGGACAAGGGTTGGGGATATAAAGGAGTGTGTCGCTCCTGAATCAAACAAGGCATACACCAAGGTAGAAAACAAGAAAAGGGTACCTCGGACGACGTCTGGCTCGCCTGGAGCTGGCAACGCTAGAGCATGAAGTTGACCACGACCACCTCTACGGCCTCTCTGACCCTGATGACGACCACCACCACGGCCGCGCTCTGCTCTCTGAGGACGGGGAGCATCATGGGGTTGTCCTCTTCCTGATCCATCTACCCTCTGGTGATATAAAGCTGGTGCAACCTGCTGCTGCTGCCTCGGCTGGAACTGCCTCAACGGAGGAACCTGGAGTGGAGCGCATGGTGCACGATGACTGCTCTGAAAAGTTGGGCACTCCCGCTGCTGATGACCATGTCCACCACAAGAAAAACAAGTGCCTGATCCCTTGGCATAGGTCTGAGAGTTGCTACCTCCGGAGAAACGAGATGGGAAGGGCTGAGACCTACCCCCAGGTGAACGAAAACTCTTCTGTCCTGAAAACCGGGAACCCCGGACCACAGCTCTGCTTCGTGAGGAATCATGACGATTCCCCTCTCTTGAAGATCCGGTCCTGGTCAAAGTTCTCTCAACAACCTCTGCCCTCGCCAGCACCTCAAGATATGTCTTCAGCATAAATGGGGTGACCTGGAGCTGGATCTCTGGATGCAAAGCCTCCTCGAAATGCCTCGCCCTGGCCTCATCATCTGGTAACAGGTCTGAAGCATATCGTAGAAGGTTCCTGAAACGGATTCCAAACTCCCGAACACTGGAGCTCCCCTGTCGAAGGGTAAGAAGCTCCTGGAGACTGGATGCCTTCGCAGTCGATGAAAGAAACTCGACTCTAAACCTGTCTCGAAACTCCTCCCATGAGATCGCTGACTCCTCACGATCCCCGAGGAACAAGAACTACCACTGTCTCGTTGCTCCGCGCAACATCGTCACAACCAAGGACACCCAGTGTTCCTTCCGAGCACGAATCGAACTGAAGCCTATCTCGACCTCCTCCAACCAGTCTTCTGTGACTGCATCTGAAACGGAGCCCTCGTAATTCTGTAGACTCTGGCACTGAAACTCTCGGAGTGTCTTCCTCCAAGTGTCATCGTCGTCAACCTCTACCCGGCGGCGATCTGCTGGAACAGCCTGCTGGGCACCTTCTGCGCAAACCTGACGAGGAAGTCTGGAAACACTGTTCATTCGTGAAATTTGGAAAAGTATGGGATCGGTAGCTCTTATGGAGTCTGGAAACACTGTTCATTCGTGAAATTTGGCAAAGTATGGGATCAGTAGCTCTTAGGAAGTCTGGAAACACTGTTCATTCGTGAAATTTGGCAAAGTATGGAATCGGTAGCTTTTATGAAGTCTGGAAACACTGTTCATTCGTGAAAATTGGCAAAGTATTGAATCGGTAGCTCTTATGAAGTCTGGAAACACTGTTCACAGAACTAAAAAAATGTCAAAGGAAAGAAAAGCTCACCGATAGAGCCTTACCGATAGAAACACAAGTCTACTGATAGATCCTCACTGATAGAAGTTCACCGATAGGACCTCACCGATAGAAACACTGTTCACTGAACCTCACCGATAGAAGTCCACCGATAGAACCTCACCGATAGAAACACTATTCACAGAACTAGAAATTTGGCAAAGTGTTAGCCGAGCTACTGCTGGACTGCGGCTACCAGTATACCGAGCTATCAGTATGCCGTGGCTACCGGTAAACCCAGCTACCGGTAGGATGCGGCTACCGGTAGACCGAGCTACCGGTAATCAGCAGCTACCGGTAGACCGAGCTACCGGTAATCAGCAGCTACCGGTAGACCGAGCTACCGGTAATCAGCAGCTACCGGTAGACCGAGCTACTGGTAATCAGCAGCTACCGGTAGACCGAGCTACCGGTAGGCAGCAGCTGGGGGATAAGTCACCTTGTCCTCCCGGAACACCTCCAACACCACATTTTCACAATGTAATGGACCAGGGAGGTCCGGGCCATTACATATAATGTTCATGATGGGTGGAAAATATGTTAATTTTTTAAATGTTAAAAATAAATATTTTTTTCAAAAAATTTGTAAAGGGATTTTAAAATGACCTATTTGGAATATGTTTGGAAATTTCCTTTTACACAATTTAAAAGAAGGTAAAATAACATGTTTAATAGCTTTTAGAATCCATTTATTTTTAGATAAGAACATTTTTGAAGACTTTTTAGAAAACAAAGATATAAAAGAGAATCATTTTTTATATAAAAAAGATACCTGATCAGTATCACCTAAAAATTACTGTATTGGTGTCTATTTAATCAAACAAATGTGGAAATGGATCTAAACCACATTCATAACTAGAGGAGAAGAAAATATTTTTGGTTCAAGAATATAAAATCATTTGATTTCTCCCCAATGAAACTTAAATATGAAAAATCATGGAAATTTAATAGATTGCGACATAAATCCCATTCTACTTTGGTAAATCTACAATTGAAATCCCCATAAATGAATAAAGTAAAATTAAACATTAAAAACTACAAAAATAAAGATATTTATGATATATTATTTAAACGGAAAAATATATACACTAAATAAAATAAGACTGGTTAATGACATAAACATATGTGCTAAGGAAATGTAATTTGAGACGAACGACCCTTTAAAATATCATATCATTAAATTATGAACCAATAAATGAAGGTATTGTGTGTAAAAATTTAATTCCAAACAAATTAAGTGTAAATAACGAATAAATAACCATATAAATTTATTCACACATAATCATGGAATTATAATGTCAAAGAAGAAGACTTATAACCTAACAAAAAGAAATTGAGTTAAGAAACCCTTTTAATCAAAGAAAATTTCATGTTAGGAACCATTGGATAAAATAATTGAAATTGATACCCAAAATAACATGACGTATTAAGGATTCATGATATAAATTTTAAAATGTAAATATGTTCACCATTTTAATGAAATTGGGTGCATGACAATAAAAAATACCTCAATGAATGGGAATTGTGATGAGATCCCTTAACTCGGGTCCAGTATTTCTATATATGTCATTTAAATATTTTATAACTAACTCATATAAATTATTTTATTTGTGAGTAATATTATATATTTTCAATACCTTATCCTTAAATCACTTATTTATTTTATCTTAATTACATATTTAATTACTAAATCAATTAAGTCCATGTTGGGTGTTTTAAGGATGTTCGATTCATAATTTTAAATTGACTTATATAGATTAACTGAGGTCAGAGAGGTAATTATTTCATCATATAAATAATAATTATGAAATATTTATATTTCATATACATAAAATATAATTTTAAAACCAATCATAAATTATGGTTATGAAAAAGGAACAATGTTACGTTCATGGAGATGGTATGATGTACATACACATGAGTAACGTTTCCATTTTTCAACGATCATTATAGAAAGAAGAAAATTATTATTTTTAATTTAAATAATTATAATTATATAATAAATATCATATTAATTATATATGGTTTCTATGTTTTGTTATTATTAAAAATGAATCACATTGCTTCGTGGAGGTGGTAGTCCAAACGTATGCTCAAAAAACATTATAATTTTTCATGTGAATGAAAATGAAAAAAAATTAAAAAATATTTTTTCTTTTCATAATGATAAATATTTTATTAATATAATAGATAAATATAAATTTCACCATTATAACATGATGTGATAGGTTGTGATGTAAAATGAATTACTTAGGTACATGAGGTGGTAGTTTTTCATACCCATCAATGATAAAATCCTTTCACATTTAATGGAGAATGGAGATGCATATAGGTTATTACATTAATTTAAAACCATATAATTATATTTAATAATTTTTTTTATATAGTATTTTTATGGAATATTGAAAGTATGTGGGAGAATAAATAAAAAAAATATAGTCTATTAAGAAAGATACCTCTAATTCAGTGAATGTCCTTTTCCAAACAAATTAACACCACTAAGGTTGTAATTCTACCTTAAATAAGGCCTCTAGAATTCAGTTAAGTATTTTTCGAAGTTATTTGGGAAAATATTTGAAAAAAATTTCTTTTTATTGTAAAGTAAACAGATGAAGATATGGACTTTTATAAGAGTGGGGAGGGTCACTTGGGGTATTTTATAAAATATTTAATTAATATAAATTATGTTTCAATCGAACATTGATAAAAATTGATTTTTTGAAGATTTTATGAATATGGGTATATATCCTCTCATCAAAACAAAATTATATTTTCATTGCCAAATTTTTTACCCTTAGATTTTTTTAACACCTCATTAACCCTTTTCAATCTTACCTTGACTATATGTTTTATAACTCTTTGTTTGTTAAGATAGTAACTATAAATAAAAAAACATATAAATGAATCATGGATAATATTTTTTTACTATATAATAATACTTTTTTCTCATATAATATTTTTAGTAATTTTTTATCATTTAATAAAATATTATTTAATATAAAATATTATAAATGTCAAATTTTAGAACTATTCATTACGTTGAATTTAATAACATAAAAAAATTTGAAAAAACATGTTTTAATAAATCTATATACTTTTTTATATTATATATAATTTTTGCATCTAATTAATTATCTCAAATTGTGTTATTTTTAATATTTCTCATATCATTTATCTGACTTCCATTAATTGAATAATTACTCCCTTAACATTGTTTAAGAATTTCAGGAACTACATCTCCACTAAAAATTATAAATATATTATCATGAAGAAGGTAAATCATTTAGATTTAAAATAAATATTTATAACTTAAAATATCGTATGTTTATCCCCATCTTAAAAATATAATAGTCGTAAAAAATAAGAGTGTCATATTTTTGACTTTTCATTAAATAAAATATTGTAATATCACAATCAGAGGAAAATGAAAAAAAGGCCACATACTCAAATTATGGATGATTGGAGATGATATTTATTCATACAATAAAATTTATGTATTTTTATGGTCAATTTGTTGTCCTTTACATATTATGTTTATCTCGTAATTTCTTGATTTACCCTTTACGAGGGAAACAAAATTTACTATGCTTACTATTTATATAAAGGAAAAATAAAAAGGAACTATTTACCATAGTTGTACTTCATGATTCCAAATATTGAATTAATTTTTTAAAATTTGAAACATATCATTGGGAGAATTTAATTTAAAATCAAACCGGAAAATTTGAAGAAAACGGGTTTATAAAAACATGGTCTTTTTAAATATAAAACATTTTTTTACAAAATTAATTCATAAAAATACATAATTGGATTATTTTAAATAAAAATTAACAAAATAAATTTTAAAATAAATCCAAAATTAGATTTCAATTTATAAATAATTTAAAATAAAATACAATTTTAAATAAAAATATATAGTCATCAATATTCCCTGAAAAATCAATATTTTCAAAAAAAGACAAAATTTGGCCAAATATAATATTTTATTATTATTTAAATTTTTTTATTTATTTTATAAAGTAAAATCTCAAGATATTCAAAATAAATTTAATATTCTCTCATAAAATTAAATAAAAATATATTTTGAAGAAAATATATTTTTGAAAAATTAAGTGAATTTACTACAAATTGAGTTATTATTTATTAGGTTTTAATCAATAAATTTTTATTGATTATACAGCATAAATATATTGAATAAAATAATTATTATTATTCATAACTACAAATTTTATTACCTCGATTATAATATTCACATTTAAATAAAAATATTTCATAGTTCATTTATGCTTATTGTTTTTTTTACAATATTAAATATAGTTGTTATTTATAAAATATTTGTATATTAAATACCCCACCTATTAAGACACTATTACATATTATTTTTTAACATAATCATTGTAATAAAAGGTTTAAATTTTTAAATTATTTTTTTTAAATTTCAAATCATAAAAAGAGGTTAATAAAACATCCACTTGAGAAGAGAAAAAGGGAATTATAAAGGTGATGTGAAATTACCAAAAACCTGGTTTTTGAATATGAGTACATTATTAGGAAGAGAAACTAAAAACATATAAGAAAAAACTAACACCCAAACATTAATGTAGTGTTATAGAGAACATGGTCATTAGTTAGTTAACCGTCACAAATTTGTAATTATATGATGGGTTAAAAGAAGAATGATTTCATTGTAAAAATAAAATAAAAGGATTACGTTCTTATTTCAAGACCCTTTCATAGAGTTGAGGAATTTATTTATCATCTATACTAAGAACATAGGGAAATATACTTACATGATATCTATAATTTTATTTTTAGTCAATTTACACCACAATGTCATCTTTTTCTCTAAATGATGAGTATTTCAAAAATTTCTTATATTTTTAATTCCTAAAGCACATATATAAGACCATATACATCCACAAAAGGATAATAATCCATTTCCCTTTTCTTTTGATATCAACCAAATCCATAATGGGTAGTATAATGTAAGATAATTTCAAAAAAATTAACAAAACATTATATGAAGAAATTATAAATTAATCTCAAAAATTCAATAGGAAAACCCCAAGTTCAAATTAAATATTCAATAAATAACTATATATAATATTATTCAATATATTTCTATTAAATCTTGGAACCAAAAAATCAAAAGGATTTGATCACACATTCTTCTAAAGTAAATTTAACATTTATCTTGAAAATAAATTTTTCACTAATAAAGTTATATTCTCAAAAAAGGTAAATTCTTTAATCGTATAATATAAATGAATTAGAAACAAGATACATCATTATTGTATATTCTTCAAAAGAATAATTCAACCTTGGCACTTCATTAAATACTTCAGGATACACCTAAGGGTTTCATATACCTTAACATAGGTATTTTAAAATGATAATATTTTATTACTAAGTTCGAGTTTAGAATTGAAATGATGAAATTAATTAATGGGGTTGAAAATATAATATAAAAATATTTTAAAACGAATTATTTCATTTAATTTAATATAAAATACGAAACACCGAGCATAAAAAACGGAGAAATATTATTATTTAAATGTAACCACTATAACCCTTCCATTAAAATCAAGGGTATAAATTTGAATATATATTTTTATAATTTTTATAATTTTTATTAAAAATAAAATTCTATTAATTAATTCTTAGAAAATAATAAATCATTTTTTTGGAAAATCATTTTATTCTTCAAAAAATTGTTTTCATAAAAAAAATTATTATTTATTTATTTGAGTGAATATTAAAATTATTTTATATATTTTTTATATATTTTTTTGATGAAATAAATATTATTTTTGAAATAAGACTATCAAAATTATCTTTATGTGAAATTTTTATATTTTTTTGAAAAGATTGATTCTTTAATGAATAGTGAAAAATAATGATTTATATTGAAAATTTTATATTTTTAATATATTTACGAAGTAATTTTGTTTTAATTAGTTTGGAAATTTCATTAGAAAATTTAAAAAAAATCCTATTATGGTTTTTGAAATTAATTTCTTATGACAACTGGGCCTTCATGACTATAGATAAACCTCACCTTAACATGTTTATTGGATCCCATCCAGCTAGGCACCACCAGTTTCACCACAAACATGTGTTCCACTACTTATGGACCACCCATATTCCTAAATAGATCATCATTTTTTCATCCCTCCCTTAGTTCCACTTACGAGTGCCTAGAGATGGTGCTCTACATGACCTTAAGTGCATCTCCCTAAAGGTCAGTGGTTGCTGACCATCAGTGAGGGCCTTGGGAGTGTATTCTGCGAGATAATAACATCATAGATTTAAGTAAGAAAAAATTTTGATAATAGAAATTTTATTGATGAATTATAATTTAAAAATTGAAGTAGTAAAATTTTTACAATAATAAACCATGTATGAGAATTAAGAAAATAGAGGAAGCTGAAGGAATCATAATAGTTACAAAATGATGATCATGTTCATGATGCTATAAAAAAATGAAGGTGAATCGGAAGAAGGGGAAAAATAAAATACTAAATGAAAAAAAGGGAAAAAACTACTACTATATAATCTCAATAATAGTGTTGATCATTTTCCTTGGGTTTTATCCTGAATCGATAAATAGGAAAATCATCAGAAGACACACAATTCCCCTTATCCTTACCTGTAATCATGAAATTTTCTGGGGTGCCAAGGCCAACCCATAAAGGGTTTGAGATTCAATATCAGTAGTCTGTCAACCATGATGTCTAAGAAAATCCATTTTATGCATTAAATAGTTGTCAGTGCACTAAGAATAATAAATATATGTAAGAAAATAATTATATAAATGAATAACCACTCGGTTCAGGTTCCTAATTAGACAAAAGACGGATACCACCAGCTTCAGCCATACATGAGATTCTTAAAAGAGGCACTTGTGCAAGTTGTAATATGTGTAAAAGTGAATTGTATACAACAACTATGGTTGGTTGACCCGAAACTTATGTTTTAGATCGGTTGTTACATTTAAACGTTAGCATTCAATCACCCTCAAATATACAATATATCTCTTCACATATAGATAATGAAACCAAGCCTTCAAATCAATTACAGAGTCCTAATCCCATCTAAGGTGATCTATATAAAATCCAAAGTGTCTCTATAGGTGTATTTTATAGAACCAACGACACCATTTCTATCCATGTAAAACTATATTGGAATCCCATGTGTCACTCATGGCATGGTGACTCTGATTCCATACCATGTATCTCAAATAGTTGATAGGGTATCACCCATGGAATGGAGTAGCCATCTTTCCAATGGATCCTTCTTTACTGCTCCAACAGGGAACTCGTTTCACTCATGTGTATGAATAAATCCACCTAGGGATCCCTTACATATAAAGCCAATACATTGCTCCTCGTGGGTCATGTGAATTCCAACCAAGCATAGAAACTCCATCCCTCGAGTCCTTAATTAATGGCCCATGTTCTCCCCCCCAAGGGAACCAGTGTCAATCATGAGTATGAAGATATTCTCTTGAGGATCCCAGACATGGTAATACAATGCATCGATCTAAGTTTGTCATGTGTATTCAAGCCAAAAATGGAGATTCCATCCATGGATTCCTTAATTCGAGACCCATGTTCACTCCTTGGCCTTAACATGTAAGCATACCAATCCAAGCACATTTTACAAGACATAGTAGACATATAATCACATGTCAAAAAATTCATGGTAAATTAACAAGATAAAAAGTTATCCAAATAGTGAAATTTGATCCATTAAATAATAGAATAAAACAACTGGAAATAATCAGAAAAATTAGCTCTTATCCACAAGTCAATGTTACTATTAAACCCATAATAGGCATGATAAATGGAATAAAATCATAAGGAAAAGCATTAGGAACATAACATATGTAATTAAGCATAATCCTTTTGTTTACCAATCACACATACAAGGAAATAATAATGAACATGTAACGACCCAAAGTTTTTCAATGGAAAATTCCATTCTTATATCTATGTCATAAAAACACAAAATAATGAACTACTAAGTGATAAGTGACCTTTAAACATAATTTTGTCACCCCTATGTTTGGAATTTTAAAAATCCGGCATACACAGTTGTGCTCAAGATAGTTTTTGGAGTCTAATGAAACAAAAATAATTTTTTTGTGAATAGTAACCTACCCTTATGAATAGTAACCTACCCTTATGAATAGTAAAATGAACCTTATGAATAGTAAATAAGAGTAACATTACCTATGAATAATAAAATAAAATTTAGTCGTCATAGAAAGTGATAATTTGACCTTAGTAAACATTTTTGGTATTTTATAAATCATAAATAAATAATTATAATTAATTAATTAATTTAAAAGAATATTTATTTTCCTGAAATATATTCATATATTATTGAATAAATGTCTAATAGTTTTTGATAATTTTATAAGACCCTACGTAACTTTTGAAAGAACTATAAAATCAGTTTTAATCTTAAAAACTATTTATTTTAAGTAAATTATGATTTTATTTAAATATTAAATTAATAATACTTAGAAAATTATTTTTGAAAAATGGAATTCATTTTTGGATTCTACACGTCGAAAAATGGATGGGGTAAAATTTTGGGATTTTTCTATGATACTTGAATTTTTGATGAATACTGGAATCCGATAATTCACAATAAAAGCTAAATAATGCATTAATTGAGTCATTGCTGATGTTCTGCTGATGTAAGCCCACTTGGTTCGGGATTACATTATAAAATTAATATTATTGGTCATCCAAGACTCACTATTCCTTGTATTTGGTGGAATTAATAAACTAATCAATTTAATATTAAGGAAACACCTCTCCCCTCCACTATAAAAGCCACCCTTCACTCCCTCTTTTCCTCACACCTCTCAAGCTCCAAGCCGTCTCTAAATTCTTCCCAAAAACCTTCCCTAGCTCATCCCCCACGTCAAAAATCTGCTGGTCTCATCAAAAGACCAAGCCTAGCTTCCTTAAAGAGGAACTCAAGAGGAGGATTCTAAAGGTAATTTCTCTCCCTCTTCTCCTTTAATTTCCTTTCAAGTTCAAGTTCCTTTCTTGATCTCTCTCTATATATCTTCATCCAAATTGACCTGTAAATCCAGTATTATATATATAATTTAATCTTATGATATATTATATCACCCCACACCCTTTCCCCCTTCCTTTTATTTTATTAAAGAGAACGTTGTTCATGTGGTGATAATTTATCACCTTCAAAAACAACATGCTCTCTTCTTTCATTTATACCTTAAATCTGGTCATGAAACCATTTTTATGGTTGAACCAGAATTTTTTATATCTATTATTTTCTATTTTATGTTCTGTAAATAACCTATGGCCTTATTACTAAGTTAAATGTTAAAACAAGATCGTTGTGATCCAAACACCGCTCAAATTAACCCAAATAACCATCATTAATTTTTTATCTAATGATTCGTCCACATGGATCTAATATAACTCATTATAAAATCATTCAAGCTTCTTTAATATCATTAATTACATGTAATATCAGTTCTGGAGGTTTACCCATGATCAAACCAAATATCAAATTAAGAATACAAGTGGACCGCTCAAGAAATCCATGAAAACGAACATCCCTGAACAATGTTTTTAAACTCTATAAGACATCCAAAGGAACATAATATGAAATAATGAAACCATAATGAACCCTATTAATGTATTAAAGGTTCTTGAATTTCTAATTAATTAATATAATGTCATTATACAGGACATTAAATAGAAGGAGGCATTTGAGTACAAGGTAAGGGGAAATCTCGAACCCAATTTTCTTCCTCCGGGTTCTCCCTCTTTCACTCCATTTTTGATGTGGTTACTCCTCAATGGTCTTTTGTTCTTCATTTCCATTACTTTTCTAGGATATACATGTTTTCACTGGTTTTTATGTCCATCAAAATGTTTTCCAAAAGAACTCTTCTTTCAAGATCTCACATTTTGCCTCTCATTCAAGGTTGATGGTTCTTATATCTAGTATGTTGTTCCCTCTTTCTTTTGGGAACCCAAAGCTTATGAATGTGTTATTGTGAGATGAAACCCATTCCTTTCCATGGGTTATTTATGTACATGTTTTATATGTGTTCTATTTGGCAAGCATGATAATGATAATGTTATGATGTGATGGGTGCGCCCGGAATTATATAGCGCAATATGAATGATTAAATGTGACGGGTGTGCCCGGAATTATATAGCGCTCCAATGCATTGGGTAAAGTGATGAATCTCATGAGTAAATGTGAAATTATGCGTGAACATGATTCTAGCTTTTTTCATAATTATGTGTGGTAGTTAACCACTAAGACATGATGTTTCATTTTTATGCTTTGCCACATTTCAAGTTTATTGTTTATGCTCCTCTCATGTTCAAGATCTTCTTCCTATGTCATGATTATGCTCACCCCATGCTATATTGTTCTCATCTATCCTCTTACTGGGCTTTTAGCTCACCCCTTTTGATGTATATCCTCAGGTGTCTACATGTACTAAGGACAGGACAAGTTCTAATAAGAAGCTATACAAGAAGAGATTAAATGAATTTTTATGCTTGATGTTGTACTTGTTATGTGTAGTCCTAGTTTTCCCAAGACACTAAACCTATGTATCCTCCATGTGTAATACTATTATGTTTTTTATCTCTGAAATGATGTAATAGTAATGTAAAAAAAAGTTCGGGTCGCTATAGTTGGTATCGAAGGAAAGGTTTAGTTAATTTGGGAATTAGGATTAGTGAACCCTAAAAAAACCTCTAGCATGAGACTAAGTACAAATATGCACACAAGGATATTTACCTAGGGATCCCATATGTTATGTTTTTGGTATAATTGATTAAAAGGATAAGTTATTCATGACTTGTTTACTTATGTTTTGTTCTAACCTTTTCTATTTTAGAAAATGGTGGGGACCAGGAGAAATCAGGCCAACAACTCTTGCGAAGGCCAATGCAATGATTGCCCGAATGACATCCCCAATGATTTTGGAGGTGGAGTTCAAAACTTCATGACAATGCTTACCCAATAATCCCATGTTATGAATAATAACCATAATAATGGGGAACGTCCTCCTTCACCAAAGAGGGAGCAGCTAGCTATCGAAAGTTTTATGCGGCAACGACCACCGACGTTTTGTGGATCTTCTGAGCCACTAGTTGCGGAACAGTGGGTCAACTCCATGGAGAAGATCTTTTTTGTTCTTCACTGTTCCGAGATAGAGAAGGTGACTCTATCCGTTTATCTTCTAGATGGAGAAGCTGATCAATGGTGGGCTTTGATTAAGAACACCAAGCCAAGGGATGAAATTGAAGAGATGGAATGGGAAGACTTTAAGATAATGTTTCTTAATAAGTACTTCCCACGAACTCTTCGCATGAAGATGGAGAGAGAATTCATAGAGCTCAAGGAAAAAGAAGGAGAATTTGTCACAACCTATGAAGCAAATTTCACAAGGCTCGCAAGGTATGCTTCGGGTTTTGTTATCAACAATGATAGCAAAATTGATAGATTCTTTAGTGGATTAAAACAACATCTTCGAAAAGCTCTTGCAATTCGAGACTTTGGGAGTTATGAAGAAGTTGTTCGGTGTGCTCTCAAAGTGGAGATGAAGTTTGGAGAATGGTCCCATGGCTATGGTGATAGGAAAAGAAAGATGGAGTTTCAAGCTGGTGGATCTAGTGATAAAGATGGGAAGAAAACACAACGACCCACTTGACAAAAATGTGGGAAGTTACACAATGGGAACTGCCTCAAAGGGACGGGGAAATGCTTCAAGTGTGGGAAAGAAGGACACCTATCTCACGAGTGTCGAAGAGACATGAAAAGGAAGGATAATGTAGCCGATGAAAGGAGAGAACCACTCGTGGTTCAATGCTACAACTGTAAGGAGCTAGGGAACTATTCAAACCAGTGCACTAAACCTCGATCTTTCGAGGGTAATCAACGCCAACAACCACCAAAGCCAAAGGAACAAGGGAAGGCTTATGCCATCACTACTACGGAGGTGTAACATGATAATGAAGTCGTACAAGGTACACTTCCTATTCAATCAAGAATGGAAAAAGTCTTATTTGATTCTGGTTCTACGCATTCCTTTATATCTTGCAAGTTTTCTAGAACTATAGAATCGAAGCCCCGAAACCTTGAAGTAGAGATATCTGTAAAAACACCAAGTGGTGCAATCATTGCAACCCAAGTGTTTGATTCTTCTCCTATTGACGTATGTGGGAAGATTCTCCCGGCAAATCTCGTAATACTTCCCTTGGTGGAATTCGACTCTATAATGGGAATGGATTGGCTCTCGTTATATAGAGCACATATCAACTGTCAGGAAAAGGAAATATATTTTCATATTCCGAACCATCCCATTCTCCTCTACAAATGCAAGGAAGATAATGAATCTCCTTTGAGAAATCCTTCAATGGTGTGGGTGATGATTCCCTATGAAGAAGCATACCTCGCCCAAATGTTTGAGTCAAAGGAAAGTTCCAACCTTAAGGAAATGCCCATCGTAAGGGAATACGGTGATGTATTTCTCGAAGAGTTACCTGGAATTCCCCCGGATCGTAAGGTAGAGTTCTCAATTGAACTCATACCTGGAGTTACTCCTATCTCGAAGTGCCCCTATAGGATGGCTCCTATCGAACTGGAGGAGTTAAAGAAGCAGCTGCAAGAGCATCTGGACAAAGGATTCATACGCCCTAGTGCATCACCTTGGGGTGCGCCAGTGCTCTTTGTGAAGAAGAAGGATGGAACCATGCGGTTGTGTATCGATTATCGGGAACTCAACAAGATCACTATAAAGAAAAAGTATCCTCTCCCAAGGATTGATGACTTGTTCGATCAGTTAAGAGGAGCTCAATACTTCTCAAAGGTGGATCTTCGTTCTGGATATCATCAATTAAAGGTGAAGAAGGAATATATTCAGAAGACTGCCTTCCGTACAAGGTATGGTCACTATGAGTTTTTGGTTATGCCCTTCGGACTTACTAATGCCCCTGAAATCTTCATGGATTTGATGAATAGAGTCTTTAGAAATTACCTCGACAAATTTGTGGTAGTGTTTATTAATGATATTATCATTTACTCCAAGAGTAAGGAGGAACATGAAGAACATCTAAGGATTGTGTTGGCGAGATTGAGAAAGGAGAAGTTGTATGCCAAGTTCAGCAAGTGTGACTTTTGGATGAATCAAGTCATGTTCTTGGGACATGTGATCACAAGCGAGGGAATTTCTATGGACCCTTCAAAGACAAAGGCGATTGAAGAATGTCCCAGGCCCTCTAGTGTCACAGAAATCTATAGTTTTCATGGATTAGCTGGGTACTACCGACGTTTTGTGAGAAACTTCTCACGATTGTCAAGCCCGCTAACTAAGTTAACAGGGAAAGGGGTAAAGTATGTATGGACGGAAGATTGTGAGGGAAGCTTCAAGGATCTAAAGAGAAGGCTGATCACTGCACCTGTACTCACACTACCGAAAAGTGGAGAACGTTTTGTGATATACAGTGATGCTTCAAAGAAAGTCTTGGGTTGTGTACTCGTGCAAAATGATAATGTGATAGCCTACGCCTCACGACAGTTGAAGATCCATGAGCAGAACTACCCGACGCATGATCTAGAGCTGGAAGCCGTGATTTTTGCCTTGAAAATCTGGCGGCACTACCTTTATGGTGATAAGTGTGACATATACACCGACCACAAGAGCCTAAAGTATATATTCACACAAAAGGAGCTGAACATTCATCAATGGAGATGGTTAGAGCTAATCAAGGATTACGATTGATCTATTCACTATCATCCTGGAAAGGCGAACAAGGTAGCTGATGCTCTAAGCAGGAAAGAACCTGCTACTCTATCCATGTTGAGGATTGAGAAAGACCCTATCTTCTTGGATATTCAAAGGATGCATTTGGGAATCGTAATGGCAGGGGATACATCCTACCTTGCCCAAATGATTGCGCAACCATCCATCCAATTGAAGATCAAGGAAGCACAAAGGGATGATGTGGAGATACAAAACAGGGTGATTTCAGTAAAGGAAGGAAAGCTACAAGAGTTCCATATCGATGATGATGGTGTAATTCGGTTTGGAACGCGGCTTTGTGTGCCTTCATCACCCGGAATAAAGGAGCTATTGGATAATGCACATAGCTCAACTTTCTCTATTCATCTTGGAAGTACCAAGATGTATCGTGATCTCTGAGAACACCTCTGGTGGGATAACATGAAGAAGGAGATTGCGGAATATATATCAAGGTGCTTGGTGTGTCATCAAGTTAAAGCTGAGTGGAAAAAGTCCAAAGGTATGATGCAGCCATTGCCTATACCCATGTGGAAATGGGAAAATGTCACTATGGACTTTGTCATGGGCCTCCCGAAAACGTCAAGAGGAAATAATGCGATATGGGTTGTGGTTGACCGACTCACCAAGACTGCACATTTTATCGCTATTTGGGAAGACCTCTCACTTGAACAACTTGAAAGGATATGTGTGAAGTAAGTAGTGAGGTTTCACGGTGTTCCACTCTCGATTGTCTATGACCGTGATCCAAGGTTCACTTCTAAATTTTGGAGGAGCCTTCAACATTCTTTGAGTACTGAATTAAACTTCAGCGCGGCCTATCACCCCCAAACTGATGGCCAGTCTGAAAAGACTATTCAGACTCTTGAAGATATGCTAAGATCATGCTCTCTTGAATTCAATGGTGGATGGGATCAGCACCTTCCATTGGTTTAGTTCTCATACAACAATAGCTTCCACTCGAGTATTCAGATGGCTCCGTATGAAGCTCTTTATGGGAAGCGATTTAGAACTCCAACCTGTTGGGATGAAGTTGGAGAACGAAAACTACTTGGTCCCGATCTTGTTCAAGAGACGACAGAGAAGGTTCAAGTCATCTAGAAACATATCAAAGCTGCTCAAAGTCGGCAAAAGAGCTATGCGGACAATCGTCGAAGGGACTTGGAGTTTGATGTTGGAGATAAAGTCTTCCTTCGAATATCTCCATGGAAGAGATTCATGCGATTCGAGAAGAAAGGGAAGTAAGCCCAAAGTACATTGGCCCCTTTGAGATCCTTGATCGTATAGGATCCGTGGCCTATCGTCTGGAACTTCCACCGAATATGGCTCAAGTTCATGATGTGTTTCACGTATCACTACTAAGGAAGTACATTCCAGACCCCTCACATGTACTAAACTCAGAGGTGGTACAGTTGGAAGATGATCTCTCATATGAGGAACAGCCGGTAAAAATTTTGGACCGAAGTGATAAGGTTCTACGCAACAAGACAACCCGCCTTGTCAAAGTGTTGTGGAGGAACCAAAAGTGTGAGGAAGCAACTTGGGAACCAGAAGGGGCAATGAAGGAGAAGTACCCTCACCTATTTGTGTAAAGTGAAATTTCGGGGGAGAAATTTCTTAAGGGGGGAAGAATGTAACGACCCAAAGTTTTTCAATGGAATATTCCCTTCTTATATCTATGTATTAAAAACACAAAATAATGAACTACTAAGTGATAAGTGACCTTTAAACATAATTTTGTCACTCCTATGTTTGGAATTTAAAAAATCCGGCATACACAATTGTGCTCAAGATAGTTTTTGGAGTCTAATGAAACAAAAATAATTTTTTTGTGAATAGTAACCTACCCTTATGAATAGTAACCTACCCTTATGAATAGCAATATGAACCTTATGAATAGTAAATAAGAGTAACATTACCTATGAATAATAAAATAAAATTTAGTCATCATAGAAAGTGATAATTTGACCTTAGTAAACATTTTTGGTATTTTATAAATCATAAATAATTAATTATAATTAATTAATTAATTTAAAAGAATATTTATTTTCCTGAAATATATTCATATATTATTGAATCAATTTCTAATAGTTTTTAGATAATTTTATAAGACCCTACGTAATTTTTGAAAGAACTATAAAATCAGTTTTAATCTTAAAAACTGTTTATTTTAAGTAAATTATGATTTTATTTAAATATTAAATTAATAATACATAGAATTTTTTTTTGAAAAATGGACTTCATTTTTGGATTCTACACGTTGAAAAATGGTTGGGGTAAAATTTTGGGATTTTTCTAAGATACATGAATTTTTGATGAATAGTGTAATCCGATAATTCACAATAAAAGCTAAATAAAGCATTAATTGAGTCATTGATGATGTTCTGATGATGTAAGCCCACTTGGTTCGGGATTACATTATAAAATTAATATTATTGGTCATCCAAGACTCACTATTCCTTGTCTTTGGTGGAATTAATAAACTAATCAATTTAATATTAAGGAAACCCCTCTCCCCTCCACTATAAAAGCCACCCTTCACTCCCTCTTTTCCTTACACCTCTCCAGCTCCAAGCCTTCTCTAAATTCTGCCCAAACACCTTCCCTAGATCATCCCCCACATCCAAAATCTGCTGGTCTCATCAAAAGACCAAGCATATATTCCTTAAAGAGGAACTCAAGAGGAGGATTCTAAAGGTAATTTCTCTCCCTCTTCTCCATTAATTTCCTTTCAAGTTCAAGTTCCTTTCTTGATCTATCTCTATATATCTTCATCCAAATTGCTCTGTAAATCCAGTATTATATATATACTTTAATCTTATGATATATTATATCACCCCAAACCCTTTCCCCCTTCATTTTATTTTATTAAAGAGAACGGTGTTCATGTGGTGATAATTTATCACCTTCAAAAACAACATGCTCTCTTATTTAATTTATACCTTAAATCTGGTCATGAAACCATTTTTATGGTTGAACCAGAATGTTTTATATCTATTATGTTCTATTTTAAGTTCTGTAAATAACCTATCTCCTTATTACTAAGTTAAATGTTAAAACAAGATCGTTGTGATCCAAAAACCGCTCAAATTAACCCAAATAACCATCATTAATTTTTTATCTAATGATTCATCCACATGGATCTAATATAACTCATTATAAAATCATTCAAGCTTCTTTAATATCATTAATTACATGTAATATCAGTTCTGGATGTTTACCCATGATCAACCCAAACATCAAATTAAGAATACAAGTGGACCGCTCAAGAAAACCATGAAAACGAACATCCCCGAACAATGTTTTTAAACTCTATAAGACATCCAAAGGAACATAATATGAAATAATGAATCCATAATGAACCCTATTAATGTATAAAAGGTTATTTAATTTCTAATTAATGAATATAATGTCATTATACAGGACATTAAAGAGAAGGAGGCATTCAAGTACAAGGTAAGGGGAAATCTCGAACCCAATTTTCTTCCTTCGGGTTCTCCCTCTTTCACTCTATTTTTGATGTGGATACTCCTCAAAGGTCTTTTGTTGATCATTTCCATTACTTTTCTTGGATATACATGTTTTTCACTGGTTTTTATGTCCATCAAAATGTTTTCCTAAAGAACTCTTCTTTCAAGATCTCACATTTTGCCTCTCATTCAAGGTTGGTGGTTCTTATATCAAGTATGTTGTTCCCTCTTTCTTTTGGGAACCCAAAGCTTATGAATGTGTTATTATGAGATTAAACCCATTCCTTTCCATGGGTTATTTATGTACATGTTTGATATGTGTTCTCTGTGGAAATAATGATAATGATAATGTTATGATGTGACGGGTGTGCCCGGAATTATATAGCGCAATATGAATGATTAAATGTGACGGGTGCGCTCGGAATTATATAGCGCTCCAATGCATTGGGTAAAGTGATTAATCTCATGAGTAAATGTGAAATTATGCGTGAACATGATGCTAGATTTGTTCACAATTATGTGTGGTAGTTAACCACTAAGACATGATGTTTCATTTTTATGCTTTGCCACATTTCAAGTTTATTGTTTATGCTCCTCTCATGTTCAAGATCTTCTTCCTATGTCATGATTATGATCACCCCATGCTATATTGTTCTCATCTATCCTCTTACTGGGATTTTAGCTCACCCCTTTTGATGTATATCCTCATGTGGCTACATGTACTAAGGAGAGGACAAGTGCTACTAAGAAGATATACAAGAAGAGATTAAATGAATTTTTATGCTTGATGTTTTACTTGTTATGTGTAGTCCTAGTTTTCCAAAGACACTAAACCTATGTATCCTCCATGTGTAATACTATTGTGTTGTTTATCTCTAAAACGATGTAATAGTAATGTAAAAAAAGGCTGGGTCGCTATAGAACAATAACATAAGGCACAAACACGAATCACATTTCAATAAGAACAAAGAAAAAAAGAATTGTCAAGGGGCCTAACTCATGGATCACATTTCAAATTAGTTAATTTTATAAATTTAAGGCATTAAATCAAGTGTAAACACACACACCCAAGATGATTATCAATTTTAAGTATGGGTGGAAGTCTATTCAAGGTGGTCACAAGAAAAGGGGTGTAAAAAGGAAAGGTAAACACCAAAATAATTGTTTATGTTCATATGGTTGGGTCACAAAGAACATATAAAAACAATTTAATTTGTTTATTTAAAAAAATAAAAGATTCAATAAAAGGTTTTGGTGAGTGGAACAATGAGGCGTCATTTTAAATGAAGTAAATGAATAAGTAAAAGCTAGACAACTAACCTCAACATAGTAGTGCTTCACTTGTCAATTTTTTGAGGATTGTTTTGACCTAGAATAGAAGAAATCGAAGGATTCGTCTATCACCCTAAAAAAATGGAAAAATTAGTTTCACCTAAATATTGAAATGTATGGAAGAGTAAACTCAAAATAGTTTGTCGTGGGGAAATGAGCTTACCTCTAGATTCATGTTGCTTCCATCGATGGACGATTCGATGGTCGGATGAGGGAGGTAGCACAAACCCCTTGTAAAGTGGAGGAGAAGCACATGAATGAGGGATGATGGGAGTTCTCTAGGGAATAATGAAAAAATAATAGAGGTAAAAAATAATTTTAATGAGTCATTTTGGATATTTTGTAATTCCTCATCCCCAGTTACCCAGAGTCGGTGCATTATTACACAATATTGGCATGATCACAAGAAAGATCAAGTCTCGAAAGACTGATTAGTTTAGTAGCCTTGGAATAACTAGATACATTAATAAAGTTTACATTACATCATAAAATGAAAACTACAATAATATAGTCTCCATAGTCCACACTCTTATCCCCTCATACTATCCCTGCAGGTCATTCATAAAATACGTCTTCACATCCTAGGAAAAATAAAACATAGAAAGGGGTGAGCTCAAATGCCCAGTAAGGATAACTATATAGCGGAAACATTCATAAATAATCATAAACATTTAAGGCAATGTATAACTAAAAAAAATCTTTTTAAAACATTATCTTCGGCATAATATGGCAGAAATAAAATGAAATAATGTCATATACTTATTCACATGGATATTCTACTAGTCGAATAATCATATGCAATATCAATAACCACTTTCATAATGATGGAATGTATAATGCCAGACTATCATAACCACATAGTCAAGGCCTCGTGCCAAGACTAAAAATAAGATTTTGTAAAGGCCTCGTACCAAGACACTAGTTTGTCTCATGAGACCTACCGATGCATCGTGGAGCTATAGCGGGCATCACCCGTCACATATTAAGTCCAATGCATTCCTCATATGAACAGGTTTAAACATAACATAAACATTCATATTAAAACTAGCATACAAAATGTCAATACATTCTCTAGAAACCTTGAATGGTAGAAAAATAACACATCCACAGTCAAACATATCACAAAACCTTTAATACAATATAGAAGTTTTGTATCATAATAAATAAACTTCAAATAAGCTTAAAATCCATCAAAGGATGTTGACATAGATGAAATCAAAAATATTTGAGAGAAATATATATTTTTTTGAAATCTTTTGAATGTCACATAATTACAAAATTAAACATTTACTTTGAATTTTTTTTATAAGATTGTAAGGGAAGCTTCGAATAATTTATAATGGTGGAAAATAGCCGCACCCACCGTATATGTTAAAAAAAACATTCTTACCTTAATTTTTTCGAAAAGGACAAAAAGGACCTTGTTTGGAAAATGACAGAAAGATTCATTTATAAACCTCTTATAGAAAGTCAAACAAGGGTATAGATGACTTTAACCCATATTCTAGTAAATAGGAAAAATGTTTTGAAATAAATTTTTAAGAAACATGGATGTGGATGATAAAGAAGTCCAAGTAGATTATTACGTATAAACAACCTTGGATAATGAAGATATTTTGAAGTAAACCCTTACCTTGTAATTTTCCTTGGATGGGGGTAGTTTAACCTCCTGTATAATTCAGATATAATTGTTATTAAATTATACATGAATTATATAAATTAATATAATATCATATATGATCTTTTAACATTGATTTGTTAATAATATCTTAGTATTATCGTCGTTTCGGGTGTTAACATACTCATATATGTTTTGTTACATAAGTCGTGTTTGTCATGGATATGTTGTATCTTATTCATAACCAGAATGATATCAAGTCCTTAAACATTATTTTTAATAATTATATGAGAATTAGTCTTGAATGGATACGATGGGGAATGAATCCGAGGGCGATTGTGGTGACGGTAGTCCGTACGTACGCACGAGTGACAGTTTCATCCTTTTAATATTAAGATAATATATAATTGGATGTTATATTATATATACATAATCATTATCATGTTATATTTATTATTTACATGAATTTAACATCATTATTATACCCATCCAAAGAATAATTTATTGAATAACAATTACACCACGACGTGGAGACGGTAAGTCGTACGTACGCACGTATGGTGACATGTCATTCAAAGGATGGATAGAATACTGAATATGGTTGTACCTTATTTATAATGACATCACAGAATATATACAATACTGGAGTGATTATTTTATAATTGAAATAACAAATAAAGAAGTAGTTGAAGAAGAAAGGAACTTGAAAAAGGTGGTGAAATCATTACCTCTTCTTCGGGTTCTTCCTTTTGATTTGATCAAAAGGGCTCATTAGAATGGATTTATGATCAAAATAAGGCCTCTAGGTTGTATTGAGGGAAGATTAGAGAGTATTTGGGATTGGGTTGGCCAATCCAAAATACCTTGAATGTGTGAATTAGTGAGAAGGTGGAGTTCCCTTTTATAAGAGGGGTGAGGGGCATCTTTCGAAAAGCTAGAAATATTATTTTATAATAAATTCATATTCGGTTTCTAATGACTCCAATGTGGATTATTTAAAATTTAAGGTGGTTATGGGTCAAAATACACACAACAAATAGAATCTAGACAGGTTTGGGTCATTATATTAACCTTATCGTCTAGTTTTAACTCTTAGTTAATTAGTTTTACACTTACCATGTCACTTTGAATTTTTATATTATATAGTTAATAAACTTACTATATACCTCAAAGAGACCCCCAAGTGGTCCATTAATGATACACCTATCCTGATATAAGTCTGTTGGCCAATACTTATATTTTTATAAATTAATAATATAATATTTTTTTAAAAAACTCGTTTATGTCAATTTTGACACTATTGGGTATTTTTTTTTGATAAATTCATAATAGCATTATTACTTCGAACAGAATTTATATAATAAATCCTAATATGTCATATTAACCTATAAAATTAGTGGAATTCATAAAAAGTCTCAAATTATATTTATTTTGATATTTATAATATCAATTATTTTAATATTTCATTAATTAGGTAATTACTGCATCACCTTTATGTCATAAATAAATTAAATTATTTAATGTCTAAAAATTACAAATAAAATACCATTATGTAGGAAATATTTTTATATTTCTAATGAATATTTAAAATCGAATTTATATTATTTATAACTTTATATTAAATTTTTTTATTAAATAAACATTGATTTTAACTTTTTTAACTCTTCTTTGAATTAAATAATAATAAATTTCCTAATCTAATCCAAGTAGACCTAAATGATAATATTTTATTCCTAAGGTTGTTTTTTGGTCGAGATACACTTGTATAATAAAATTAGGACATGTGTTAGTGTAATATTAATATCATTTTTAACCTTAATTACCCTATTTTCTTTTAATAGTGCTGAATAAAAGTAAAAAGTTACTATTCACCAAAAATTATTTTCATCTCATTGAACAACATTTTACCTCTTGATATTAACCGTGTCTCTTGGATTTTCAAAATTCCACTCATAGAAGCGGTAAAATTATGTTTTATGTGAATTTTCAAATTCTCCTAGGAGGTCGGTAAAAGACGGTGAAAAGTTCAATAAAATTTTTATATGTCTAAAATAATTACAGACTGACTCTAATGAATTACATTGAACTTATATAGGTATTAAGTATCTATTTTTACCTAAAATAAATTTAAATAAAATAAATTATTATTTAAATAAAAAGTCGGTTTTTAACTAATAAATCAGTGTTTTTCACTATTCATCAAAAATTGAAAGTTTTCAGAAAAATACCAAAAATTCACCTTAGGCTAATTTCAATATTCTGAATCCAAAAATGAAGTCCATTTTGAATGATAAAATTTAAAAAAAATTATAAAATGGGTATTACTATTCATAACGGTTAGTTTGATTGGTTTTGGTGTGTGTGTTAGAACTTGAAGTTGCGTACAACACATGCTACTATATTATTCAAAGGAAAGCGTACCGTGGAAGCTTCGGGTGTTACATTATCCCCTCCTTCAAATTATTTTTTCCTCAAAATTTCTAGAATACTACCGCATGAAAAGACTTGGGTGGTTCTTCATCATAAGTTCCTCGGGTTCCCACGTTGCCTCTTCCATCTTATGGTTTCTCCACAAAACTTTTACCAGACGAGTCGTCTGGTTTCTCCGTACTTGTTCTCTCATATCAAGAATCCTGACGGGCTCTTCACAAAAAGACAGATCGGGTTCCAGTTCTAATTCCTCATAGGTGAGTACATGCATTGGGTCGGACATATATTTCCTCAACAGTGATACGTGGAACACATCGTGAACTTTGGAGAGACTTGGCGGCATTGCCAAACGGTATGCTACAACCCCAATTCGTTCTAGAATTTCGAAAGGTCAGATGTACCTAAGACTCAATTTACCCTTCTTACCGAAACTTATAACTCCCTTCCATGGAGATACCTTCAACAAAACATGATCTCCTACCTGAAATTCCAAATCCTTCCTTCCGTTATCAGCATAGCTCTTCTGCCTACTTTGAGCTATTTTGATGTGGTTTTGGATTACATTACCTTTTCCATTGTTTCCTCCCCCAGTTTTGGGCCTACAATTTTTATTTCGCCAACGTCATCCCAACAGGTTGGTGTGCGGCATCTCTTTCTGTAAAACGCTTCATATGGTGACATCTGAATACTCGAATGGAAGCTATTGTTACAAGAAAATTCTACCATAGGTTAATATTGATCCCACATACCCTGAATGTCATGTGAGAAGGATCTCAACGTGTCTTCTATGGTTTAAATAGTCTGTTCTGATTGTCCATCTGTTTGAGGGTGGTAGGAAGTGCTCTAATGAAGTTCAGTATCCAAGGATTTCTGAAGGCTCTTCAAGAATCTTGAAGTAAAACGTGGATCACGATCAGAAATAATCGATAGGGGTACTCCATGAAGTCTCACCACTTCATTAATATATAGCCTTGATAGACATTCGAGTGGTAAATCTTCCCTTATAGCAAGAAAATGTGCTGAATTGGTAAGACGATCAACAATGACCCATATTGTATCATTACTTCATGGAGTCTTTGGTATCCCCATGACAATGTCCATCGTAATATTTTCCCATTTCCACTCCCGTATGGGAAGGGGTTGCATGACTCCTCCAAGTTGTTGCCTTCCAGTTTTCACTTGTTGATAAACCATACATCTTGACAGAAAATCAGAAATGTCACTCTTCATGTTGTCCCACCAAAAATGTTCCTTCAAATATCTATACATTGTGGTGCTCCCAGGGTTTATAGAGAAATTAGAACTATGATCATCGCCCAATAATTCCCTTTTAGATCAGGAATATTGGGAACACAAATCCTCTTCCCAAATTTCAAAATTCCATCTTTATTCCCAAATTCATTCAATCTCCTATCATTCACAGCATTAATCTTCTTTTGAAATTCTTCATCATCAGTCTAAGAACTCTTAATCCTTTCTAGTAAAGATGGTTTGGAAACCATTTGAAAAAACACTGATGTTTCACCTTCTATGGTTATTCCCATATCCATCTTCACTAGATCGATGAAAATTGGATCCCTTTCAATTCCCATATTGTTCAAAACTCCATGATCTTTTCTGCTCAAAGCATCTTCCACCTTATTTTCCCTCCCCGAGTGGTAGTGTATCGTACAATCATAATCATTGAGTAATTCAATCCATCTTCTTTGCCTCATGTTGAGTTCTTTTTGTGAGAAAATATACTTCAAACTCTTGTGATCAGTATAAATCTCACATTTTTCACCATAGAGTTAGTGCCTCCATATCTTCAAAGAAAAGATCACAGTTTCTAACTCGAGATCATGAGTAGGATAGTGTTTCTCATGAATTTTAAACTATCGTGATGCTTAGGAAATAACCCTATCATTCTGTATAAGGACACAACCGAGTCCTTTCTTCGATGCATCACTATAAATAATGAACCCATCATTCCTCGATGGTAGAGTCAATATAAGAGCATTGACTAATATTCTCTTACGTTCTTTGAAACATTTTTCACACTCTTTTGTCCAAAAAAAATTTAACCCGTTTATGTGGGAGCTTTGTTAATGGGTTAACAACCAGGAAAAATTCTGGATGAAACGTCGATAATAACCTGCTAAACCAATATAACTATGTACCTTAGATATACTCATCGGTGCGGGCCATTCTTGGATTTCCTTAGTCTTAGAAGGATCAACAGAGATTCCATATTTAGAGACAATATGGCCAAGAATAGAAATCTCTTGAAACCAGAATTCACACTTGCTAAACTTCCCATATAATTCATCTCTTCTCAGAGTCTTCAGGATAATGCGCAATTGATTTTCATGATCTTCGTAGCTTTTGGAGTATACCAAGATATCATTAATAAATACCACCACAAATTCATCTAGATATTCCTTGAAAACTCTATTCATTAGATCAATGAATACAGAGGGTCCATTAGTCAGCCCAAAAGGCACTACCATAAACTCATAATGCCCATAACTTGTTCAAAATGTTATCTTCGGAATGTCTTCCTTCTTCACACACAACTGATGGTATCCAGATTGAAGGTCAATCTTTGAAAAGTATTATGCTCCATGAAGTTGGTCAAATAAATCATCAATGCGAGGTAGGGGATACTTGTTATTTATTCTTATAGCATTGATCTCCCTATAGTCGATACACAACATCATAGATCTATCTTTCTTTTAAACAAAAAGAACAGGGGATCCCCATGGAGAAACACTAGGGAAAATAAATCCATTATTACTCAATTCCTCCAGTTGTTCCTTTAGTTCAACTAATTCCACAGTGGCCATTCTATAAGGGGTCTTCGATATAGGACTTGATCCAGGAATTAAATCAATGGAAAACACAACTACTCGTTCTGGAGGATGTCCAGGTAAATGTTACGAAAACACATCTATATATTATTTCAGAATAGGTACATCCTCTATTTGAACATTCCTTTCCTCACCCACATTCATTTCTTTCTCTTCCTCCCCAATAATTGAATTTATTTGAGCTACTGGGGGTGGATCTAGATAAGAATTAGGTGGTGACTATTCTGCTCTAAAGATAAGGTGTTCCTTATCATCATCATCAAAAATAGTAACCTCCTTCTCCTTACAATAAATCTTCACATCATGGTCTGAAAGCCAATCCATACCAAGGATTATATCAAACTCAATCATAGGTATGACGATGACATCAGTTGATAAAGAACATTTATTTGCTCTAATGGGGACTAATTCACAAAACTTTGTTGCAATGATACTTCCCTTAAGAGTTTTAACTGAAAACTCCCTTGTTAAATCAAATTGTAAATATCTAATTTTCTTAGAAAACGGGGAAGATATGAAACAATGCGATAATCTAGGATCAAATAGAGAATTTTCTAAACTTGAGGAAACCATTAAATTACCTTCCACCACATCTTTCGGAGCTTCTAGATCAGCAGTAGTGATAGCATAGTCTTGGCCTTGATCCCTAGAAATTTTCTGAGGTAAGTTCCCCTAATGCTTAGGACATTCATTTGCATAATGTCTCATATCTCTGTAGTTGTATCATTGGACATCGGTATCTTCCTTCTTACCCTTATAATCACGAGCTTGGTGGCCTTTTTCACCACACTTTTAACAGACTCCCATTCCTTTTAAGCAAGTACCAGGGTGTTTCTTCCCACATTTACTGCAGGATGGATATTCCACTTTCCCCTAATTCCCATTATTTCCATTCCCAAATTGATCATAATATCTCTTCTTCTCTTTCTTTTCTTTAAAGTCATAAGACTTATAGAATTCCTTCTCTGTCTTGAAAGCACGTGAGACAATGTCTTCGTACGATGAGAAGGATTTTGATACTAATGCTCGACGGAGAGATGGTTTTAACCCATAAAAGAAACGATCAATCTTCCTTCTTGGGTTACATATATAATCTCCAGCATACCTTGCTAACCTCGTAAAGTTAGCCTCATACTTTGAAACATTCTCATCCTCCTTTTGTCTCAGACTCAAAAATTGCCTTTCCATATCTACTCGATGGTCACGAGGAAAGTATTTTTCTAAAAACAGATTTTTGAACACCCTCCATTCCATATTTGACACTTCATCATCTTCTTTCGTGTTTTTAATCAATGACTACCATTGATCAGCATCTCCAGTGAGACAATTAACTTCCATGAAAACTTTTTCCCTTTCACTACTCCGCAAAGCCTGAAATATTTTCTCTAGGGAACTTATCCATTTCTCAGCTACTAATGGATTTTTACTCCCATGGAATTTTGGTGGTTACTACCTCATGAAGTGATCTAACATTGATCCTCCACGTTGTGGATAAGGGTGATCCATACGGGTAAGGTTATTATTCATATCCTGAGTGAGTTGTCCCAGTATGGTGATTAGTTGATCAGCACCAGTTGCATCACTAGCTCCACTATAATTATCTTGAGTAGGTAGGCAATCCCTACATGGAGTGCGTGCATTGATATAGTTTCCATTTCTTCCACTAGGCACCATTTCTAAACAACGGCATAAACTAGATCATTTTACGAATCAAAATACATAATTCCATACTTATAAAACACTTAACATAAATTGAACTATTTATTGATATAATACATAATCATAAAAATGTTTTCATTGAGGATGTATATACTCATAAACCCTTCATAATGATTTGAAAATAAAATGAGAGTTATCCTAAGCATATCCCTTGGGAGTATCGTAATCAATATTGCAGCAAGGCCCATTGTCGTGCACCAGTTCCCGTTTGAGTCTAGCTCAAAGAGGTGTTTTGGGTTTTACCCCTAGGTATATATGTGCCAGAGCTTCCTCTACCTGTTCGTATCCAGACATGGATGTATTGCTCGGAAAACTCACAAAATCTCTACAATACCAAAATTCTAGGAAGTTATTCTATATTAATCCTCAATGTCCATCTTAAATCTATGTGCTCTAATCAGAGTTTATCAAAATCTAGCTTCTAAGGATTGTAAAAAACTTCCTCTGATACCAACTGTAACGCCCCAACCATAGTTACCCAGAGTTGGTGAATTATTACGTAACATTGGCATGATCACAAGAAATATCAAGTCTTGAAAGACCGATTAGTTTAGTATCCTTGGAATAACTAGATACATTCATAAAGCTAACATTACATCATAAAATGAAAACTAAAACAATATAGTCTACATAGTCCACACTCTTATCCCCTCATACTATCCCTGCAGGTCATTCATAAAATACTTCTTCACATCATGGGAAAAATAAAACATAGAAAGGGGTGAGCTCAAATGCCCAGTGAGGATAACAATATAGCGGAAACATTCATAAATAAGAATAAACATATAAGGAAATGTATAAATAAAACAAAATAATTTTAAAACTTGAAATTCAGCATAATATGGCAGAAATAAAATGAAGTAATGTCATATACTTATTCACATGGATATTCTACTAGTCGAATAATCACATGCAATATCAATAGCCACTTTCATAATGATGGAATGCATAATGCCAGACTATCATAACCACATAGTCAAGGCCCCATGACAAGACATCAAATAAGATTTGGTTAAGGCCTTGTGCCAAGACACTAGTTTGTCTCATGAGACCTACCAATGCATCAAGGAGCTATAGTGGGCTCCACCCGTCATATATTAAGTCCAATGCATTCCTCATATGAACAGGTTTAAACATAACATAAACATTCGTATTAAAACTAGCATATGAAATGTCAATACTTTCTCCATAAACCATGAATGTTATAAAAATAACACATCCACAGCCAAACATATCACAAAACCTTCAATACAATATGTAAGTTTTGTATCATAATAAATAAACTTCAAATAATATTATAATCCATCAATGGATCTTGATATAGATGAAATCAAAACTATTTGAGAGAAATACATCTTTTTTTAAATCATTTGAATGTCACATATTTATAAAATAAAAAATTTACTTTTAAAATTTTCTTATAAGCTTGCAAGGGATGCTTTGAAGATTTTATAACGGCTGAAAATAGCCACACCTTCCGTATAAGTTAAAAAACATTCTTACCTTAATTCTGTTGAAAAGGTTAAAAGGGACCTTTTTGGAAAACAACATAAAGATTCCTTTATAAAACTCTTATAAAAATTCAAACAATGGTATAGATAACTTTAACCCATATTCTAGTAAATAGTAAAAATGATATGACATAAATTTTTAAGAAGCATGGATTTGGATGATAAAGAAGTCCAAGTAGATTATTACGTATAAACAACCTCGGATAGTGAAGAGATTGTGAAGTAACCCTAACCTTGTACTTTTCCTGGGTTGGGGGTAGGTTAACCTCCTATATAATGGTGAAATAATTTTTATTAAATTATACAAGAATCATACACATTAATATGATATCATATATGATCTTTTAACATAGCTTTGTTAATAATATCTTAGTATTATCGTCGTTTCGGGTGTTAACATACTCGTATATGTTTTGTTACATATGTCGTGTTTTTTATGGATAGGTTGTATCATATTCATAACCAGAATGATATCGAGTCCTTAAACATTATTTTTAATCATTAAATGAGGATTAGTCTTGATTGGATATGATGGGGAATGAATTTCATCGTGATCGTGGAGACGGTAGTCCGTACGTACGCACGATCGACAATATCATCCTTTATATATTAAAATAATATATAATTGGATTGTAACACCCCAAACCCAGTTACCCAGAGTCGGTGCATTATTACATAACATTGGCATGATCACATGAAAGATCAAGTCTCGAAAGACCGATTAGTTTAGTAGCCTTGGAATAACTAGATACATTCATAAAGATTACATTACATCATAAAATGAAATGTACAACAATATAGTCTCCATAGTCCACACTCTTATCTCCTCATACTATCCCTGGAGGTCATTTATAAAATACATCTTCACATCCTGGGAAAAATAAATCATATAAAGGGGTGAGCTCAAATGCCCAGTAAGGATAACAATATAGCAGAAACTTTCATAAATAAGCATAAACATTTAAGGCAATGTATAACTAAAACAAAAGCCTTTTAAAACATGAAAATCAGCATAATATGACAGAAATAAAATTAAATAATTTCATATAATTATTCACATGGATATTCTACTAGTCGAATAATTACATGAAATATCAATAACCACTTTCATAATGATGGAATGCATAATGTCAGACTATCATAACCACATAGTCAAGGCCTCGTGCCATAACTACAGAGAACATTTTGTCAAGGACTTGTTCCAAGACACTAGTTTGTCTCATGAGACCTACCGATGCATCGAAGAGCTATTGTAGGATCCACCCGTCACATATTAAATCCAATGCATTCCTCATATGAACAGGTTTAAACATAACATAAACATTCGTATTAAAACTAGCACATGAAATGTCAATACTTTCTCCAAAAACCATGAATGGTATAAAAATAACACATCCACAGTCAAACATATCACAAAACCTTCAATACAATTTGGAAGTTTTTTATCATAATAATTAAACTTCAAATAAGCTTAAAATCAATCAAAGGATGTTGACATAGATGAAATCAAAACTATTTGAGAGAAATATCTCTTTTTTTGAAATCATTTGAAAGTCACATAATTATAAAATAAAACATTTACTTTGAACATTTTCTCAAAATCTTGTAAGGGAAGCTTTGATGATTTTATAATGCCAGAAAATATCCGCACCTACCGTATAAGTTAAAAAACATTCTTACCTTAATTCTGTGAAAAAGGTTAAAAAAGACCCTGTTTGGAAAACGACAAAAAGATTCCATTATAAACCTCTTATAAAAAGTCAAACAAGGGTATAGATTACTTTATCCCATATTCAAGAAAATAGTAAAAATGTTTTGAACTACATTTTTAAGAAACATGGATGTGGATGATAAAGAAGTCCAAGTAGATTATTATGTATAAACAACCTCTTATAATGAAAGGATTGTGAAGTAAACCCTTACCTTGTACTTTTCCTGGGTTGGGGGTAGGTTAACCTTTTGTATAATGGTGAAATAAATTATATTAAATTATAAAAAAATCATATACATTAATATGATATCATATATGATCTTTTAACATTACTTTGTTAATAATATCTTTGTATTATCGTCGTTTTGGGTGTTAACATACTCGTACATGTTTTGTTAAATAAGCCATGTTTATTATGGATAGGGTGTATCTTATTCATAACCATAATGATATCAAATCCTCAAACATTATTTTTAATCATTAGATGAGAATTAGTCTTGAATGGATACGATGGGGAATGAATCTCATCACGATCGTGGAGATGGTAGTTTGTACGTATGCACGAGAGACAATATCATCCTTTTGATATTAAAATAATATATAATTGGATGTTATATCATATATACAGAATAATTATCATGTTATATTTATTATTTACATGAATTACACATCATTATTATACCCATCCAAATAATAATTTATTGAATAACAATTACACCACGACGTGGAGACGGTAAGTCGTACGTATGCACGTATGGTGACATGTCATTCAAAGGATGGATAGAATACTGAATATGGTTATACCATATTTATAATAACATCACAGTATATATAAGATACTGGATTTATTATTTTAGAGTGGGAATAACAGAGAAAGAATAAGTTGAAGCAGAAAGGAACTTGAAAAAAGGTGGTGAAATCATTACCTCTTCTCCGGGTTCTTCCATTTGATTTGATCAAAAGAGCTCCCTAGGTTGGCTTTATGATCAATCTAAGGCCTATAGGTTGTATTGAGGGAAGTTCAGAGAGTATTTGGACAGGGGTTGGCTGATCCACAAGGCTTTGAATGTGTGAATTAGTGAGAAGGTGGAGTGCCATTTTATAAGAGGTGTGAGGGGAACCTTTGAAAAAGCTAGAAATATTATTTTATAATAAATTAATATTCGGTTTATAATGGATTAAAAGTGTATTATTTAAATTTTAAGGTGGGTATTGTTATAAAAACACTCAACCAATATAATTTATATAGGTTTGGGTCATTATATTGACCTTATCTTTTAGTTTTAACTCTTAGTTAATTAGATTGACAGTTACCATGTCACTTTGTATTTTTATATTATATAGTTCATAAACATACTATATACCACCAAGAGACCCCAAAGTGGTCCATTAATGATACAAATATGATGATATAAGTCTCTTGGTCTAACCCTAAATTTTTATAAATTAATAATATAATATTTGTTTTAAAAACTCTTTTATGTCAATTTTGACACTATTGGGTATTTTATTTTTGATTACTTAATAACAGCATTATTACATCGAAAAAAATTTATATAATCAATAATAATATGTCATATTAACTTATAATATTAGTGTAATTCATAAAAAGTATCAGATCACATTTATTTTGATATTTATAATATCAATTATTTTAATATTTCATTAATTAGGTAATTACTCTATCACCATTGTGTCATAAATAAATTAAATAATTTAATGCCTAAAAATTATAAATAAAATACGATTATGTACGAAATTTTTTTAGATTTATATTGAATATTTACAATCGAATTTATCTTATGTATAACCCTATATTAAAAAGGTTTTAGTAAATAAAATTTGATTTTAACTCTTTTAACTCTTCTTTGAATTAAATAATAATAAATGTCCTAATCTAATCCAAGTGTACCTAAATGATAATATTTTATTCCTAAGGTTGTTTTTGGTCGAGATAGACTTGTCCAATAGAATTAGGACATGTGTTAGGGTAATATTAATATCATTTTTACCCTTAATTACCCTACTTACTTTTAACTGTGGTAAATAAAAGTAAAAAATTACTATTCCCCAAAAATTATTTTCATCTCATTGAACCTCATTTTACTCCTTGATATTAACCGTGTCTCCCGGATTTTAGAAATTTCACTCACAGAAGCGGTAAAATTATGTTTTATGTGAATTTGCAAATTCTCCTAGGAGGTGGGTAAAAGACATTGAAAAGTTCAATAAAATATTTATATGTCTAAAATTATTATAAACTGGCTCTAATTAATTACATTGAACTTATATAGGTATTAAGTATCTATTTTTATCTATAATAAATTTAATTAAAATAAATAATTATTTAAATAAAAAGTCGGTTTTTAACTAATAACTCGGTGTTTTCACTATTAATCAGAAATTGAATGTTTTGAAAAAAAATACCAAAAATTCACCCTAGGATAATTTCGATATTATGAATCCAAAAATTAAGTACATTTTGAAAGATAAAATTTAAAAAAATTTAAAAAGTTGGTACTAGTATTCATAATGGATATTTTGATTGGTTGTGGTGTGTGTGTTAGAGCTCGAAGTTGCGTACAACACACGCTACTGTATTATTCAAAGGAAAGTGTATCGTGGAATATAGGGTGTTACATGGATATTATATCATATATATAGAATCATTATAATGTTATATATATTATTTAAATGAATTACACATCATTATTATACCCATCAAAATAATAATTTATTGAATAACAATTATACCACGACGTGGAGACGATATTTCATACGTACGCATGTATGGTGATATGTCATTAAAAGGATGGATAGAATACTGAATATGGTTGTATTATATCTATAATAACATCACATTATATATAAAATACTTGAGTTTTTATTTTATAATGGGAATAATAAAGAAAGAAGAAGTTGAAGAAGAATGGGACTTGAAAAAGGTGGTGAAATCATTACCTCTTCTTCAGGTTCTTCCTTTTGATTTGATCAAAAGGGCTCTTTAGGTTGGATTTATTATCAAACTAAGGCCTCTATGTTGTATTTAGGGAAGTTGAGAGAGTATTTGTGCAGGGGTTGGCTGATCCAAGATGCTTTGAATGTGTGAATTAGTGACAGGTGGGATTGCCCTTTTATAAGAGGGGTGAGGGGCACCATTGGAAAAGCTAGAAATATTTTTTTAGAATAAATTCATATTAGGTTTCGAATGGATCCAAAGTGTATTATTTAAATCTTATGGTGGGGATGGGTCTAAAACCACTCAACCAATAGAATTTAGACAGGTTTGGGTCATTATATTAACCTTATCATTTTGTTTTAACTCTTAGTTAATTAGTTTGACACTTACCATGTCACTTTGTATTTTTATATTATATAGTTAATAGACTTACTATATACCTCCAAGTGACCCCCAAGTGGTACATTAATGATGAACCTATCATTATATAAGTCTCTTGGCAGATCCTTAGATTTTTATAAATTTATAATATAATATTTGTTTTAAAAACTCTTTTATGTCAATTTTGACACTATTGGGTATTTTGTTTTTGAAAAATTAATAATAGCATTATTACTTCGAAAACAATTTATATAATAAATCCTAATATGTCATATTAACCTAGAAAATTATTTTAATTCATAAAAAGAATCAAATTACATTTATTTTGATATTTATAATATCAATTATTTTAAAATTTCATTAATTAGGTAATTACTGCATCACCATTGTGTCATAAATAAATTAAATTATTTAATGTCTAAAAATTATAAATAAAGTAAAATTATTTAGTAAATCTTTTTATATTTCTAATTAATATTTACAATTGAATTTATCTTATGTATAACCCTATATTAAAAATATTTTAGTAAATAAACTTTGATTTTAACTCTTTTAACTCTTCTTTGAATTAAATAATAATAAATGTCCTAATCTAATCCAAGTGGACCTAAATGATAATATTTTATTCCTAAAGTTGTTTTTGGTCGAGATAGACTTGTCCAATAGAATTAAGACATGTTTTAGGGTAATATTAATATCATTTTTACCCTTAATTACCCTATTTACTTTTAATTGTGGTAAATAAAAGTAAAAAAGTTTCTATTCACCAAAAATTATTTTCATCTCATTGAAGCACATTTTAGTCCTTGATATTAACCGTGTCTCTAGGATTTTAGAAATTCCACTCAAATAAGTGGTAAAATTATGTTTTATGCTAATTTGGAAATTCTCCTAGGAGGGGGTAAAAGACTGTGAAAAGTTCAATAAAATTTTTATATGTCTAAAATTATTATAAACTAGCTCTAATGAATTACATTGAACTTATATAGGTATTAAGTATCTATTTTGACCTAAATTAAATTTAAATAAAATAAATAATCATTTAAATAAAAATTTGGTTTTTAACTAGTAACTCAATGTTTTTAACTATTCATCAAAAATTGAATGTTTTCAGAAAAATACCAAAAATTCACCCTTGGATAATTTTGATATTCCGAATACAAAAATGAAGTCCATTCTGAAAGATAAAATATACAAAATTTAAAAAAGTGGGCATTACTATTCATAACGGCTAGATTGATTGGTTGTGTTGTGTGTGTTAGAACTCGAAGTTGCGTACAACACACGCTACTGTATTATTCAAAGGAAAGTGTACCGTTAAAGCATGGGGAGTTACATTATCCCCTCCTTTAAATAATTTCATCCTCAAAATTTCTAGAATACTATCGCCTGAAAAGACACAGGTGGTTCTTCATCAGAAGTTCCTCGGGATCCCACGTTGCCTCTTCCATCTTATGGTTTCTCCAAAAAACTTTTACCAGATGAGTCGTTCGGTTTCTCAGTACTTGTTCTGACGTATCAAGAATCCTGATGGGATCTTCGCAATAAGATAGATTGGGTTCCAGTTCTAATTCCTCATAGGTGAGTACATGCGTTGGGTCAGGCATGTATTTCCTCAACAGTGATACGTGGAACACATCGTGAACTTTGGAAAGACTTAGCGGCATTTCCAAATGGTAAGTTGCTGCCCCAATTCGTTCTAGAATTTTGAAAGGTCAGATATACATAGGACTCAATTTACCCTTCTTACCGAAACGTATAACTCTCTTCCATGGAGATACCTTCAATAAAATATGATCTCCTACCCGAAATTCCAAATCCTTCCTTCAGTTATCAGTATAGCTCTTCTGCCTACTTTGAGCGGTTTTGATGTGGTTTTGGATTACCTTTACCTTTTCCATTGTTTCCTCCACCAGTTCTGGTCCTACAAGTTTTCTTTCGCCAACGTCATCCCAATAGGTTGGTGTGAGACATCTCTTTCCATATAACGATTTTTATAGTGCCATCTGGATACTTGAATGTAAGCTATTGTTATAAGAAAATTCTTCCAGAGGTAAATATTGATCCCACATACCCTGAAATTCATGTGAGCAGGATCTCAACATGCCTTCTATGGTTTGAATAGTCCATTCTGATTGTCCATCTGTTTGAGGGTGGTAGGCAGTTCTCAAATGATGTTCAGTATCGAAGGATTTCTGAAGACTCTTCCAGAATATTGAAGTAAAATAGGGATCACGATCAGAAACAATCGATAGGGGCACTCCATGAAGTCTCACAACTTCATTATTATATAGCCTTGTTAGACGTTCAAGTGGTAAATCTTCTTTATAGCACGAATATGTGCTGACTTGGTAAGATGATCAACAATGACCCATATTGCATCATTCCTTCTAGGAGCCTTTGGTATCCCCATGAAAAAGTCCATGGTAATATTTTCCCATTTCCACTCCAGTATGGGAAGAGGTTTCATGACTCCTCCAGGATGTTTCCTTCCAGCTTTCACTTGTTCACAAACCATACATCTTAACAAAAAATCAGAAATCTCCCTCTTCATGTTGTCCCACAAAAAATGTTCCTTCAAATCTCTACACATTTGGGTGCTCCCATGGTGTATAGAGAAATTGGAACTATGAGAATTATCCTAAAATTCCCTTTTTAGATCAAGTATATTAGGAACAGAAAGCCTCTTCCCAAATTTCAAAATTCCGTCTTCATACCCAAATTCATTCAATCTCGCATCATTCACAGGTTTAATCTTCTTTTGAAATTCTTCATCATCAGTCTGGGAATTCTTAATCCTTTCTAGTAAAGATGGTTTGGAAACCATTTGAAAAATCACTGGTGTTTCACCTTCCATGGTTATTCCCATGTCCATCTTCACTAGATCCATTAAAATTGGATCACTTTCAATTCACATATTTTTCAAAACTCCATGATATTTTCTGCTCAAATAATCTTCCACCTTATTTTCCTTCCCCGAGTGGTAGTGTATCGTATAATCATAATCCTTGAGTAATTCAATCCATCTCCTTTTCCTCATGTTGAGTTATTTTTGTGATAAAATATACTTCAAACTCTTGTGATCAGTATAAATATCACATTTTTCACCATAGAGGTAGTGCCTTCAAATCTTCAAAGAAAATATCACTACTGCTAACTCGAGATCTTGAGTAGGACAGTTTTTCTTAGTAATTTTTAACTGTCGTGATGCATAGGCAATAACCCTATCATTCTGCATAAGGACACAAACAAGTCCTTTCTTCGATGCATCACTATAAATAACGAACTCATCATTCCCCGATGGTAGTGTCAACATATTATCACTGACTAATATTATCTTCAGTTATTCGAAACATTCTTCACACTCTTTTCTCCAAACAAATTTAACTCCTTTACGTGTGATCTTTGTTAATGGGTTAGCCAACCAGGCAAAATTCTGGACGAAACGTTGATAATAACCTGCTAAACCAATAAAACTACGTACCTCAGTTATACTCATTGGTGCAGGCCATTCATCGATTGCCTTGGTCTTAGAAGGATCAATAGAGATTCCATCATTTGAGACAATATGGCCAGGAAAAGAAATATCCTAAAGCCAGAATTCACACTTTCTAAACATACCATATAATTCATGTCTTCTTAGAGTCTTTAGTATAATGAGCACGTGATTTTCACGATCTTCATAGCTTTTGGAGTATACCAAGATATCATCAATAAATACCACCAAAAATTCATCGTGATATTCCTTGAAAACTCTATTCATTAGATCCATGAATACAAAGGGTGCATCAGTCAGCCCAATAGGCATTACCGTAAACCCGTAATGCCTGTACCTTGTTCGAAATGTTGTCTTCGGAATGTCTTCCTTCTTCACACGCAACTGATGGTATCCAGATCGAAGGTCAATCTTTTAAAAGTATTGAGATCCATGCAGTTGTTCAAATTAAACATCAATGTGAGGTAGGGGATACTTGTTCTTTATTGTTATGGCATTGATCTCCCTGTATTCAATACATAACCTCATAGATCCATATTTCTTTTTAACAAAAATAATAGGGGATCCCCATGGAGAAACACTAGGGAGAATAAATCCTTTATTACTCAATTCCTCTAGTTGTTTCATTAGTTCAACTAATTCCACAGTGGCCATTCTATAAGGGGTCTTTGATATAGGCCTTGATCTAGGAATTAAATCAATGGAAGACTCAACCTCTTGTTCTGGAGGATGTCCAAGTAAATATTCCAGAAACACATCTACATATTCTTTCACAATAAGTAAAACCTCTATTTGAACATTCCTTTCCTCACCCACAGTCATTTCATTCTCTTCCTTCCCAATAATTGAATTTAGTTGAGGTACTTAGGGTGGATCTAGATAAGAATTAGGTGGTGACGATTCTTCTCTAAAGATAAGGTGTTCTTTATCATCAGCATCAAAAATTGTAACCTCCTTCTTCTTACAATAAATAATCACATCATGGTCTGAAAGCCAATCTATACTAAGGATTATATCAAACTAAATCATAGGTATGATGATGAGATCAGCGGATAAAGACCATTTATGTGCTCTAATGGGGACTGATTCACAAAACATTGTTGCAATGATACTTCCCTTAGGAGTTTTAACTTACAACTCCCTTGTTAAATAAAATTGGAAATATCTAATTTTCTTGGAAAACTGGGAAGATATGAAACAATGCGATGATCCAGAATCAAATAAAGAATTTACTAAACTTGTGGAAACCATTAAATTACCTGCCACCACGTCTTTTGGAGTTTCTACCTAAGTAGTAGTGATAGCATAAGCTTGGCCTTGATCCCTAGGCCTTTTCTGAGGTAAGTTCCACTGACGCTTAGGAAATTCATTTGTATAATGCCCATCTCTCTGCAGTTTTAGCATTGGATATCTGTAGCTTCCTTCTTCCCCTTGCAATCACGAGCTTGGTGGGCCTTTTCACCACACTTGTAACAAACTCCCATTCCTTTTAAGCAAGTACTAGGGTGTTTCTTCACACATATACTGCAGGATGGATATTCCACTTTTCCCTTATTCCCCTTATTTCCATTCCCAGATTTATTAGCAAATCTCTTCTTCTCTTACTTTGCTTTAATGTCATAAGACTTAGGGAATTCCTTTTCTTTCTTGATAGCACATGAGACAATGTCTTTGTACGACGTCAAGGATTGTGAGACTAATTCTCGATGGATAAATAGTTTTAACCCAACAAAGAAATGAACAATCATACTTCTTGGGTTACTTATATAATTTCTATCATACCTTTCTATCCTCATAATGTAAGCCTCATACTTTGCGACATTCTCATCCTACTTTTGTCTCAGACTCAAAAATTTCCATTCCATATCTGCTCGATGGTCACGAGGAAAGTATTTTTTTAAAAATAGATCTTTGAACTCCCTACATTCCATATTTTATACTTCATCATCTTCCTTCATGTTTTGAATCAATGACTACAATTGATCAGCATCTCCAGTGAGGCGATAAACTGCCATGACAACATTTTCCCTTTCACTACTACCAAAAGCCTAAAATATTTTCTCTAGAGAACTTATCCATTGCTCAGCTACTAATGGATTTTTACTCCCATTGAATGTTGGTGGTTTCAACCTCATGAAGCGATCTAACATTGATCCTCCACGATGTGGATCAGGGGGCTCCATACGGGTAAGGTTATTATTCACAACCTGAGTGATTTTTCCCAGTATGGTGATTAGTTGATCAGCACTAGTTGCATCACCAGCTACACTATAATTATCTTGAGAAGTTTGGAAATCCCTATATATAGTTCGTGCATTGATACGGTTTCTATTTCTTCAACTAGGTTCCATTTCTAAACAATGGCATAAACTAGATCTGTTTGTGAATCAAAATACATAATTCCATACTTATAAAACACTTAACATAAATTAAACTATTTAAGAATATAATCCATAATCATAAAAATGTTTTCTTTGAGGACGTATATACTCATAAACCCTTCATAATGATTTGTAATGCAAATGAGAGTTATCCTAAGCATATCCCCCGGGAGTGTCAAAACCAAGAATGCAGCAAGGCCTGTTTTCGTGCACCAGTTCCCATTCGAGTCTAGCTCAAAGCGGTGTTTTCGGGTTTTACCCCTAGGTACATCTATGCCAGAGCCGCTTCTACCTTCTCGTATCCAGATAGGGATGTATTTCTCTGAAAACTCACAAAATCTTTATAATACCAAAATTTTATGAAGTTCTTCTACACTAATCCTCAAATTCCATCATAAATATATGTGCTCTAATCAGTGTTTATCTAATTCTAGCTTCCAAGGATTGTACTAAACATCCTTTGATACCAACTGTAATGCCCCAACCCCGGTTACCCAGAGTCGGTGCATTATTACATAATATTCGCATTATGAAAAGAAAGATCAAGTCTCGAATGACCGATTAGATTAGTAGCCTTGGAATAACTTGATACATTCATAATGTTTACATTACATCATAAAATGAAAACTACGACAATATAGTCTCCATAGTCCACACTCATATCCCCTCATTCTATCCCTTTAGGCCATTCATAAAATAATTATTCACATCCTGGGAAAAAATAAAACATAGAAAGGGGTGAGCTCAAATACCCAGTAAAGATAACAATATAGTGGAAACTTTCATAAATAAGCATAAACATTTAAGGCAATGTATAACTAAAACAAAATACTTTTAAAACTTTAACTTTATCATAATATGGTAGAAATAAAATGAAATAATGTCATATACTTATTCACATGGATATTCTACATGTCGAATAATCACATGTAATATCAATAACCACTTTCATAATGATAGAATGCATAATGTCGGACTATCATAACCACATAGTCAAGGCCTCGTTCCAAGACTACAAATAATATTGTGTCAAGGCCTTGTGCCAAGACACTAGTTTGTCTCATGATACCTACCGATGCATCGAGGAGGTATAGCGGGCTCCACCCATCACATATTAAGTCTAATGCATTCCTCATATGAACAAGATTAAACATAACATAAACATTCGTATTAAAACTGGCATAAAAAATGCCAATACTTTCTCTATAAACGAAGAATGGTATAAAAATAACACATCCACAGTCAAACATATCACAAAACCATCAATACAATATGGAAGTTTTGTATCATAATAAATAAACATCAAATAATCAGAAAATCCATCAAAGGATGTTGACATAGATGAAATCCAAACTATTTGAGAGAAATATCTCTTTTTTTGAAATCATTTGAAAGTCACATAATTAAAAAATAAAACATTTACATTGAAAATTTTCTTATAATCTTGTAAGGGAAGCTTTGAAGATTTTATAACGGCAGAAAATAGCCGCACCCGCTGTATAAGTTAAAAATAAATTCTTACCTTAATTCGGTCGAAAAGGTTAAAAATGACCTTATTTGGAAAATTGCAGAAATATTCCTTTATAAACCACTTATAAAAAGTCAAACAAGGGTATAGATGACTTTATCCCATATTCTAGTAAATAGTAAAAAAAAATTGAAATACATTTTTAAGAAACATGGATGTGGATGATAAAGAAGTCCAAGTAGATTATTACGTACAAACAACCTCGGATAATGAAGAGATTGTGAAGTAAACCATTACCATGTACTTTTCCTTGGTTAGGGGTAGGTTAAAATCATGTATAAAAGTTAAATAATTGTTATTAAATTATGCAATAATCATATACATTGATATGATATCATATATTATCTTTTAACGTTGCTTTGTTAATAATATCTTAGTTTTATCGTCGTTTCGGGTGTTAACTTACTCGTATATGTTTTGTTACACAAGCCATGTTTTTTATGGATAGGTTGTATCTTATTCACAACAAAAATGATATAAAGTCCTTAAAAATTATTTTTAATCATTAAATGAGAATTAGTCTTGAATGGATATGATGGAGAATGAATCTCATCGCGATCGTGGAGAAGGTAGTCCGTACGTACGCACGAGCGACAATATCATCCCTTTGATATTAAAATAATATATAATTGGATGTTATATCATATATACAGAATCATTATAATGTTATATTTATTATTTACATTAATTACACACCATTATTATACCCATCCAAATAATAATTTATTGAATAACAATTACACCATGACGTGGAGACGGTAAGCCGTACGTACGCACGTATAGTGACATGTCATTCAAATGATGGATGGAATAATGAATAAGGTTGTACCATATTTATAATAACATCACAGTATATATAAGATACTGGAGTTATTATTTTAAAATGGGAATAACAACGAAATAAGAAGTTGAAGAACAAACGAACTTGAAAAAAGGTGGTGAAATCATTACCTCTTATTCGGGTTCTTCCTTTTGATTTGATCAAAAGGGATCCGTAGGTTGGATTTATGATCAAACTAAGGCATCTAGGTTGTAGTGAGGGAAGTTGAGAGAGTATTTGGGCAGGTGTTGGTAGAGCCAAAAGGCATTGAATGTGTAAATTAGTGAGAAGAGTGAGTCCCCTTTTATAAGAGGGGTGAGGGGCACCATTGAAAAGCTAGAAATATTATTTTATAATAATTCATATTCAGTTTCTAATGGCATCAAAGTGGATTATTTATAGGTTAAGGTGGGGATAGTTTGAAAACAACTCAACTAATAGAATTTAGACAGGTTTGGGTCATTATATTAACCTTATCTTTTAGATTTAACTCTTCGGCAATTAGTTTGACACTTACAATGTCACTCTGTATTTTTATATTATATTGTTAATAAATGTACTATATACCTCCAAGAGACCCCCAAATGGTCCATTAATGATAAAACTATCATGATATTAGTCTCTTGGCCGAACCTTGGATTTTTATAAATTAATAATATAATATTTGTTTTAAGAACATTTTTATGTCAATTTTGACACTATTGGGTATTTTGTTTTTGATAAATTTATAACAGCATTATTACTTCGGAAACAAATTATATAATCAATACTAATATGACATATTAACCTATACAATTATTGTAATTCATAAACAGTCTCAAATTAAATTTATTTTGATATTTATAATATCAATTATTTTAATATTTCATTAATTAGGTAATTACTGCATCAATATTGTGTCATAAATAAATTAAATTATTTAATGTATAAAAATTATAAATAAAATTCCATTATGTAGGAAATCGTTTCACCTTTCTAATTAATTTTTACCATTGAATTTATTTTATGTATAACCCTATATTAAAAATGTTTTAGGAAATAAACTTTGATTTTAACTCTTTTAACTCTTCTTTGAATTAAATAATAATAAATGTCCTAATCTAATCCAAGTGGACCTAAATGATATTATTTTATTCCTAAGGTTGTTTTTGGTCGAGATACACTTGTCCAATTGAATAGGGACATGTGTTAGGGTAATATTAATATCATTTTTACCCATAATTACACTATTTACTTTTAACCGTGGTAAATAAAAGTAAAAAAGTTACTATTTACCCAAAATTATTTTCATTTCATTGAACCAAATTTTACTCCTTGATATTAACCATGTCTCTCATATTTTCGAAATTCCACTCACAGAAGTGGTAAAATTAATTTTTATGTGAATTTGCAAATTCTCTTAGGAGGTGGGTAAAAGACGGTGAAAAGATCAATAAAATTTTTATATGTCTAAAATTATTATAAAATGACTCTAATTAATTAAATTGAAAATATATAGGAATTAAGTATCTATTTTGACCTAAAATAAATTTAAATAAAATAAATAATTATTTAAATAAAAAGTTGGTTTTTAACTAATAACTTACTGTTTTTCACCATTCATAAAAAATTGAATGTTTTCAGAAAAATACCAAAAACCCACCCTAGGCTAATTTCGATATTATGAATCCAAATATGAAGTCCATTTTGAAAGATAAAATTTAAAAAAAAAATTAAAAATTGGGTATTACTATTCATAACGGCTAGTTTGATTGGTTGTGGTGTGTGTGTTAGAACTCGAAGTTGCGTACAACACCCGGTACACTATTATTCAAAGGAAAGCGTACTGTGGAAGATTGGGGTGTTACATGGATGTTATATCAAATATGAAGAATCATTATCTTGTTATATTTATTATTTACATGAATTACACATCATTATTATACCCATCCAAATAATAATTTATTGAATAACAATTACACTACGACGTAGAGACGGTATGCCGTACGTACGCACCTATGTTGATATGTCATTCAAACGATGGATAAAATACTAAATATGGTTCTACCATATTTATAATAACATCACAGTATATATAAGATACTGGAGTTATTATTTTATAATGGTAATAACAAAGAAAGAAGAAGTTGAAGAAGAAAGGAACTTGAAAAAAGGTGGTGAAATTATTACCTCTTCTTCTGGTTCTTCCTTTTGATTTGATCAAAAGGGCTCCATAGGTTGGCTTTTTGATCAAACTAAGTCCTATAGGTTGTATTTAGGGATGTTTATAGAGTATTTGGGTGGTGTTTGGCCGATCCAAAAGGCATTTAATGTGTGAATTAGTGAGAAGGGGGAGTGCCCTTTTATAAGAGGGGTGAGGGGAACCTTTGGAAAAGATAGAAATATTATTTTATAATAAATTAATATTCGGTTTCTAATGGCTCCAAAGTTGATTATTTAAAGGTTAAAGTGGGGATGGGTCGGAAACCACTCATCTAGTATAATTTAGATTGGTTTGGGTCATTATATTAACCTTATCTTTTAGTTTTAACTCTTAGTTAATTACTTTGACACTTACCATGTCACTTTGTATTTTTATATTATATAGTTAATAAACTTAATATATACCTCTAAGAGACCGCCATGTGGTCCATTAATGATACACCTATAATTATATAAGTCTCTTGGCCAAACCTTATATTTTTATAAATTAATAATATAATATTTGTTTTACAGACTCTTTTATGTCAATTTTGACACTATTGAGTATTTATTTTTTGATTAATTCATATAAGCATTATTACTTCAAAAACAATTTATATAATCAATCCTAATATGTCATATTAACCTATAAAATTATTTTAATTCATAAAAATTCTCAAATTACATTTATTTTGATATTTATAATATCAATTATTTTAATATTTCATTAATTAGGTAATTACTACATCACTACTGTGTCATAAATAAATTAATTTATTTAATGTATAAAAATTATAAATAAAATACCATTATGTATGAAATCTTTTTATCTTTCTAATGAATATTTACAATCAAATTTATCTTATGTATAACCATATATTAAATTTTTTTTAGTAAATAAACATTGATTTTAACTTTTTTAACTCTTCTTTGAATTAAATAATAATAAATGTCCTAATATAATCCATGTCGACCTAAATGATAATAGTTTATTCCTAAGGTTGTTTTTGGTCGAGATACACTTGTAAAATAGAATTAGTACATGTTTTATGGTAAAATTAATATCATTTTTACCCTTAATTACCCAATTTACTTTTAACGGTGGTAAATAAAAGTAAAATGTTACTATTCACCAAAAAATTATTTTCATCTCATTGAACAAAATTTTACTCCTTGATATTAAATGGGTCTCTTGGATTTTGGAAATTCCACTCACAGAAGCGGTAAAATTATGTTTTATGTGAATTTGTAAATTCTCCTAGGAGGCGGGTAAAAGACGGTGAAAAGTTCAATAAAATTTTCATATGTCTAAAATTATTATAAACTGACTCTAATGGATTACATTGAACTTATATAGGTATTACGTATCTATTTTGAGCTAAAATTAATTTAAATAAAATAAATAATTATTTAAATAAAAAGTCGGTTTTTAACTAATAACTCGGTGTTTTTCACTATTCATCAAAAATTGATAGTTTTCAAAAAAATACCAAAATTCACCCTATGCTAATTTTGATATTCCAAATCCAAAAATGAAGACCATTTTGAAAGATAAAATTTAAAAAAATTTAAAAAAGGGTATTACTATTCATAACAGCTGGTTTGATTGGTTGTGGTGTGTGTGTTAGAACTCGAGGTTGCGTAAAACACACGCTACTGTATTATTAAGGGAAAGTATATCATAGAAACTTGGGGTGTTATATATTTTACCTAAAAACATGGGTGCATTGTTTGGCCACACACTTGGCCAAACCGCGTTTCAATAGTGTGTCATGAACTACTACAAAGGGTCTCCTCATACAATTATGCACACAGTTTTCCTAACATTGAACAAACTATTCAAAAATACTCTTTCTCAAAGATACATTTGGAAACAACAGAGTGTACCTAGGGTCACATAGTTGCAGACAAACCATTTTTCCCCCAAAACACAATTGTCTATAACTTCATAGTTTAAGGAAACCTTGTGATATGTGTGGAACAGTTTCTCCACACTGTTCGTCCTAGTATTTTCATCCCACATTCGGGTTCTAGGCTCTGAAAAATTTATGAATGCACCCAAGATCTCCTTTAATTAATTAGTAATAAATAATAAGGTTTTTTAAAATAAATTAAATGAAAAATAAATGGTTTATACCTTGGATAAAAATCATAACTCAAAAATATACCCTATTTAAGATAGTGTGTCCTCAAGTTACCCTTCTGAGGGTAGAACGACATTGTCTGAGAATAGTTTCAACCACTATGCACAAACATTGGCCTCCCACTCATAGTTCTTACAATATACATTTCTTTTATTCCTTATCACCTAGACCATAGGAACTGACCAATATCAGAGATCCATTATTCTCGGATAAATGATACGTATCGAATGCTCCATGAAAGTTGAGTTAGAATCCATATTAATATCCACAGTGTCAAATGAATGAGATGAGTCTTCAAGATACTGTCAAATCTGATACACATGGAAGATTTCAGGCATGGTATGGTACCTCTGTGGAAGGTACAACCAATAGGATACCATCTCGACACTCTCCACTATCTTGAAAGGCCTAAAATAATACGTCGGAAACAAAAAATATTTATGATCTTTCTATGATATAATCTTGGTGATACACATAGAAAGACACAATGTCCCTCCTCGAACTCTATAGGTCAACAATAATGATTTGTATAAGACTTCATCGTGAACTATGTTTTAGTCATATTCTTCTGAATCGCATGACATTTTATGAAGTCACCTAAATGATATGTGGACCTAGTAGAGATACCCCATCCACCTCGATCCCGCATAGCGGTAAATAGTATGGTCTACCATAGAGGGCCTCATATAGAACCATCTAAATCATTTCGTGAAATATTTTTTGTAAGAAAACTAAACTAGATGAATATGTTATTCCCTTAAACCTCAAAGGTCAATGATTCATGCTAATAAAATATCCTCTAACACTTGTATCGTTCTCTTAGATTGCCCATCAGTCTGAGGGTGATATGTTATACTCAATATCACATATGAACCTTGTTCCTTTTTGAAACCCTTTACAGAACCTAAAAGTGAACATCCTGTCTAATTGTGAAATGATAGAATAAAAAACACCATGATTTCAAACAATATCCCAAATTTAATGATATATTACTTCACTAATATATATGGTTTACCAAATCAGTAAAAAGTGTGAAACCTTGGTCAACAAGTTAATGATCAAACATACTACATCACTACCTCGAGGGGATAATGAGAAACCCATCACAAAATCCATGGTTATGTAATTTCATTTCCATTTAGGAATTTAAAGAGGCTATAGATTCCCAGTAGGTAGTTGGTGCTCTACCTTCACCTACTGAAAGGTGGAGAACCAAGTGATGAAGCTTTCTATATACCTATCCATACTGGGCCACCAATACTGACATCATATATCTATGTACATCGTGGTAATACTATGAAGAATTTCCCACAAAATGCCTTCTGATTCCCTCATAAAATATTCTTATATATCCTCAGGTACCCATAAAAACCCATGAAGTATAGGGTTTTTTTGCCATCAACATCCCAACTAGGAGGTGGGTTCTATCATTTGATGTTCTCCCTAATGAAAAGTCCCTCAAATTTAGAATGTGGCCTCATCTGGACCCACTGAAAAAGGGATGATGTCACCACCATAGTGTATAATATCGGTTACCTATATGGTTTTTTAACCACCAGGTGTAACTCTGAGAATCGATCTGTCATATTCCACTCACTAATTGCTTCCTTGATGGCTTTCAACTGTGTTTTCCTACTCAAGGCGTCATCTACAATATTTATTTTTTTCAGGTGTGTATGTAAGCTCAATGTTGAAGGATTTTTGGTATTTAACCCACCTCTGTCATCTCAGATTCATGTATCAATATGTGGAGATATATTTGAGAATTTTACGATCCATATAAAAAAAATTGAACCACTCACCCAATAGATAGTTCTTACAAAATTGTAGAGTATGAACCATGGTTTCTAGATCATGGTCATGCATGTGGTAATTTCTATCATGAGGACTCATCTAGTGGGATACATATACCATGAATGATTCACCTTACATCATAACTAAACCCTAACTGATACCTAAAGCATCACAGTAGATAGTATAATTGCTTACTGACTCTGGAAAAGTTTGTATCATCACTAAAGCGAGTCTTCACTTTATTTTATGAAATGATGTCTCTTAATATTTATAATAGTAGAAAATCACATGCATCTTGGTAAAGGTTTTCTGTGGTTTTACTATGTGGGATAAGTCCCGGATGAATCGCCTGTAATAGTCACCTAGCCCAAGGATGTTTTGTAACTCCAAAATATTCTTGGGAATCTCCTACGAAGCCATGGAACTCACCTTCTCTAGATCAACTAATAGACCTTCCTCGTAAATGATATGACCCAATAAGTGAAGCTTTCTAATCCAAAAGTGGCATTTAATAATATTTGTATATAGATGGTTCTCTATTACTATACTCATAACAATCCCAAGATGGTTGGAATGGTCGTATCTAGTGTGGGAGTAAACTAAGATTTCTTCTAAGAAGACCACCTCAAAGGAATAAAGATATGGGTGGAAGATTTGATTCATCATATACAAGAAGACTATTGGCATGTTTATTAGACCGAATGTCATAAACAAATACTCTTATAGGTCGTACCTTCTCTAAAACACTATACGTGGTATGTCTGATGGTCGAACACACAACTAATTATAGCTCGACCTTAGAGCAATATTAGAAAATATTGTCGCTTCCTAGAGATGGTCGAAGAGTTTTTCTATACAAGGAAATGAATATTAGTTCTTCACTATGATCTGGTTCAAATGTTGGTAATCCAAGTAAAAAAGCTATGGTTATTTTCCTCTTTGGTGAAAAGAAATATTAAACCCCATAAAGATGTGTTGGGTGGGATAAAAACCTTATCCTCTATATTTTAATGATGCTTCATGAGTTTCTAGAGTAATGTAGGTTAACATAAATATAGAGGAATGGAAATTGGTGCCACACCAGACACTATATTGATGGAAAACACAACCTCTCTATTAAGAAGTATTCTCGAGAAACTATCGCAGAATACTTCCCTAAAACGAAACACAATAGGAGGAAACTCTACTAATTTCATTCCCAAATCCCTTATAAGGAGACTCACCGACTAAGATGCCACTATTCATTGCCCAATATACATGGGTATAATTCAAATCATCTAGATATACCATTATTCTCTAAGGATCTTAGCATTTACCTCAAGTGATTTGAAAGAGACTTAGGGATGATATCAATCCACCTTGTCATGATAAGGTACAAGATACTCCATACCAAGAATGTCGTCAAAGTAGATCATCTCACAGATGAAGAAACTCAAGAAAAAATTGCACCCACATATTCCCAGGGGTTACCCCAGACATTAGTTTATTTATTCTATTCTAAAATCGAATATCATGTCGATAGTTATTATGCCACAAAAGTACTCAATTGAATGGGATAGACGTTCCACAAGTGCAAGAGACATAAAAGAGTATGATGCACATGTTTCAAAAAGGGGGAAACTAGAGTATAGGCTATCAGAATAGTACCTCATATTGTATATATACCCATAATCTAATATTATTCCCCTATATGAACTAAATAAATGTAAGAACCATGATCTTCTTTTTAGTTATGTTTTTCTCTTTCCTGGTGTTTTTTAGATACGGGGGGGTTTTGGAAAATTTTGAAGTACACACCATGTAATTATAGGTACACATCGTATATTCTTTTTCCACACGCAGCCATGTGATAGCTGTGTAATGGCCGAGCACATAGCTATGTGTGGTGACCTAGAGACCGCCTTATATAGGGGGATGGTATGGGCAAGTACACACCCTGTAATTCTAAATAAACATCTTGCAATTTCATTTTTCATTAAGCGGACCAGGGTTCATTTTTATGGACATAACACACTTCTTCTTCGACTTCTTCCTCCGAGAGCGTCTGTACAGCCATTATCATTCCTTGAGCCCATGATCGAGCATCCGTTCTCCAATTCGACCATTGTCGATTTCCTTGGGATCACCACAATATGATCTTTCTTCTTCTAGTGCTTTGCCTCTTGATTTCTCCTCTTTCTGAAGTTATCCTCGGTTGAATGTTATAGACGTTTTTGTAGATCTACCACATTCAAGGTTGATCTATGTGTCAACGCCAGAGTATATCGAACTCATGAAGCCAAGGTAGGTGGTTTGTGCCTTTCTATAGATAGTCTTTGACTTGTATGTGTAAAACTGCCCAATACCATTGATTAGAGTATTGTGTGTTTACGATTTCAACCCAGTTATTGGCTGCAGTGTTTTATATTCTTGAGTAGAGATCAATTTAATGTGAATTGGGTTAATTGATATATGATGGATTTATTTCCCAGTCTTGTATTGTTTAGGACTATTTGGTCTTTCTTAGCCTATTAGGCTGCTTGCTTTTCATTCCTAATGTTGATAGGATGAAGTGATATTGTTTATCTGACATGATGTAATGTTGTAGACTGTTTATCCAAGTTGTTCTTGAGGTATACTTTGGTCGTTATATATATTTTTGCTCGATTGACTTACGCAAGGCCATGTGAACCTGGTGTAGTAGACCATAGGCAGAATGGATGTTGAGGGCTTCTCTAGAGTGTCTGTTTTAACTATTACGATGCGAGACCATTGGTAGAATTGATGTGAGTTCTTCCTTAGAGTGTCTATAGTTCCTTAACCTGGGCCATAGGGGGAATGAGACATAACTGCTTTCCTATATCTCCTTTTAATTTTTGATATGAGACTATAGGGGGAATGGACAGAGAGTGCTTCCTCAGAGAGTTTTTTCTAAAGCTGAACTAGATGGGTTAGACTGTGTGTACTTCCCAAAGGGTTTCTTGTGTTTTCTAGGTAGGACAGGAGGGGGTTAGGCTGTGAGTACATCCTAGAGGGTTACCTATTGGGGATTATCTGCTTACCTGAGATCTGGTGTTTGAATGCTTTGGAACTGTAGGATTATTTACTTTTAAGTACTTTCTTGTTTAGTACTTCATTTTTATTATAGCCCTCCATATATATTCACTGACTTCGAGGAAAAGATCATTGGGTGGTTTCCTACTAGGATTTAGTCTCACACCTTGTTTAGGTTATGCTTTTGGCCCCAAATAGATTATATTTCCATAGGTATAGATAAGGTAATGTGCCCTTCTACTTCAGGTACAAGATTGTTGTAGAGATGGGGAGCATGGGACCAAGTTGAGTCTTGCGATGCTATGGAACATTTTATTTGTTTAGTATTGTACTCTGGTTTGGTATTTTATTCCATCATTGTGACTTGTTTGGATTCTTTCTTAGACATATGTAACTTGCATCATATATATATATATATATTTTGTAGTTGTTTATTACTTCTGTTGTCCACATATTGCATGTTTTACTGCATCCTCTATTGCAATATATTTTACATACGATGTGTTACTCTGCCAATGAGGGAATAGTTTCCCCACTATCATACCCAAGACCCTCACTACTAGTCAGTAGCCTCTGGCATTGGGGGAAATTCCCTTGAGTCCATGTGACGAACCGGGTACAGGGCACCACTGGAAAGCTTCCAGAACTAGGACATTACAAATTGGTATCGAATGGATTATTTTCTTCTTGATTTACTGTTTGGAGCATGTGGCCAATGATAGGAAGGAATAAGTACATGGTAATAATTTGTGTTGGGGAGTAGCTAACCCGTGTGCCGGGAAAAGCCTATTTACCTCGTTATTGAAATTTTTTGGGTTTTGCATTTTTTATAGTAGATTTGATTTCATCATTGGGTGATTCACATGTTTTTCATTATTATTGTTGATATTATTGAGGTTCTATTTAGGTTTCAACCCTATGGGATGAGGGTATTCCATCTTATTCATCATATAGGAACTTATTAAAAATACCTTATCATGCATTCCTGCCATGCCATTTTGGTTGCATTAGTAATTTAATGTTGTTGTGATAGATGGTGTGCTAGATATGCATATTTTTGTGATATATTTCGTGATAGAGTACCATCTTTTGATATGGTATTGAATTGTGTAAGGATTGGTTTAAATGAATACCAGACATTGGTTCTTGAGGTGTTATGGGCTCTCATGGATCGGAATTTGGTGGATCATTGCCCTATTTTTCTTGTATATGATAGGTATAAGATGCCAAAATTTGATTTTTGGGGATTATGGGCCCTCAAAAATTAGAATTTTTCACTTGATTGTTCGTTTCAGTGTTTTTATGGGTTTCAGAGTAGTTTCTGGGGCTAACTGTCTGGAAGAGCTCAAAATACATGACATTTAATGATGAATGCATGCCTTGTGTCCTTCTATTTGGGAAGGAACTATTTTTCTTGAGTATACACCATGTACTATATGTACATTCCATGTAGTGTCTCCCCATGTCATTGACCATGTGGGAAGAGACCCGAGGTTGAGACTTCTTTGGGGGAACATGTCGTGTATCGGTTGTACACACCTTGTAGTGTAGACCTTATATCCAGTCGTGTGACTAATGACATGGATGGATGAAAGCTTAATTTATACATGTCATGTCACGGTTGAACACACCTTGTTGTGTAGACTAGGTATCTGGCCATGTAGTAAACAACACGTGTCAGTAAAACCTTTCTAGTACACACCATATCGGTCACAAACACGCCATATAGAGTGAGCCGTGTAACCAGACCTATGACTAACAACAAGGGTTGGTGAAGTTCATCTAGTACATGCCATTTTGGGAACTATAATTCCATGTAGTATTGTTCTAGGAGAACTGTTTGGCTTAACTATATAGAAGAACTTGGGCAGGGAAAGAGGATTCAATTACACGCCATCTATTTGGACAACACACCATGTGTATGGGGTGTTACACGACATGGGTTGGCAGAAGTACCTGCCCATGTGAAGGCTTAAAGGAACACACCGTGTAGTCATTACACATGTTGTATATACATGTATTGAAAAACTAGAATGCTTTCCCTCTCTTGTTCCATTCCCACACATCTAAGTTTCAGTCCCCATTAATCTTGATATAAGGTGTGTACTGGACCTTGCAGAGTCATTCCACCAAGATGAACATCCGTTGTCTTCCAGTTACAGGGCAGTAATCAGACACTGGATATGAATGATGAGGGACTACTTGTAGATCCTCCAGTTTTTCCAGTCTTGGAACAAACTGTTATCCCAGATACATGTGTCGATGTACTGTTCCGAGAGGGCTTCATGAAGTTCATGCAGATATTCTAAGGAGTACTGGATCATGCACCTTCTCTCGTAGAGTTGATGCATGTTTTCTAGTAGCGACATCCTCCCACCTTCATAGGGGAAGGAGGACCTCAGGCTGCAGAGTCATGGTTAGAAGCCATGCTTTCTATCTTCGATCATTTGGAGACACCTCCAGAGAGGTGGGTTAAGCTCTTTTCGTATATTCTTCAGGAATTCTCCAAGAGATAGTGGGATGTGATCTCATAGGTGGAATATTGGAATGATATGGCATGGGATGAGTTCTAGCGTGCCATGAATGACTATTTCTACCCAGAGATGTTAAGGGCTGATCGAGCCTGAGAGTTCCTGAGTCTAGAGCAGGGTACTCTTTCTGTTATGGATTATTCTTCTCACTTCACAAAGCATCAACGCTTTATGTCTATTCTAGAAGGTGATGAGTTATTTCTTACAAGGAAGTTTGAGGATGGTCTCAGGCATGACATATAATCTTAGGTGAACATATTCAGGGTGACTTCCATTATTTATATAGTCAACTAGGTGCTGATCATGGAGCGCTATCTAAAGGATTCTGGAGTTATGAGCAAGGGCGGATCGACAATTGGAGTTGGTATCCCTCTAACTGACAGTAGGAAGTGCCGTAGGGAGTCTACGCATGGGGGTTTTAGGAGGCGGGACACTTCTTATGGTAGCCAAGTGGTGTGCTACCAGTGTGGGAAGAGAAATAATATGAGTTATCATTACCTGAGAGACCTAGTGGAGTGCCGATCATGCAGAAAGATGGGCCATCTTCAGCACTTCTACCAGTTCTTCTCACCAATAGCTGATGACAGGGGTTCTTCTATGACTACGCATTCAGGAGAAACACCACTAGGTTCTCACTAGTCTGGGAACTGGAGTTCTTTCGGACATTTAGGGGGAGGTGGAGGTCGTGGTCGTGGTAGCCATCTGCCAAGCTATCTGTAAAAATAGGGTGAATCATCTATGAGTAGTCAGGTAGGGACATAGGGTTGTGGTGAAGGTCAAACTTTTGCAATGGAGAAGACCTAGAAGGATCCGGATCCTGGACCCTTTACTATTTGAGGTATGATCCTAGTTGCCTCCATTTTAGCTTCTTCTCTTTTCAATACAGGATATTCCCATAGCATTATATTTTTTGTTGTTATGGAGTTCCTGGGGCTCTATATCTTTTCTTATAGTTTTGTCTTGACGTTAAACACTACATTGGGGAAAACGGATAGTATAAAAAAATTCATAGAGTGCCCTCTAGAGGTTGGTGGGTGTCACTTCATATGGGTCCTTTATGTCATAGAGATGATAGGCTACGATGTCTTTCTCCGAATGGACTGGTTAGTTCCCTTCCAAGAAGTTGTCGATTTCTATCGTCGTTGGGTGAGTTTCACATCACCTGAGGGAAGATCGTTTCTTCACAAGGGCGACTGGGATGTCCAAGCGAGCCGAGTGGGAACCAAGAATCATGGGTTGAGAGGAGTTGTAGCCCAGATTGTTAGTATATATCTGGATAACTAGAAGACTTCACAGGTGGACATTCCTCTAGTGGTGGATCGTTTTAGGGATGTCTTTCTAGATGACTTTTTATGTTTTCCTCCAGAGCGAGAGGTGGACTTTTCTATCGAGAATGATACAAGAGTGGCACCAGTGTCCATCCCTCCTAATGGGATGGCGTCACCAGAGTTATTGGAGCTTAAGAGGAATTTGGAAGAGTTTCAAGAAAAGGGTTTCATACGATCCAGTACTTCTCCTTGGGGTTCGCCTATCTTGTTTGCAAAGAAGGTGGACGATACCCTCAGACTTTGTGTGGAATATCATAAGTTAAACTAGTTGATGGTCAAGAACCGATATCCCTTGCCAAGGATTGATGATTTCTTTGATCAACATCGAGGATCCCATGTGTTCTAAATGATTAACTTGAGATCCGGTTATCATAATTTTCCTGTTAGACCATCAGATGTACCTATTACAGTCTTTCTGAGCAGGTATGGTTTATACGAGTTTGTGTTTATGTCGTTCGGTCTCACGAATTCACCTACAATTTTCATGTAACTGATGAACCAAGTGTTCTATGATTACTTCGATTATTTCGTGGTAGTCCTTGTAAATGATATCTTTGTGTACTCTCACACATGACACGACCATGCCACGCATCTATAGATTGTTTTGAGTACACTGAGAAAGAATATGTTATATGATATGCTCTTGAAATTCAACTTTTGGATGGACTAAATTCAATACTTGGGTAATGTTATCTCAGATACAGGAGTATCTGTTGACCTAGGGAAAGTGAGAGCAGTAGTTTCCTATGACCAGATGAAGAATATCTTTTAGGTAAAGAGTTTTCTAGGGATGGCTGGTTACTACAGACATTTTATATAGGACTTTTCATGCTTACTAGTTCCACCAACGGGATTGACTAAGAAGGGTGAGAAGTAATTGTGGTCAGATTCTTATGATTCATCCTTTTAAGAGTAGAAAAGAAGGTTGACTTCAGCATCAATACTAGTTTTACCAAAGATTAGAAATAGCTGTATTTTTTTCTATGATGCATAAGGTATCAGGCTGGGAGTAGTTCTTATGCAAGTTGAACGGGTTGTTGCATATGGGTCATTGAAGTTGAGGTCACACAAGAGGAACTACGCAATGCACGATATCGATATTGTTGTATTTATTCATGCTTTATGCCGTTGGAGACATTATATTTTGGGAGAGCATTTTGTGGTTTTCACTGACCCCAAGAGTCTCAAGTATATATTCACTTAGTGCGATATAAATTTGAGACAGTGATGGTGGGTTAATTACCTTCAGTCCTTTAATTTTGAGCTTTACTATGCTCTAGGAATTGTCAACTCTATGGCCGATGCATTGAGAATGAGGACTCAGATATATATAGTTCAGAAAGCCAGTAGTGCGTGGTAGCTTATGGATCTGTTCTCAGAGATGAATCTAGAGGTGTATGAGAGGCATCAGTAGTCTTTTCTTTATTTTGTAGTTGTTACCTTGACTTCACTTGATCAAGTGCGAATGAGGCATCTATCAGATTTGGAAGGCCTAGTCCTAAGAGAGATTGTTTAAGGAGAGGGCACTATTTCTGGATGGACAGTAGGTGAGGATGATACTTTTGTTTTCATGGATGTGTGTGGGTGCCAACAGAAATACACGAGGAGATGATGTGAGACTTTCATTCCATAGTTTGGGCAGTTCATCCTGATGTCACGAAGATGTATCTTGATCTACACCATCAGTATTGGTGGCCAGGTACGAAAAGAGATGTTGCTATTTTTTCGTGAGGTGTTCCACCTACCAGTAGGTGAAGGCGGGGCATCAGTGACCAGCAGGGCTTTTGCAGCAGTTACCCATTCCCTAGTGGAAGTGGAATGATGTCGCGGTGGATTTCGTGATAGGTTTACTAAGGTCTCCTCGAGGGAACGATTCATTGTGGGTTGTCATTGATAGACTCAAGAAGGTTTCTCACTTCTTTCCGATGAACGGTAACTTTATTGTTGATGGGATGGGAAGGTTTTACATCCAAGATATTGAACATTTACGTGGAGTTTCGCACTCCATTGTTTTTGACTAAGACACCCATTTTACTTCTCTTGTCTGGCAGGGACTATTGAAGCCCTTGGGTACACAGGTATTTCTGAGTATGACATACTATCCTCAGACAGATGGCCAATCCGAGAATATTATTCAGGTGGTTGAGGACATTATTGGAGCAAGAATCCTGGATTTTGGAGTTTCATTGGAGAAGTATATACCTCTTGTGGAGTTTTCTTATAATAATAGTTTTCAAGAAACTATTCAGATGGCACCTAATAAGGATTTGTACGGTTGGACTTTCCGATCATCCTAATACTGGTTGGAGGTAGGAGAGGTAGCTATGTTGGGATGACTTCTTGTCAAGGAGACCACATAGTAGATAGAGATTATTTGAAAGAGGATAGATACTACACAGTTTGAACAAAAGTTTTATGCTGATTGATGGAGATGACCTCTAGAGATCGAGGGCAGGGATCAGGTTTTTCTTACGTTTCAAACCGAGGTTGGCACACAAGAGGATTGAGAGACAGGGTATACTTTCACCGAGGTACGTTAGGCCATTTTAGGTTTTGGAGAGGGTCGGAACGTTTTCCTATCGGGTGAAGTTTCCTCAGAGGTACTAGGCTATGCACAACGTCTTCCATGTTTCTGAGCTTCGACATTACTTCTTAGATCCATGTCATATTTTTCAACCTGGGGAGGTTGAGTTAGAGGTGGATGCCTCGTTTTAGGACCATCCTTTTAGGATTGTTGATCGATGTACAAAAGTTATCCCTAGCTAGTCTTTTACTCTAGTACAGGTGATATGGTATCCTGGATGAGTATAGGATGAGACCTGGGAGACGGAGGCCGATGTACGATCATAATGGAAAGATCTTTTTGTGGATTATTCTTATACGACACCTTGATAAAGAAATTCGGGAAAGAATTTCTTTAAGGTGGGATGTTTGTAAGAACCAAGATCTTCTTTTTAGGTATGTTTTTCTCTTTTCTAGTGTTTTTTAGAAAATAAGAGTTCTTAGATAATATTTAAGTACACAACGTGTACTTATATGTAAATGTTGTGTAATCATTTTTAGCACGTATCCGTATGTTGGTCGTGTAACGGTCGAGCACACAGTCATGTGTGGTGAATTGGAGACCACCTTATGTGGGGGTCAGGAAGGGAAAGTACACACCGTGTACTTATAAAGTACACGCTGTGTAGTTTTTTTCCTTAAACGGACCGAGGTCGCGTCTAATGGACAGAACACGCTTCTTCATCGCCTTCTTCATCCGAGAGTGTCCTTACTACCATGATTTTTCCTCAATCCCCTGATCGAGCATCCATTCTCTGATTTGACCAACGTTGATTGTGTTGGGATCTCCATCGTATGTTATTCCTTTTTCTAGAGCTTCGCCTCTTGATTTATCCTCTTTATCAAGTTATCCTCAGTTGACGAATTTTAGACATTTTTTAGATCAATCACATTCCTGATCGATCCAAGGGAATAAATTGGAGTATATAAATATCACGACATCGAGGAAGGTGGTTTGTGCCTTTCCATAGATATTATTTAAGTTATATGTGAAAAATTGCCCAATACCCTTGATGGGGTATTGCGTGTTTACGGTTTTAACTTTGTTATTTCCTGAAATGTTTTATATGCTTGATTAGTGGTAAATTGAATGTGAATAGGTTTAATTTCTATGATATGGATGTATTTCCCTTGCTTGAATTGTTTAAGAGTGTTTGGTCTTTCTTAGCCAGTTAGGATGTTTTCTTTGCATTCCTAGTGTTGATAGGATTGAGTGATATTGTTTATCTGACATGCTATTATGTTATAGACTCTTTATCCAAGTAGTTATTGAGGTATAATTATTATATTATATATCATTGTGCACGATTGACTTACACAGGACCATGAGAACCTGGCGTAGTAGACTATCAGAAGAATGGACATTGAGGGCTTCTCCAGAGTGTCTGTTTTTAATGTTACGATGCGAGAACATATGGGGAATTGACGTAAGTTCTTCCTCAGAGTGTCTGTAGTTCCTCGAAGTAGGCCACCGGGGGAATTAGAGGTAAGTTCATTCCTGGAGCACCTTTTAGTTACAAGTACATGACTATGGTGGGAGTTGACTGAGAGTGATTTCTCAGAGAGTGTATGCTAAAGTTGAACCAGAGGAGTTAAACTGTGTGTACTTCCTAGAGGGTTGTATGTGTTTGATATGTAGAACTAGAGGTGATTAGGCTATGAGTACATCCATGAGGGTTACCTAATGGTAATTTTATTCTTACCTAAAATGTGGTGTTTAAATTATTTGAAATATTAGGGTTTTTTACATTTAAGTACTTCGTTTTTTACTGCTTCATTTTGATTATAGCATGCCATATATATTCACTGACTGTTTGGCACAATTTTTTGGGTGGTTGCCTACTGAGATTTAGTCTCACACTCAGTTTGGGACATGATTTTTGAGCCCAAACAGATTATATTACTTTAGGTATAGATAAGGGAAATCACCCTTCTACATCAGTTACTTGATTGATGTTGAGATGGGGAGCATGGGACCAAGATGAGGCTTGAAATACTGCGGAACATTTTATTTATTTACTATTGTAATTTGGTTTGGTATTGTATTCCAGCATTGTGTTTGTTTGGATACTTTCATAGACATATGTATCATGCATAATATATATATGTGTGTGTTTTCTCTAGATGTTTATTACTTCTGTTGTCTACCTATTAATTTTTTTACTGATTCTTCTATTGCAATCTGTTTTACTTCTGTTGTGTTACTCTGCCAATGAGAGAGTAGTTTCCCCACTATCACACCCAAGGCCCTTGCTGCTAGTCGGCAGCCTCTGGAATTTGAGGAAATGTGATTGAGGCCATCTAACCAACCAGGTATGGGGCACCTCTGGGAAGCTTTCGAAACTGGGACGTTACAATAAATATGTCCTGAACTGCAACCCAGAGATGTTTCCTGACTAGATTGGGATGATCCAATCTACTGATGCTAATGTTATGGGGCCTCACTGGCTCATCTGTTGCTGCTTCCACCTTAGCATGATCATCTGGTAGAAGAAAAACTCCCAGTTTGATGTGGAGTCACATCTCTTGTTCCCCATAGAGAAGTCAGTATGGATCCTCTCTCATTATATGATAGGGGAACAGACTAGCAGGAGGGATAATGTTTACCCATCCTACCATAAGTATGGAACTCAATTGGTTTCCTTAGGAACTAAGTATTCTTATGTAAAAACCTTCTGTAATAGTGAAACCTTATAGAATCAATTATTTTCAGCTGGCGGGAACCGCCCCCATAGGAACCCTTGAAATTGTGCTTTTTACTACAAGAAAAACTATAACCCTAACTCAGAACTGAACTTCTCTAGCTCACATTTCCAGCTTCCCTAAGTTTTTATTATATAATTAGGGATTGGTTCACTATATATTTTATGTTAGTAAATCAAAATAAATTCACCTTGTAGTGGAAAAAATACCAAATCCCAACTTCAAAACACCTCACAATCATCAACTCATAACCAATCAAAGAAAAAGGTAAATGATAGAGCTCAGTAAAGAGAGATGAATACTCAAACACGATCATAGAGCCCTAATAAATATGCATGAAGTTTAGTTCATGATCTAATATCAGAGTTGGTGGGGATATTTTGTAATAGATGGCCATCAGGAACTCTTCCCAGAACATTCATCAATAACTCTCAAACTGAGATATGAATTCTCACCAACACTTGGTGGAGTCCCATAACGTGTAAGTAGTGATATTAACCATCTTCTCTAGATATGTATCTAGATAGTAGAAGATACAATTCATGGACTCTCTCCATGACTTAGTAGTGTGAGGTCTTCCATCCCAAAATAAGGTGGGAGGATGTTGCTCCTCGATGTCTTGAGTCAACTCTTCCATAATAGGGGAAGGTCAGGGAGCACTCAGAAAAAACTACCTAAACCTAAGAAAAATATCATGGAACTGAACATAGATGCCCATTGGAAGATCAGAAGAAGGATCCACTTGTTGAACTATATGAGGTATCACAAGTGGCTAAGGGACCACCACCTCTATAATGTTCTCACCATCATTATCTTGGTGTAAAGAAAATTATTTTAATAACTTTTCAATTTCCATGTGCACTCCTTGGATAATATATATAACATGTAGGGAATAAAGATAAATCATGAATAGGTTTGATCCTACCTATAATCATTACACAAGTAATAGAATTCTCATTGAGCTTGGTATAGTTGATTGGAAAACATGGATGGATCATGATGAACAGAGAAAACATAACCTATTACTCATTTTAATTGTTCTCCCCAGGTCAAGGATTCACAATTATCTTTTACAGTGACTATTTAATTTTAAAGGTAATATTCTTTTAATTAACTTATGTAATTAATTTCCTTTTAAATAGAGAATTATGTGGATCACCATTTCAATTTATAAGATCCCATTCACCTTATAAAATGAAATTTTCAATCCATTTAATTTAAATTATAATATATTCAGGTAATAAGTATTAGAAAATTTATGTAATTATAAAAAAAAGGGCACTACAAGGATCACCAAAACAATACACAAAAAAATTACATGATATTTTTAAATATGAACTAAAAATAGATATAGAAAGGAAAAATAAATGGACGTTTACTCCCTATGGTTCCTAGTATGATGTATAAAGTGATATTCCCTCACATTATTTGGCCAATTAATAAAAATATTTATTTTAAAAATACTAATGTAATAACACCAAAAAAATTGTGCCACCCAATAGTGAAGTTATATAATCCATAAATGGAATAATAAATAACTATAATTACCCATCCCTCGTATTTGGGTTTCCCTTGTACCTGGTTTTGCTACATCAAAGCATAGGTTTAATTACAAATTCTAATGTCCTAGTATCCTGTCTAACCCAACCAGTAATAAAAAAGGAAAATAGGTCTTTTATTTTACTTTGTAGCCTCTTACCCTGGGTTCCACTTATCGGTTCCATGAGATACTATTCTTCATGAACTCAAGAACATATCCTTAAATTCTAGAGGTTATTGAATTGTAGCAAGGGGCTTGAGAGTGGTTGTGGGTAGACTATACCATCACATTTAATATTGATCACAATAGTTGATAATGGAATGTAGATAGTAGACGAAGAAATCAGAAAAAACATAAGTATCATACGTATAATAATAAAACATAAAAGAGAAATAAGAAATTGGAAGAAGGAAAATGATTCATAATAGTTACAAAATGATGATTGTGTTCATGATGTTGTATAAAAGTGAAATTTCATGGAAATTAGGGGATAATGGTGTAAAATACATGCTGGAAAAAGTAAAAAAGTAAAAAAGTAAAAAAAATGTTATGTCAAGCATCTCAAGCATAGGATTGATCCTCTTCCATGGGTCTCCAACATAAAGATATAAATCAGTTAGGCATAGAAGGCCATATTCCTCCCCTTCACCATACCTATGGTTATAAAATATAAATGGGTGATTAGGGTAGACCAAGTAGGATGTGATATACAATCTAAGTAGTATTCCACTGACAACATCTATGACAATCCAATTCGTTCATTAAATAAATTATTATTGACTCATAATAATAAATATAATTTATGCAATAATTAAATCAATCAATAACCAATCAGTATGGGTTACTAATTGGACACTCGACAAATACCACCTAATTTTTCCTAAGTAGGTATTCTAAAAATAAGAACCTATTCATGTCATAATATGTATTCAAGGGCATTGTAAACCGGAAACTATGGAACAATAACCCAAAGATTGTGATTTTCCTAGGTCGACACATTTCTAGGCCATCATTTAAGAATTCTCAAAAGAGGAAATAAGTCTCATCACATATGAAGTGAGAAACCAAGACATAAAATCCATAGTGGAACTCTAATATTATCCTAAGAGATCTATATAGAATACCATGTTTCACTATAGGTTTCTCTGGTAGAACCAATTCCACCACCACTATCCATGGAAGCACATGTAGGAATCCCTTGTATCATTCATGGAATAGTGACTCTGAGTCTATATAATGTATCTCACGTAGGGGGTAAGTTATCACCCATGGAATGGTGTAGCCATCATTCTAGTGGGTTTGTCATCAGTGGATCCCCTAAGGAACTTGTGTCACTCATTAGTATGAAGATATCCTCCCAAGGAGCTCATACATGGAAAGACAATGCATCGCTCCTGATGAATCCCATGAATTATGATAAAAAATGTGGATTCCATCCATGGAATATACATTTTGGTACCCATTTCATCTCACATAGGGAACCTATTTCACTCATGAGTATGAAGAAACTTGTCTTGGGAGCCCATACATGGAAAACCAATGCATCACTCCCTATGTATAATGTGAATTCTGACCGAACATGGAATGTCCATCCATTGAGTCCTTATTTTGGGACCAATGTTCTCCCTCACCCCGTAACAGGTGAGAATAGAAATAAAATAACATCTCATAAGACATATCTTATATATAATCACATTCCATCGAAAGGAATAAATAATTCTCAAGCTAATAAGCTACCCAAAAAAATACAATTCAAGCTATTCAATTCTAGCATACTACAGCTGGAAATAAGAACATGCTTATACTCTAGTTCACAAGTAATAATCATAAGGAAACCTATAATAGGAATGAGTAGTGGAATACAAGAATATGAATAGGGAATTAGGAGCCTAGCATGACATATGGAATTGAGCCTCAGCATTGAGACTACCAAAAATTTATACAATATAATAAGCATGAAAATAACACAGGGAACAAACATAAGGATAAATTCAATAATCTAGAATCTACATGAATTTCCAAGGGGAAAAAATCATGGTTCACTTTTAAACATAGTTCATTTTATAAATTTAAGCTATTAAATCAAGGGGCAACACACACACCAATGATTAATATCAATTTAAATCATGCATGGAAGGTTATTCAAGGAGAGAACACCCCAAGGGTTGGCCAAAGGAAAGGAAAACACTCCTCGAATGGGTTTTTCTATATGTTAGGGTTATAAGGGACACACACAACCAATTTAATTAATTTATTTCTAAAAATAAAAGAGTCATTGGAAGGGTCTGGTGAGAAGCACAAGGAAATGCCTATTTAAATGCAATGAAACAAATGGGAAGAACCTAGACCACCTACCTCAATGTAGTAGTACTGCACTCATGAAAAATAATGGAATAAATCAAATTATTTGTCCAATACCCAAAAATAGGAAAAATTATTTTTACCTAAATAGCACAATGGATGGAAAAATATCCTCAAAATTTATGGGAGGAGATGAAAGAACATACCTTATGATTCTCGTTGCTTCTAGTGGCGGACAATTCAGTGGCCGGATGAGGGAGGTAACACAAACCCATTGAGAAGAGGATGATAATCCCATAAATATGTTAAGAAGGGAGATCTCTAGTGAAGAAGAAAAATGAATTTTTTTAAATATAATTTTATAGGGGTATTTTGGTTATTTCACCAAAAAAACAAGAGCCCAAGTTTTGGCCACACAGTTTCCCAAACCTATGACATTTGATGCATTAAAGGGGAAATATAGAGGTTAGGTGAACGATCTGACTAACCATATGCATACCATGAAATTCCCTATATCCCAAACATTAATTTAGCTACACGATCATGCGCTTACGGTCTCATGGTTGAAGATAAATTACAAGGCCCCCAACAACCATGTGTCTGTATGTTCATGGTTTATGGAAACCATGAAAGATGGGTTGTACCATTTCTCCTAACAATGAGATAGATCCTATTCTACAAAATTTGGAGATCCAGTATTCAAATTTTCCTTGGACACTCTCAAGAGCTCTTTGACTTTATCAGGCATCATTATTAGGTTCATTTAATGGAATCTAAAACAAAATATTTCGTACATTTGATAAAAGTTAGGACATGATAATCAGACTGATGAATATCCCTATAGTTTAAAACATTTTCTATAAAGTTTTATTTTTCCTCACTCATACACACACAAGGAAACATCTTAGATTGTCACCCATCCTAACCACAACTACAAAAGAAATACACTTAACTTTAGAGTTTTAATTAGGTAGGCTCTCAAAAAAGTTTTTCCATGTTAACAAAGGTAGAAACATTTATTCTTTTAAGCCTTTAATGTTAAGGGTGTCGCATTCACCCCCCCCCCCCCCCCAAAGCATAACATCATTATTCTAGATCCAACATATCAAACTAAAATGTTCCATCAAATTTCATGATGGGTTCCCCCTCAGGTACCAATATAACAAATGTGACCCATTTCCATTACAAAAACCTCGAATTAATAAGGCCATCGAGTTATTCCTCGCTATGATCTACCATCTACCCACATACACGTGATCCCCTACCTACAACCCAGCAACATCCCCAAGTGGATCATCAGAACAAATACTTTCCTCGTATGAAAAAACATGTTATTTACAATTTCCTTTCTCCTCACTCTCATGCACTCATAGAAACATCCATGAAGGTCACCCATCTTAACCACTAATATATTCCATGCTCAATTAACAATGGAGTTCTTATCATGTATGCTCCCAAAAATAATGGTAAGCCTTTCCAATATGGGTAGTAACATTTATAATTTTAACACTTTAATATTATGAAGTGTTAAATTATATTTTTTAAATAAGAATAAAATTATTTTATATTTAAAAGGGAATTTTTATGAAAAACAACATTTCATCCTATTTTTTCAGTTTGATTTTAAATTAAATTATGCCACTTTTGTGTTTAAAATTTTAAAAAATGGAAACCATAATTTGAATATGAATGATTAAATTTGGTAAATAGGTCCCTTTTAATTTTGTTCAATATAAATAGTAACCATATATATATATATATATTTACCATGGTAAAAGGATACATCGAGTAATTAATGGTTAAAATAGTATGATAACGACTATAAAATGACCTTATCACTGCAATTAATTTTATTTTATGGGTTCATATCATCAATACTCATCCACAATTTGATAATATGGCCTTTTTATCCATTTGGGTGTGTGTATGAGCTTTATAATATATTATGCGTTGAAAATTCGAAAATATCACACTCTTGTTATTAATAAAAATAATTTTTTGACATGGAGAAACAAAGAGGATATATTTTGATATAAATATTCATTTCCAAGATAAATGATTTATTTTCATCTTGATAATATATTTTTTAAAACTGATTATTTTATTTTTTTAAAATATATATGTAAGGGGAATTTATGTTTCAAATTATCATTTATGTATATATTTATTCAAGGATGATTTTAATTTACATTGGGAATATATTTTAAAATTCCTATTTATTTTTCAAATAAACATTTTAAATATTAATTTGATTTTTTTCAAACATTGATTTTTTAGCTATGATTTTATTTCTAAATATTTTCATTTTTTAAAGGATTTAATATTCATTTTCTTTCACTGAGGCATACTTTATTTTTATCCCCTAAATTCTATTAAATGGTGTATATACTACCCCTTTATCATGTTATATAACAAATCATTTATACTTCATGGGATATTATGATTCAATTTTAATTACTTCATTCAAAGGGAATTGACTTAAAAGTAATTCAGTTGTAAAAGAAATCTTAACACAATTTACAATCATTAGGTTTTAACTTTTTTATTGAATTTTTTATGATATTATTTTGTGAGAATTTATATAAAAATTGTTTTATTATATATTTCCACTTGTTTTTTGGTGGATTTAAATTTATTTCATGTAATCTCTTCAATGATTAGTTCCCAATTCAATGATATCATCTTTGCGATGTTTATTCATCCCACATTCCATTTCATTATGAAATACATTTATGATATTCGGTCATCTTATTATTTCAGGTGTATATACTGACCCTTTAGACATGTTATATCATGAAATTATTTATTATAATGACATTTAACACATCATTTTATGTTATTGTTTCATGGTTCTTCTAATTGAGAAGTTACGAAAGTGGAAAAGTCTGTAAGTGACAATCTATTTTTATGTGAGGTTTGTTTATGTTGAAGGCTTATCAAGGGGATAATATGATATTATTTTATTAAACCACATATATTTATTGTCTTCTAGTCTGAGTATGGCCTCTATTTATAATTCCTATTTTCATCATTTTTTTGGTTCAAGTTTTACTAGTGGGATAATATAATGCCAAAAACCATTGATGTTTGTTATGAAACAGTAGGGATATTTTTTTAATGATGATATCCTCATTCATGTTTTTATTTTTATGATTATTAAATATATAAAATATTTACCTAATCATAATAATTATATTTCAATTAAAATAATGATCTTTTGAAATCTCCAGGATCACTATACAATTTGCATTTATATTGTTTAAATATGAAGGAACAGTGGTTGTTTTCCTATAAAAGGAAATTCCATATCTAAAACCTAGTATTAATTTTGAGAGATAAGGTGATAGAGAGACTGAGAGATAAAGTGATGGTGTCTGAAAATAGAGATTCATTCAGATAAAGGGTTTATATATATTTATATGGTAAGGGAAATTTTATTTTCAAAAAATTATAAGAAATTGTTATTTTGAAAACTTTTTTTGTATGGTTTTTTGTTTTAAAAAAATGTATTTTGGAAAAAAAAAAAAAAAAATTTTTTAAAAATATATTTCATTTTTAAAACCCTTTTCATGTAAAGAAAATTTAATTAAAAAATCATTTTCCATGATTTTGGAAACACTTTTTCAAAAGTTTTTTAAATAAATTTATATATATTATAAATCCTATTTTTTGTATAAATATTTTTTTCTTAAAAATTATTTTATTTTCTAAAACTCTAGTAATGGGATAAAATTTATGTATTCTATCATCATATCCCTTTTCAAAAAAGGATTATTTCATTAAATTTGATCAAAAATTTCAAGTGAGGACGAAAGATATCATTTTAGGTAAAAAAGATCTTTTATATTTATATATTATATACACAATTATTGAAATTTATATATACTATAGTTTTCATTAAAATTCCAAGAACGTTTGTAAATTCATTTTTGAGGTTAAATCCTCAGGATGAGTTTGCAAGAGTTTCCACCAAATGTATTGATTTATTTACAACTTAGAACTTTTTCATAAGGAATATGGTGATAAATATTATAATTTTTTCTATTTGAAAAAAATTACTTATATATAATTTTTTTAAAGGTTATTAATTTATTATAAATGAAAAATGCATTTTTAAATATCATTTTATAAATAATCAGAAAATGGAAATCGTATGTGATGATTAAGAATGGGGTGATTCCATGACCTCAAGGGGATATTTTACTACAGGTGATACTACTAGTGGCCTTGTGGATTTATTAAATTCTTAAAAGTATCATTGTATTTAAAAATAAAATTATTGATTTTAATTTAATTATTTTTAAGTTTTTATGGATAAATCCGAGTGTTTTTTAAAGGTTATTTAATTTTTAAATTAAATTAGTTTTCAAAATGTAATGTTATTAAAACTTTTTTTAAATGTATTTTGAAATTGATTTTTCATGAAACCCATAAATATATGTTTGGGAAAAATATTTATTATAACAACATTTTTATATTTGTTACAAATATTTAATGATTGTTTATAGTATATATTAAAGTATTTTATCTCACAGTTTATTACCCAATACGGTGAAATTTTATACTCACCCTATTTTTTAATTTTTTTTAGAAGATCATTATAAATTAAAAAGGTGTTTTGTTTTATAAATGAGATAGTGTGAGTAAATTAAAATTAAATTTTTATAGAATATTTCTGTTAAACTCTGATATATTGAATTGTTTCATCAATTCCATAAAATCCTAGAGAGGAAAATATCATTAGGTATGTAAAGGATTGTATATTTTTTATTTCCATGTTTTATAAATTAATACACAATGGAAAAGGTGGTTGGAAAAGTCATTGTCATTGTATACATGAAAATGGAATATTCATTTTTCCTCTTGTATTGAAAAAAATATTTCGTATAAACATTCATTTTCAAAACCATTGAAAGAAATTCAGGAGAGCTCAAATTCCCCTTATAATTTTTTTGTCCATATGAAAATATATATGTAATAAATTTAAAAAATATAGAAATTGAAAAAATATTATTTTTAGGGAAACATTTAAAGATTATTTTTGGAAAAAAGTCTCATAGATTGAGTCTAACTTATCTAGTGTGTTTATTATATTTCAAAATAATAAAATATTGTTAATATTTTTTAATTTATTAAAAAAATTATTCAATAACATTATTCCTTTTATTTTATTTTATTCTATTTTATATACAATTACTTAATCATTTTATATATCTTTGGACAATTTAATGATATTCGGTCTGTAAATCAGAAATCAATTTGGTATGTTGAAAAGGGTCTAAGTGGTAATTATTTAATAATATAAAGAATAATAATCATGAAATAATAATCGTTTATATACATCAATTATACTTTTAAATATAACTATTAAATATGGTTATGAAAAATGAACTATGTTACAATCATAAATATAGTAGGTCGAACGTACGCTGGAGTAACATTTCCGTTTTTCAAAAACCATTATATAAAGAAGGTATGTATTATTTTTATGTTTAAATAATGAAAATAGTATAATAAATTTATTTAAAATAAATAATATAGTTCATTCATGTTATGTGGTGATGAAAAACTAATCACATCACTTTATGGAGCTGGTAGTCCACATGTACGCATGAATGACATTATCCTTTTTCAATTTTTGTAATCAAAATAAGGTGAATGATATATTTTTTTTTGAATAAAGAATATTTCATTAATATCAAAAAAAAATATATCAATTCCCTCATCAAAATAAATATATGAGATGCGGTGATGGAAAAAACATTACATCGATTTGTGTGATGGTACTCATCCACACACACAGATGATAGTTCAACATCTAATTTGAGTTAAATAGATATGGATCTATGTTTTACCATTGAAATAAAAACAAATAATTATAAAAAAGATAACTTTTTATTTATTTAAATTTTTTAAAGAATACTTTAAGTTGTTGGTGGAAGAATTAAAACAAAAACACTCAGCTAAGAGCAATGCCTCTTCTTTGGAAAATCTCATAAGGCTTACACCTAAAGATTTTTAGGATGGGTTTTTCATAAAAAGAAATACTATAAGATGTAAGTAGTGATTTAATGACAGTATTTATGTAGATAATAGATAAGCCCAAACATTTTTAAACTGTGATGAAATTAGAATATGAGGTTACCTTTTATAAGAGAGGGGAGGCCCCCTCCAGGAATTTCTTAAAATATTAGTTTAATATAAATTAATTTTGACATATCTATTCTTCCAAATTTATAATATTAGTATATAAGAAGAGTATAATTCCAAATAATCTAAAAAAAGACGTTTTTTTCATTTTTAGATTACATTTTTAAAGTTATCATTTAGTTTAAAACCTAAATTACCCATTTCAATACTTACCAAGGTAACAATGTATTTTACTATTTGGGGGTCAATAATGTTACCATATATAAAAAAAGTCCCATAAATTTACCATGGGTTATATTTTAAACCATAACATAATACTTCATAAGAATATATTATTTTTTGAAATTTTATATCATTTAATAAAATATTATTTTCATAAATTATCAATCATGTTAATTTTAGAACTATTCATTTACATTGACATTTATAACATCAAGAAGACAAATAAAATTAAAAGACAATATTTTAATACTTCCCTAAATGTTATTTTTTCTATAAAATTATTTTTAAACATTTATTATTTAAAATTAAATAGATTTTAATATTTTTAATATCATTTATATTATTTTTTAATTAATTTAATAATTAATGTGTCAATGTTTCATAAGAACTTAAAGTAATATTTTTTTCACTAAAATTTAAAAATAAATTTAAATGATAAATAAAAATATGGAATATTTAAAAATTATATTTATAACTCATCATATCCTCTAGTTAACCCAGTGTTAATAATATTGTTGTTATTAAAAACAAGTGTGTGATATGTTTTTACTTTTCTTTTCATAAAATTTTATAATGTTCATTAACCTATAAATATGGAACAAATGTCATATATTATGAATTTGGATAATTTTGGACGATACATACTCATAAATAAATATTATTAGAAGTGTTTGGGTTACTCATTTATCCTAATCATTTTATTTTTAACTTTAACAACCTGATTTAGCATGTACCATGGTAACAAAAATTATTAATGTTACTATAAATTTGGGACAAAAAAACTGAATTTTTTTTTAAAAAAAAATTGGTCGTAATGATTCTAAAAATGTATTCCATTATTTTAGATTCAAAGAATATATGTGTCTAGATTTAATTAAAAATTAAACTTGGAAAACCTGACAAAAAACAATTTTTCTGAATAATAACCTTTTTAATGTAGAACTGGTATTAGACTAAATTTGTGTATAAAATTAATTTAAAAATCCATAATTAGATCAACGTAAACAAAATCGGAACAAATTTAATAATAAAAATATCAAAAAATATTAATTTAAAATTAAAAATACTATAAAATAAATACAAATTTGAATAAAAAATCAGTATTTATATTCGATACCCAGAAATCAATATTTTTATAAGAGTCTCAAGATTTCACCTCAAGATTATTTTAAATTTATTATTTCATAAATGAAATTATTTTTTTCAAAATCATTTTCTATAATATTAAAATAAAATATTCAAATATAACCTTACATCAAAAGAGTTTTATAAAATTATTTACTTTTTTATTTAAAAATAATTTAATATTTTTTTACTAAATATATGTATTTAATTAATTAATGTTATAAATATTAAAATTATTTATCCTATCATTAAAAATTTTTGTACATTCTTCCCCCCATTTAAAATTACATCCTTTCAATTTTAATCACTCTTTATACAAGTGGGGATATCTTTCTCTCTTAACACATTTAGATTCCCTTGTTGCTTCTTCAACCAAATGGTTTTTCACAAAACCATAACATGGTGAATCAAATTATTCCATAAAACATGATAAATATATTCAAGAATAGTAATTGCATGCTCCTCATAATAAATTTTATCTTCTAACTGAATAACTTCAGAGATCAAAATTGAAGATGAATATCTTACATGTATTTTCTTAACATTAAAACATGAAAAAAATTGGGTATCTGAGATAAAAATAGAGGTAAATCCATTAAATAAGGATCATATAAAGAATAAATTCATTATTTTAGTGAATGGAATGAAAAAAAAAGAAAATATTTATTTTAAAAAATATCTTTTTACCAGAAAAGGGCATTAATGTTTTTTCAAAAAGATCATTATCTTAACTTTTTAAATCGAATGATTTCCATAGAAACCCACAAAAAATCATAGAAAAGTTATGTAGGTTCCTGGGGAAATTATCATCATATAACCATTATATACCCTTAAATTATAATAACTATATGACCAACTCCCAATATAATTATTCCGAGAACATAATAAATATAATTGTATTTAAGTCATATCTTGGTGCTCTCATCGTATAAGCTTTATTGGACTAAATTGTGATCTACAATGGGCCAAACCCTTTTTATAAGATATATCAGGATCACTTGTGATATATAATGTGTCTCAATATGTAATATAATTTTTGAAGTACCATATCATGAATAAAAAATTTGAGGAAACTCTTTTAAAAACGGGTGAAAAACACTTTCAGATACCAAAATACACCATTCTCTTAAAAACCTATTTTCAATATCGAAATAACCCAAAAAAGGTATATAGGATTATTGTTTAAAGAAAATGTAAAATCTTGTAATGGAATAAAAAAATCATCTAATGGCTAAAATGGTAGGAAAATTCATTATTTCTCTTTATATTAAAATATAACATTCAGTTTGGCTTTGATGGAGAAAGAAATTTTTTTTAAAAAATGATTCATTTTTTAAAAAAATAGAATAAAATAGGTGTTAAATTTATTTCACGGTTATTTTATGTGGATATAATTACATTCATACTATAATTTTAATAACATGTGCATGAAATGGAATGATTTTGAAAATAAATCTTTAAAATAAGGCATTAATTTAATGTGTCTCTTACCTCGAGTTTGGTATATCCATTATGTTCATTATATTATTGAATAATAAACATATGATAATTATTTTCTTACTTAATAATTGTTTTTATATTTATTATTCCTATTTTTTATATCTTTTCATGCTATATACAATTACTTAATCATTTATGTTTATGTTGGGTGATTTGATGATATTTGGTTCAACGTCCAAAATAACTTCATTAGGTCAACTAGGTCAAATAGTTCATTATTCCACCATATTCATAAAAATAATAATTAAATAATTATTCATTAATACATATATTATAGTTTTAAAATTAATCAGAAAATATTTTTATGAAAAAATAATTACATTTAAATTATGGAGATGGTAGTCCGTACATACTCATGAGTAATGTTTCAATTTTTCAATGATATTTATAGAAAGAGAATAAATATTGTTATATCCTTTATAAATGGATATAATATCATAAATATAATATTATTTCTTTAAATAAACTTATATATATCATCCATGTTTGGTGGAGTTGAAAAAAGAATCACTTCTCTTCGTGGAGATGGTAGTCTACACATACTCATGAACGACATTATCATTTCACAATAAATGAAAATATATAACAATATATGATATATTATAGTTTAAAAATGATAAATATTTCATTTTTAATCATATATAAACCTTAATTAGATCATTATATCCATTCATTAAAGGTGGATACGGAAAATGAATTACTTCAGTCCTCATGGAAGTAGTCTGCAATACACAAGATTAATAGATTCATTTCCCAATTAATGGTGGTTAAATATGTATATAGGTTATTCCATTAACATATTATTATGTAAGAGATAAAAATTTTGTTATATAATCATATTAAATTAATATTTTATGGAAATAGAAGAATAAATAAGGCAAAACACTAAATTAAGAATGATACCTCTTCTCTAGACAACCTCTTAAGGTTTACACCAAAATCTTTGATAAGTTGGTTTTCAGATAAAAAAAGAATATTGGATGTGAAAAGGATTGTGAGGAAGGGATTTGGTTAGGTAATGTCTAATACAAAAGTGCATTAATGTGTAAGAAAACATCATTAATAATTATATATTCTAGTGTCATGAAAATATAATTTATTTTCTTCAATTTTCAGGTATCATTTCGGTTTAGAACTCTAAACAATTAGATCATAAATAAAATCCATAAAAACATAATTTAAAAATATTAAACTTTTATGTCATATCCATTTTCCCCAAATTATAAAACATTTAAAACAAAACATGATTTATTTTCATGAAAAACATTCATGACTTTCAACTTAACTTCTTCCTTTATCTTAAACGTCCTTAAACACTGTGAAAAAAATTAAAAACATAGGATGAGAACTAAAATATAATTAAGAAACATAAATAATAAATCTATTATACTTGGGAAAATCATGAAACACCATGAAAAAACATTTCTTAAATACTTACCTTTTAACCAAAAATATCATCTTTCATTCTTTTAGAGTATCATTATCTGAAATTTTTTCACCAAATTATTTCCATGAAAACTCGTTAGAAATAATAAAAAATTTCTATAGCCTTCATGAAATATCATAATAATAAAACATATTTAGATACCTTAATATTGGAATAATCATATGGTCAACATCCCACAAATTTCTCTATATAACATAATCATTGTCTAATGCATTGGAGTGCAATTAGGGTGAACTAGTTGTATAAGCTATATCGGTCTCACCTATGAGCTGTAATGTGGATCAAGATTTTACATATAATGTAAAAGGATCCCCCGGAGCTATAATGGTTCTATAAAATTTTTATGCAATTTCTAGGGTCTGGAGAATGAATAAAACCCTTGAAAACACTTTCAAACCGATGTGAAAACATTTTCAGATATCAAAATAGAAATTTTCCCAAAAAGACAATTTTCATTTAAAAAATACACACAAAATTGGAAGGCAGTTTCCTTTAATGAATACTTTAAATATATTATGTTAATCCAAAAAATTAAGTTAGTGTTTATGATGGAATTGAAATCACTTCCCCCCACATACGTTAAATTAGAACATTTCCTTTTGACTGTTGTAAAGAAAGTCAAACATCCCATAAAAATCTTCCTTTCTGAAAACCCTTGAAAGAATGTGGCCTAAAATTAACTTTATATTTATTTTAAGTCCTTATAAATACTATCATAAATTAATTTTAATTTAATTTACATATAAAAGAAATATTTTATAAATAAATCACTAAAATTAGGATTTAAGATTAAGTGTCCCTTACCTCGAGTCTGACTCATCATGTATGTTATTTATCTTCATGAATAGTAAAATTATAATAATTATGGTCTTTATTAAGAACCTTTTTTAGGATTAATATTTATTTTATTTTATCTCATATAATTTTATAGAAAATTATGTAATCGTTTATGTTTAGGTTTGACGATTTGAAAATATTTGATTTATAAGTCCAAAATGACTTCTGTAGGATGACTATAGTAAAAGTGGTCATTATTAAACAATATATACAATAATAATCAAGAAATAATTATCATTTTTTTAAATTAATTATAAATTTATAAAAAAAACATGAAATATTGTTATTAAAAATGAATTTCATTTGAATCATGCAAATGGTAGCCAATACATAAGCATGAGTAACATTTCCATTTTTTAGTGATCATTACAGAAAGTAGGAAAGAACTATTTTATATTTAAATAATGATAATATTATCCTAAATATCATATTATTTAGTTAAATACAATTATATATGTCATCCATGTGATATATTAATGAAAAATGAATCACATCACTTTGTGGAAGTGGTAGTTTACATGTACGCACGAACGACACAATAATTTTTCATAGAATGGTTTATTTTATTTGTAGATTTGTAATTAAACCTCAAAAAAATTTGAAATATATTTCATTAATATCATATATAAACATTAATTATATTTTTTTAACCATCAATGAGGGTGGTGATGGAAAATTAATTACATAAGTCTGCTAAGTGGTTGTCTGTTGTATACGAGAACGATGGATTCCTTTTCCCGTTTAATAGAGGATGGAGATTAATATACGTTAGGAAATTAGAATATTAAAATATTATATTATGATATATAATTATGTTATTATGTCATCATGGTTAAATAATATTTTAAGGAAGTGGAAGAATAAATAAAATAAAAACACTCAGTTAAGAACAACACCTCTTCTTCAGACAACCTCTTAATGTTTAAACCAAAATATTTGCACGGTTTTTTTCTAAGAAAACTGTAATATGTTATGAGTAATGTAATTAAGGTATTTTTAAGGCCTTATATGAATTAAAATGTATTTTATTCATTAATAAAATAGACGGAGATATGATCTTTTATTAGAGAGGGGAGAGTCACTCTCAAAATTTCTTAAAATATTAAATTAATATAAATTAATTTTCAATTACAAATGAATCAAAAAAGATTTTTTTATAGTATCTTATGATTATTTGTAGAACTAATCTCATATAAAAAAAATAATCCATGTTTTTACAATATTTTTACCCTTTTCTTTTGGTTTTAATCCCACGTTAAACCTTTTCAAACACACCATAACAAAAAGGTTTTTTTCACTTCGAGGGAAAATATAGTTAATATAAATAAAAAAATTGGTCCTCCAAATTAAAAATATTGAATAAAATTATTAGAATTACAAAAAATTAAAATTTTAAGTATTTATTTTAAAATCAAATCCCAAAATGCAATGAAAAATAATTTTTTAGCGAAATCCCCCTTTTAAATATAAAATGATTTTATACTAAATTAAAATATAAAACACATTCCAAAAACCATAATTATATTATTTTAGATAAAAATGAGATATTTAAATTTTAAAATGAATATGAAATAGAGTATATGTTTTTAAACAATTGTATGAAAAATATTGTTTTCAACAAAAATCAATATTTTTCACTGTTCATTGACAAATTAATCATTTTAGAAAAATACCCAAATTTCACTGAAATATAATTTTTAATTCTAATTTGAAAAATTATTTTCATTTTACATTATAAATTTTCTAAACTTTATAAAAATAATTATAATTCTTTCTTATAAAAAACATTTTTGAAGAAAAAGTATATTTAAATAAAAAATGATTTTACTAAAAATTGAGTGATTAATATTATAAGAATTAATTAATAAATTATTAATTATTTTTATTATTATATAATTTATTGTGTGGTTAATAATATTCATTCGCTGTAATTTAATTGTTATGTTATAATTGTCACATTGAAATGATAATATTTTCTTTTTTGTTTAAGCTCAGGGTCGTGTATCTCATACACTATCCAACATAAAATTTATTTTTTAATATATTGTTGTATTAAATTCTCCACATTTTAGAAATTTCATCCCCAATTTTTTAACTCATGTAAATAAAAAATGTTATGACCATTTTTTATATCATATATTATAAAAAGGGTTAATAAAACATACTCCTAAAAAGAGAAAAAGGGAAGTGAAAAGGTAATTGGGAATAACACATACTAGGATTCCAAATATGATAACATTAGTGGGAAGTGAAAATATTAATATGGAAGAATAAATAATTTAAATATGATGGTGGGGAGTAATATAGAACATTGATCACAATGATGTTATTGGTCATGATAAATTTGATGTCCACAAAACATCAACACAATGACGTGTGAAAAATACCATCCATTAATATAAAAAAGGTAATTGGAAAACATTGTTACTTAAAAAAAAATTTACATATTAAAGGAATTATTTTATCAAAAATAATAATATTTTAATGTAATATATATACTTGAGAAGATTAATTTCATCATTTAATCTATATTCACCCCAAGCTCATCTTTCTCCCCAAATGATGAGCATTGTAGATTAATTTTTCAAGCCTGAAGATCAAAATTTTACTTCCAATAAAACATATAATACATCAAATATATTTTTCCCAAATGTCATTAAACATTAACCAAAACCACAACTATTAGTGTAAGGTACGATAATTCCAAAAAAATATACCTTCAAATAAATAAATAAAAAACTGTATTCTCCATAAAATCTATAGTAATACATTTTGTTCAACTTAGATTTCTATTTAAATAATTGTCCTTAAAATTCCTCAAAATATTACTGACTAATATTGAAACGAAGAAGCAATTTTCGGGATTATATAACATATTATTCTAATATTAATTTGTTATTTATCTCTATATAATATCAATGAATTATAAATTATCATACCCAAATGTACATGTCGCAGCCCGTGGGGCGTCGTTAAATCCTACAGGGCTATCCAAATTTTGTAAATCATATAGACTCAGAAAACCAAAATAAAAATGTAGTATCTAGTCAGTCTATGTTTCAATCCAACCAAGATGATCCTTATATTATAAATTAATTATAAAAATTATAATTGAAATTATTAAATTCATTTGAGGAAAGAGAAATAATAACAGTGATTATTAGGTTAAAATCCAAGATGAGGGACATGCTAGGTTTAGTTAATTTATGGTTTGTGGGCTAGGGATTCAATTGATATAGGTTTATTTTTGTTTGGTGTCATAATTGGTTATATAGAGATCCTTGGTCTTGGTATCCAACTCTACTCCTATGATTGTACCTTTGGAATGGCCATCTATATGGTTAAATTAGGGAAATAGGTGACCCAAAACCATATTTAAACATAACTAAATATGTTACATAATGGTAATACACCAAACAAATTATCTAATTGATGAAATGAAATAATATTCATCAAATCACAATAAATTGTCATGAAATTGAAATAAATAAAACTAGAAATGATTAACAGTCCTTGAAAAAAAATCTAAAACATGAATAATAAAATTAAAAAAATCCATAAACATGGATCCCCCTATAATCACATCACCCATCTACTACAAGACTGCTAGATCATGATGAGAGTGAGCAACATGTGTACTCGGGGAATAATGGACTAAAATAGGGGCTCTAGATTATAACTATGTTTTCCTTTGGTGTCGCACATACTCATACCAGTCCTATAATACATTGGAAGGGTGGTCGGAGGTCTCCTTTTATAATAAAATATGTCATAATTTCTTATAACATTTTTTTATTTTTCATGCATCTCAATCGTTAGGACTTGATCTACAGTTTCATGTCGTGTAATACCTCTAATTATTCCTTAGTGTGCGAAAATCTCAAAAGATTCTCATTTAGAACATTGACTTCAGTCATGACATGAAACAATGTATCACAATATGTAACATCATATACCTGCATGTATTGCCATCATGACTTGTCTAGTGAATCAATTTCCATTTCAAAAGATCAAGATGTGTAATCTCATTAAACGGCGTGTAATCATCATTTTCTAAGTTTCCACCTATGCTTCCTCTCCCAAACATATAGTGTCACGTCGTCACATTTTTTTCACTTTTTTCCTTATCAAAATATTGGTCATTTCCTCCCATGAAAAATAATACATTTCATTTAATTAAAATTTTGGAAAGATTAATTCATTAAATATAAAAAATCATTTATAAAACACTTTTAAAATATATGCATGAAGTAGAAATATCAACATTTCCTAAATATATATTATGTTATAGATTCTAATAATTTCCATAAATAAAACATATAAATTTAATGAAACAATAAAATAATATGTTATTCTTAGGGATAATTTAAATTTATTCAACATAAAAATCCCATAATATTTTTTATACCATAATCGTATAATGATCTACAAATTTATAGTATTCTTCTTACCAATTATCATTAATTACATAATTATTAAATCAATTTTCAATCCCATGGTTATATATAGCACAATTGTTTTCCCAAAATCAAAATCATATTTCCCTATCAAATAATATGTGTAAATAAAAACAATTTCATACTAATTATTACATCATATAGGCATGTAGTATGAGATTCAACCTTTTATCCTTTCATTTGTGGTTTCAAGCCTCTCGACCTCACTAGATGCGACAGATTTTCACCCAAACTATTGGTTATCATTTTTCTAAAAAATTATTGTAACACTTATAAAATTAATAGATGTATAAAATATCCCCAAAAATAAACACATAATTTTTAATTTGAAAGAATTAATTAACATCAAATGTTGTCCCAAACATTTCATCTTATGTCCCTAAAAATATAATAAACTACAATTACCTCAATATAAAAGATAATATTAAATCTAAAGGTTATACATAGCATTAAAAATAATTACAAAAACTAAAAATAAAATTATTCATTAAATATCTTTTTCAAATGATGAACATTAGCGTTACATATACCACACACATTTGTCAAAACATAATAAAAATATCCCAATGTAATCCCATCAACAAATGTGTATTAATCATTTTAAAATTATTATTACCCTTAAAGATACAACTAAATCATTATTTTTGAATCCATTATTTATAGAAATCGTAATCATTAAGCATTATTCAAGATCTATTTACCCTGATTTTTCATCATATTTCTTAATACCACTTTCATAAAAACTAAAATATGAATCATTTTCTAATATTCAATAATGTAATAAAATAAGATGAGAAATAATATATAAATTTCATTGGGCATTCTTGGTTTCCTCATATTAAAATCTAATTGCATTAGGTATTTCTAAAAATATATATCTATATGGTCTTGATTATTTAATTTTTGATCCTTACCCTTGAACATCAATTTGGGTAATAATTGTTCTTCCCACATTTAAAACATTCAATTCATACCACATGAAGAAATTATTTCCCCATCATGGAGTTAAATGTATACCTCCTTTTTTGGTATGTTAATTATTTATAACCTCCTTTACCACATATAAAACAATTTCATTTTTTAAAAATACATTTTTTTGTGTGGTTTTTCATATATTCTTGACACTCAGGTCATTGGATATATTTACCTTTAGGATCATTATCATTTGAAATTCCAAATAGATTCATTTATCTCATATTTGATGCATTATGATTCTAACATAATATCATTTTGTTATTCATTACTCCTTATATATGATTAATAATTACTACAAGAGTTGAAACTACAACTCCCATTCCCTTTATTGGCTCATTTGAACAACCAGCACATTTTTCTTCTCATCCATTTTTAACTTGGTTCCTACAACATCCAACCATATAATAAAACCAAACTTTTTTGTGTGATAATATAATAATAAAAAATATTTATAGGATATTAATAGTTATGATATATATTGTGAAATAATAATTTCAAATTTATAATTGGGTGAAAGTTTGGTATTTTTATAAAAAGAATGATTTTTCAGTAAATAACGAAAAATATAGATTTTTATTTAAAAATTTATTTTCTATTAAAGTATTTTTAATGTAAAATTATATTTTAATTTTTATAATTTAATTAGTTAATTTTAATTTAAAATAATAAAATAATGTTTTTTAAATTAATTTTACACTAGAATTTTGTATAAAACATATTATCTTTAAAGGAGGGATTTTCTTGAAAACCCATTTTCATCATTTTTTCTTGTTTTATTTTAAATTTTTATTTTCAAAATTTTCATTCTATATTATGAAAAATGGATTCCATATTTGGAATCATTAGTTTCAAATTATGATAAATACGTTTCTTTTTAGGCTAAGATGAATAGTAACTATAGTAATTTATGTTACCATGGTAAATAGTAGAACATGTAATTAAGGGTTAAAAATAATTTGATTAGGACAATAAAATGACACTAAAAAATGAATTAATTTTATTTTTTCTGTAAATATATTCCATAGTCAACCATGTTTTTTTATATGGTTATTTATACCATTTAGGTGTGATTATGACCTTTATAATATTTTATGTACAGTCCAAAAAGTGACGCTCTTTTTTTAATACATATAATATTTCTAAAGTGGTGATAAATACAAGGTATGTTTTTTTATAAATATTAATTTCTAATATAAATGATTTATATTCATCATGATATTTTATTTTAATTTTTTTAAAATAAAAAATTACCTTAAAAGCTTACACATCACTAATGCAATGATTATTCAATTAATAGTGAAATCAAATAAAAGGTATTTGAAATTTTAACAGTAATATAATTTGAGATAATTATTGTGATTAATGAATTTTATAGAATAAAATAAAATTTTAAGGATGTAATAAAAAAAATTTCAAATTTTATTGTGTTTCATGATATTATTAACGTCAAAGTATTGAGCGGTTCTAAAATTTGACATTAATGGTTTTTTATAGTAAATGATATTTAATTAAATGATATAAATTTCCTAAAAATATTATATTCATCTAAATGATTAATTTATGGTTTAAAATTTCAAACATGATATATTTTTTGGGTGTTTTATGATTTCTAGATATTATCTTGGCTCTCAAAACATAAAAAAACATTGTTATCATGGTAAGATTGAAAAGAGTTAACAAGGTGTTGAAACTAAAATAAATGGGTAAAAATAGGTAAAAATTATTTAATTTTTACTATATGAGATACCTTATTCCCATATTCATCATATATTTAATAAAAAAACATTTTAGTGCCATTTGGAATTGACAATTAATTTATATTAATTTTATATTATATGAATTTCCAAGAGTGCCCCTCCCCTCTCTTATAAAGTGGAATGTCTTCTCATCCGGACATAACACATAAAAAAAGAATTTTTTTATAAAATATATACATAAATACCGTTATAAAATCACTCCCCACATTATAGAGGAAATTTTTATGGTAGAATACTAACATTAGTGGTATTATGGTGCAAGGAAAAAGAGGTTGTCTAAATAAAAGGTATAGTTATTAGCTAATCATTTCTGTTTTATTTATTCTTACACATACGCAAAATATTCCTTAATCATGATAATAAAATAACATCAGTTAATTCAATATACTAATAATTTATTATTTTAATGGAATAAACTTTTTTGATCTCAACCATCTATTATATGGGAATGGAGTTCCTCGTTCATGTGTAAAACTAACTACCGCCTTGCGGACTGATGTAATTAATTTTACAAAAACACATATCAAAACTAGTTATAATGATATAATTATTGTTAATATATGATTCTAATTAAATATATTATCATTAATAAATGATAAAAAATTATTTACTTTCTTACCTTTCCATTCACTGAAAAAATGAAAACATTGTTCATGCTTACAAGTGGACAACCACCTCCACGACGCGATGTGATTTGTTTTTCATCACCACATCACATTGATAATAAAAATAAGTTTTATTAAATAATTGAAATATTATTTTTCTAATAAAAATAATTCTATAAATATAAAATAATATTCACCTTCTTTCCATAATTATCATTGAAAACTTGAAATTTTACTAATACGTACATACAACTTACCATCTTCATGAATGTAACATAGTTCATTTCTCATACCCATATTTAATAATTGGTTTTAAAAGTTTAATTTATGGAAAAATAATAATTATTTCATGATTACAATTTTTTTAATGACATTTTATACCTCTTCCATCCTACAGAAGCCATATTTAACATATGAACTAAACGTCCTCAAAACACCTAACATAGAATTTAAATTTTTTGAAATTAACTATGTTACTGAGATAAATTAAATAAATAGATAGAGTATAAGGTATTAACCCTAAAAAAATCTTATGAAATAAATAAATTTATATGAATATATTATATATGAGTTAAAATACATATATTAATAGCATGGACTTGAGGTAAGGTATCTTGTCACGATTTCCTTTTATTAATGAATATTTTATTTTTATTCCCCAAATTTATTTTATATGGTTTTTATACTACTATTTTAAACTTTATATCATTAGGTATTCATTGTTCATTGTATTTTAGGTTTCAAATTTAATTATTCCATCCATGGGGATTTTACTGGAAATATACCTAGTGGAAAAAGGTTTTCTAATATAATTTCCTTTCGTTGGTTACAGCTCATCTTTATTGAATTATTTATTCTTTGATTGTGTTTAATTTTTTCTCTAAAATGATTTATTATATATTAAAACTTGTTTTTTGGGATTAAAATTTGTTATAAATAATCACTTCATTGGTTAATTCTCAATTCAATAGTATGATTTTTTTTAGGGGTTTTCATCTCAAATTCCTTTTCCTTGGGACATATATTAATGATATGAACCTAAATTATTTTATGAGGTATATATATTTACCCTTTGAAACAATATATCATTAATATTATTATTTTCATGACATTTAATGTTTCATTTGATTTTATTATTTCATAAGGATTTTTATAATTGAGTTACTAATGTGACAATGCCTTATGTTACAATATCTTTTATTTTTTGGATTGTTTAGGTTCAGGGTTCCTTAGTGGTAAATCATATGATATTATTTTATTAAACCAAACCCATTTTATCCTCACATGGTTATGAATGTTCCTTATATACTTTTCTACCATTATTTATTTAATAAACATTGATAAAGTAATTTTTAAGTGATGTGGATCTCGTATTTTATTATAAAATGGGAATCTTTTTCTTCCATATCCTTGTTTTCTAAAATATTCTAAAAAATAAATTCTTTTGAAAACAAAAATAATTTCAAAAATCTATTTCACAGGGTCTTTTAAATTTTCTAAATTTATTTAAATACCAAATTTTATAATTATTTCTTAATGGGTCACTTAAAACTCCCTTTAAAAATGTTGAAAACGAATTTTTATTATTCATGTTTACAATATGAATGGATTTTCCCATTGTCATGAAAATTATTTTCTTTGAAACATACAATTTATTCGTTCAAGGTTATTATAGAAGAAAAATATTTTCTAAATATTTTATAGTTCTTCTATTTTTGAATGGTTATTTTCAATCCAAAAAGGGTATTTTCCTTAAAGAAAATTAATGGTCTTTTAATATTATTATCATTTATCGACTCCAAAAAACCCTTGATGTTTCTTATGATACACTAGCGATATTTTTTAATGATATAATCCTCATTTTTTCTCTATATTTATTGTTATTATTTCAAATATACTCTATTATAACCCATTTCTTTTCCATGGGTTAACAAATTTTTGAAATAATTTTTTTATTGTGATGGATACTCTGATAAAGAAAATTACCACCATTGTAAATATTATTTTTTGTTTGGATTACCTTATAAGATGTCATATTTTCTTTAAATAAAAAATGTTATTCCCTTTTTACAGTTATGTTTTATTTTTTTAAAATGGGTTTTTTAAAATGAAATGGTAAATTTATAACTAAAAGTGTTTTGCAGATGGGTTTAAAAGTGTTTTTCAAGGTTTTTATTCATGATATAGTCCTAAAAAATTGTTTACAGTGGGTTGAGACTCATCATATATCATGATTTATCCTTGAATATTTTATATGAATGGTTGAGCCCTGTTATATCTTATAGGTGATCCTAATATATCTTATAAGATGGATACACATAAATCACACTCTAATGCATTGGAAAATGATTATGTTATCTAATAGATATATTAAAATTGGTTTTATGGTTATTTAAATTATAAAGGTTTTGTAAGGGTTATATGATGATGATGTCCCTTGATTCCAACACGTTTTATTTATTCTTTCTACGGGTTATAAATGTTTGATTGGATCATGTTTTACATCAAATTTCTCATTACTATTCATTCATATAACTCTTTCCTTGGGTAAATCTAAATTCCATGTTTTATGATTGATGATCTATATATTAATGTGTATGAGTAATATTATGATTATGATTACGGACTTTCATCATATCTGTTATTCTCAAATTATGCTCTTTGATGAGATTTAATTATTAATTCTTATTTTTACACTTATTGAGAATTTGATCTCACCCTTCATATCATTCATATTCTAAATGTTAGGAAGAATGTTGTTAAAGGTTTTTATTCTAGATAGATTTTATATGTGAAGAAAATTATGGTTTACTTTGGAGACATAATATTTAATATGAAAATAGGTTGATATTGGGATAATAGATTGATCTTTATGAACTAGTTGTTCATTAATCTATGTTGTTAAGAGTTTTCCCTAATTATCTGAAGCTATGAACCTAAAATGTACTTGGGTAATTAAGTGATCCAATATTTTCATTTGATGTGGTAATTTTTGGAATAAAAAAATTGGGTCATATTTATCCGTATCAAAGAATAAAATGTCATTTTAATCCTATTAAATTATTTTTTAGGAATTGATGGTCCATTTCACATCTCACCGGGTTTATATTGTATCATCATAAAAATTATCATTATTGATAACTAATTTGTGACCAATATTCTCTATCACTCTCCATAATCATTTAGACAATAATTTTTTCATCAATTTCCATGTTTTCACTTCTCATTAATGTTCTCATATTTGCAAATCAAGTATTTTTTACTCTATATGACTCTTAGGATTCACTTCCTATTTTTTCATGTGGAATTATTATTTACCATTTTTAAAGTGGGATTTAAGAAATGGTTATAACCATATTTAAAAAATAAATTTTAAAATTTTAGGCAGAAATATCTTAAATAGGGGGATTTGATATCCTAATATATTAAAAAATTAAAGACTGGGCTCTATAGTGTACGACATACCCAACACTGTGCTTAAATGAACAAATAAATATTATTATTTTAATACGATCATGATAACATAGCCATTAAATTAGAGTAAATGAATTTTACTAACCAAATTATAAAATATATAACAGTTATACTCATTAATAATGTAGTAATTATTTCCTATAAAATTAATAACTCCATTTTTAGTATAGTTATTTTATTCATCAAAAATATTTTTTCTGTAAAAATGATTTTTCTATTTTTTTATGAGATAGTATTACCATTAGTTTTTGGAAATTTTTTAAATTATATTTTATAGAATTAAATTAAAATTTTTAATTTTCGAAACAAATTTATTTTAGAGTGATTTTTTTTATTTTTCTAAAAGGATTGACTTTCCAATAAATAGTAATAAATACTATATTTTATTAAAATTTTAATTTTCATTAAAATTATTCAAAAAGTTATATTATAATTTGAATTATTTTTTATTTATAATTATATGACTTTCAGTTAAAATAATGTAACTTTTGGTTTTCAAATAAATTTTATAATTTAATTTATTATAAAAATTGTTTATACATAAAAAGTGATTTTTTTTTGAAATTTTTTTTTGTTTATTTTTTTCCAATTCAATTTTAAATTAAATTCACCCAATTTATTTTTTTTTAATTTTGAAAAATGGATTCTATATTTTTAATTATTATTTTTATATTTGATAAATAATCCCATTTTATTATTATAGTCAAATTGAATACTAAGCATAATTATTTTTTCCCACAATAACTGATTAATAGGGTAATTAAGCATTAAAAAGAATATGATAAGGACTTTAAAATGATATTAAAATTTTAAATAATTTTATTTAATTATTTAGTATCATCCATACTCATCCAAGATTTGGTTATATGGGCATTGTTTCATTTGGATGTGATTGTGGCCTTTATTATATTTTATATAAATAAAATTCAAAAATATCACACACTTCTTTTCAATAACTATAATATTTTTAACAAGGGGATACAAAAAGTAAATTTTTTGATATAAATATTAATTTTAAATACAAATTATTTATCCTCATTATGAGTTTTGATAATTTTTTGTGAAGTAATAATTTCCTTAAATTCTTACAAAACGATGATTTAATAATTATTCAATTAATTGAAAAATAAATTAATTAATATAAAAAATATTAAAAGTAATATAATTTGTGATAATTATTGTGATAAAAAAATTAGATTAAAATTTCATGTCATGTATGTATAATTTTTTTTATTTTTTTTTTCTTGAATTTATTAAATTCAGAGAAATAAATATTTCTAAATTTGGCACTAATGATATTTTAATGTAAATAATATTTTATTAAATTTATATAAAATTCATAAAAAACTTATATTCATTAAAATAATTATTATATAGTTTCAAATATCAACCATTTTCAATTATATTATTTTTGTTAATTTATTGTAACTATCATAGCACTTAATGAGTAAAAAACGATGTTGTAACTGTATATTTTAAAAGGGTTAACAAAGGATTAAAACCAAAATATAAGTGTAAATAAATAGTCAAAACTTATCTAATTATTATTTTATGGGATTATTTACTCATAAACATATCTTATACTTGAAATAAATCATATTTATGAATTTTTATTTGAAAGTTAATTTATATTAATTTAATATTTTTAATTATTCCAAGAGTGCCCCTCCCCCTCTCTTATAAAAGGGAATTTATTATTATCTTTTATTCAAACAATAAATTTCTTTTGGTTTGTAAATTACCTTCCTAAATACCTTCATATAATTCCTCATTGCATCTTATAAGGATTTTTTATTAGAAACCTTTATAGTCAAATATTTGGTGCAATCGGTAAGAGGTTTTTCGTTATTAATTGAGTGTTTTTGTTTTATTTATTTTTATATTTCCTTCAAATATTTTTAATCCATGACGAGATAATAAAATCAGTATCTATTATATTTTAATATTTTAACATCTTAATGTAATAACCTATATCTATCTTCAATCTCCATCAATTTAAAGGGAATCTATTTTTCTTCCATAACCATAATTTTTAAAATTTGTTTAAGGATGTTTTATATGGAAATAAAATATTTATAATGCATATATTATTTTTATTTTGAATTTATTAGAAATTTTTCTAAAAGGATTATTTTTTCATAATGATTAAACATTCATTATAAATGAAGAAAATGTATGCTCTATTTTAACATATATGGAGACACAAAATTTTCCTACCATCATGGAAGTTACCTAATTTTTTTGATTAATTAACAAGACTTTATTTTTTACTAAAATTAAACTCCAAATTCCTTTTTTTCTGAATTTTAGTATTTAAAATGGGTTTCTAAGTGTAAATGATATTTTTGATACCTAGAAATTTTTTCACAGTAGTTAAAAAGTGTTTTTCACGGGTTTTATTCATGTTATAGACCTTACATATTGTTAATAAATGTTTGATCACCATTAATGTTCATGGGGGAGCGTAATGTAGCTTAAATAAAGGGTATATCTTAGTTATAGATCACGAGTGAGAATGATGTAAATTATAAGTATGGTTCTCCGGATAAGTGCTCAAATGCATTAGACAATGATTTTATTCTCCAGATAGTTAAATTTGAAGTTGTCCATATGTTTATTCTAATTTTAAGGGTTTTGTATGGTTTTTATGATGTTAATGTCCCAAGTTACGAACACATTTTCTTCATGTTATCGGTGGGTTATAAATTTTTACTTGGATCAAGTTCGACATCATATTTATTAGGATTGCTGACTCTTATGACTCGTGTCCTATGGTAAAATATTATTCCATGTTTCATGACTAATTATCGATGTATTTATGGGTATGAGTTATCTTAAGATTATCCAAATGAATTTTGTTCATTTCTCCAATGCTCATCTTAGGCTGATCGATGGGATTCAATTGTTAGTGATTATTTTTTCAATTACACAGTATTTAACCTCATATTCTTATTCTGTAAAAATTATATGAAATTATCTTATTCTATAATGGTTTAACATGTGATGAAAATTTTGGGATATGTTGAAGACTTAATAAGAAATATGAAAAGTTGTGTATAGTGTGAGATGATGTAGATCTTGATAAACCGGTTGTTTATTAAAATATGTTTATAATAGATTTTCATAATTCTATAAAACTATAGAAATAAATGTTACCTGGTAAGATAAGTTATAAAAAAATTCTTTTTATTTCCTAAGTTTTGGATGGTAATTCTTTTCACAATTATTTGTATCAATGCTAAAAATGTAATTTTTATGTTTATAGCACCAGATATAGGAGTGAATGTTTACGGAACTTATAGTTTTAATCATTCGACCCAGATATTTTAATATTTACCTAATATGTCATGTTCATGTATAAAACCAATGGATCACTTAAATTATCACAAATTATATAATTTTTAATATTTTTAATATCCTTCATTTTACTGAATAGCCCGAAGGTTTAAAGACAATTACATAACCCATAGGTCTTGGAGGGAATCACCCATACAAGATAACTTAGAACTTCTCTTCCCCATCACATGTCATGATATCAGTAATCCACCTTTGTAGGGTTGGTCGGCTAGTTGTCCTATGCAGAGTTGTACAGTCTTGTTACTGATAGAAAAGCCATACCCTCTAAATCTTCCATTAATTGAATAATTTCTACATTTGTGTTGTGTATGAATTTAAAGCCATTATTTATTTACTAACATTTAAAATACATGATGAAGATAAATTATTTAGATTTATATATTATTTTTGTGACAAAAAAATTTCTTCTATTTATCCCCATGTTAAAAATAATCTATTTATTTAAAAAATAATGAAAGTTTTTACCCTTCATAATGTAAAATATTATAAACTTCATAATCACATAAAAATGGAAAAAATAAATATAAATGAATATTAAATAAGTATTAATGATATGGACTCTTCAAATAAAATTAATTCAAGTGTTATTTTCATCGTATAGTGCTTATGATATTACTCTTAACCCTTAATTACATAATTTACCTTTTATCATGGAAGCACAAATTACTAAGGTCACTATTCATTTTGACTAAAACTAAAAGGGACCTATCTATAAAATATGGAATTATGATTATAAATATGGGATCAATTTTATATTATTCTATATAAATGGGACAAATTAATTTAAAATAGAATATGCAATATTCCATAAAAACAAGTTATTTTAGAAAAATCCCATTTCTAAAATATAAAAAGTTTTATATTAAATTTATGTATAAAATTAATTTAAAAACTGAACATAATAATATTTTAAAAAAAAGGAACTAATTAAATTTCATAAATAAGCCAAAATATATTATGACTTAAATAACACTTTTAACGAAAATGTAATTTTCAATAAGAATCTGTATTATTCACTATTAATTAAAAAATCAATCATTTGAAAAAAAATTAAAATATTTTACAATATTATTATTTTGATATGATTATATAAAATATTAAATAAATTTTATAAAATATATATTCTAAAAGTTATCAAAATTAATTATAAAAATTAATCACAAAATCCATAAAAACCATTTTTCAAGAAAATGTATTTTTGATGAATAAAGTTACTTTACTAAAAATTGATGCTTAATTTTATAAGAGATACTTAATAAATTTGTAATGAGTACTAATATTATATTTTACATAATTTTATTAATAATATTCACCCACACTCCCCCCACATAATTAAAAAACTAATTTATTAAGGTCACATTGAAATAATAATTTTTCTTTGTTTATGCTTGGTGTTAAGTATCTCGTATGATATTAAGAATAGTATTCATTTTCTAGCTTCTTAGGATATTACATTCACCCACCCCCTCTCCCAAGAAATTTAATCCTAATAATTTGAACATGGGATGATAAAAAATGGTATGGTCATTGTTGAAATCCCACATCATATAATAGGTTAATTAAACATTCTATTGAAATTTGAAGGGGAAGTACAAAGGTCATATATAATAAAAAATTCCTGATTTAAAATAGGATAACTGTATTGGGATGTGAAAAAATGTCCATGGAAAAAAATTAATGTCTAAATTATGATGGGGAGTAATTGAGGTCACTGATCAAAAATAAGTGATCCATTAATATAAAGTTGACAACCACAATACTTTAACATAATGAGGTGTGAAAATACTATCTATTCATCATAAAATAACATAATATTCTAAAATATTTATTTTTAGATCATATTTCATAGATGAGGCATTCATTAATCGTCTAGAATAATAATTAAAGAAAATATACTTACTTAATAATAATAATTTCATCCTATAATCAATTTCCACAACAACCTCATATTTCTCTCTAAACGATCAATATTAATGATGAATTCTGCAATTCTGTAAAACTAAAATAAACATCTTGTGAATCACATAATCTATAAGATAATAAAATGATATCACTCATATATTAAAACATTAATAAAAAATGTGTTCATTACAACATAATATAATTTCTAGAATATATAGACCATCAAATAAGGAAAAACAACATTAATATCTAAAATTTTAACCGTTATACACAACATTCAACTTAGATCATTTGATATCTAACTATTCTAGAAATTCAAAAATATATTGCATACTAATATTGAAAACCAAAAAATTAGAGTAATTTTATCAAATATTCATTTGAGATTAATTTAACATTTATCTCCAATATCATCAATGACTCTTAAAATCTCAAATGAAAAATATACATGCCCAAAACAGATGTTCCACAATATATTCTAATCACATAATTAAAAAAATTATAAATATTAATGAAAAAAATAAATTCATATGTTCTTACCAAAGATAATTCAACCTTTATTCATCAAATAAAATCCCATAATATTCTTTTTAACTTAATTATATAATTTTCCCCCAAATTATAGTGATATTATTTCGAAATAACATTGATCACTTAATAAAAAAATCCATTTTCAATATAAATATTATATATAAGATATAACATATGTTCCAAAAATCAAATTAATATTTCCCTATCAAATATTTTAGCTTAATAAATTTAAAATCGTACTAACCAGAACATCATGTAGGCCATTGATAGGTGACTAAACTTATCACCCTTTGGTTTTGGGTTTAGGATTTGTGGCCTTTTCGGATGTGGGTCGTCTTTCTACTAGGTTATCATTTTTCTAACACTATATTAACATAATCCATAGAGTTTTATGAGATTTTTTATTACAATTATACAAAATATTCGTTGTATATTCAACATTAAATAACATTTTAACCTCAATGTTTATCTCATACCTTAAATATTACATCCCCAATACTGTAAGAACCCATAATTACCTCAAACTAAATTATCATATTAACACAAAAGTTTTTCCATACCATTAAACATATGTCTACAGAATGAGAATATCAGTATTCCTCAACTAAATTTTTCAGATGATAAACATAAGGTTTACATATGCCTCAAACATATAAAAAATGTCAATAATGGTCTCCCAATGTACTCCCATCATAATTTTATTAAATATATAAATTTATTATTTTCCTTAAATCTACCACTACATCATAACTCTTGAATCTCTAATATATCAATATATTATTCAATATTTTTCATAATCCATTAAACATTCTATTACATGGTCAAAAGATTGATTTAATATGCATTACTAAATAGATTTTTTATCCCCTTTCTAATCCTTCCCCCTAGGGAATCGATTTTCAGAATGAACATTATCCCCCACATTAAAAAAACATTTAATTGATACCTAAGGAAGATCTTATTTCCCCTTTATGGAGTTAACATAATGCTTCCTTTTTTACATTTCATATTATTTTTTATTACCTCTTTTACCACATATAAAATATCATCTCATTATTTTAATTCATTTTACTCGGTTCTTATATACACATTTTTGACATATAGTCTATTGAATATACTTACTATTATCATCAATATCACTTAAACTTCCATGTGTCCTCATTTCTATACTATTTTATGTATTGGGTAAATCACATAGGTTAAAGTTGTTAATCATTAATCCTAATATATATTTAATAATAAGAAAAGGAAATATCAATTTAGATTTAATTCTATTTAGTTTCTCGTTCAGAAAAATATTTCAATTTTCTTCATATCCATTACAAAATTGTCTCTTAATGGATCTATCCATTTACTAAAACAAAAAACAATTAGTGTCATTATAACATAATAATCCATCTTATAATGATATTAATCCTTAATATATCCATATTCATGGTATCTCTAAATCTGTTAATCTATCTGAAATAAATATAATTCTGCTTAGAAAAATAACCATTGTTGTTATAGATGACTTTTAACTTATACTTTAATAATAGCATATCATCTAATGTTATCTAAACCATTCCAATTATAAAACCTTTAAGGACCCAGGCATAATCATAACATATTATTGAATTTTTATTCAATACTTCACATTATTAAATTCACAAATATTTTTTTAGGTTTATAGTTTTAGATAATTAGAACAAAATCAATCATAATAAACATGTACCTTAAAAGTGAACACTTCCACTAAATATCCATTTTTTCACAAATGGAGATTTTTTGATATAAAAAATATTGATTTTCATAACTCATATTTACAACATTCATATAGAACTTGTCTTTATCCCTACTCAGCCTTAAAACCCTTTTAAAGAACACTTTAAAACATGCGATGAGCATAAAAAGCTCATTATGGGACATAAAAAGTATAAGTTTGTTAGTCAAGTGAAAAACATAAAAATCCAAGAAACCCTTTTCCCTAATAACATAAATTTTTACCTAAAAATTTAATTATATTTTTCTCCAAAATATCAATATCATTACATTTTAAATAAAATTATTTCTATGAAACCTCAGAAAAAGCATATAAATTCTATATAAGTGCCTTGTGACATCATCATTATAGAACCCTTAAAAAATTATAATTATAATAAACACATTGATGATTTAAAATATCATATTATTTATATAAATACACTTATATATATCATTTGTGTTATGTGGTGATGAAAAAGGTATCACATCACTTTGTGGATGTTTCTGTACCCAGATACGAATGAAAAATGTTATCATTTTTCAATGAATTTAATGGTAAGAAAATATAAGACATATTTTATTTTATAACGATAAATATGTAATGAATATATTATATAAACAATTATTACATCATTATAACTAGTCCAGAGAGGCTGTTATGGAAAAAAACTTCCACTAGTTTGTGAGGGGTTAGTTTATTATAGACAAGAACGACGGATTCATTTCCGATTTGATGGAGGTTTGATATGGATATACATTATACCATTAAAATAATAACATTTTATTATAAGGTAGATAATTATATTAATTTCAATTAATGGTTAAATAATATTTTAAGGAAGTGGAATAATAAATATTTCAAAATTGCTTAGTTAGGAATGGTACCTCTTCTTTAAGCACCCTCGTAAGGTTTACACCAAAAGTATTTCAATGTTGTTTTTCTAATAAAAAATCATCTAGGATATTTTTATGAATTTAATTAAGGAATTTAGATTGGTATTTTATTAATAAAATTTCCATTTATGGGGGAATTAAATAGAAAATAATATTTCCATTTATAAGAGAGTTGAGGGGTTCTCTTGATTTTTTTTAAAATATTAAATTAATATAAATTAATTTCAATTAAAATGGATTTAAATTAATTTATTTATAATATAGGATTATTATTGGTCTAAATAATCCCTAAAATAAATATTATACATGTATTTACTGTGTTTTTACCCTTATCATTTGGTTTTAACCCCTTGTTAACCCTTTTCAGACATACCATGACAAAAAAAAATTCAACACTTTGAGGGTCAACTTATTTTATATAAATGAAAAAAAAATCCCCTAAATGGTCTATGGCTGATATTTGAAATCAATTACTAATAAAATCAATGAATATGAGTGTTTTATTAATTTTATATAGGTTAATAAATTATGATTTTCTATAAAATATCATTAATGTCAATTTTTAATACTATTCATTAATTTGACTTTTAAACTTATAGAAAAAACTAAAATTAAAAAAAATATTCTAATATGTCCATAAAATGTATTTTAATATTAAAAACTCAAGGATCACAATAATTATCTAAAATAATGTTAATTGTAATATTTTTAATATCACTTATTTAGTATTTCCCTTAAATGAATAATTATTGTTTAAGAATTGTGTCACATTTAAAGTAATTATTTCTTCACTAAAAAATAAAAATAAATTAGGATGATAAAGATAGATAATTTATATGTCAAATTAACATTTATTAACTAACATATAACCTTTTTAGACCCGTGAATAACATATTATATTTATTAAAAATAAGAATATGATATTTTATAATTTATATAATATATTATAAAAGTCATAATCACGTCCAAATGAAAACAAATTGCCAAATAACATAATTCTAGATGATTATGGATGATATGTACTCGTATAATAAATTTTCTCACGTGTTAGAGTCATTTTATAGTTCTTATTATATTATTTTTAAATCTTAATTAATTAATTTATCATCTATTGTGGTAACAAAAATTACAAATGTTACTATTCAATTTGACTAAAAAAGGTGTGTATTTAAAAAATTTGGACCCCTTATAAAAAAATATTGAATAAATTTTTCAATATTAAGAAAACATAGTTTTGTGAATATAATTTAAAATCAAATCAGAAAATTGCAATGAAAAATAGTTTTCCAGAAAAATGGTGCTTTTAAAATATAATATGTTTTTATATTAAATTCAATTAAAAAATTCATTTAAAAACATAATTAGATTATTTTAAATACAAAATTACTAATGAAATTTTAAAAAAAATTAAAAATATATAATTACTTCTTAAAAACTTTTATGTAAAATATATTTTTCAATAAAAATCATTATTTCCACTATTAATTAAAATTTAATATTTCTAGAAAAATACCAACATATTTCCATAAGGAAATTATGGTATGAGGAATTAAAAAGTTAACTTAATTTTATCAAATATATTTTCAAAATTTTTTGGGAATTATTTCTAATAATTTACCATAAAAATAAATAAAAATGTTTTTTATATGAAATGTATTTTTGATAAATAAAATGACTTTAATAAAAATTGTGTACTTAATTTTATAAGGATTAATTAATATGTTAGTACTGAGTAGTCTGATTATATATTTTATAATTTGGTTAATAATATCCATTCCTTATAATCTAAACGATAATTTATAGTGGTCACATTGAAATAAATCTATTTCATTATTCTTTAAATCTACGTTTTGTGTATCTCAAACGCTATGAAGCATAATAATTCTTTTTTAATATCTTAAGATACTACATAGCTATATTTTACATAAAATTATTTAAAATTTATTATTATGTTTATGATTTGTTTTAAAATATTATTAATTAATTTTTATTCAAAATAACAAAATTATGGTTTAAGAAATTAATTTTTTATTAGAATTTAGAATAAATTCATTTTATATTTAAAATGGGATTTTTTCTGAAAAAACAATTTTCATTGCATTTTTCTAATCCAATATTAAATTAAATTATATATATAATGTTATTTTAACGCTAAAAAATAATTCTTTATTTTGAATAATGAAGTCAAATCTGTTAAATAAGACTCATATTTTTAGTCAAAATGAATATTATCCTTTGTATTTTTTCCAATTTAAAGGGTAAATCGAGTAATAAATAGTTAAAAATAAAATGATAAATACTTTAAAATGGACCAATCACTTTTCAAAATTATTTTTTATGATTACATATCATTCATACACTTTCAGTTTTTGATTATAGGGCATTTCCTTTCCATTTGGATGTGATTTTTACCTTCATAATAGTTTATGTAAATAAAACTCAAAATTATAACAAACTAATTTTTAATAATAATAAAATTTTTAACATGTTTACAACCTGAGTATATGTTTGATTATAAATATTAATTTAAAATCTATTGGTTTTTCAATAACATAGTAATTTATTTTTAATTTTTATAGTATAAATAATTCCCTTAAATTCATACACAACACTAACTTCCCAATTATTTGATTTATAGACAAATAAAGTAAGTGATATTAAACACATTAAAAGTAATATAATATGGGATAATTAATATTATCCATAAATTGATTAGATTAAAATGACATTTCAGAGATGTATTAAAAGATTTTTGATTGTGTTTTATTTTTTCTTAATGTTATTAAAGTTAAATTAATGAATATTTCTACAAATTGACATTAATGATTTTTTATAGTAATAAAAAATTTATTAAATAATATAAAATTTATAAAAATATTTTATTTTTTATATTTTATTATTATATAATTTTAAATATAAATCATGGTCTATTTATGATTTTTTTTCTATTTATGGTGACTATCTTGACTCTCAAAGAGTAAAACAAAATATTGTCACGGTAAGTATGAAAAGGGTTAATGAGGGGTTAAAAAAATATAAGGGCACAAACATTCTTAGAAAATGTATAGATTTTATTTTATGATATTTTTTAGACCCAAATTCATCTTATTTTTTAAATAATCGTATTTAACTATTTTGAATTGTAAATTAAATTATATTAATTTGATATTTTAAGAAATTATAAGAGTGCCCCTCCCTTACCTTATAAAAGGGAATCTATTATTCTCTTTTCTATACAAATAAAAGGTCTTTTGTTTTGATACATAACTACCCAAATCCAATATTATGATCCCTTTATACATCATAGAGTATTTGGTTTGATCGGAAAACAAACTAATAAATTATATGGGTTTAAACATTAAGAAGTTCTGTAAATAAAAGGCATTCTTCTAAACTGAGTATTTTTAATTTATTTCGTCATCCACTTCCATTAAATATAATTAAAACATAATGATAATATTAAATTAGTATATAATATATAATAATATTCTATTATTTTAATGTCATAACCTACATTCATATCTAACCTGCATCAAATGGGAATGGAATCCATCGTTTTATTTGTACGACAGATAACCGCCTCATGGATTATTCTAATTCATTTTCTATCACTGTATCTCACATGTAGATTATAATTATGGAATTAATTAATATATATTATAATCAAAACATAATTATATGTCTTAAAATATAATATATCATTTACCTTCTTACCTTTCCATTCATTGAAAAATGATAACATTGTTCGGGTGTGTGTGTGGGCTACCACCCCCATGAAGCAATGTCATTCATTTTTATCACCAACTAAAATGGATGGAATATATACAAGTGTATTTAAATAATTAATATGATATTTATTATATTATTATTATTATGGAATGATAAACCTGATACTTACCTTCTTTATATAATGATCGTTGAAAACAAAAATGTTACCCATGTGTGCGTACGACCTACCGTCACCATCATTGTAACATAGTTCATTTTTCATCCCCATAATTAATTGTTGGATTTAAAATTATAATTTTTATATAAATATGAAAATTATTTCATTATTACTATTCTTAATATGATGGAATCATAAATATTTTACCATTTTAACCAACATTAGTTATTTTGGACTTATGAATCGCATATCGTCAGAAAATTTGACATAAACCTAAATAATTATGTAATTTTTAAAACATGTAGTAAGTGAGATTAAAGAAATTATAAACATGAAAAATTTTCTTAACAAATTAATATTTTATATTGGTTTATGATTCAGGATTATAAATAATGTATATGAAAAGTCAGACATGAGGTAAGGGACACTTTAACATAAAACATCATTTTAAAGATTTATTTTCAAAATATTTATCTTCCATGAACAAGTTTTTATTATTAATTTATAAATGTATTAATACGAAAATAAAATTACTATAAATTTAATTTTATTCCCATTTCATTCAAATGATTTAAAAAAGGAATCTTTTTACTAAGTGTTTGACTTTATTCACAAAAGTCAAAAGAAGTGTTATATTTTAACAGATACTGTGAAAAATAATTTTCTTGTTGTCATTACCTTCATTCGATGTTTTTCTTCCTTTACAATATTTAATTTTTTCTTCATAGAAAATCTATTTTCATTTTTCTATATATTTTTTTGAAATTGGTTTTTAACAGAAAACTATATTTTGATATTCTAATATATTATGTACATGGTACTAAAATAAATTTACAAGGGTTGTATTCGCTATATCATCCTTGGATAGTTTTATGAAGTTTTTATCCCTATTATAACTCATATATAGTTGAAATATAGATTATAAAAATGTTTAATCCCCATTTTAGGTAATGGGTGAGCCCGATATAGATTATACAAAGGTTCCACCCAAATATTTCACCAATTAATTAGGTATTCAGTATTTTCATAAGAGAATTATATTAAATGTTTACCATATTATTATTCAAATTATAATGTGTTTTTGAGAGTTTTATGATGTTTATGTCCTCAGGAATCAAAATGACATTTCTATGATTGCTATTGAGTTTTCCAATAAATCATTTGATTTCAAAATGTAAGATAATGATCTTTTTAAAGGAAAACATGAATCTTGTTTCGGATAAAATTAATGGTTTTATGAAAATATTTTTCTTTCTTTTTCATTTTTCTCACTCTAATAATAAAGTGTTATTTTATATACCTTAATATTAATTTTTTCTCATCTCACAATTTATAATAATACCTTTTTATTGAAAATTTATTTCCTCTAAAATATCCATATCGTGCCTTTGGAAATCCAATACTTCCCTAAAATGCTCATTAGTAATCATAGAAAAATTAGGTAGGTACATTGGGATATCATCATTCTAAAACCATTACCAAACCCTTACAATTAGAATAATTATACAGTCCACTTCCAATATAATTATCCAAATAATATAAACATTACCCAATGCATTGGAGTGATATTTGGGAACACCCATAATATAAGCTTTTTCGGGCTCACCTATGAGATATAATGGTAGTCTAACCATTTTATAAGTTGTATTGGTCTCACCCATGAGCTATAATGGGGTTGAACCTTCTATAAACAATTTCAACAGACTTTATCATGAATAAAACCCTTTAAAATATCTTTTATAATTGTTTTCTAAACAATTTTAGATATCAAAATATATTTTTCTCTTAGAACCCCATATTAAATACAAAATATCCCAAAAACAGGTAAATAGGGGTTTTCATTGAAGAAAACAGAAATTCTTATACATAAATCCATAGAATTAGGTTAGAGCTACAATCGTGGGAAATGTAATCATTTCCACATATATTAAATTATAACATTCCTTTCATATTTTATAACAAAAATGAGAAAATTATGTAAAAAGATTAATTTGAAAACCTATTGAGATATTGTTAAAAGGTAAATAAAATTTGCTTTCAAAAAATTAAAAACATATTTAAAATAATTTAAAAATTGGATATGTAAGAAAATGTGTTTTGGGAGAAACCATAAAATCTAATTTTAAAGAGAAATTTCCTTCCCCCATGTCTAACTCATCATGTAAATTAATCATCATCCCAAATAAAAAAATATATTAATTTTATTTAAAAGTTGAAAACCCTTTTGAATTTAATTATCCCTTTTATTTTATTTAAAAAAAATTATATATAATTACTTAATTATTTATATGTATATCAGACATTTCAATGATATTTGTTTATAAGTACAAAATGAAATTGATAGGTTAAAAATAGAAAGAGTGGTAATTATTACATCATTTCCAAAATAATAATCACAACAAAATTATCATTCTTATAAATCAATAATACTCTTAAATCCATCCCTTGAATATGGTTTTCAAAAATAAACTATGTTGCCATAATAGAGAGGGAATGTCTTACGTATGATTGAGTAACATTTCCTTTTTTCAATGATAATTATTGAATTATTATAATATAATAAATAATATATTACTTCTTTAAATATATATATATATATATATATATCATCCATGTGATGTGGTGATGATAAAAAACACATCACTATGTGGATGTGGTAGTCTACATATACGCACGAACAACGTTATCATTTTTCAGTCATATGAAAGGTAAAATAGATAAATGATGTAATAAATTTTTAGGATGATTAATTTTTCATTAATATCATATATAAAAATTAATTCTACCATTATTATATATCCATGAGATACATTAATAGAAAACCGATAACATTGGTTCGTTGGGCGATAGTCTTCTCTACACACAAACGATGGTTTTATTTACCATTTGATAGAAGAGAAGATGGATATAATTTATTACATTAACATAAAAACACCTAATTATTTGGAATATTATTATTTAATTCTTTAATCATAGTTAAATAATATTTCAAGGATGTTTAAGAAGCAATAAAACAAAATAATCGGTTAAAATGATACCACTATTTTAGATAATCTCCTTAGGTTTATACCAAAATCTTTTCTATATTGGGTTTTTAATGAAACCAAAGCCTCTAAGATTTTTGGTTCGATTTAATGAATTGTTTTTTGTAGATATTTTTAGAACCCAATGTTTTTTTAGGTTTTATAAAGTGATATGAATTCGTTCCCCTTTATAAGAGATAGGAGCGACATAATTGAATTTATTAAAATATTAACTTAATATAAATTAATTTTGATTTTCAAATTCCTCTAAATTGAAAATATTCAATGATAGAACAAGTGTTTATAGAAATACTATTATAAAATAATTCTTCTAAAATATTTTTTCAAAATTTTAGCCTTTTTATTTGGTTTAAACCCTATGTTATCCTTTTTCACACATATTGTTACAAAAAAGGTTTTTGAGTCTTTGAGGACCAAGATAGTTACCATGAAAGGAAATAGGCCCATAAATGAAATATGTTTGATATTTTAACTATATAATAGTTCCATGGATGAAGATATGATTTTAAATAATTTTATATCATTAAATAAAATATTATTTTCAGAAATTCTCAAAAATATAAAATTTAGAAATATTCATTTACATTGAATTTTATAACATCAAGAAAATGAAGGAAATTAAAATAAAATCTTTTAAAATGTACCTAACATGTTATATTTATCTATAAAACTCATTCTTCACCATTATTAATTAAAATTATAATACTTTTAATATTTATTATATCACAATTCCTTTTCTTTTATTTAATACCATGTTATGTTTAATTACTTAGTCATTTTGGTTTATATTTAACATTTTGAAGATATTCGATTCATAAGATAAAAATGAATTTGGTTGGTTGAAGATAGTCCAATATGTCATTATTAAAATATTTTTAAAATAATTATCATTAAATAATATTCATTTTTATAAATCAATTATACTGTAAAATACAACCATTAAATATGGTTTTGAAAAATGAACTATGTAACAACCATTGTGATGGTATATCATATGTACTTTTGAGTAACATTTCCATTTTTCAATGATCATTATGTAAATATGCTATGTATTTTTTTTATCTTCCAAAAATGATCATAATATAAAAAATATCATATTCTATTTCTAAATATACTTTTATATATCGTCCATGTGATGTAGAGATAGAAAACGAATCACATCACTGCCTAGAGGTGGAAGTCTACACATATTCACAAACAACATCATCATTTTTTAGTGAATATAAATGTAAGAAGGTAAATGATATATTATATTTTTTTAAAATTTCACCACACTCAAAAATTATGAATTTGTTTCCCATTTCATAGAATAGTAAATGGATATGTATTCGGAAATTACCAAAAAAATACCTCGTAATATGGATGATAATAGTGTTATTATTTAATCTTGGATAAAGAGTATTTGAATAATATGGAAGAATAAATAAATCAAAAATACTCAATTAAGAATGATACCTCTTATTCATTCAGTTTTTGAAGGTTTTCACCTAAATCATTATTAGGATATTTTTATGATCAAAAAAACAACATTGGATTCAAGGAAGGATTTAATGGAGGTATTCGGGTATATATTGTCTAATCCAAATGGTTTTTTATGTGTGATTAAATGAGAAAAAGAGTTTCCCATTTGTAATAGAGGGGTGGGTCACTCTTGGAATTTATTAAAATATTAAAATAAAATTGATTAATAATGATTTTTAAATGGATTAAAATTGATAATATTTTATGATTAGATTAGTATGAATACAAATATTCTCATATAATTAATTTTTGACATCTTTTTATAAAAATTTTACTCATATATTTTGGATTTAAATCTCTATTAACCCTAATCACACTTACCAGGATAACAGGGATTTTTACTCTTTGAGGTTAAATAATTGAAAAAAATAGATAAAATTCCATAAATGGATCATATTATATAGTTCAATACATATAATAATCACTTGGATGAATATATAATTTCTAGTAAATTTATATAATTTAATAAAATATTTCTTTCATAAATTATCAATAATGTCACTTTTAGAACTATTTAATTACTATTAAATTTAACACATCAATAAAAATAATAAAATTTGAATAAAATATATTAATACACCCATAAAATGTTATTTTTATCTATAAGATTATGTTTTCCTCTTAATTACATAAAATTATACTACATCGATTTTTATAATATCATTTATTTTATTTTCCCATTAATTAAATAATTACAACTTCAATGTGGTATAGGAATATAATTTTATAATTTCATCAATAAAATTTATTAATAAAAAAACTATAAAGGTAAATAAAAAATATTCAAAAATATTTTTTATAACGGAATGTATCTCTTAGTTATCCACATTTTTAAGATATTAAAATTATTAAAAATAATATTCCTACATTTTTTTAGTTTTCTTTACATAATATATTTTAATAATCCTAATGAAATACAAATGGTAACAAAATGACTTATATTTTAATTTTTTATGATTATGTTTGACATATAATCATCCAGTAAAATTAATTCAAGTTTCAGGGTCATTATTCTGTACATATCATTTTATTTTTAACTTCAATTAGAAGATTTACCCTTTACTATCGAAACATAAATTACCAAGGTTTCTATTAATTTGACTAAAAAGAAAGGGGACCTATTCACAAAATTTGGACATCCTGATTCAATATTGAATACATTTTTCATGATTCTAAACACATAAGTGGAAGATATAATTTAAAATTAAACCAATGAACTAATTTGGAATACTGTTTTTCAGAAAAATTTCCTTATAATATAAATTTTTTATACCAATTTCTTTTTTAAAATTTTTTTTGAAACCCATAATTGGATTATTTTAAATAAAAAAGTACTTATAAAATTTTAAACTCAACAAATATATAATTTTACTTTGTAAATATATGAAGTTTAATTAAATTATCAATAAAAAATTTATATTTTCCCTATTCAATAAAAATTCGAACATTTTTTATAATTATGAAAAATTCATTAAAGATAATTTTGAATTTTTTATTTTAAAATTGATATTAATTTTTTAAAATTAAAATTTAATAATTTTTAAAGTAAATATTTAAATAAAACTTTATATGAAAAGTATTAAATAAAAAAATGTCTTTTTTAATTAAAAAATTACATAATATTTTTATAATGAATATAAATGTATTATTAATGAGTGTTATAAATATATATATGATTTATTATAACATTTCAGAGGTTTTTACATTCTTCCCTAATTTTCCTAATTGGTTCTTTGCAATTTTATTCACTTATCAAAAAAGTGTGGATATCTTTCCCTCATATCATTTTTAGACTCTCTTGTTTCTTCTTCAACCATATATTTTTTCCAAAGAAATAAATTAGTGAATCACCTTATTTCATAATGATTTCTCTCAACACATAATAATTTGAATAGGTTTTTTGGTATAAGAAATTATATCTTCTAACTAACTACTTAATGGATAAAAACATGAGATGAACCATTCACATATTTTCATAACACCAAAATATAATAATTGTTGTGTATCTGAGATAAACATTGAGGTAATAATTCTTGGTAGAAAAATGATCAAAATTTATCCAGGATTTCATATGTGCTAATGAACTATGTAATTAACTTCCCTTTTTACAAAAACACATAACACTTTGTATGGAGATACTTTATGAAAAACATGATCAACTTCCTAGAAATGAAATTCTCTGATTATCTACACTACTTTTCTTCTATCATTGAACTATATTCATGGACTGCTAATTTAGAGACCCCAAACTTGACGTACATGGACATTACATTACTTTTGAAGAATACTTTATACATAACAAAAACATACACACATGGACCGTAATAGTTTAGTGTCTTTGGAAACTCGGAATGTAATCTTCTAATCGTGGTGAAAAATATTCAACAACTCCCATAACGATCTTCCCATTTTTGTTTCCTTACCTAAAACCGTTCTTTATTTCCTGGGGAAAATAAAACATAAAAAGGGTGAGCTCAAATACTCAGTAAGGGAAAACATAGAGAACATAAAACAATCCATAAACATTTGAAAGCAAAAAACTTGAACATGAAATTTAAAAATCAAAATCTTGAGCATAAACATAAATTGTGGAAGTAAGTAAGGCATATATCATAATGGAACATCAACCATGATAAAATATTATAGGAATAAAACATGTAATTTTGGAAACTATTCATCACATGTTATGATTTCCACAGTAGTCAAGGCATTGCTGCCAAAACAATCTTAGTGGACAAAGTCCCTTTCATAATCGAGTTCACTCTTCATTTCAGTCCTGTAACACTGAACCGGATTAACTTACCATTCCAGCCATGTCGATCTCATGAGATATAAATCTTTAACCAATGCATTAGAGGGAGATTTAGGTCCCAACCATCTCATTATTTAATCATTCTTACGTGTGCCACAACATAAACATAAATCATTAATCATAACCCAAAGAATAAAGTGGGTTTCACAAATATCATCCCATCATAACATAATCCATATAAAACAAATTGATATCATTTCATCATAAGAAAAGTGAAACCATGTAAATCATAGATACATTATACTTGAAACATACACATATGAAATAATGTCATCTTAGATGGAAAAATGGTTTTGATAAAACACTTGAAATGAATTTTGGAATAAAAATATCCTTTCTTCTTCAAAATCAATTACTTTTCACAAAACGTCATGAAATTTTAAAAGAAAGAGATTTTTTAGAAACATTCATGAAATATTATGGAGGAATATTCATGAAAATAAGCCTTTATAAAACTGTAAAAATCCTTTCATGTTGTATAAGTTAAAAAACATTCTCCTCGTACTTTTGTCGGAAAAGTCAAAAAGTACCTCATAACGTAAAAAAAATAAATATTCCTTCCATACCAAGGGGTAAATGTAAAAATGGGTAAAAATTACATTAAATATTCATGAAAACAATTTTATAAAACATGGACATGGATGATAACAATATCCCCAGTAAATACACACGAATAAACAATCTCAGATAAAAATGAGATTGGAAAAGTTATCCATTACCTTAGGTCTGATATGCTTCGTATGGATCCGAACCTCCTTTATAATGATTTAAATAATTTAATTAACTTATTACATAATCATATTCATTGTTATTATATCATATATGTTTCACTTATGATTTTATATTACCCGTTCTTTTGTAAATTCCATGTTAAAGCAGCGTTTTGGGTAAAATCATTTCATTTATCGTATGTGTTTTGACTTGTCCTTCTCTTTATTATTACTTATATACTGATTTAGATAATTCCATAATGTAAAACATGGTTTATATATAATATATATTCATCATATACATATATATTATATATCGATAAAAGGAATGAAATACACCATTCATGGAGACGGTAGGCCGTACGTACGCATGAACGCTGTTTTCGTTTCCTTATGGAATTGAATGAAACTAAATAGATGACATAAATATATATATAAATAAATCTAGTAGAATTATTATGTCAAATATTTCATTATTATTAATTATATAAACATTATAATCATTCATGTATGGTTAACATGGAAAATGAATCTCATCACATCGTGGAGACGGTAATCCGTACGTACGCACGAGCGATGATATCGTTCCCATAATTATTTAATAGAATTGAAGTTGATGGTATAATATATCAGAATCAGTATGATGTTATAATAACCATATATAGTTATTATATACACCATTATACCCATCCATGTAAGGTGTTGGTGGAAAAACAGATTACACCACGGTGTGGAGACGGTATTTCGTACGTATGCACGTGCGGTGATTTCGTTTTCCGTAGGATAGATAGAAGGTGAAATGGGTTTGATTCCTATTTATAATAACATATCAGTATATTATTGATACTGATGTTATTACAATATAATGAAACAACTAAATAAGAAGAAGTTTAAGAAGAAAGCAATTTGAAAGAATCCGTAATGGATATTACCTCTTCTTTGACACGCCTTTTTGAAACCTCCTCTTAGGGTACTAAAATTGGTCATTGAAGAAGACCATGACCTCTAGTATGTTTCTAGGTAAGTTGAGAACGGAAATGGGAAGGTTTTGGACGAGATTAAAGGCTCCAAATTGTGTGAGGAGAAGAGGGAGGAGATTCCCATTTATAAGGGAGGATAGGGGGACCTTTGGAAATATAAGAAAATATTAATTTGTATTAAATCACAACCCCACATAAAAACTTCAAAAATGACACAAATCAGAATATTAGATGAGACAGGGTTGTAATATCATCAACAAATAAAATTTATACATGTTATGAATTTATTTTATACATTATCAACTTGATTTATCCTTTTTTATCAATTTAATTTTATTTGTGGAAATAATATTTTAAATTTTAAATTATTATAAATAATTACATATGCATTGTGAATTTTCCATAATTTGACACTTTATGACATTATCAACCATATAAATTTAACTTTATAATTTTTAAATATTTTTTTGATTTTTAAACAATTTTATAATTTGTTATTTTTATAAAATAAGAATAGTGTCAATTTTGACACTATTCATTTATTTGAATTTAAATAAACAATATACAGAATATATGTTAGAACTAAAAGATTCAATAGATTCATAACATGTCTTATTTGTCTAGAAAAGTAGTGGAGCACATTAAATAGTTCATATAATATTTATTTTAATATTTTTAAAACCATTTTTTTGATATTTCTCTTAATAAAATAATTTCAATATCACTTTTATGTCAACTTTAATGATAATTATTTAATCCCTAAAAATTCTAAATAAATTCATATGATGTAGATAATTTAAATATATTTCGGGAGAATATTTATATCCTCGGTTTCATGATGTTTATCACAAAACTAAATTTATAATACTTATAAGATTTAAGAAAGTGACATGGTGTCACTTTCTTTGGTTTTAATAATAATTAAATTATTTTCATGAAAAAAAGTCCATTAAATGAATCTAATCCGACCCTTAGGTGATATGGGTCTACTTTTAGTAATCCAATAATATTTTGGCCAGTTTTAGGTTAATTTTTATAATCTTATATTTACCCTTAATTACCCGATTTACCTTTAAATATGGTAAATAAAATTTACCGTAGTTACTATTCATAATGCCCAAAAATAAAAAGTATCCTATTAACATAATTTTGACCCACTGATTCCAAATATTGAATAAATTTTTCCAAGTTCAATACACAAATGTTTCAGAAATTAAATTAAAATCAATCCTCTTGTCGAAAGAAAACGGGTTTTTATTTAAAACATTGCAAAAGATTGAATTGATTTAACCTACGAATTCATGGTAAAATCAATGCTAATGACATAAATTATATTAAATGGTAAAAATATATTCTATTTATACTTTAAAACCATTCAATATTATAATTTAACCATATAAATTATTATGATGAAAAAAGTTGTTTTTAATTAAAATATTGCGTGTTTTTACTATTCATTAAAATATTAAAGTTATCAGAAAAATATCAAAACTTTATCCAATGTAAATTTTTATATCCTAATTCAAAATAAGATGTTTATTATATAAAATTTAACTTATAAAAATTTCAAAAACTAGATTTAATGTGGGTGCGCCATCAAAAGGTGGCAAAACTGCATTTTTTTAAAAATACTTATTTTACCAGAAAAAATTATTTTGTTCACATAAAATGTTTTAGAAAATTTATAATATGAATAATAATGTTATAAAATTCAAAATTTAATTAATACTATTCATAACTGTTAGTCCATAATAATATTATAACATTATATCATTGTTTAGTGAAACCTGGTATTGCGTACAACACACGCTATCGAGGAAGGTCATGATTGCGTGCAATGCAAGCCATCTCAGGGTTACGTGTTGTGAAAGATTCATTTTTTGTTTCATTATAAAATAATCCTACCATTTTCAATTTATACATTGAATATATATATATATATACACCCAATGTTGCGTAGAATGACTATTATCAAATGAACTTGAAATTGTGTATAACACAATCTAAGAATAGTGTTGTGTATACTGCAAGCTAATACAGTGTTGTATATAGCACAAGATAATCTTGTTGTATCATAAAACACATTACATAAAATAAATTATAAAGAATACTTATCATAAAATATCGGTTTGTTACATTCTACCCCCCTTAAAATGAATTTTTTCCTCGAAATTCATCGGAGTTATACATGGTTTTCAACTTGAGTGTTTCATTAATTGAAACCCACATCGTAAAATGAAATACCAAAATATAACTTTACAAACTAAAGTATGAAACGTAACGGTTACCCAAATTAACTAATCACTGGGTTTCCACATAGGAGAACATAGGTGAATATATGGATATGGAAGAGAAATCTAACTATCACGTTCTGATGGAGAGTGGTAGAGAACATGGCTATAAGAAGCCAATAATCACAAAGCCATAAATTTGTGATGATCTAAGGTACCATCTGATTCATCGGATGTAAGGGCACTAGGACAACATTTTTGGTTTTAAAGATCATTTCCCTAAAGTTGATGAATTAAAATAAATACTTACATGATTTTGGTACAATCTCACTATTGTTAGTGAATTGAAAAATTTCCACATCATCTCTTAAATAAATGTAGTTGAATTTGTTATTTTTGTAGTGTTAGAAGATCATGTGATAGAATTATGGGTCATTCCGTCTATTTCAAACAAAAGGTTAGCAAATGTTATAAGTCCATGTTATGGTGAGATTAATCGTATATGGTTCCAAAAATGGACTTATACTTTATTTATCATACCACTTTATAAAATAACTCTAGTTTCCACTAACCAAGGACTTCCTGTAGGCCAGTGGTATGCGATAAAGTCATGTCACACTTCAGTTGTGGGTTTGATTCCCACAGCCTTGTCCGATGCAATTGGTTTTCGCCCATCCTGCAGGTTGTCCTTTTTCTAAAACTACACTATTATAACATTCTAGAAATAATATCGAAAAAAGTTCTAGCCTTAAACAGTACTAACTTATGTCCAATATAATTCATTCCAATCTTTAGGCTTATCTAAAATACTTCTGTCCAAGCTCATAGTATAAAGAAAACAATTAATAGAAATGTCATATCCGGAGCAGGTGAATACCATCATTTATCCCCCATATATCATACTATATATCTTGTTGGTCAAATTAAAAACATGTGAATAACTTAATCATTTATTCTCTTGAAAAATGAATACCCATTGAACCTTAGTGAAAACATGAATGCTATACAAATTTAACTCTTTCCACATACTAAAATCCCAAAAATTCTATATACTCAAACCATGATATCACTTTTTTCTTTATATAATTCATCAGCTCATTAATACTATCAAATATATCATTATCTCTTTAGCACTTCATTATGCGCATAATAGGTTATTTCCAAAAATATATGAATGACCTTTCATGGTTACCGGTACCATTAATCATACAAATTAAAAACATAAGGAAAGAAAACAGTGTAACAATCCTTAGATGTCTCTTTATTCTATAGTACCATGAGATTACTTATACAACATTACTCTTGATAAACATGTAATCATTCCACTACCTTTTTAAACCATTGACCGAGCTTGAACAATTCTTTCACTTCACATATCATTTGGAGTCTGTTCATCATCAACCACATAAATACTACCCATATGACCATGTTGATTCTCTTTATGAGATTTTCCCTTAGGGAATCGGTTTTCATAATATGCGTACATTCCACATTTAAAACACTTGACCTTTGTTGATGTCTTAGGAATACCATTATCCTTGTCCATGGTGTCAACTGAACCTTTTCCATTGCACTTACTAGATTTGTGTCCTTTTTTTCCACACCCAAAGAATCTTTCAGTTCCTTTCAAACATTCCCCTTGATGCCTCTTCCCACATGACTTACAGGAGAGAAATTGAACATTCTTTCCTCTATGATTATCATGAAGCTGCATCTTCCTATTATTATCTGAGTCAGGAAACTTACCAAAGTTGAGATTATTGATCAAATTTTGAGATTTCTATTTAGGCATAATAACTATATGTGGACTTCCAGATCCAATTTAATTTGGTTTCTCATGAAAATTATCATTCTCTTGTCCATCATATCCTCCATTATCGTGAATCTTCCTGTTTCCATCCATTTTCTAAAACCCAGAAAGAATAGTGTGAGTGGAAAAAATCATAGTAGGAATACAACATAATAAAGGGGGAGTACCGTCAATATCTAACATCTTAGGTTAAATTCTAATATCGTTATCGTAGTTCTAGGACTATAACCTATACTTATACTTAACCTTATGGACATCCCTAGACATACCTTAGAAATATCTCTTGGGATCTCTCTAAAGTTCTCGCATCCTAGTTTCTAAAGGATGACTAAACCTTTCCTCTGATACCAACTATAGAGGCCCCAAACGTTACATACATGGACATTACATTACTTTTTTGAAATACTTAATACATAACAAAAATAGACACATAAGGATTGTAATAGTTTAGTGTCTTTGGAAACTCGGAATGTAGTCTTCTAATCGTGGTGAAAAATCTTCAACAACTCCCATAACGATCTTCCCCTTTTTGTTTCCTTACCTAAAAACTTTCTTTATTTCCTAGGGAAAATAAAACATAAAAAGGGTGACCTCAAATGCCCAGTAAGGGAAAACATAGAGAACATAAAACAATCCATAAACATTTGAAAGAAAAAAACATGAACATAAATTTTAAACATCAAAATCTTGAGAAAAGACATAAATTGTGGAAGTACGTAAGGCATATATTATAATGGAACATCAACCATGATAAAATATAATGGTAATAAAACATGTAATTGTGTCAACCATTCAACACATGTTATGATTTCCATAGTTGCCAAGTAATTGCTGCCAAGACCATCTTAGTGGACAACGTCCCTTTCAGAATCGAGTTCACTCCTCGTTTTAGTTCTCTAACACTGAACCGGATTAACTTACCGTTCCAGCCGTGTCTATCTCATGAAATATAAATCTTTACCCAATTCATTGGAGGGAGATATAGGTCCCACCCATATCATAATTAAATCATTCTTACGTGTTCCACAACATAAACATAAATCATTAATCATAACCCAAATAATAAAGTGGGTTTCACAAACATCATCCCATCATAACATAATCCATATAAAAAAATGGATATCATTTCATAATAAGAAAAGTGAAACCATGTAAATCATAGAGACATTATAATTGAAACATACACATATGAAATAATGTCATCTTAGATGGAAAAATGGTTTTGATAAAACAATTGAAATGAATTCTTGAGGAAAATATCCTTTCTTCTTCAAAATCAATTTCTTTTCACAAAACGTCATGAAGTTTTAAAAGAAAAAGATTTTTTTGGAAATAGTCATGAAATCTTTTGGAGGAATCTTCATGAAAATAAGGCTTTATAAACCCATAAAAATCCTTTCATGTCGTATAAGTTGAAAAAACATTCCCCTCATACTTTTGTCAGAAAAGTCAAAAAGTACCTCGTAACGTAAAAAAAGAAAGATTCCTTCCATACCAAGGGGTAAAAGTCAAAATGGGTAAAAATTACTTCAAATATGCGTGAAAACACTTTTATAAAACATGGACATGGATGATAACAATAACCCTGGTAAATACGTATGAATAAACAATCTTGGATAAAAACGAGATTGGAAAAGTTATCCCTTATCTTAGATCTGATATGCTTCATATGGATCCAAACCTCCTGTATAATGATTTAAATAATTTCATTGACTTATTACATAATAATATTAATTGTTATGATATCATATATGTTTCACTTATGACTTTATATTACCCGTTCTTTTGTAAATTCCATGTTAAAGAAGCGTTTTTGGTAAAATCATTTCATTTATCGTATGTGTTTTGACTTGTCGTTCTTGATATTATTAATTATATCCTGATTTACATAAATCTAGAATGTAAAAAATTATTTATATATAATATATATTCATCATATACATATATATTATAGATCGATATAAGGAGTGAAATACACCGTTCATGGAGACGGTAGGCCGTACGTACGCATGAACGATGTTTTCGTTTCCTTATTGAATTGAATGAAACTAAATAGATGAAATTCATATATATATAAATAAAGTAGAATTATTATGTCATATATTTCATTATTATTCATTATATAAACTTTATAATCCTTCATGTATTGTTAACATGGAGAATGAATCTCATCGCGTCGCGGAGACGGTAATCCGTACGTACGCACGAGCGATGATATCATTACCATAATTATTGAATAGTATTGGAGTGGATGGTATAATATATAAGAATCAGTATGATGTTATAATAACCATATATAGTTATTATTTACACCATTATACTCATCCATGTAAGTTGTTGGTGGAAAAATAGATTACACCACGGCGTGGAGATGGTATTCTGTACGTACGCACGCGCGGTGATTTCGTTTTCCGTAGGATGGATAGAAGGTGAAATGGAGTTGATTAATATTTATAATAACATATCAGTATATTATTGATACTGATGTTATTACAATATAATTAAATAACTAAAGAATAAGATGTTTAAGAAGAAAGAAAATTGAAAGAATCGGTAATGGATATTACCTCTTATTTGACACACCTCTTTGAAACCTCCTCTTAGGGTACTAAAATTGGTCTTTAAAGAAGACCATGACCTCTAGTATGTTTCTAGGGAAGCTGAGAAGGGACATTTTCAGGGTTTGGACTAGCTTAAAGGCTCCAAATTGTGTGAGTAGAAGAGGGAAGTGATGCCCATTTATAAGGGAGGAGAGGGGCACCTTTGGAAATATAAGAAAATATTAATTTATATTAAATCCCAACCCCACTTAAAAACATCCAAAATGACTCAAATAAAAATATTAGATGAGATAGGGTTGTAATATAATCCACCAAAAAAATTTAGACATGTTATGTATTTATTTTAAACATTATCATCTTGATTTATCCTTATTTATCAATTTAATTTTATTTGTGGTAATAATATTCTAAATTTTAAATTATTATAAATAATTACATATGTGTTTTGAGTTTTCCATAATTTGAAAATTTATGAAATTTTAGACCATATAAATTTAAATTTTTAATTTTTAAATTTTTTTGTGATTTTTAATCAATTTTATAATTTGTTATTTTTATAAAATAACAATAGTGTCAATTTTGACACTATTCATTTATTTGAATTTAAATAAACAATATACAGTAGATATGTTCAAAATAAAAACTTTAATAGATTCATAACATGTTATATTTATCTATAAAATTAGTGGAGCACATTAAATAGTTCATATAATATTTATTCTAATATTTTTAAAACCATTTATTTGATATTTCTCTGAATAAAATAATTTCAACATCAATTTTATGTCACATTTAATGATAATTATTTAATCCCTAAAAATTCTAAACAAATTCATATGATGTATATAATTTTAATATATTTCTGGAGACTATTTATATCCTATGTTTCATGAATTTTATCTCTAAACTAAAATTATAATACTTATACGATTTAAGAAAGTGACATGTTGTCACTTTCTTTGGTTTTAATAATAATTAAATTATTTTCATAGAAAAAAGACCTTTAAATGAATATAATCCGACCCTTAGGTTATATGGGTCGACTTTTAGTCATCCAATAGGATTTTGGAAGGTGTTAGGGTAATTTTATAATCTTATATTTACCCTTAATTACCCGATTTACCTTTAACTATGGTAGATAAAATCCATCGTAGTTACTATTCATAATGCCCAAAAATAAAAAGTAGCCTATTGACATAATTTGGACCCACTTATTCCAAATATGGAATCCATATTTCCAAATTCAATATACAAATGTTTCAGAAATTAAATTAAAATTAATCCTGTTGACGAAGGAAAACGGGTCTTTGTTTAGAACATTGCAAAAGATTGAATTGATTTAACCTATGAATTCAAGGTAAAATCAATGCTAATGACATAAATTATATTAAATGGTAAAAATATATTCTATTTATACTTTAAAACCATTAAATATTATAATTTAACCATATAAATTATTATGATGAAAAAAGTTGTTTTTAATTAAAATATAGCGTGTTTTTACTATTCATTAAAATATGAAAGTTATCAGAAAAATATCAATACTTTATCCAATGTAAATTTTTATATCCTGATTCAAAAGAAGAAGTTTATTTTGTATAATTTAACTTATATACATGTTAAAAACTAGATTTAATGTGGGTGCTCCATCAAAAGGTAGCAAAACTACATTTTTTGAAAAATAATTATTTTACCCGAAAAATTTATTTTGTTCACATAAAATGTTTTATAAAATTTATAAGATTAATAATAATGTTATAAAATTTAAAATGTAGTTAATAATATTCATAATGGTTAGTCCATAATAATATTATAACAATATATCGTCGTTTAGTGAAACCCGGTATTGCGTACAACACACGCTATCGAGGAAGGTTGTGATTGCGTGTAATGTAAGCCAAGTCAGGGTTGCGTGTTGTTCAAGAGTCCTTTTTTGTTTTTCTATAACAGAATCCAACTATTTTTCATTTATACATTGAATATATATATACACACTCAATGTTGCGTAGAATTACTATTATCAAACGAACATGAAGTTGTGTGTAACACAATCTAAGAATAGTGTTGCGTATACAGAAAGCTAATTTAGTGTTGCGTATAGCACAAGATAATATTGTTGTAGCATAAAAAACATGAAATCAAATAAATTAAAAAGAATACTTATCAGAAAATATAGGGTTGTTACAACTAAATCATCTTCACCTTCAAAACCATTTTTTCAATTGAACTTGTCCCCATTAACTTCATTTATTTTACTTTACCCAAAAATTTAGGATTCTGGTGCTGATTTTCCTATAATTCATCAAAAGGTGTCATCTGAATACTATAATGAAAAATGTTTTTAGAATAAAACATAAATAATGAATGATATTGATCCCAAAATTCCTGGTACCCCATTAAAAAATAACTAATGTTTTTTGGGTTTAGAAATTTGAGAAGGGGATTCCTAACACATATAAACCTTGATATGAAAATAGTAAGAAAATGCCAAGGTGGGAGGAAACAGAGAATCATCCAAATAATAATTCTAGATATAATAACCCAAAATGTACTAATTTTTGTAAATATATTTATGTGTAATTTTTATTAAATTCTATAAAGTATTACTTGTGTGGTATGTTCGGTCACAACGCTTGTGACACTAAGTAAAATAGTCATGAACAATCAAAGAATTGGGTAACTGATAACCATCCATTAGTGATATGTTTTAGTTGTAGTGATTCGGTTAATTACACTAATATTTGTTCAAAGTTAGTTACATAGGATATAAATCATCAATAATAAAATAAAAAATGTGTGTAATTATATTTTTCTACAACTAAGGTTATTTCATGCCCATCCAATGAAGTGGTTATAGTTATGTTATTATTTATCTTAGTTATTCTAATACCCTGTTTGAATCTGGATCTTCACAATCCTTTATTTCTGATAAATTCTTACCTAAACTTGGAGTATTGCATAATGGAAGTAATATAGAAATTTTGGTGAAAACTCTGGGTAGAAGTATTAATGAAACCATGATTTCTAGGAATCTTCCTCTTTTGATTAGTTGGAAAGTCATTCTTGTAAATCTTATTTAAATTACTATAGTAGAGTTTGATATTATTTTTTGTTATGGATTGGTATACAATTTATCATACTATTATATATTGAACAGATAATAATGTTTTATTAAATGATTAAATACCCATTATAACCTACAAATAAGTGGATAAATTTATTAGAGTTATTTGGGAATGTTACTTAGTACATGTTCTTGAAAAAAAATTACTAGTCAAATTAGTGATTTTCTAGTAGAAAAAAAGTTTATGAAAGTATTATATGATGATTTTCCTAGTGTTATTCTTAATTGAGATGTTGAATTTATTATTGACATAGTTTTAGATAATATTCTGATTTTTTAAACCTTATTGAATATGTCAAGTAGAAATTTTGGAATTGAAAATGAAATTATATTAGTTTCTTAATAAAGGTTTAGTTGGCCTCCTCATGTTCTAATCATGTTTTAATGATCACAAATCTTACTTAACCTGGTTAAATCCTATAAATTATATCAAATCAGGTGTATTATTTCATAAGTAATCTCATGATTTAAGAAGATCATTTCAATATCTTATTTGCTATACATTTAGTTTAATTACTTTATAATATCCCGGATTTACTTTTATAATACTGTCTTTGAAAAATGATTAATTCTAATATATTCTATGATCATTACAACTTAAGTTTGAATATGTTTATTTTTAAAAGTCTGAGACAGCGTGAATCTTTCACTGGTTATATCTTTCTGTCATCGTGAAGAAGACACCGTGAAATGAGACAACATAACCTTGAGCAACCGTGAACAACAAGACATCATGAAGAAGACATTGTGAGGTAGACATCGTGAACAAGACACTGTGAAGAAAACATCGTGAACAAGACACTGTGATTCAGACATCGTGAACAAGACGTCGTGAATAAGATATCATGAACAACAAGAAACCATGAACAACAAGACATTGTGAACAAGAAGACACCGTGAAGTAGACACTGTGAATGAGACACTGTGGCCAATCTAGACACCGTGTGAAGGAGAAACTGTTTGCATGACATACTGTGACATCGTTTCTTAATATTTTTTGTCGTATTTCAATTTAATCACTAACGGTAATATTTGAATATTTTAATTCACTAACATAATTAATGTTTCTTTTTAGACATATCATCCGACAGTACAAGGTAAGAGGTGCAGAATACATGCAACCTATCGGCCCCAACACATGTACTATAAGATAAAAGATTAATGCAGCCCATAAACAAAGATAAGACATACATGAGAACAGTGTCTGATATTATACTTGAAAGAAGTACAAACTGGTGAATTTGTACACTACAACGAAGAAGACACTTAAACTAAAGAATTTCCTCATCCAGTAGACACTACTGATGATTACAAGAAGAAAAATGGAATCTCAAGAACTTCTTCACACTGTCAAACCTCACAAAGAACACAAGATAAATCATGATACTCTGTTTTATAGATGAGGACTTGAGTATTTTATCTGTCTCATCTCATATGTCTAGATCTTCAAATACCAACACTAAGAGCACCTCTAAACCTATCTCAATATTTTTTCCCTATTGTGTATATTTTATTAACTTTTGAGGAGAGTGTGTATCTGTAGAATAACACACTCGGTCTCCTATATTAAACCAAAGGATATAGGACATCCTTACTCAAACATTCTTTTACTCTTGTGTATACCCACTGATAAGTGTGGAAGAGGTCCATGTGTGGCATGGTATTTTGTACCCATGAAGAACTTTGGAAGAGGTCCCTCTTCAGCTTGGATAGTACTGAGTACTATTGTTAACCCCGATCCAGGGTGTGGATGAATGTTTATTTATATAAACTACTTAGTGGTAGGTTATTACCAAGTGGAGTGGATTAGGTCTGGGCTTAAGACTAAACCACTTGTTTCATATCTGTTTTGGTGCTTAATTTATTTTTCTGTGTTTTACTACTTTTCTATATAACTCAGAAATAACTAAATTTACTTTGATAGTTAATCTCAGAAAGAAGTTATTAGTGTTTTATCTTAGTATAATAACTTCAAAGGTAATATTAATAACTAACATTTACATTACTAAAAATTAATCAATCGTCTAAGAAGTAATTTAAATAGTCAAACCTTTATAACCGTACTAAATTGATTAAATGGGCTATATTTAAGTTCAAGGGGATGTCTTTTTAATAATACTTTTTACATAAATTTTTATAGTTTCTCAATTAACCCCTCCCCTCTTGAGTAATCTACTCTGACCCAAATTTGATATCAGAGGTTGTTTATTAGGACTCTGTGTAATATTAATTAACTGTGATTGTAGGTGTACTTTAAAGATCTTTAAATTTCTTTCAATTCTAAGTTTCTAGCTCTTGTAATGTAATACTTTATTATAGATAATATATTGGATGGTGCCGAAACCAACAGACCACCATTATTTAATGAAACCAACTATGCTCAATGGAAAATTATAATAAAAATGCACTTAGAGAGTATGAGTTTTGAAATTTGGTAATCCATTTAGTAATGCGAAACGGGCGTGTCGGGGTGGGGCAAGCCAAGCCCGCGTAGGTTTGAGCCTGCACGGGTTTGTCCACAAAAGATCACATATAATGCGAACAAAAAATTTCAAGCCTACCCCACCCTGCATAAACCCGCGGGTTGCCTATGGTTTTCCCACGAGCTTACCCACCTTAACAAAAAAAATATTATTTATAATCATTTAAATACTGTATTTTTTATCATTTTTAAATGTATTTGTGGGGAGAAGTATGAATTAACAATAACTAGAGTATTAAATAATGTCAGGGAAAATTTTTTTGTGGGTTAATGGTGGCATGTGGTAATGCTGTTGTGGTGGTGAACTGTTGTGATAGAAAGTATGTGACTGACCAGTGATGGGATATGAATGATAATGTTGGTTGTGTGGTGATGTGAACAACTAATCATGTGAATAAATGAAGTCTCTCCAGGTAACGATCAGTTCCAGAGGAAGCTATTAGTGTTTTCACGCGGTTCTATCCAATTCTTTTAATAACAAAATTAAATTAAATAATAACGAAATTAAATCAACCTAAAAAATATTATGATTATAATAACTCTTATAGAATTGAAACCATGTGTAGGGGCGATGACTTCCATTTTTTGAGAGATGGGTTGACCCACCATGTGAATATGGTTAATAATTACTAAATAAATAATATAATAACATATTAAAACAACAAATATATTCCTATTTAAAATTCACATGTGAATAAATGGTGAATTAATATGACCATTACGGTGAGAAATCATATGTCACCATTTAACCATGATTTTTTATTAAAAAACTAAAATGTTAAAGAAACAAATATTGTAAAGATAATATATATTTTTTAAAATTAGGCCCATGGGCAAGCCCGCACCCGCGCGGGCTCAACCCGCATTGGCCCGCACCCACACGGGCTCAACCGGCATTGGCCCGAACTCTAAACGGTCGAAATTGTTAGGCCTACCCCGCCCCACATCCACCCCATACCCGCAAATCCCGCGGGCCGCGATCCCGCTTTGCATCGCTACATCCATTACAGATGAATACAATATTCTTACTACTAATAGAATCAGATGGGATGATCCAATAAAAATTGCCTACAATAACAACTACAAAGCTATGAATTCTTTATACTACTCCTTAGGAGATTAAGAGTTCAATAAAATTTATTCTTGTAAAACTGCCCATAAAATTTGGGATACTGTGTATGTCTCACATGAAGGAAAATATAGTGTAAAAGAAATGAGTGTTAACACATATACAATTAAATATGATAATTTTAAGATGAAACCCGATGAACCTATCATTGACATGTATCTTAGGTTCAACGAGATTGTCATTATAATGATTTCTCTTGGAAGAGAAGTCACTACTAAGGAACAGATCATGAGAATTCTCAGATGTCTACCTGACAGATGGAGGGGAACCTCTGTCTCTATTAGAGAATAATGTGACATCATTAAACTACCTATAAATGAAGTCATTGGAAAATTTATGATGTATGAGGAAGAGATGAAAGTATTTAAGGAGGAGGAAGATGAGCCAAAGAGAAAAATTTTTGCATTCAATACCACCACCCCTAAGCAAAAAGACAAAGGGAAACTAGAAGTTTATGTAGAAATTTCTAGTGGTGAACAATCATCATCTGACAGTGATGAAGAGATGGCTCACTTAGCGAGAATATTCAAGAGATTTTACAAGAATAATATCTTTTTCAGAAAGCCTGACTTAAAGGTAAAATATGACAAAAAACGAAAGTGGAAGAAGAACGTGAAAAGAAGTGACAAGACTGATGAAATTTTTTATTATGAGTGTAAGTGAAAATGACATATCAAGGCAGAATTTCCAAAATACAAGTACAAAAAGAAATACTAGGACAATGATACGATTTATAAAAAGACAACAAAACCATCCAGGATTGCTTATGATGATATTTCAAGTGACTCGGAAACAACAAATGATGAATAGGGAACTAAAGCCAATATATGTTTTATGACCAAAACATATGAGGTAACATTGAATTCTCCTATACATAATTTTTACTATTTTGTAGATTACAGTGACTCTAAACATATGAATAATGAAGATATGTTTCAATATTGTAACTTTCTTGAATAAGCATGAAATGAACTTAAAGAAAAATATAAATCATTGAAGAATTAACATACTCTTACAATGACTATTAAATCTGAACTCACAACTGAAAAAGAGAAAAATGATCAACTACTCAATGAAAATAATGAATTTGAAATGTCCAATGAGAAATTGAAGAGTGACCTAGAAAAGTTTACTAATGGGAAGAATACCATTTCTCAAATGCTAGGAAAACTAGTTTCTCTTAAATACAACACTGGTATTGTTTATCAACCTGGAAAAAGAAATTTGGGTAAAATAAATTTTGTTTCAAAGTCTAGGACATACATTTTTACTCCCAGTTCTGGACACAAATCAACTAATTCAATTCATGATAGATATTCTACTGTTTCATGTTTTTGTGGAACTAATAGAGTTTATTTTTCTAATACTATACGCAATTATTATAAGAAACCTATGAGGAAAATATGGGTTCCTAAAGCACTTTTCACTAATATTACTGGACCCAGACAAATATGGGTTCCAAAATCAGTTTTGGATTAATCTTTTTGTAGGAAAGCTGCATAAAGAGTTCTTTTAAAATTGTAAGGTACGTGGACAGTGGATGTTCAAGGAACATGACATGAGACTAGCCTTTCTTCATAAACCTAATAAAAAAAGATCGAGGGAATGTCACATTTTTTGACAATGCCAAAGGAATGATTATTGGTCTTGGCCAAATCTGTAACTCTAACGCAATTTTAATTTCTAAAGTGGTGTTTGTTGATGGATTAAAATACAACTTGCTTAGTATATCATAATTATATGATGATGGATTTCATGTTATATTTAAAAATAATTCTTTCAATGTCTTTAATTATAAAGAGGAATTAGTGTTATTTGCTTTATGAAATGAAAATGTTTACTCCATTAACTTAGATTCCATAGCTTCTCAAAATGCTTCATGTTTAAGTGTACTTCATAAAGCGTATTGGATCTGGCATAAGAGACTAGGACATTGTAATGTTCACTCCATTAAAAAGTTATCTAGAAAAATATTAGTTAAAAACTTACCCAAACTAATATTTCCTAACGACCAAGTGTGTAATCCTTGTCAAAAAGGAAAACAACACAAAGTTTCCTTCAAACCAAATAAATAAGTGTCAATTTCTCATCCTCTCGAACTGGTTCACATGGATTTTTTTTGACCATCTTGAGATTCTAGTTTAAATGGGAAGCACTATGTTTATGTTCTTATATATGACTTTTCTAGATATACTTGGACCTTCATTATGGATCACAAAAGTGAAGCCTGCTCTTATTTTACTAAATATTTCAAGTCTATAGAAAATTTTAGTAGTATTAGAATTAAATCCTTAAGAAGTGATCATGGTCGAGAGTTTGAAAATCAAGAGTTTGAGTTATTTTTCTCACAAAATGGTTATAGTCACAATTTCTCTCACCCTATAACACCTCATCAAAATGGAGTTATGGAGAGAAGAAATAGAACTCTGCAAGAGATTTCTAGAACAACTCTTAGTGAGTATGACCTAACTATTTATTTTTGGGTTGAAGCTATCAATAAAACATACTACATAATCTATAGAGTGTTGATCCGACATATTCTTAAGAGGAATCATTATGAGTTATGGAAAAATAGAAAACCCAAGGTTAACTACTTCAAAGTTTTGGGTTTTAAATTCTATCTCCTTAATAATAAGGACATTCATGAAAAATTTGTATCCAAAAGTGATGAAGGTATCTTTTTAGGATATTCCTTTTCTAGTAATGCCTATAGAGTGTTCAATAAAAGAACTCAATGTGTGGAAGAATCTGTCCATGTCAAATTTGATGAAACATATCCACATGATCCTAAAACCATTTCAGAGAACCTGGGGGTGATCTATCAAATCTAAACATCAATTCAAAATCCTCAAAAACTTCTGTGAATGAATCTGTGAAAACTTCCAGTTCTAGAAATTCTCAAGAATCAAATAACAATGAACCTAGATGCGATGATGTACCTGAAATTACTAGTCCTTCCTTTTCTATAGCAGTTAGAACTCTTAGGAACCATCCCTTATTTGTTGTTGTAGGAGACATAGACAATGTAACTCAAACTAGATAATCTCTTAGAAATCAGGTTGAACATCAAGTCTTCTTGTAAGAATACAAACCTAACAAACATCGATGATGATATCAATGATGAATTTTGGGTGATGGATATGCAAGAAGAACTTAATCAGTTTTAAAAGAACAAAGTTTTGAAACATGTTGAATGATCTAAGGACAAATTCACCATAGACACTAAATTGGTGTTCATAAATAAGGTAGATGAAGTTGGCAACATAGTTAGAAACAAGGCCATATTATTTTCCCAAGGATATAGTCAAGAATAAGGAATTGATTATGATGAGACCTTTTCACCAGTATCTATACATGAGGCCATCATATTCTTACTTTCATATGCTACACATCTGAATTTCAAACTATATCAAATGGATGTTAAAAGTGAATTCTTAAATGGGTATATAGCTGGGGATTTTTTTGTTGAACAGCCCCTGGTTTTATAAACCCCCATTTTCCAAATCATACTTTTAAACTATCAAAGGATTTATATAGTTTAAAGAAAGCCCCAAGATCTTGGTATGATAGGTTGATTACTTTTCTTATTTCCAAATGTTTTACAAAAGGAATAGCTAATCCTACCCTTTTTATAAAATGAATTTCTAATGATGTTTTAGGTGTTCAAATCTATGTAGATGATAATAATTTTGGATCTTCCAAAAATTCATTATGTGCTGATTTTTCTTAAATGATGAAAAATCTATTTGAAATGAGTTTAATGGGTGAACTAAAATTCTTTCTTGGATTTAAAATCTTTCAAAATAATGATGGTATTATTTTAACACAAAGTAAATAAACTAGAGATCTTCTAAAATGTTTTGTATTGGATAGAACTAAATGTAGTAACACTTCCATGTGTACCACTTATAAGTTGGATCTTGATGAAGATGGAAAATCTATTGATCAAACCACTTATAGAGGAATGATTGGATGTTTACTCAACATAACTGCTAGTCATTATGACATTATTTTTAGTGCGTGTATGTGTGCTCGTTTTCAGAAAAATCCTAAAGAAACCCATTTAAATTCTGTAAAGTTAATTTTCAAATACCTCAAGCATACACCCAATTTAGGATTGTTCTATCACAGAGGACAATCATTTGAATTAGTGATCTATTTTGATGCTGACTTCAGTGGCTGTAAGTTATATTAAAAAAAGAACCTCTAGAACATGTCACTTCTTAGGCAAGTCACTAGTATCAAGGTGTAGTAAGAAAAAAAAATTATGTTGCATTATCTGCTGTAGAAGCTGAATATATAGCTGCTTGATGTTTTTGAGCACAGATTTTTTGGATGAAAGAAACATTACTAGATTATGGATATGAATTCATGCATGTACCTATAAACTGTGACAACACAAGTGATATTAACATCTTGCGAAATCATGTTTCACATTCTAAGAAAAATCATATTGTTTTAAGACATCACTACTTGAGAGATCATTATCAAAAATGTGATATCAATTTGGAATTAATTGGTACTGAGTATCAGCTTGCTGATATATTCACCAAACCATTAACTTCTGAAATAGTAGACTACATCATACATGAACTAGGCATAATAAACCTCAAAGAGATACATTACTATTTCATGTCTTACTGTTCGATATCTCACTGTTTTATACCTTACTATTTCTTGTCTTATTATTTGATATCTTACTGTTTTATACTTTACTATTTCATTATTATGGTTTCTCGGTTAGTATTTCATGTTTACTGTCTAACAGTTACTATCTCACCATAAAGTTGATGTTTACTATCTCACCATAATGTTGATGTTTACTGTCTCACTATGAAATTCGTTCACTGTCTCATTATAACGTTCATTTACTATCTCACTGTAATTACCAGACACGGTCTCACCGAAAAAAAAATCTTTATGATTTTTTTAAAAAAACCCATATCGCAGTAATTATCCTTTTCACCAATTTTTCCCACACTATTACTTTTGTGATGCATGGTATTCCTAAATGATAAAAAAAAGTATCACTTGATTCTTCACTTGTGATTTCTTCTATTTACCCTTTTATATCCTTCTTTAACCCTGAAACCCTTTTCTCTATCTCGAACCATTGGTGGATTCTTAGGATAAAACACCCCTCATCATTGACTCCTAAAAAACGTAGCACAAAGAAGAAGAAAATTGTACCAAATCTTGCACCTGAAGGACCTCTGAATCCAAATCTGCTAAACCGAATTTTCGTACCTAAGAAATAGGTTTTCCCCAATTTTCTTATGTCTACTAAGTCTTCGGTATTGAAAGATTTAGAATAGAAAGGCTGGTTAGAGTGGTTTTCGAAGGATGATAAATCTATCTTTCCTAAGTTAGTGGCTCAGGTTTATCAATATTTTTAGTTCTTCTTTGATTTTGAAGATAGATATATAGTGAGAATATGGATCAATGGGCAGAGATTCTCATTCTCTTCGAGGTTATGGGTTGCATTCCTTAGGATACCTCATGAAGAAATCTGTGTGGATTATTAGAGAGGACCCCCACCTTCAACTGAATTCTTTGATCTGGATGATGATTTGAAAGACTTAACGAGATTCAACACCAAGAGGAGAGCCATTGATGCTGAACTGGATGGAGAATCAAGGCTTATGTTTAAGTTTATATAAAATCTGGTAAGTCCCAGAAAAGGTGATTTTACTGTTTTGAAATATCAGGATGTGTTTCTGAATCATATTATGAAAAATGGGCATAAGATCAACCTTTTCAAGTGTATCATTCACCAAATGTGTGAACTGATCAAAGCCACATCCTATTCAACTTCCCTGTTTTACTCTCGACTTATCTTAGTGAATCTTCTTTCTAAAGGTATGGTTGGACCTAATAAAGAATTAATTAAGGATTTTGAATTACGCCTCTCAAAATCGACTATCAAAAAAATGAATCTAAACTGGAATCCTTGGAAAAAGGAATTGATGTAAGACAATGATAGAATTTATAATAAATTTAATCCTGGGGAACATCCCTCAAGACCAAAGGATATGTCTGATCCTGGTTTATAACCAGATGAGATTGTTGAGTACGCTTATAAAGAAGAAGAAAAGGCTGGTGTTCCTCCTATAGAAACTGTTTCTGTTGAGGAAAACAGTACTCCTTTCCCTCTTGTGGTAAGTGAAGAATAAATCCCTGGACCTATAGAAGTTGTTACTCTCAAAGATTAACCTGAGGATAAAACTCAATCTGTTGGAAAAGAAACTGAAAAGAATTCCATGGAAGAACCTATAGTGGAAGAGGTACCCATTATGTAAGAAGCTAATCTTGATGAATATAAAGACCCAAAGATTGATGTACCTGGAAATTACATTACTTTTGAGAAATACTTAATACATAAAAAAACAGATGCCCAAATACTGTATTAGTTTAGTGTCTTTGTAAACTCAAAACATAATCTTCTAATCATGGTGAAAGATATTCAACATCTCCCACAAAGATCTTCCCCCTTTTTTCTTACATAAAACCTTTCTTTATATCCTCGAGAAAAGAAAACATAAAAAGGGTGAGCTCCATTGCCCAGAAATGGTAAACATAGAGAATGTAAAAACAATCCATAAACTTTTGAACATAAAAACCTTAACATAAAACATCAAAATCTTGAGTAATGAAATAAATCTTGGCAGTAAATAAGGCATAGATCATAAAGGAACATTAATCATGATAAAATAGATTGGGAATAAAACATGGAATTGTGGTAAACCACTAATCACATGATATGATTTCCATAGTAGCCACGACATTGATTCTAAGACAATCATAGTGGAGAAAGTCCATTACTGAACTGGGTTTACATGGTGTTCTAGCCTTATATTACTGAACCAGATTCACTTGTCATTACATCCATGTTTGTATCATGAGATATAAATCTTTACCCATTGAATTGGAGGGAGATATAGGTCCCACCCATCTCATAATGAAATCATTCTTTCGTGTGCCACAAAATAAACCTAAATCATTCATCATAACCCATGGAATAAAATGGGTTTCATATACATCCTCCCATAATAACATAATCCATATAAAACAATGGATATAATTTCATCATAAATAAAATAAAACCATGTAAATAATTGGGACATTATATATGAAACATATCCATATTAAAGAATGTCATCTTAGATGGAAAATAGTTTTGATAAAACATTTGAAATTAATTCTTGAGAAAAATATACTTTCTTCTTCAAAATCATTTTTTTTTCTGAAAATGCTATTCAATTTTAAAAGAAAATAAGTTTGTTGAAAATAATCATCAAATATTGTAGAGTAAGCTTTATGGAAATAAGTCATTATAAAACTGTAAAAATCCGTTCATTCCATATAAGTTAAAAAAACATTCTCCACGTACTTTTTCCAAAAAAGTGAAAAAGTACGTCATATGGTAAAAAAAGAAATATATCTTTAATACCATGTGGAAAAAGTCAAAAAAGGGTAAAAATGACTTTAGGCATACATAGAAGAATATTAAACATTATATAAAAACATTTTGAGAAAACATGGACATGGATGATAAACATAACCCCAGTAAATACTTAATAATAAACAATCTTATATAAGAACGATATTGGAATAATTCTCTTTTACATTAGGTTTGATATGATTTGTAAATATCCAAACCTCATGTATAATGATTTAAATAATGTCATTAACTTATTCTAGAATCATATTAATTGTTATGATATCATATATGGTCATATTCTTATCTTCTTATTAGTAATATTTCATTTCTCCTTGTTATTCGGGTGTTCATTGCTTTATGTTCATACGCGTGTGTTGTCGAATAAATTCTTATTCATCATTTTAGGTTATAGATACATCATTTAAAGAATGGTATCAGTGTGATATATATCATATTTATTCATTTAATTCATTTATATAATCATTATTCAATTCAGATCATGTAGAACGAGTCGCATCACATTGTGGAGACGGTAGGTCGTACGTACGCACGAGTGATGATATCATTCCCATGATTGTGGAATTATATTAATGTGTATAGTGTATAATATTTCAGAATAAATATCACTTTAAAATAATAATATATATTTATTTCTTCCATCCTTATACCCATTCAAGTATGTTAGGGACGAAATAAAAGATTACACCACGGTGTGAAGACGATAAGTCGTATGTACGCACGCGTGGTGATTTAATTTTTTTCATAGGATTGATAGAAGATAGAATATGGTTGTTTAATATTCATAATAACAAATCAGTATAAAATTGATACTGTATTTATTAATTGATAATGAAACAACTCATATAAAGGAAGTAGGAGAAGAAATAAGTTTCAAAGAATTGGTAAAGGATATTACCTCTTCTTCGACGCGCCTCCTCTTAACTTTATATTATGGCACTATAGTTGGTCATTGAAGAAGTACAAGACCTATAGTAGGTTTATAGGGAAGTGGATAAATGAAATGGATAGGTTTTGGCTGAGCATGATGGCTCAAAATGTTGTGAAGAGGAGAGGGAAGAGGTACCCTTTTATAAGGGATGAGAGGGGAACTTTTGGAAACCTCAAAAATATTAATTTATAATAAATTAAAACCCCACTTAAAAACTTCAAAAAATGACTCAATTCAAAGATGAGATGATATAGGTTTTTAATATAATTAACCAATAAAAATTTAGATATGTTGGGAATTTAATTTAAACCTTATAAACATGATTTATCTATTTTATTTTATTTGGGATAATAATATTCTAAAATTTAAATTATTATAAATACTTTATTATGTGTTGTTAATTTTCCATAATGGGATAATTTATGACATTTTAGACCATATAAATTTCAATTTATAATTTTTAAATATCTTTGTTATTTTTAAACAATTTAATAATATGTAATTTTTATAAAATATCAAGAGAGTCAATTTTGACATTATTTATTTATTTGAATTTAAATAAAATCCACATAGAGGATATATTTGAACTAAATATTTAATAGATTAATAAAATTTCATATTCATGTATAAAATTTTTGTAGAACATTAATTAGTTTATATAATATTTATTTTAATATTTTTAAAACCATTTATTAATTATTTCTCTTTATAAAATAATTACTACAACATTTTTTTATGATTATTTAATATATTGATTTTTTCATAAAAAATAAAAATAAAATACCATGATAAATATATATCTAATATACTTCGTAATAATACTTTTAGTTGACTTTATCTTTTAAAACAACCAACATTTAAAATGTTATCTTTATTAAATTATGAAGGTGACAAGTTTGACATCATTTAAAATAAAATAATATAAATGTCATAATCTGTTTTATAAGGCTACAAATGGACCAAAATTATACCCTTGGATTCTTAGGGTATATATATAATCTACCAATAAAGTTGGGTCTAGTTTATGGTCCTTTTAATTTGTATTATTATTTCAATAAAAACTATATTATTGATTTTTCACTAAATAAATAATTTCTTCATCGTTAATGTTTAAGTTATTAAGGTAATTATATTTCTATTAAAAATCACAAATAAATTACCAAGATGAAGAAAAATATTTTATCTTTTAAATAAGTATTTATAATTGAATTTATATTCTATATAACCTTATATTAAAAATATTTTAATTATTAAAGATTGAGTGAGGCATATTTCACTTTCTTTAAATAAAATAAATTAAAGGTCTTAATAACATCCATGTGGGTTCCAAAAGATTCCATTTCGACCTTAATAATCTTTAGAGAGAAATATAATCAACTAATGATATCAAAAAAAGTGTTAGAGTAATTTTATAATATTATTTTTACCTTTCATTACATGATTTACCTATAACTGTGGTAAATAAAATTTGTTGTAGTTACTATTCATAATGCCTAAAAATAAAAAGTAGCCTATTTACATAATTTGGACCTACTTATTCCAAATATGGAATCGATTTTTCCAAATTCAAAACACATAATTTATATTATTTAATTTAAAATTAATCCCGCTGTTGAGAAAACGAGTTTTAAAAGTTAAAACATTGCAAAAGATTCAAATGTTTTTACCTATGAATTTTATGTAAAATTAATGATAATGACTTACATTATATTAAATGGTAAAAATATATTCTATTTTTTACTTTAAAACCATTAAATATTATAATTTAACCCTATAAATTATCATGGTGAAAAAAGTCCTTTATTAATTAAAATATAGCACATTTTTACTATTCGCCAAAATATGAAAGTTAACCGAAAAATATTAAAAATTTATCCAAAGTAAAATTTTTATATACCTATTGCAATGAATAAGTTTCACAAATACAATAACGGGCGAGGGAAGTATCCCCTTATATCAGCGCTAAGAAAAACCTCTGATAAAGGTTACCCTTTATTAGCGCTAAATTTTTTGTGCTAATACAGCATAACCTTTATCAGATCTAAACAAGCGCTGATACAACGACCCTTTATCAGTGCTAGAAAAGAACTGATAAAGAATGCCGGTATCAGCGCTAAAATTTTAGCACTGATACAGGAAGGATTTATCAGCACTTTTGTAGCACTGATAAAACCTTAGTCTATTTTATTATAAAGTTGGTCGCATAGATCCCTCGTTTTATCGTGACCTAAATCTCTCATGGTACTGGAACCCTGTGACTCCCCTCTGTTGCCCACTGAGTTCGCGTTGCCGAACCTCCGCCGCCCTCGCTTCTCATTACCGGACCTCTGCCGCCCAATAAGTTCACATTTTCAGATCTCTGCCGCACTCGAGCTTTGGGTTTCCAAACCTCCACCACCCACTGATTTCGCATTGTCGGACCTCTTCTGCCCTCGCTTCTCATTATTGGACCTCCTTCGCCCACGAGCTTCAGTTTTTCGAACCTCTGCGGCCTGCAACGCCCTCGAGATTTGGTTTGACGGTCCTCCCTTTAAGTCATGTTGTCCAAATTAGTTTTTAATATTGTTCTCTTCTCCCATCACACATAACCATATGTTGATTTTTCATGATAGATTTAATGTATATTTGAGATTGTGATGGTTTTAGGATACATGATTCATCCTTTTCTGGAAACCTATGGATGTTTTAGGCTATTTTCATTTAAAATCCCTTATGTTTCCATCCATTATTGTCTTCATTGGGTGGGTGTTTGAGACCATTAAAGTGGTTATTGTTCCTTATTTTCCTCTGATTCACATCTTCTTGATTAGAGCTCAATATTGATGTGTTGGGTGGTCAATCTTTTAAGAGATTAATTTGCTATCTTTGCGAAAAAAACATTTTATGTGATCTATTTATGGTTGGACATAGATAGGCTTTTGGTGTGTACTCAAATGACTATGATTATGAAGTCTCTTGATAGACCAGTCACTGGGAGGTGTTGGTGTCTACTTCAATGAGACCATCGATGGGTGACAATCTATAGTGGGAAGTCAAGGTTTCGATTGAGTACTTGATCAAGGAATAAATCTTTTTTAGTTTCATACTTTCTTGTTATTGGTTGAACCATTTATGGATATTGATTATGTTATTTCATTTGAATTCATTGGTATGTTTTGGGTGTACCTTTCCTTAGGTTTCTAATTATGCTCTTAGTGGTTCTTCATGGTTAGTTGTTGTAGTCTCTTATTTGGGTGAAGGGATGTGTTCTTAGTATATTTTCATCTTATGTCCCACCATTTTAGTGAAAATTTAAATGGTTGGGTGACCTATTCTAGGTATCTGGACATTATTCAGATTTTCTCTCTTCTTAGTGATTTAGACATGTCATTTAGAGATATATAATGTTCTTTGAGGATATACATTAAGGGTTATTGGGAATATTGGTTATCTGTTTATTTTAATTTTTTCGTAGTGGTCCTCTATTCAGTGAATCTTCCTATATTTTGTGAATTTTCCACACAATAATTATTGTGTGGAATTTATTTTTGTCTCATCCTTTTATATCCTTTGTACTAGAATATTTACTCAGATTAAAATCAGAACAATGGGGAGAATTGTAAAATCTCAGTATCTCTTTCATTAAAGCAATGCTCTTTGAGTTTTTTTGGGTTTCTTGAGGGGTCATAGGATGTCCCAGACTTTCATAAAAGGTGTGGATGTGAACATGTTGGTTGAAAAGCATCATGTGGTCCACCGAATGGCCAGTGAGGGTAATTGCCTAGGAAATGACATTCATAATGGATAAAAAAAATCTATATCCATCAGCTAACTGGTGGGTCTGTAGTGACTAGCCATTGGGATAACCTATGGTTATAACATTTATACTATAACCACTATCTAGATGGTGAGGGCCACTATCTATCTAGTGGTGTCGTTGTATATGAGAAAGCATCGAGGTATTAGGGTAATTGCACCCCGATACCCCCATTTATTAATTTTATCTTATCCCTCAAGTTTAACTCAACCCACTCAAGCCTTGGGAGCCCCTTTGGATATTTTGGCTCTTCTATCCTCATCACTTGGTGGATTGAAGTTTCATTCGAAATGGTCATCCTCTTTTGGTATTTATTTCCTTTCTAGAACTTCAATATCTCTCCATCACTTGATTTTATGTTCCTGGGGGCTATGGATGACTTGGTATTTACTAGAACTATAAATTTTATTGGGAATTATGGTTATAGTATCTATTTTGTTTTTTATTTAGATCCATGTTATTCACAAAAATAAGTTATAGTATAGAAACACCCACTTTGATTCAATGTTCTTCATTTGAGTAAACTCATTCAGATTCATTGTGTTTTGATCCCAAATATCCCATGTGGGTGTTTCTATACTATAACTTCTTTTTGGGATTCATGTGTTTCATGAATTCATATTTTATCAATTTGAAGTTTGTTAGACATGTTTTGATCATTTTGAAGCACAAAATAACCGTATTAATGAAAATAATTTATGGAATGGATGGTATCTTTTTTTGAATTAACATTTTTCATTTAAATAAATTAGGTTTCCTTCTACCATTGGTGGATTTGATATTATAAATAAAAAAGTTGTTTAAAATAAAGATAAGTTTATTATTTAAATAAAATTCCAAATGGTTTGGAATGTGTTATTTTATTGAATTTTTTTGGAATGATTTCCAAAATAAATTAAAATTTCTTGTTTTTAAATGGTTTATGGTATTGGTATTTTAATAAATTGAGGGTGATTGATTGTCCTTTTGAACAAAATACCTTCGATCCCGGCCACCGTCCATTGTTTGTTGGGGTGACTTTAATGTCATTTCCAACCCAAAGGAAAGGAAAGGTAGAAGCCCATTCCAGAGGAAGGCCATCATTGAGTTTGTTCAGTTCATGGCTGGGAAGGGCCTCATTGATCTCAGCTTCTCAGGTGACAGTTTCACCTAGTGCAACAACTCAGGGGTCATCACCACTTGTGTAGTCTATTGGATAGGTTTCAAGCCAACATGAAAGCCACTAACCTATTCTCAAATACCATGTTTTCAATCTTTCTATTACATACAAATAATTAGATATTTTCTTATATGAGACAGTCAAAGGAATCATCTACTCCTTTAGCGGATATAGACCTATTATCGACTGCTTTTAATCAGCCAGAAAATTAAGGTTGTGTTAGAGGTGCAGGGTTTGGGGTGACACCTCGAGTATATTTTGAGAAGAAAAAAAGGACAATAGAGATAAAAAATTAGAACAAATGAGCGAAAAAATATAAACCCTTGAAGAATTATTGCAATGTCAGGTTGAGTTGCTAGAAACTTTTATGGGTGGGAAGTAAAGAGAAGACACAAAACAGGAAAAACCAGTGTGTGAACATCCCACCCTACCCCCCACCATCTTTGAGGCGAGCCATTCACCTCAAAGAACTGTCTTAGCCATGGTATTCAATATTCTAATAATTGTTCCCATGAAATGTGAATCAGACAAACACTGATAATTTTTCTGTACTGATCTTCTACAGGGTGATAATGATTGTGATTTATATCTGTCAACACCCACCTATCACCTTGTAGCGAGGGTTACAGTGTTTAATATCCCAGATGCCACACTACATAATATACCACTTCCGAAAGATCATCTGAAAGTAACGATTGCTGTAGCTCATGAGCCAAATGACGAGCTACCTATTCCTCTTGAGGACAATGATATTCATATAGTCAAAAAGGATATTGTTACATTCATTTCATAGTTGTCACAACTTGTAAGAGTACATGCGGACAAAGAGGTATTTATTTCCTTTTTTTCAAGCTAAACCCTTAACAATTAATGAAAAAAGGGTCTGAACCAATGATTGTTGTTATAGACGAAGAAAGGGAAGGGGTGAAAAACGTCGTCTCAAAACCATCTAAAGGATCGACCAACCGATCCCAAGGATATACTGAAATCACAATAACACCACCTTTTCTCTAGCCACATTTACTAGCTTTGAAGACTCATGTGGAGACGAAGCTAAAAGATGGTTATAGTCATATAGTGGATTTCGAAGAGAATACATACGGAGAGGAAAGTCAAGATTTCATTGCTACTAAAAATGTAACTGAGATCCTTGAGAACGGTTGGCTAGGAGTCACAGTTGTAAATGTATATATGAGGTATTTTTCCATGAATTGATTTTCTAAAAGCTGATCTAATGTGAAAATTATGACTAAATGAATTTTATATTGTTGATAGATTCATTTATGAAAAATAATTGAAGGAATTTTCCCATGATCCAAGATTTGTAATCGTTAGTCCTCATATCACATCAACACACCTAAAGAAAATAGAGCCATCAAAAAGGGATCCAATAGTGAACAACTTTATGAAAACATTTGAAAGCAAGATTACAGATGCCAGACTTTTCCTAATACCAACCATGCAGGGGTAATACTCTACCATTAAATAATATCAATTATATTTTCACTTAATTTATTACTTATTCCTTTTGTGATTTTATGAAACATTGATTGCTAATTACGGTGAACTTAGATACTCCAAATATTTATTTTCTGGATTTAAATCAATGATATCCATCAAACTGACCACACATGACGGAGTTTGTGAATCTGAAAGACACAACATCTTACGTTTTAGGTCTAAACATCAAGTAATATAATTTATATTATCTTTTACTTAGGATTATATTATGATAGGGCGGTGTATCATTGTCGTTTAAAAAATGGAATGAGGACAGGGACTAAGCATAAGGAGGCGAGCAAGTACTACCTCTGGACAAATATCGGGGTATATATAATAAAATTTCACTATCCAAACACAACTCAACACAAGTTACTTATTCTCCTAATGATCAATTTTTTTTGAAGTGTCCAAAACAAACAAATGATAATGATTGTGGTTATTATGTTTGTAAATATATTAAATATATTGTTTTAATCAACAAACTAGCATCCCTAAAGAGGTATTTTCAAAAACAAATACTTGTTCGTTTAAGTTATTTATTAATTTTTTATTTTTATATTTTGCAGTACTACTCTGACTTTTGGAAATCCTCATACTCACAATACGATATAGATGTGTTCAAAAATGATTGGTCCACATACCTGATGGAAGATTGTACACAAATACAATGAAGATCTGACTTGGGGACATGTACAATTGGTGGTCATTTTTGAGAGGGGTTAAGGGGATCAAAAGAAGAAACATTGTTGTATGTAAATGTTCATAGGAAAAATTTAATTGTTATTAAATAAATAATCCTTTCTCCAATGAGTCATTTTCCCATTTTCACAAATGATATGCACCAGCAACATGAAATAATGATGAACCACTCAAAGGGTCTCTATTTTGTTTAAAATGCACATGATTTTAAGTGAAAATAACAACTGACCTATGGAAATTAGACCAAACACATTCATATTGTGTGGATCATTTAGGATAACGATCCACGGGTACTTTGTGACATATAAGAGTCATTCCCGCTTCAATCTGAGGCACGGTGTGGCCGGTACCACTCAAAGGGTTTCTTTTTGTTTAAAATGGACACAATTTTAATTGAAAACAACAACTGGCCTATGAAAATCTGACCAAACGCATTCAGATTTCCTTTATCATTTATTAAAATTATTCATGGGTCCTTGGTGACGTGTACAAGTCATCCCCGCCTCAATCCAAGGCACGGTGTGGCCGATACCACTCAAAGGGTCTCTCTTTTGTTTAAAATGAACATGATTTTAAGTGAAAACAACAACTAACCTACAGAAATCCTACCAAACGCATTTGGATTGCCTTGATATTTTATGATAACGATCCAAGGGTCCTTGGTGATGTGTAAGAGTTAACCCCGCCACAATCCAAGCCATGGTGTGGCCGGTACCACTCAAATAGTCTCTATTTTGTTTAAAATTGACACGATTTTAAGTGAAAACAACTACTGACATATGTAAATTCAACCAAACGCATTGAAATTGTGATTATCCTTTAAGATAATGATCCAAGGTTGCTTTTGTGACATATAAGAGGCATCCTTTCCTCAATCTGAGGCACGGTGTAGCCGGTACCACTCAAAGGGTCTCTCTTTTGTTTAAAATGGACACGATATTAAGTGAAAACAACAACTGACCTATGAAAATCTGACCAAAAACATTTGGATTGCCTTGATCTATTACGAGAATGATCAATGGGTCCTTTTTGATATGTAAGAGTTTTTATTGACTCAATCTGAGGCACAATGTGTCCGATACAACTCATTTGGTCTCTCTTTTGTTTAAAATGGACACGATTTTAAGTGAAAACAACAACTTACCTACGGAACTCTGACCAAATGCATTCAGATTGACTTGATCCTTTAGGAGAATGATCCACCAGTGCTTTTTGATGTGTACGAGTCATCCCCGCCTCAATCCAAGGCACGGAGTGGCCGCTATCACTCAAAGGGTCTATCTTTTGTTTAAAATGGAAACAATTTTAATTTAAAACAACAACTGGCCTATGCAATTCTGAAAAAACGCATTTGGATTGCATTGATATTTTATAATAATGATCCACAGGTCCTTGGTGATCTTTATGAGTCATCCCTGCCTCAATATGAGGCACGGTGTGGCCGGTACCACTCAAAGGGTCTCTCTTTTGTTTAAAATGGACACGATTTTAAGTGAAAACAACAACTGACCTACAAAAATCCGACCAAACACATTTGGATATACTTTATCCATTAGGATAACTATACATGGGTCCTTTTTAATGTGTATGATTCATCCTCGCCTCAATCCGAGACACGGTGTGGCCGGTACCACTCAAAGGGTCCCTCTTTTGTTTAAAATGGACACGATTTTATTTGAAAACAACAACTGACCTATGAAAATGTGACCAAATGAATTCTGATTGTGTTTATCCTTTAAGGGAAAAATCTAGGCCTCCTTTGTGACATGAATTAGTCATCCTTTCCTCTATTTGGGGCACAGTGTGGCCAGTACCACTCAAAGGGTCTGTCTTTTGTTTAAAATGGACACAATTTCAAGTGAAAACAACAACTGAACAAATGCATTTGTATTGCCTTGATCATTTATGATAACAATCCTAGGGTTATTGGTGATGTGTAAGAGTTATCCTTGCCTCAATCCCAGGCACGTTGAGGCTGGTACCACTCAAAGGGTCTCCCATTTGTTTAAAATGGACAAAATTTTAATTGAAAACAACAACTGACCTATGGAAATTTGACCAAACACATTAGTATTGACTTTATCTTTTATTAGAATGATCCAAGATTCTTTGGTGATGTGTACAAGTCCTCACTTCCTCAATCTGAGGCACGGTGTGGGAAGTACCACTCAAAGGGTCTCTATTTTGTTTAAAATGGACACGATTTTAAGTGAAAAAAACAACTGACGCACAAATATCCAACCAAACGCATTCGGATTGTCTTCATCTATTCATATAATGATCCATGGGTCCTTTTTGATGAGTAAGAGTCAACCCCATCTCAATTAAATGCACGGTGTGGCCTCTAGAACTCAAAGGGTCTCTCTTTTTTTTAAAATGAAAACAATTTTAATTGAAAACAACAACTGACCTATCGAAATCTGACCAAACGCATTGGTATTGCCTTGATCCGTTATAAAAACAATCCAAGGTTACTTGGGGACGTGTATGAGTCATCCTCGCCTCAATTAGAGGAACAGTGGGGCCGATACCACTCAAAGGGTCTCTATTTTGTTTAAAATAGACATGATTTTAACTGAAAACAACAACTGACCAACGAAAATTCGACCAAATGCATTCTGATTGTGTTGATCCATTAAAAGAACGATCCAAGGGTCCTTTTCGATGTTTACGAGCCATCCCCGCCTCAATCTGAGGCATGGTGTGTCCGCTATCACTCAAGGGGTCTCTCTTTTTTTTAAAATGGACACAATTTTAATTGAAAACAAAAACTGACCTATGAAAATCTGACCAACCACATTCTGATTGCCTTGAAAATTTTATGTGAATGATCCCAGGGTCCTTGGTGATGTGTATGAGTCATCCCTGCCTCAATCCAAGTCATGGTGTGGTCGGTACCACTCAAAGGGTCTCTCTTTTGTTTAAAATAGACACAATTTTAATTTAAAACATCAACTGACCTACGGAAATCTAACCAAACGCATTAGGATTGCCTTTATCTTTTATGAGAAAGATCCAAGGGTACTTGGTGACGTGTAAGGGTCATCCCCACCTCAATCCGATGCACAGTATGGCTGGTACCACTAAAAGGGTCTCTATGCTGTTTAAAATAGACACGGTTTTAAATGAAAACAAAAACTGACGTACGAAAATCTGACCAAATGAATTTGGGATGTTTAAATACTTTAGGAGAATGATCCACAAGTCCTTTTTGATGTGTATGAGTCAACCTTTCCTCAATATATGGCATGGTGTGGCTGATAGCACTCAAAGGGTCTCTCTTTTGTTTAAAATGGACTAAATTTTAATTGAAAACAACAACTGACCTATGAAAATCCAACCAAATGCATTTTGATTTCCTTGATATTTTATAGGAACAATTAAAGGTTCCTTGGTGACGTGTACATGTCAACCCCACCTTAATCTGAGTCAGAGTGTGGCTTCTACCACTCAAAGGGTCTCTATTTTGTTTAAAATGGACACAATTTTAAGTGAAAACAACAACTAACCTACAGAAATTTGACCAAATGCATTCAGATTGTGTTTATCTTTTAGGATAATGATCCAATAGTCCTTTTTGATGTTTATGAGTCATCCCCACCTCAATTCGAGGCACGGTGTTGCTACTATCACTCAAAGGGTCTCTCTTTTGTTTAAAATGGACTCAATTTTAATTGAAAAAAACTGTCCTACTAAAATCTGACCAAACACATTTGTATTGTCTTGATCCTTTAGGAGAATGATACAAGGTTACTTTATGACGTGTAAGAGTCAACCCCGCCTCAATTCAAGTCACGGTGTGGCCACTATCACTCAAAGGGTCTCTCTTTTGTTTATAATGGACACAATTTTAATTGAAAACAACATCTAGCCTATGAAAATCCAACCAAATGCATTCGGATTGCCTTAAAATTTTATGTGAACGATACAAGGGTCCTTGGTGATGTGTAAGAGTCATCCCCACCTCAATCCGAGGCATGGTGTGGCCGGTACAACTCAAAGGGTCTCTATTCTGTTTAAAATGGACATTATTTTAAGTAAAAACCACAACTGATGTACGAAAATACGACCAATCGCATTAGGATTGTATTTATCTTTTAGGAGAATGATACACGGGTCCTTTTTGATGTTTACGAGTTAACTCTACCTCAATCAGAAGCACGTTGTGGCCGCTAGCACCCAAATGGTCTCTCTTTTTTTTTAAAATGGATATAATTTTAATTGAACACAACAACTGGCCTGTGAAAATCTGACCAAACGCATTCAGATTGCCTTGATCATTTATAAGAACAATCCAAGGGTCCATGGTGACATGTACGAGTCAACCCCGCTTTAATCCGAGGAACGGTGTGGCCGGTACGACTCAAAGAGTCTCTATTTTGTTTAAAATGGCCACGATTTTAAGTGAAAACAATAACTGACCAACGTAAATTCGACCAAACGCATTAGGATTGTGTTGATCCTTTAGGATAATGATCCACTAGTCCTTTGTGATGTGTACGAGTCATCCCTTCAACAATCCGAGGAATAGTGTGGCTGCTATCACTCAAAGGGTCTCTCTTTTTTTTAAATGGACACAATTTTAATTGAAAACAACTGACTTGTGAAAATCCAATCATACGCAGTTGGATTGTCTTAATGCTTTAGGATAATGATCCACGGGTCCTTTTTGACGTTTACAATTCAACCTTTCCTCAATCCGAGGCACGGTGTGGCCGCTAGCACTTAAAGGGTCTCTCTTTTGTTTAAAATGGACAAAATTTTAATTGAAAACAACAACTGACCTATGAAAATCCGACCAAACGCATTCTTGTTTTCCCCCTTTTCCCCTTGGTTCCATTGAAGTGTTTAATAAAATTTAGTGTCTAAGTGACCAATTGAAACACTCACAATCTCCATGGGATGCATTGAGGATAACCTGACCATTTTAGGTCCACCCATGGGGTGCGTCGGCAAACCCGGACCGAGAGTATGGCAGGGTTAAGTGGTGGGTTTCCAATTAAGAATGTGAAACCCATGTAGAATATATCTTAATGATTTATTAAGTTATAAATAAAATAAAGATAAATATTCCTAGGGAGATAATGTCATAATGTGGTGTGGGAATGACATGTAAATTAGTAATTGGGTTGAATGAGATTATATCGATTGTTTCATGAATTTGGTTAGAAATTCCTAAGGGGATTAGGGAATGTTAAATGGTGAGCATGAAATTGGGGAATGAATGGGAAATGGGGAATGTGGTAATGGGTTGTAATAAAGTAATTGATGAAATTGTGGAATGAGTTAATACATGATAATTAGGTGGTACACCTAAATTATTGAATGTTATAAAGGGATTAAGGTATGTGATATGAGAAATGTATTTGAAATGCATAAGTGGGTAAATGCTTGTGAAATGATAAATATGCTAAATGGGTTAATGAATGGTCCATGATGAATTTTTCTAAGTCATAGGGGATTGTTGAATATACCTAATGGGTTAAGGCATGAAAATGAGAATTTGGCTAAATGGATATGAATTGTAAACAGTAAATGTATTATTGGGTTATGGAATAGTATTAATTCCCATGTTGTTGTTATGGGTATACTTGCTTTAATTAGCTTATTGAGATTCTGATTTATTTTAGGTGTTCGGGTGTGCTGCTGCAGATTTTTTCATAGCATCAAACATTGCATTTATCAGCGCTTTTTTAGTGCTGATAAATGGTGCTTTTATCAGGGCTAAAAAAGAGCGGATAAACGACACCTTTATCAGTGCTAAAGAAGTTCTGATAAAGGATCAGTTTATCAGCACTAAAGGAGTGCTGATAAAGTACCCCTTTATCAGCACTCAGTAAGCGCTGATAAAGGGTACCCCCTTTATCAGCGCCAAGATTTACAGCGCTTTTTTAGCGTTATTAAAGCCCGTTTTTAGCACTATTAAAGCCTGTTTTTGTTTTAGTGTTTATTTTTTAAAATTGAACTCATAAACGTGTCAAAAAAGATTTAAAGTGGGTGTGCCATCAGAAGGCGGAAAAACTATATTTTTGTAAAAATATTTCCTTTATACCAAAAAATGATTTTGTTCTTATAACTTGTTCTAGAAAACGATTAAGATGAATTATAATGGTATAAAATTAAAAATCCAGTTAATACTATTCATAACGGTTAATTCATATTATTATTATATCATTATATTGTTGTTTAGTGAAACTGTATATTGCGTACAACACACGTTGTTGAGGAAGGTCACTCTTGCGTGCAAAACAAGCCAAGAATAGTGTTTGCATATACTACAAGCTAATACGGTGTTGCGTATAGTGCAAGCTAATCTTGGTGTAGCATACAACACAAGACATCAAATAAATTAAAAAGAATACTTATCATAAAATCTTGGGGTGTTACATTCTACCCCCATAAAATGATTTTTGCCTTCGAAATTCATCAGGGTTATAAATCGTTTACTACTTGAATGTTTTATTCATAGAATCCCACATCATAAAAAGTAACACTAAAACTTCATTTAAAAAAAGAATGTTAGAAACATAATGGATACCCAAAGTAACTCATCACTGGGTTTCCACATAGGAGGACATAGCTGAAAACATGGATAAGGAAGAGTAATCTTACCATCATGTTTTCATGAAGAGTGGTAGAGAACATGGCTATGAAAAGGACAATAATCACAATGTCGTAAATTTGTGATGATATAATGTACCATCTGATTCCTCAGATATGAGAGTACTATGAAAAAAAATTTGGTTTTCAAGATCATTTCCCTAAAGATGATGAATTTTTACATAAGTAGAAATACTTACATGATTTTATTGTAATATCATCATTGGTCATTCCTTGAACAATTTCCACTTAATCTCTTATTTAAAGAGATGAATTTGAATTTGTCCTTCTTGAAGTATTATCAGATAATGCGATAGAATGATAGGTCATTCCCTCTGTCTCAAACATAAGGTTAGAAAAAGTTATTAAATATACATACGTCCATCTATGGTGAGATTAATCGTATATGGTTCCAAAAATGGACTTATACTTCATCTATCATAACTATTAATAAAATAAAACTAGTTTCTACAAACCAGGGACTTCTTGTAGGCTAGTGGTAGGCGATAAAGGCATGTCGCACTTCAGTTGTGAGTTTGATTCCCACAACCTGGTCTGATGCTACGGGTTGTCATCCGTTCTGCAGGTTGTCCTTTTTCATAAACTATACCATTATAACATTCTAGAAAAAAAATTTATCCTTAAACAATACTATCTGATGTCCAACATAATCCATTCCAACCATTAGGCTTATCGAAAATACTTTTTCCCAATCTCATAGTTTAAAGAAAACGATTACTAGAAATTTCATCTACCGAGCATGTGAATACCATCATTTATCCCCCATATATCATACAATATATCTTTTTGGTCACATTACAAACATGTGAATACCTTAATCATGTATTCTTTTGAAACATGAGTTACCAAAGAAGATTTGTGAAAACATGAATGCTTTCAAAAGTTAACTCTTTCCAGATACCAAAATCCCAAAAATTCTATATACTCAAACCATGATATCACTTTGTCCTTATATCAGTCATGAGCTCATTAATAATATCAAAAATATTTTTTTCCCTTTATCCCTTCATTATGCACATATCATCTACTTTACAAAAATATTTCAATCACTTTTCATGGTTACCAGTACCATATAATTATTGAAAACCATAATTAATCAATACATAGATATTACAATATTCCATAATACTATAAATGAGATTCCATGATACAAATTTGAAATCCCATTACATAAACACTTAATCATTCGACAACATCACTGTCATACTCAACATCAAAAATTGTGATTGCATGTCACTTCACTTTTTAATTTTCCTTAAGAGGTTTCTCAGGTCAATCATCATTAACCCATGGATTAGGGAATTGATTATCATAATTCCCCATTTATTTGCACTTGTAGAATTGAAGTGTTAGTGGTAGATTCTTTGTAGTCTCTTCTTTTTTTCACGTCATTATAAACCATTTTCCCATTAATTCGGCACTCATCTTCTCAATGAACTTCTTTTCCACACTTGATACATATTCTATTTCCATTTAGATAATCTCCACCATGCTTTTTCAACACTTTAAGCATCATGAAACATTCACCTTCTCTTCACCATTGTTCAGAGATTTTTCCTTGAACTCCATCTTTAGTTTCTTGTCAAAACCATGAGATGGATATGTAACACCAACTTCAAGATCAACATTGATAGCACAACACACAATTTATTCCTAGCTACTAAAGTCTCTTATAGATAATTCCCTTAGGAGACTTTGTTTTAAGCCAGTGAAGAATCGATCAACTTTACTTTCAGGTTGGATGATAAAGCCAAATGCATACTTTGTAAGCCTTGTAAAATTCACTTTGTATATACCAACAGATTCATCATCCTTTATCATAATATCAAAGAATTACTTTTCCTTCTTTTTTCGAAGAATACAAGGGAAGTACGTATTTAAAAATAAGTTATTGAACTCATACCATTCCATGGATTCAATTTCATCTTGGGGAATTGTATTCTTAATTAGAGTCCACCACTGGTCTACTTCACCTTCTAAATGGTAAATAGCCAAAATGACTTTTTCATGGTCTGAGCAGCGAATTATGGAAAATATCTTTTCAATGGTACTGATCCATTTTTCATCAATAAGTGGATTAAGAGACCCATTGAAAGAAGGTATACATTGCCTCATGAAGGACTCAATATAATATTGTTCCCATCCCTGCTCATTTAGAAGTACAGAATGATTCATTGCTTCTGTAAGTATATCAATAATATTTTTCACTCCATCTCCCATCACATTGGTTTTTTCAGGAGGAAAATCATTGTATTGTCCATTACATTGATCCAAACGGTTCCTTTAGGTTCCATTCATCATATAGAAACCACAAATAATAGTGTGGGAGGAAAAATCATGGTAGGAAAACAACATAATAAAGGGGGACTACCTTCAATATCTGACATCATAGGTTTAATTATATGATTGTTACATTAATTATAGGACTATAACCGATACTTATACTTAACCTTAGAGACATCCTTCAACATACCTTAGAAATATATCTAGGGATCTAACTAATGTTTTTGCAGCCTATTTTCCAAAGGTTAACTAAACCATTGCTCTCATACCAACTACAACCGTCTGAAATATTTTCTAGTGAACTAGAATTGATACCTATCAGAGAAATACATGGGCGGATCCACCCCCCAGGTGGGACACACCACCATCCTTAGTGGCATCCATTTCCTCATGATTCCCTTGGGCAGAGATCCACGCTTCGTCCAATGCTCACATGTGAGAGTTCCCAAGGAACGGATTCATTCCTACCTCATTTTCTCTAATACCAACTATAACTACCCAATGAATGATGTACATGGACATTACATTTATTTCTATAAATACTTAATACATAACAAAAATATGTGCTGAAAGACCATATTAGTTTAGTGTCTTTGGAAACTCAGAACATAATCTTCTAATCATAGTGAACGATCTTCAACATCTCCCTTAAAGATAATCCCCTTAGGTTTTATTACATAAAACCTTGATTTATATCATAGGGAAAAGAAAAAATAAAAATGGTGAGCCCAAATTCTTTGTAAGGTTAAACATAGAGAACATAAAAACAATCCATAATCATTTGAACGTAAAAACAGGAACATAAAACAACAAAATCTTGAGCAATGACAAAAATCTTGGTAGTACATAAGGAATAGATCATAAAGGAAAATTAATCATGATAAAATTGCATGGGAATAGAACATGTAATTGTGTAAAACCATTATTAATAGGAAATGATTTCCATATTAGCTAAGGAATTGCTGCCAAGACAATCATAGTGGACAAAGTCCATTACTGAACTGGGTTTACTTGTTGTTCATGCGCTGTATTATAGAAAAAGATTCACTTTCCATTCCAGCCATGTCTATATCATGAGATATAATTCTTTACCTAGTGAATTGGAGGGATATATAGGTCCCACCCATCTCATAATGAAATCATTCTTTCGTGTGCCACAAAATAAACCTAAATCATTCATCATAACCTAAGGAATAAAATGGGTTTTCTATACATCATCCAATCATAAAATAATACATGTAAAATAATGGATATAATTTCATAATAAACAATATAAAACCATGTAAATAATTCGGACATTATGAATGAAACATATCCATGTTAAAGAATGTCATCTTAGATGGAAAATAGTTTTGATAAAACACTTGAAATGAATTTTTGAGGAAAATATCATTTCTTCTTCAAAATCATTATCTTTTCTCAAAATGCCGTAAAATTTAAAAAGAAAATAATTTCGTTGAAAATAATCATTAAATATTTTAGGGGAAGATTCATGGAAATAAGTCATTATGAAACTGTAAAAATTCGTTCTTTTCATATAAGCTAAAAAGACATTGTCCTTGTACTTTTTCCGAAAAAGTAAAAAAGTACCTCGTATGGTAAACAAAATTAAGATTCCTTCCATACCATGTGGTAAAAGTCAAAAAATCATAAAAATTACATTAAACATACATGTAAGAATAGTAAAAATTTTATAAAAACATTTTGAGAAAACATGGACGTGGATAATAAACATAACCGCAATTAATACTTACGAATAAACAATCTCAGATAAGAACAAGATTGGAATAATTATCACTTACCATAGGTCTGATATGCTTTGTACATATCTAAACCTCCTATATAGTGATTTAAACAATGTCTTTGAATTATTACAGAATCATATTCATTGTTATGATATCATATATGGTCATATTATTATCTTCTTATTATTAATATTTCATTCTTACTTGTTATTCGGGTGTTCATTTCATCATGTTCCTATGCGTATTTTGTCGAATAAATTATTATTCCCCTTTTTAGGATTTAGATACATAATTTATATAATGTTATTAGTGTAATATATATCATATTTATTCATTTAATTTATTTATATAATCATTATTCAATGAAGATCATGTAGAATGAGTCGTATCACATCGTGGAGACGGTAGGCCGTACATATGCACAAGCGATGATGTCATTCCCATGATTGTGTAATTGTATTAAATTGTATGGTGTATAATATTTCAGAATCAATATCACTTTACAATAATCATATATAGTTATTTCTTCCATCCTTATACCCATCCATGTATGTTAGTGATGAAATAAAAGATTACATCATGGCGTGGAGACGGTATGTTGCACGTACGCAAGCGTGGTGATTTCAATTTTTCATAGGATGGATAGAAAATAGAATATGGTTGTTTAATATTCATAATAACATATCAGTGTATAAGTTATACTAGAGTTATTATGTAATAATGAAATAACTCAAATAGAGGAAGTAGGAGAAGAAATAAGTTTGAAAGAATTGGTAAATGATATTACCTATTCTTCAACGCGCCTCCTCTTAACCTCCTCTTAGGGCACTAAAGTTAGACTTTGAAGAAAACTTGGACATCTATTAGGTTTCTAGGGAAGTTTAGAAGTGAAATTGAAAGGGTTTGGCTGAGCTTGAAGGTACAAAATGTTGTGAAGAGGAGAGGGACGAGGTTCCCTTTTATAAGGGAGGAGAGGAGCACTTTTGGAAACCTCAAAAATCTTAATTTATAATAAATTCAAAACCCACTTAAAACCCTCAAAAAATGACTCAATTAGAATATGAGGTGAGATGGGGTTTTTATATCATCATCCAATAAAATTTAGGCATGTAGGGAATTTATTTTAATCCTTATCAACTTGATTTATCCATTTAATTTTATTTTTGTTAATAATATTCTAAATTTTAAATTATTATAAAAACTTACTTATGTGTAATTAATTGTCCATAATTGGAAACTTTATGAAATTTATGACCATATAAATTTCAGTTAATAATTTTCAAACATTTTTTGATTTTTAAACAATTTTAATAATATGGAATTTTTATACAATATCAATAGAGTAAATTTCAACACTATTAATTTATTTGACTTTAAATAAAATTAACACAGAGGATATATTTGAACCAAAATATTAAATATATTCCTATCATGTCTTATTAATATATAAAATTTGTGAATCATATTAATTAGTACATATAATATTTATTTTAATATTTTTAAAACAATTTATTTGATATTTCTCTTAATAAAATAATTACTACAACATTTTTGTATGATTATTTAATATATTGTTTTGTTGCATGAAAATTAAAAATAAAATACCATTATGAATATATATCTAATATATTTCATAAGAATACTTTTAGTCGAATTTATCTATTAAAAAAACCAACATTTAAAATGATATCTTTATTAAATTATGAATGTGACAACTTTGACATCATTTAAAATAAATAATATAAATGTCATAATCTGTTTTATAAGGCTCCAAATGGTCCAAAATTATACCCTTGGATGATTAGGGTATATATATACTCAACCAATAATGTTTGGTCAATTTTATGGTTATTTTTAATGTGTATAATTATTTTAATATAAAGTATATTATTGATTTTTCACTAAATAAATAATTTTGTATCGTTAAAGTATAAGCTATTAAAATAATTATATATTTCATAAAATTAGAAAATAAATTACCATGATGAATAAAAATAGTTTATATTTAAAATGGGTGTTTATAATATAATTTATATTCTATATAACCTTATATTAAAAATATTTTAATTGTTAATGTTTGAGTGAGACATATTTAACTTTCTTTAAATAAAATAAATTAAAGGTCTTAATCACATACATGTGGGTTCCAACATATTCCATTTCTACCCTAGTATTATTTAGAAAGAAATATAATCAACTAATGATATCAATACAAGTGTTATAGTAATTATATAATATTATTTTGACCCTCAATTACCTGATTTACCTTTAACTTTGGTAAATAAAATTTACCATAGTTGCTATTCATAATTCCTAAAAATAAAAATTATCCTATTAACATAATTTGTACCTAATAATTCAAAATATGGAATCCATTTTTCCAACTAAAAAAACAGAAGTTTCAGTATTCAATTTAAAATTAATCCCACTGTTGAGAAAACAAGGTTTAAAAGTTAAAACATTGTAAAAGATTGAAATATTTTTACTTAGGAGTTCAATGTATAATTAATGATAATTACTTACATTATATTAATTGGTAAAAATATATTCTATTTATACTTTAAAACTGTTAAATATTATAATTTAACCCTAAAAATTATCTTGATCAAAAAAGTTTTTTTTAATTAAAATTGTGCATATTTTTACTATTCATCAAAATATGAAAGTTAACAGAAAAATATTAAAAACATATCCAAAGTAAATTTTTAAATACTTATTGCAATTAATAAGTTTATATTTTCAAATTGAACTCATAAATGTGTCAAAAATTATAATTAAAGTGGGAGCTCCATCAAAAGGTAGTAAAGCTGTATTTTTTGAAAAATATTTCCTTAATACCAAAAATTGATTTTGTTCTCATAACTTGTTCTAGAAAATGATTAAGATGAATTATAATGTTATAAAATTAAAACTGCGGTTAATAATATTCATAACGTCTAATTCATAATATTATAATAACAATATATCGTTTTTTAGTGAAACTCGGTATTGCGTACAACACATGCTATTGAGGAAGGCCACTCTTGCATGAAACACAAGTCAAGAATAGTCTTTGCATTTACTACTATCTAATATGGTGTTGCATATAGAACAAGATAATCTAGGTGTAGAAAACAACACAAGACATCAAAGAAATTAAAAAATATATTTCTCATAAAATCTAGGGGTGTTACAAGGAACTCCCAATGGAATAATCTGTTCGTGAAATCATTCCTTCAGTTGAGGATAGAATGGAGCAGGCTTTTCAGATGGCTAGGCATGAAATGGGTGAGGAACCAAGAGCTATTTTTTTGGAATTAGATCAAGACCCTAAACCTCTCAGCCCTAAGAAGGATGCAACCATTGAGGGGGAGCAACCCCCAAAATCTGGAATCTCATGAAGTACCTAATCCGGTCGATCTGAACTTTGTAGACACTCAATATAAGTTCCCAAGATTCTATAATGTGGATGAATCTCAGAAAGTCTCTGCAAAAGGCCTTGACATTACCTCTTTGTCATAGTTGAAATCGATCACAAATATATCCCCTGAAAATGAACCTGAAACTGTATGAATACCTGTTTCTGAACCTTCATCAGACCAATCATCCTTGGTGAGTAAGGATGATCTAAAGGAATTTGGTGCTACCCTTTTGTCTAGTGTTGAAAAAGATCTGAATTCTCAACCTTATCTTGAAACTCACTTAAGTGAGAAATATGCCCCATTATTTTTGGAGAAATTTATTTGGAATTTACAACCTAAAATTCTTCATGAGATTCTGGAACTAAGAGTTGAAAACATGATGCTTAGTGGTGAAGTGAAGACTCTAAGAAGTATAATCGAAGAAATGCAGAAAAAGATGCATTCCAAACCAAATATTCTTTATCCTCTTATAGAACCAGTTGTTACTCAAACCCCACAAGATGTTTTGTCTCAGATTCAACCTTATTTAGCTTCTTTAAATGAAGATGTCGCTTAAAGGAACAAACAGATCGTGAAGGAGATGAGATAGCTTGTTGTAAATCTTAAAAAACCCACTAATGAGTATACGGGATGTCATCAAAAAGTGCTGAACCAACTGAAATTTCTCGCCACCATTTTCAATGCTTATAAAGCCTTTGTTCAATCCTTTTAACCTTATTTAGACAGTGACCAGCTTAGAATAGTGGTCAAATAAGAGCTTCAGACTGTGCTTACTGGTTTCAATGGATCTTCTCTCTCTGAAGTTATAAAGAATAGTGACCAAGTTCATTATCTAGTCCAAATCAACTTGAATATTACTAATGATGATCCAAAAGAGATTTTGAAGAAAGTGGATTTCTAATACAATAGAATCTTCTACAAGACTAACATGAATATCCATTTAAAGTATCTAGTAGAAAATATACAGATTCCACCTATGTCCCAAGATTTCAAGACCCAAGTCCAAAATCCCCCTGAGTTCACTCGATTGTTGGACAAGTTTATGGAGAACAAGGATGATTTTGAGAAATCCATACAGTATAGTGGGGATATAATTACGGATTTCATTAATCATCTGAGGCTATTCATTCATGTACAGAGTACATCCATTGTTGCTCCTATGGTTTCTCCTCTGAGACCTAGTCTGCCTACCTTCACCTCTATCCTATGCTCCACAACAATGTCTATCAGCCAAGAATTGATTCAATTCAGGCCTGTGATTCTTGATCAATAACTAACTTTGTCTTCTACTACTCCTACTCTAGCTCTATCAATTTTTTAAGGCCTACCTTCACCCTCTCTGTCAACCAACTCACTCCCTTCTTCTACCTCCACTTTATCTCCTCTAGCTTCCTCTTCTACTGCTGCTGATAAAGGAAGAGAGAAGACTAATCAGTGAAGAAGGACTATGAATACTCCTTTTTTATAGTAATTCTATTGTTTTTTTATCCTTTCTGTTTGTATAGAACATTCTTTTCTTTAATGGAATTTTCACTTTTCATAACTTCTCTTATTTCATTTTTTTGGATAATCCCAAAAGGGGGAGAAATCTCTATATTAGACATTTATCTCTATATATATTATTGAATAAAATATACACTTTAAATATTCATCATTTCTGACATCAAAAAGAGGGATATTGTTGGCCTCCTTATATTATAATCATTTTTTAATGATGACAAATCCTATTCAACCTGGTCAAATCATGTATATTATATCAAATCCGGTGTATTATTGGTTAAGTATTCTCATGCTTTAAGAAGAGCCTTTCATGATATTAATTTCTCTACATTCAGTTTAATTACTTTATACTATAATTGATTTACTTTTATAATACCTTCTCTGAAATTTTTTTAATTCTAATCCATTCTATGATCATTACTGTTTAAGTTTGAATAGTTTTTTTTTTTGAAAAGTATGAGACACCATGAGTCTGCCACTGGTAATGTATTTCTGGCACAGTGAAGAAGACCCCATGAAACGAGACACTATAACCTCGAGACACTGTGAACAACAAGACATTATGAAGCAGACACCTTGATGAAAACACTGTGAACAAGAGACTGTGAAACAGACACTGTGAACAAGACACCGTGAACAAGACACTATGAACAATAAGACACCGTGAACAACAAGATACCGTGAACAAGCAGACACTTTGAAAAAGACACCATGAATGAGACATCGTGACCAATCAAGACACCGTGTAAAGAAGACACCATTTCCATGACATACTGGGACATTGTTTCCTAATATGTTTTATCGTATTTCAATTTAATATCTAATGGTTATATTTGAAGATTTTAATGCACTGATATAATTATTGTTTCTTTGTAGATATATCATTGGAAATTATGAGGTATGAGGTGAAGAATACATGTAACATATTGTCCCAAACACTTTCAATCCAAGATAAAAGAGTAATGTGGCCCAGAAACAAAGATAATAAATACTCCAGAATAGTGTGTAATATGATACTTAAAAGAAGAACAAACTGGTGACTATATGCTCTACAATTAAGAAGTTACTTAGAATAAAGCAATGCCTCATGCAACTAGACACTACTGAGGAATACATGAAGCATACTAGAATCCCAAGAACATCTTCACACTGTCAACCCTCATGAAGAACAATAGATGAATCATGACACTCTGTTTTACAAATGAGGACTTGAGCACTACATCTTTCTCATATCAGAAGTCCAGAGCTACAAAGAGAAACACTATGAGAACCACTAAAACTATCTCAATATTTCTGCTCTGTTGGGTATCTTTTATTAACTTTCAAGAAGAGTGTGTAAATATAGAACAACACGCTCTTTCTCTGGCATTAAACTGAAGGATAAAAGATATCCTTACACAAACATTGTTTTACTCTTGTTTATACCCACTGATAAGTGTGGAAGAGGACCCTGTGTGGCCTGGTAGTTTTTACCCACGAATAACTATGGAATAGTTCCCTGTGTGGCCTGGATAGTACTAAGTACTGTTGTTAACCCCGATCCAGGGTGTGGATCAAAGTTTATTTATACAAACTGCTTGGTGGAATTTGATCACCAAGTGGAGTGGATTAGGTCTCAGCTTGAGACTAAACAACTTGTTTCATATCCTTTGTGTTACTTAATTTAGTTTTCTCTGTTTTACTACTTTTCTATATAGATCATAAATCACTAAATTAACTTTGATAGTTAATCTAGTAAAGATGTTATTAGTGGTTTTTCTTAGAATAATTTCTTCAAAAGTAACATTAATAACTGACATTAAGATTGCTGAAAATTAATTAAACTTTTGAGAAGTTATTTAAATAGTCAAACCTTTATAACTATATTACTTTGATTAACTGGGCCGTATTTAACTTTAAGGGGAAGTATTTTTAAGAATAATTTTTACAGAAATTTTTATTGTTACTAAATTCACCCCTCCCCTCTTGAGTAATCTACTCCGACCAACATGTTTCATTTATCCTAGAACATCACCATGGGGTGATCCTGTATTATTTATTAAATATAAAGATTATTTCATGAGACTTTAAATTAATTATATAGCTTCTAATAACATCACTAATAATAACATGTATCATTTACCTTATATTGATGATTTGTTTAATAAGCTACCGATAGTGAAATATTTTTTGAAGATTTGTCTCAGGTAAGGATACAATAATCTAATGTTTGAGGATGTAAGTATTCTAATGTTTTTGTTATACTGGATATAGGAATTATTTTTTATTAGCTATTCCCTTTTTGTTTTCTAGTATACATGTTGTATTTATGGATATTATGAATAGAGTATTCAATAAAAATTTGGATAAATTTTATGTTTTGTTTAATGATGATATGTTAGTATATTATAAAATTCATTGGGATCTATAAAAACACATAAGAATTTTCTTTCAAACTATAAAAGAAAAATAGGTATATGGAAAATTTAGTCATTGTGAATTTTGGTTGTAAAAAAATTCTTTCTATACTAACATTGTTTATAAAATTTGTATAAATGTTGACAATACTAAAACTAGGGTTCTTAAAGAATTTCAATACCCAACAATGTAATATATTTTCATATTCTTTATGGTTTATTAGGTTACTACTAACGGTTTTCTAAAAAAATTCTTGATTATATATCTCAATAACTAAGTTTATCTTAAAAAAGAGTTAATTTCATTTGGACAAGATAATGTGATGATTGTTTTTAGGATCTAAAAATAAGATTGGTTAATGCTCTGGTTTTTTGTTTTCCATCTATAAAAGGTTAATTTTTCAAATATAGTTATTCTATATTGAAGGGTATTGGTTGTCGTATGATGCAGAATAATTAGGTAACTAATTATGATTCATTGAAGTTGAAAATCACTGAGTTAAATTATTCTACACATGATATAGGATTAGTTGTTGTGGTTTTTTATTTAAAAATTTAGAGGCATTATTTATAAGGATCCATGTGTCAAATATATACTGATCATAAATTTTTAAAGTATATACCCCCTCTTAAAGAATTCAACATGATGTAGAGATGATGGCTGGACCTAATTAAGGATTATGACTATGAGATTCATTATCATTCTAGAAAAGAAAACAATTTAGGTGATGATTTGAGTCAGAAAAATAATGTTGCCTTAATCATGTAACATTTCTTTCATTTTCCTTTGGTTAATGGTTTGGTTAATTTTATAGTATAAGTTATGGATTCTGGATCCTCGTCGATTTTGTTTTAGGAGTAATTAAAATCCTCTCTTTCAGAAATAATTAAGAATATTTTGAAGATATAATGTGAGTTACAAGAAAAGGTATAATTTGTTAAGAATAGTAATTCCCATGAAATTATGTTTAAAAAAATATAGTATTTTGATAATTAGAAATTAATTATGTGTGACTTGATATTCCCAGTTGAAGAGAGGACAATTGAGTAAATCTCATTGTTCCTCATTTATTATTCATCCTAGTATCACAATGATATATAGATTCCATCATGAGTATTACTGGTGGGGTGGAATTAAAATATATATTGATGAATTTACTATGAAATGTTTGTCTTGTAAATAGGTTAAATAGAAACAAAAATGTTTACAATTGATACTTGATAGTTTTTTAGTGATAGAGTGGAAATGGAAAAATATATCCATGAATTTAGTTGTGGGATTTCCAAAGACATCACAACATAATTTCGTGATTTGGGTAATTGTTTATTTTTTAATTAAAGTATTGAATTTTCTTATCCTTCGATATATTATTTCTTCGGGCCTACTTTCTCAAAAAATATATTCATGTTACATTGATTTCTACTCGACATTTTATTTGATTGTAATCATATATTAACATTGAATTCTGGTAAAGGTCATCATATGTTGATGGGTATTGAATTAAATTTCAATACAACTTTTCATTCTCAATATAAGTGAAAATCCTAGTGATAAATTCATACATTGGATGATATTATTCATGCTAATTAAATGGATTACCTAGGTTTTTTGGATTTGAATATTCTATTATTTGAGTTTTTACATAATAAAAAAAAATTATTCTAGTATATAGATGAAACATTTCGAGGGATTATATTGAAATTTGTATTGAAGTCCATGTTTTTGGGGAGAAGTAGGAGAAAGTAATTTGATGATACTAGAGTTGGTAAAGGATATGGATATAAATGAAAATTTGATTCATTAGTACATGATGATTTCTCAAATATGTTAGAAAAGTTATGTGGATAACTAAATTAAATATATTTATTTCAAGGTAGGTGATCATGTTTATTGTAAAGTATCTCTATTGAAAACATTTATTAATTATAGTAAAATGGGGATGTTAATTTCATGATCTATTAAACCATATAAATCCCAGAGAATGTTTTATTAATTTCCTACCAAGTAAATTTTACTCTATGTTTATATATGGTAAAAATTATTTTTATATTTCAATGTTAAGAACATATTTTTCAGAATCATCTCATGTTTTGAGCCCTGAAGTATTTTAGTTAAATGATAAAATTTCTTATAAAGAATGTCCTTTTGAAATTATTGACTTTAGAGAGAAATTATTATTGATAAGGTGATTCACCAAGTAAATGTTTATGTGAAAACCCCATATGGTTGAAGAGGAAACATTGGAATCTGAAAATTCTATGGGGGAAGAGTATCCCCACATGTTTAATATGTGGATAAAATTGGGGGAAAAGTTCTGAAAGGTGGGAATAATGTAACAACTGAGGTAATGATAGAATAAATATTGTTTATATTAATATAATTCATGAATATCATATTTTTATTCATTATAAAAAAATTAAGTCATTTTTAAATCAAAAAGTAAACAGTTTTATCAAACACTTCTTTTTTGTTTTTATTTAAATGTTTGATTTTAAAATTATAGAATATTAATTTAACCAAATTAATTTCTTTTTTTAAATCAAAATGTCAAAATATATTTAAGATGATTTTTTTATAATTTCTAAATATATTCTAATTAATACAAATTTATTGATTAATTCTTAGGAAATTCGCACTAATTTTATACAAAATTCATTTTATTCTTAAAAAATATGTTTTTTCAAAAGTTATTTTTATTAATTGTTTTGAATGAATATTATGATTATGTTTTGAACTTTTAGAAATTTTTATTTTCTGAAATAAATATTATTTTTTACCTCAAAAAATGTTAATTTTCATTTTCTCAAATATTTTTATTTTTATGAAATGATTTTTTATATGATTTGTGAGAAATAATGATTTTTATTGAAAATTGTATTTTCATAAAATTTATTTACAAAGTATAATTATAGTTTTTTATGATTTATTTTTAATTAGTTTATTTTAATTTATAATCCACTAATTATTTTTATTGACATGAATTTTATTATTTAATTTAGTACAAAAATGTATTATATTTAAAAAGTTAATTGTTATGAAAAAACATTTTTCTTTGAGTTTTGGAGGATTGATTTTAAAATAAATTATACCAATTTTATGATTTTATTTTTAAGAACATGAATCGAAATTTGTAATCATAAGGTATAAATTTGGTAAATATGAACCTTTTTTAGTAAATATGAATATGAACCATAGTAATTATTGTTTCCATAAAAAAGGGTAAATCATGTAATTAAGGGTTAAAAATAATATGATAAGGAAAAAAATAAAACTAAACTTGTATTAGTTTATTTTATGAGTAAATATCACCAATAATCAAACAATATTCAGTTATATATCATTTTTTCTCTTTGGTTGTGACTATTACGTTTATAATGTTTTTTGTAGAGAAAAGTAAAAAATTACGTATCTTGTATTTAGAAACAATAATATTGTTAACATGTGAATAGGTAGAATATATGTTCAGTTATAAATGATAATATTAATTATATATTATTTATCTTCATCATGATAAATATTTTTATTTTTTAGTAATGGAGTAATTACATTAAATTCATACACAAAGCTAATGTAAAAAATTCTCAATTAATGAAAAAATAAAAAAATGATATTAAAAAAGTCAAAGGAAATATAATTTGGGAAAATTAATTTAATTCGTGAATTTTATATTTTAATATAAAATTTTAGGGATATAATAAAATATTTGGTTCTAATTTAATTTGGTTTCATGTTGTTATTAATGTCAGAGTAATGAATAGTTCTAAAAATTATCATGAATAATAGTTTTGAATAAATAATATTTTATTAAATGAAATAAAAATCATAAAAATCTTATAATTTTATAATATATTATTATACGGTTTATAATATCGACAATTTTACTTTTATGGCCCTTTTTCCTTTATAGTACCTATAATGGCCCTCATAGAGTAAGAAACCTTGTTGTCACGGTAAGTGTGGAAACGGTTAATTGGGTGTTAATGCAAAACGATAAAGGTGAAAACATAATCAAAACTTCTCCAAATTTATTTTAATCAGATTATTTCATCTAATAATCATTTTATATTAAAATATCCCTAATATTTCCCTTTTTGGACATCAAAATTAAATTATATTAATTTAATATTTTATGAAATTATAAGAGTACCCTCCCCTCTCTTATAAAAGAGAATCTCCTCTTCTCATTACATTACACTTAAAAAGTAATTTTATCTACCAATACCTACCTAAATACCTTCCATAAATCTCTCCACATGTTATTCAGGACTTATTTATTAAATAATTCCAATCATATTGTTATTACGATATAAAGAAAATTTGGTTGTCCAAAAAAGAGACATTGTTCTTAACCGAGCATTTCAGTTTTATTTATTATTCCACCTCCATCAAACTAAAAATAAACATGATAAAATAAAAATAATAATTATATTACATATAATGATTTTTTATTATTTTAATTTAATTACCAATATCCATCTCAAATATAACTAAAATGGGCACTAAATCCATCATTTGTGTGTACAATGGACTGCCGCCTCATAGACCGATGTAATTCATTTCAAGAAAAAACCATTTAAGGATGTTTATAAATAGGTAATTAACTTTATTATATGATATTAATGGAATGTTTATCCTTATTAATAAATAATATACCTTTTATATTTTTACCTTTACATTCACTAAAAAATTAGATTGTCATTTGTTTGTACGTGTGGACATCCACCTGCTGGAAGAGTTATGAGTTGTTTTTCATCACCACATCATATGGTTGATATATATAAATATATTTGAATAAGTAATAAAAAATTTATGTTATAGTTATAAATATTTAAATATAAAATTATACTTACCTTCTCCCTATCATGATCGTCAAAAAATGAAAATTTTACTCATGTTTATGTACGACCTACCGTCCCCATGAATGAAACATATTTATTTTATCATGTCCATAGTTCATGATTTGTATTAAAATTATAATTTATGAATTAAAATAATAACTATTTCATGATTATTATTAGGTATATTATGTAATTATGACTTATTTGACCTCATTGAACCTACTAAATTCATTTTAAACTTATGAACCAAACGTCCTGAAAACACCTGTCATTAAATTAACTCATTTTGTAGTTAACAATGTTTTAAAAATAAATGAAATAGATTTTTTTAAGAATATGGAATTTAATAAATAAAATATTATTAATAAATAAAATAATTTATATTATTTTATTATATTATATTTAAAGGGCACACATGGAACGTTTGGACTCGAGGTAATGGATTTAATCCCAATTTTCATTCATTGAATCATTTTTTATCATTAAGAAAATAATTTATTTTATATGGTGTATATAATTTTCCTTTAAAATTTTATATCATTAATATGTTACAGATTCTGGTATATTAAATTTTAGTTTTAATTACTTCATTCAAGAATATTTGACATTAAAATTACCAAGTGGTAAAAGGAATCTTAACTCAGTTGTGTTTTTTGGGTTATAACTCTATTTCATTGACTTTGTTTTGAAATCCTTATGTGTAAATTTATATCTTATTATTTTATTGTTTATTTATACTTATTTTTTATGTATAAATTTTTTATACATAATATATTCATATAAAATTAAAATTTTAATTATGTGATCTTTGTGAGGGTAATTCATCTCAAATTCCATTTCTTATAGAAATAAGTTTATGATATACAACTATCTTATTTTGTGTAATATACATAATGACCATTTTAATATGTTATATAATCATCATTTATATTTTTAATCTAAAAAAAAATAATGTAAAAAGGTCCAAGGACTGACACTGTAGGCCCAAGGGACCAAATCCTAAGGAGGCCTAAAGTAATGGAGACTCAGGGAATCCCCAATATTCAGGTTGACCCCCTCAGGCTTCAAGAAGTAAAAATTTTGTAGACAAAGATTACCCTTTACAAGGTCATCATGGGAAACCAAGTGGTCTGCAACTTTTTCCCCTCCTATATATTGTATACCCCTTTAGTGTTGTTGTTAGGAAAACCATGACATATGTTAATGGAAAAAGATATCCACCAAGGGGTGACCTTGATGCCATGTAAGGTATTTTGAAGCACCAAAAAATTATTTTCGACCTCTGTGATTTTATAACCCATATTACTACATAATTGAAGACCTAATGGAATCACCAAATTCTAGGCTTGTAGAGAAGGCCCCTTCCTTAGTCTAATAGAAAATTCTAGGAGTAGCAACCCATTGGCATCACAGACAACCCCCCTCCTCGCATATTACCCATGGTGTATGACTCGTTAGAGATCTGTTTCAATCCCATCTAATGAAGGTACCATTAGATATAATTTATATTAAAGCTACAATTATCCATTTGATCCCCCTAGGACCCTACTTTAAACTGTTGCATAACGGGTGCCTTCATTTAGTTTCCTATTATCGTAGACAAGTCAATTAAAAAAACCATAGACTGTAGAATTATAGATCTACCCAATGAAAACACCCCCTCATGTTATGAATTATTCCTCACCAACCAGAGCCACCAGCATCTAGGGAGAAGCACCATCGTTTGGGTTATCCTCTCTAAGGCTCTATCCCCTAATACTTTGTTCCAACAAACCAGGCAGGCTTCAACATCCATGCTTGGGGAGGAAAATAAAGTGAAATCACAAAAGAATGACTATTTTAGTGTTTTTTAACAGAACACCACAACACAAAAAATACACCACGATGTTAGAAAAATCAATTCTAAATAAAAAAATTAAATGAAATAAAATTTAAAAATAAAATAAAAGAAAACAAATTATGTTATAAAAATATTAAATATTGGATTATACAATTATATAAGTACAAATTATTATTTAAATTAAAAAAAAAATTGTCTTCCTTTATCTTTTAATACTAACCCCTCTTGAATAAAAATTAATATTTTATAAGAAATTAATTATTATTTTAGTAATAATATAAATTATTAAAATAACAGAAAGTGTTGGTTTTAAACTAATCTTTGAGTCATACTAGGAACATTGTATATTTGATTGAGTTGTAGTTGATTCTTTCACATCTCACCATTTGAAGTTTATCTTCAAGAAATATCTGTATGAAAATTAACTAAATAAGTATAACATAAAAATAGTAAGTAAATTAATTAAGTAATAGTATATATAATGATTAGAAATCTATTTAACCTCATTTTCTCAGTTTTGACGATGTGATGAGCATTTTAAAATAAAATGACACTTATATATTGAAAAGAATCACTTTAAGTCATGAAAGTCACACCATATATTAGTTTGAGGTGAAGCTGGTTCTTACACATCTCAAATGACTTATGGATCATTTACCAAAATTATCAAAATAATACGAATTTTTTTCTTGGTTTCGCGTATGTCTCATGACGTTTTTACTAAAATATCATTTTAAACCTGAAAAATTAAACTTGACGCATTATAGTCAAATTGTGTGTTTTTTGATGTGATACTGATTCCTACACATCAATAATGACATATAAAACATTTTTCTAAACTATAAATACAATCATAGCACATGTTCTCATATTTTAGTGAGTAACACATTTGTAACTAAAATATTGATTTTAGACTAATAACGGACACGTTGAGTGTAATCAGGCACATCATATGTCAGATTTAGGTGATCCTTATTCGGAAACATTAATAATGACTTATTGATCATTTTCTTAAACTACCAAAATAATATGAATTTGTTTTCACAATTTTGAATTTGTAAGCTGTCCTTTTTACAAAAAATTTTGTGAATTATAAATAAAAACCCCACAATGCGTCATATTGTTCACACTATTTATATAATTGGGGTTTGGATGTTTCATTCACATCAAAAATTAGATATGTATCATTTTCATAAAGTATAAAAACAGACTAAATGTGTTTTCTCAATTTCGATAAGGTCAATTGTCCTATTTACTAAAAGTGATGTCAATTTTAAATAAATAGATTCACATAGAGTCATAATGGTCACATAGTGTATTTCATTGAGAGAAAGATAATTCCTACTCATCCCAAAACAATTATATATTTTTTGAATAAATTATCAAAACAATAAAAAAATTTACTCGGTTTTTAATACATAACTATTTATTTTTCATTAAAATGTTATTTTAAAATAGAAACATGCACATTTAATCATACTGATCACATCTTGTGTCAGTTTTTTATAAGAAATATTCCTCTAAGTCAAAAAGTAGTTAGGAATTGATTTAATAAATTATCAACAAAATCCAATCATGTTTTCTTGTTTTTTAGTGGGTGAATTTTTTTTAACTAAACAGTCAAATTTAAAATAATAACAGATGCATTGAGTCTAATTTGGAACATCTTATATTATGGAATGGTTTAGCTATTTCATGCTTTTAAAAAATGGAATATGAACTATTTCCCTAATGTTTCAAAAAAATTGAATGTGTTTTATTAGTTTTGAGTTATTAATTTCTAATTTTTTCTAAAATTGATTTCAATTTGTTTAAAAAAATGATTCATTTGGAGACATAACTATCACATCATGCATCATATTGAGGTAAGGATGATTCCTACATGTCTCTAATAAATATTGGATGTTTTTACTAAAGTTTTAAAACAATATTAATCAGTTTCCTTGTTTTTGAGTATGTCGCATGTTTTGTTTTCAAAATTGATATTTTAAAGAGGAAACATGAACTTTGACTCCTGAATATCACATCGTGTATCAGTTTGATGTGAGAATAATTTATACACATCAAAAATGAATGAAAAATAAATATAATAAATTATAAAGAAAATTTGAGTGTGTTTTCTCCCTTTTCAAGGAATAATAATTGATTAACTAAATTTTCAATTTGAAACTAAAAAGAGACAAATTGAGTCATAGATATTACATTGTGCATAAAATTGTGGTGAAACAGATTCCAACATGTCCCAAATGACTTATTGGTCATTTAGGAAAAGTATCAAAACAATTAGAATATGATGTATCAATTTTGAGTATTTTATATGTCCTTTTAGGGAAATTAATGTCAATTTTAAATAAAAATAATAACGTCGAATCATAGCAGTCACACCATGTTTTAGATTGAGGTGTGGGTGATTTATACATATCATAATGTCAAAAAACATTCTAACTACTAGTTTTACCACATTTCTATTATCTTTTTATGTCGAACTAGATAAAATTCTTATTTTCTCGATGTTCTTAGCAGAAAAACATTTCTCATTATTGAAATTTAAAAGAGAAGAGGAAGATCTTGAGCCTATTATATCACAATAGGTCACCATAATGGTCAAATAATCATCCTCTAATAATATAGATTTAAAAAACAAAATATATTTTTTCACTAACTAAATCGAATCAATATACATTTAGAGTTGTGAGACAAAGAAAGGAAATGAAAATGGAAAACCTGGTAACATTGGAAGAAATAATAATTTTATCTATTTTTTGACCTGTTACAGATACATGAAAGAAAAATATTACTTCCCAAATGATCTATGAAAAAACTAAAAAAATATTTGATAAAAATGATAAGGAAATTAACATACAAATAGTAGATAAAATGATGAATAAATTTGTTAAATAATTAGTAGTAATTAAACTTTCATGATGGTTATATCCATTCATGATGAATTTATTTATTGTAAAAATCTAAATTGTAGGCTCTATGTTTAATACCTTATGAGCATGAGAAACTTCTAACCAACCACGAAAAATTGAATAAAAAAAATACACTTATAGATGAAAAGATATTATATGATTAATACTAAATATAAATAAATTATACATAAGTTTGAAATAATATGTTAACTCAATGGATAATTATTTTACTATGAAAACATTGTTAACCATGGGAATATGCTGACGGTAAAGAATGAATGACGTTGAAAAATGAAAATATATCTCCTTAAACAATCAATCAATGAGCAAGGAGGATGAAGAGAAAATAAGATACCTTGGATTAAAGCATTGAATATTTCGAATGAGATTTAAGATATCCAATTGGGTTCATAGAATATTCATTATTTACAATAAAAAAATACACATAATATATTAATTATCAATGGTAAAAGTTATAGATAATTCTAACAAGGTAAACTCAACATTTGATTATTTTTAATAATTTTAGTATTATTGAAAGAAAATTGGTAATTTAATTTAAGAAAATATTTACTCTACTATGGTAGGTTTCTTCCCTTAAATTCATTAAAAGGTTAATGTTATAGACAATTTTTATACTCATCATCTCATCTTTTGAACAGTTATCATTGCATTTTTTTGGAACTCATCCTCTTTATCTTGTGGAAGTGATCATATGTTGTTTTCACAAATTAGTAGTCATCCATATGATGACTGATTCTTAGAGTATTAAAAGAAACATAAAAGAGATGAGTTCTGTGTACCATGAAACAAATTGGAATAATAATTTTTTTGAAGATAAAAATTTTGATGATTGAAGTTTTACTCAATTTTGTTCCTTAAATGGTGTAATGCCTCCGATTTGTGAGAATTATATGGATGGTAATATGAAATTAATAAGGGTGGAACAAAAATAAAATATTAAATAACTAAATGTTTTTAGATGGATTAATGTAAAATATAAAGAGTGTTTCTTATATATGTGAGGAAACAAATTAAGTGATTTTTAATAAATACTAATGAGTGGGTTATCATTTCAATGATGGAAATATTTTTACAAACGTATGGAAAACTAGCTGAACCATTTTCGGATATGGGGTCAGCACAAATTTATGGTAATTTTGTTTGATCGATGAAATTGGTTTTGGGTAGTGAAAATCTGATCATATTATATAATTATAAAATTAAAAATTGACTTAAAAAGTTTGGGTTGAGATGTCTTTATAATGACAAGATACAATTGATAGATTTTTTTTATTAATTATAATTGAGATATTGTTAAAATTTAAAATAATGATGAATCATTAGAAGAAATTAATATTGAATTTTGTAGCATAGGGTGGAGCACACATGTCTAAGGTAGACACAAAATAATACATTGATGGGGAGGAAAAATAATAGGGATTATAAACTATAATAAATATAAGAAAGGCATAAATCAATAAATAAAATTTCATTTGTGATCGTACAATTTCAGTGAAAACTCAATGGAGTAAGACTCTAAACAACCAACTTTTTTCTAATTAGAGCATAAATCATTTGGAGTGGACGAAATTTTCATTAATTGGATCAAATATATGCATGGGAATATTGATCTGAATAAGAAAAATATAACATGGGAAATTATTACAAGGCTGGAAAATATAAATTTTGTTAGAACCAAGTGCGTACTCACCAATAAACTCATTGACTATGGAATAGTGGGTCAAAATAATGAATGGATAGTGTGTGAGGGGAAATTCAAGATCAAATGAAGTTATATTTTGGACTAATTTACTCCCATATCCTGGTTTGAAACTATTTGAAATTTATTAGAAATTTCAATGTAACTGTAGATATAAGTATACCAAATGTATGTCAAATATATGTTCCTAAATGGAGTTCATCAAGTGGAGTATACATTGAGAAATAGTATGGGTTTTTTATGGATGAAAATATGTGAAAGGAGTGCAAGTTAAATAAATATTTGTATAATATACAGAAATAAATGAGGAACTTGTATTTAAGATTGGATCAATGCGTAAGATTGATTGGTTTTTGAAAGGTATATTTGATCATAGCCTCTACATCAAGAAGGAGAATGGTCAAAGGATTTTGGTACTCATATATGTTGAAGAAATAATATTTTAGTATTGTAAAAATCACAATGAAATTATTGTGTGGATCATATAAGGTACGATATTGAGATGTATAAGATTTGTGAAAAACATACTTAGTTTATAGGTGAATCAAGGAAATCATAGCACAATAATTTATAAATCAAAATAATAAATATATTCCCAAGTTATTTGGAATGGAATATTCCAATCCAGTGAAAACACCAACCAATATATAAATGATTATTTAAAAAATTTTATGATTAAAAAGAGGCATATGTCTGGCAATATTGGTATTGGGATCTTATTATACCTCACAACAACAAGACCCAACAATGGGTTTTATATATTTCAAGAAGAATTGTACCAATGTTATCCCAAGGAGAGTAAAATGTTATCAAAGAAGACAATACTTGAATATATTTATAAATCAATAGATTTTTTCTTGTTTTTGTATAGGATAATGTTACTAGACTTGTTGTGATATGAGAATATTAGATTAGAAGGTTTAGTAAATAACTGAGGAAAATTTGATATATCGAAAACCTGGATTTTGTTCAAGCCCCGGTTCCATTCGACCCTTGAATCACTCGATCATTAGAATAGATCGAGCCTTGGAATAGTTTGATCCTTGATTGTATACTAGATTCAATCTTGGATTCGACAATGAAGATTATAGGCATCAAGTGGCTTCCATAGAGAACATCAGATAGAATGAAATGGTTCGTGATGGTTAGGGTTCTTAAAATAGATTGTGACACTTTTATCAGTGCTTCCAAAAAAATCACTAATAATAATATATTTTTAGCACTAAGTTAATATGCATTGATAAAAGTTTTCTTTATCAGTGCTAAAAATGTGCTGATAAATACATATAATACATTCAAAAAAATTACTTTAAAAAAGAATAATAATTATATATAATTAGAATGCATATAAAAATAATTTTTAAAAACAATAATTCTAAAATTCTTTGAATATATAATTTTTTATTTACAATTATATAAATAATTTAAAAATTAATATTTATATAATTATATATATATATATTTAAAATATATACTAATATAGATATAGTAAATATATTTATTATTTAAATAAATTTATTATCATTTTATTATTATTTAAATATATATATATATTTTTATAATTATATATAATCATTTTAAGAAAATATTATTTATTTATTTATAATTATAACTCTATAAAAATTATAAATATACATTTATAAAATTATTTATTTGAAAATATTTTTTATGGATATTTTCTTAACATTAATAATAAATATTTTTTCTTAAGTACATAAATGTTAAATATGAGTAAAATTGAATAATTATAAATGTGTACACATTAAAAATATTGAAAAATGGAATAAGATTGATTAATTGAAAATAAATCATTAAAAATTTGATATATATTGGAATAAATATTAATACATATTGAAAATATTAAAACATTGAAAATATATATATATATATAATAAATTAAATTGATTAAATTCCAAAAAAATATGTGTGTGTTTGATGTATTTAAAATATATTAATTGGATATAAATGAAATCAATATAATTTGGTTGATCTATGTAAAATTGAAAAGTCAAATGACATTTAATTATATCTATTACTCGATGCAATTAGTCTGTATTTTTATTTCATATTAATTTATAATTGTAAACAATTATTTACTAAACAAATTAATATTTAATGTAAAGAATAAAAAATTTTATTTTATATATCATATTTATATACATTCATATGCATTTATATAGTATATATTATTTATTAGCATTGTCAATATATATTTAATTAATAAAATGTTGAATAATTTTCTCAATTTACTTACTTCAATTTTTTTAATTTTCATTTTACATATATCTATATAATTAATATATAACATTTATTAGAATTTATAATATCTATATATTATAATCAATTTATTCATTTTTTTAGTATTTTTTTAATCAATAATATTTTTAATATTTTCATTAAAAAATAATATATATTTTTAATTTATTTCATTAATTCATTTTATTCGGACTTTATCAGCATTAAAAAAGTGATGATAAAGGATTACTTTATGGGTTCTAAAAATAGAGTTTTGATAAAGTGTGTCCTTTATCAATGCTATAAAAAGTAATGATCGAGGGAACCCTTTATCATCACTAAAAAATGCACTCAAAAATGGTTCTTTTTATCTACACTAAAAATGAAATGATAGAAGGTACCCTTAATCAGTGCTTATGTTAGAACTTATAAAGGAAAGGTTTATAAATTATTTTTTCTAGCCTAGATAATGTTAAGTGCTGTTAAAGGCCAATTTTGTAGTAGTTCTTTTAGATCAAAAATCATTCTCTTCCATATCCATGTTTTTTAAAATTCTTTAAAAAAATCATTTATAATAATAAATTACATACTAACACTATTTTACATGATCTTTTTACATAATTAAATTATTCTAAAAAGGAAATTTATTAATGTTTCTCAAAATGGGTCCTTTGTGACTCCTTGTACAGTCTTTTTTAAAAGAATACTTCTTTTTATCATCTTTAAAACGAATAGATTTTACCAAATTTTTTAGTATTATTTTCTTTATAGTTTCTATTATATGTTTCTAAGGTTATTTTAGAAGAAAATTATTTTTTCAATGTTTGGGTAGTTTTTCGTTTTTAAAATTTCTTTTTAATGTTATACAGTCCTTTTATTTAAGAATGATTTTAGATTATCTTTTAATTTTATTTCAATTCATCAACACTAACAGCCTTTGATGGTGCTTATGATCCACTTAGGATATTTTTTAATGACACAATCCTCATTATTTCTCTATATGTATTATTATTGTTTAAAATAGATTTCTATAGAAATTGTGTTTTATCCCTGGGTTAATCATGTTTCAATGATATTTTCATGGAACCTAATTCTTTTCCATAGGTTACCCATACATTGAAAGGAATAATGGTTTTCCATATAATTTTTATGATGAGTTTTAATTTCTATGTATTTTATTCCAAATACATTCCTTGGACATTGTTTATGAATGGTTGAGCCCCATTATAGCTCACAGGGGAGTTCGATACAACTTATACAAATGGTCGATTCCTATTACAGATAATAGGTGAACGTGATACAACCTTTATACTAGGTGTGCCCAAATAGCACTCTAATACATTGGGTAATGATTATGTTATCTATAGAATTATATGAGAAGTTTTCTTTATGGTCATTCTAATTGTAAGGTTTTTGTAAGGGTTTTATGATGATGATGTCCTAATGTGCCAAAACACATTCTTTATGCTAACTATAGGTTACAAATATTATATTTTATTATGATTCACATCACAATTCCCATGATTATTAATTAATTCCTATAAAATAACTTCTCAATTTTTTGTAAATTTATTATATTTTTAAAAAAATTGTTATCTTAAAAAATTAATTGTATTGTTTTTTATATTGAACGTGTAATATAAAAATAAATTAAAAATAATTTCAATTATTGATGGTGTAAAAAATATGTAACACTAAGCATAATCAAACTGAGGAACATTATTATTTAAATATGATTGTCATAACATAACCATAAAATTAGTAGGAATAAATACGATTAAAAACATTTCAAAAAATATATATTTATATATAATAGTTTAAATCAATAAAAACTTATTTACTATTTCTATGGAAATAAGCACTCATTTTTTTTGAAAAGTCATTTTATTTTTCCAAAATATGTTTTCTTAACTAATGACTTGTATTTATTTGTATGTGTGAATATTATAATTGATTTTTTTAACTATTAGAAATCTTATTTTATAAATTAAATTGAAATTTTCAAAATAGAATATTAATCTTATTTTTTGGTGAATTTTTTTTATTTTCCTGGATATATTTATTTTTCTATAAACAATGAAAAATATTTATTTTTATTGAATAAATCATTTTATTTTTAAGAATTTAAATATTAATATTATATTTCTGATTAATTTTCGAATTTAATTTTTTATTTTTTAAATATTATAATATAATAAATTTATTAAAATTAATTTTATTCACAGATTTAGTATTAAAAACATTTTTTATGTAAAAAAGGCATTTTTCAAAAAAAAAAATTTCATCATGTATTGTGAAATTGATTTTAAATTAAATTATTCTGCTTAGGTGTTTCTAATTTTAAAATGGATTCCATATTTGAAATCATTGGGTTGAGATTTGGTATATATACCCATTTTATTAGAAGTTAGTATGAATAATAACCATAGTAATTTTTTTTACCTTGGTAGAAGATTAATTGTTTAATTAAGGGTTAAAAATAATATCATATAGACTATAAAATAACCCCAAAACATACCCTAATTTTATTTTATGAGTCGATTTAAAATATAATCATACAATATTTTCTCAAATGACTTTTTCATTCCATTTTGGTGAAATTATTACCTTAATTTGAAATATAAATTATTTATCTTTGTCATGATAATTTCTTTTTAATTTTTATTTTGTTAATATTTACCTTATTTTTATACACAAACATGAAATAATAATAATTCAATTAATGAAAAAAATCAAATAAATAATTTAAAAAGTATTAAAATAAATATAATTTTAGATAATTAATGTGATACATGATTTTTTTAATAAATATAACTATTTAGTGACTTCATAAAATATTTTTTTTAATTTAATTTTTTTCTTGATGTTATTAACTTTAAATTAATGAATAGTTCTAAAAATATACATTAATGACACTTTATGATTAATAATGTTTCATTAAATCACATAAAATTAATATAAATATTGGTTTCATAATAGTTTTTAATATATGGTTTAAAATATCATTCATGGTCCATTTATAGTACTTTTTTCATTTATATAAATTATAATGACCCTCAAATAGTAAACCACACTATTGTTGTTATAAGTGTGAAAATAATTAATCATCATTAAACCCAAATTATAAGTTTAAAAACATAGTAAAAACATGTACAAATATAATTGGATGATATTATTTTGGCTCAAACTCATTATGTATTTTAAATGTATCAATGTTGATACATTTTTACATCAAAATTTATTTATATTAATTTAATATTTTATGAATTTTTAATAGTACCCTTCAACTCTAATATAAAATGGAATCTCTTGTTCTCATTCATTCTCTCTTAAAACACTATTTTTCATTCAATATATGAAAATTTTCACTCTTAACATCAATAACAACATTATATAGTCCTTATTTATGTCAAAATACCAACCATAGTAGTTCAAATGTGTTATGTAAAAGAGGTTTTCCTAGGAAGAGATATTGTTCTTAACCGAGTGGCTCTTTTATATTTCTTATTCCACATCATTCAAATATTCCTTGACCATTAATATATAACAAAATAAATTTCCAAATTATACTGAGATATCATTATGTTAATTTAATAACCTACATCCATCTCCAACATCCACCAAATGGGAAGGAATTCATCATTCATGTTTATGGAGGACTACCATCTCACATACCGATTTAATTATTTTTCCATCACCACTTATTAGGGATAGTTATAATGATATAATTATTATTTATATATTAAATTAAGGAAATATTTATTTTTCTTAAATGATAATATATCATTTAATTTCTTACCATTCTATTTCTTGAAAAATAATAACATCATTCATTCATATGTGTGGACTACCACCTCCATAGAGTGATGCTACTCATTTTTCATCACCACATCACATGGATTATATATATAGGTATATTTAAATAATTAATATTATATGTATTATATAATTATCATCATATAATCATAAAATATTACCAACATTCTTTTAATTTTAATTTTTTAAAATTTATTACATTGCTCATGTGTGTGTACGGACTATCGCCTTAATGATTGTATCGTAAATTATTTTTCATAACCATATTTAATGGTTAAATTTACAAGAATAAATGATATATAAAATTGAAAATTATGTAATTATTATTATTCTAGATGAGATTTAATAATGGCCTCTATGTCAATGGTCAAAATACTAAAGTAGTTTTCAAAATTTTGAACAGAACATTCTCAAAATACCTGACGTGGAAGAAACTATCTAAGAAATTAAATATGTAACTAAATTAAATGAAATAAATGATTTAATTATAATAGTTTAAAACTATAATTTTTTTTCAAGTAATCAAATAATTAATATGATTTTATTATTTATAATATTTTAATAACATAAATGTAAAGTATAGAATCGAGGTAAGGTATTTCGTCTTAATGTACCTTTACTATGGAATGTTTTATCATTATGATCCTAATTTATTTTATATGATGTATTTACCAAAAATTTGAATATTATATCACGAAAAATTCATAATTCATGGTTTTTTTTTTGTTTTTATTTGAATTACTTCATCCAAGGGGATTTAAATAGAAAGTAACCAAGTGGTAAAATGATTATTAACTCAATTTCCCTTCATTGGGCTATAACCCTCCCTAGTTGAATTTTTTATTCCATGATTAATTTAAAATTTATCTATAAATTTATTACTTCAATGTTTATGATTACATTATTTTTATTGAAATGTTTTACACATAATATCTTTTTTTTTATTTTCATTTCAATTATATGATATTTATAAGGGCTATTCATCTCAAATTACCTTTGGGAAATATATTTGTGATGTGCACCAATATTATTTTATGTTGTAAATATACTTCCTTTTTTATTTAATATATCTTTAATGTTGATATTTTCGTAATATTTAATATATCATTTGATGTTATTCTTTTATGGGGATTCTGTTTGAAAATATACCAAAGTGGAAAATGCTTTATATTACAATCTCATTTTCATTAAATATTGTTTATGATCAAGTTTATTTGGGAGAAAAAATATGATTTTATTATATTGAATCGCATATCATTTCTTATACATTGGTTTTTTAATTATTTTACATGAATGGTTTCAATTTTCCCCCATATTTAATAAAGAAACATCAATAATATTCTTTTTATGTTATGCCAATCTTGTATCTTATTTTAGTCTAGGAATCTTTCCCTTATAAATATATTTTTTCTAAAATTCTTCCAAAAATGTTATTTTTTAAACATAAATGATTTAATAAATTTATTTTAAATTGTCTTCTAAATTGTTTTAAAATTATTTTTTATGGAAATTTTTAATGTCTTCCAAATAGGTCACTTTTGATTCCATTTTACAAAATATATGAAAATATTGTTTTTTAACATTGACAACATGGATATATTTCCTCATGATAATGACCATTTTTAATTATAAACATATTTAATAATTTTTAAAGATTAGTTTTAATGATTTTTTTTCAAAAAAACTTATGAATTTTTATTTTTAAAAATTTGTTTTCAAAGTGAAAATGATATTTTCTTTAAGAATTTATTTCATCTAATTTTAATGGTAGTTTAATTAATCAACATCAAAAACCCTTGATTATAGATATGATCGACTATGTATATTTTAAATTGATATCATCCTCAATTTTTTCTGATTAGATTATGATTGTTTAGAAGATATGGACATTAAACATCATTCTTTTACACAAGTGAATCAATCAATTAATGGGTAATGATTTGCTTTTTAAAAGATAAATATTATAAATTTTTAATTCATGAAAGGTACATAGAAAATATTTAGGATGCATAGGTGATCCTGATATAGATTATATGATGGTTTGGTCCCCTTTATAGTAATCCAATTCATTGGGTAAAGGGGTGGAGTTAAATTATTAGGTTTCTCTTAAGATATTTTGGAAATATAATATTATCATTATTCTAAATATTGGATGGAGTTGAAAAATTAGGTTTATACTAAGATATTATATTAATATACTATGATTTTTATTCTATGTATAACCACGATGGTCATTTCAATTGTAAGTGTGATGGTTACTCTATGTATAACGGTAATAATTATTCCAAACATATTAGATACATTAAAATGATTCCCTAAGTTACATAAATTAATTATCTATGATTTTTGTGGGGTTTTATGAAAATAATATTCCTTTCATAGGTTATCTAATGAGTTTATATTTAACAAAAAATATTTTTTACTTCATATTGGTGAAACTACATGGGTTTTCCATAATTTTTTTGATCAATATTGGCATCACATGGTTTATGATTAATGATTCTAATTACTCTTCCCTTTTTAAAATATTTATTCCATGTTTATGATCCAGTTATTAATGTTTATGAATTCCATTATGTTATCTCATGTGTTACGATTATGTCAATACACCCTTATTCTTATCTTACTATCGTTTATGACTTTGAATTGTTAATTTTTATGTCTACCCGGACTAGGAATTTGATCTCACTATTATTTTGTTTCTTTCTTTCTAGGTTATGAATAATGAAGATAAATAAGAATTTATTAGAAATTCTTTATTATGGGAATAATTTTATCGGTATTTTAAGACTTAACATGAAATATAAATATCTGGCTATGTAGGAGATGATGTTGATCTTTATGAATGGGTATTTTATGAACCCAGGATGATAAGAGTTTAATGTAATTATCTAAAATTATAAAAGTTATATTCCCTTGGTTATTTATGAGATCCAACATTACCTTTTTATGATTTATGTTTTGTGATGAAAAAATTAGGTTCCACTTATCATTATCAAATCCATAAATGTAAGGTTTAGGTTTTAACCACTGGATATGGGAGTACAGGTTCGAGGCCCTTATAAAAAATTGAAATTATTTTTTCGAACATTTAGAAACTTTTTGATTAAATAAATATCTTTATTAAATTCATTAAATAAAAATTATATTTGGGTGAATGTATGATATTTTTCTGGAAAATCATTTTTTCTGTGAATGCTTAAAAATAAATATTTTTATTGAGAAATATACTTCCTTTTAAAGTACATACAATGTAAAATTATTTTTTGTATTATTTTTACATTTTAATTATTTATTTTGATATAAAATAATACAGGTAAGGGTTTTTAAAATGATTTTATACTTGAATTTTTGATACAAACATTTTATATTTAAAAATATCATTTTTCTGAAAAACCATTTTTTCTCATTTTTTCAGTTTGATTTTAAATTAAATTGTCCCACATATTTGTTATTAATTTAGAAATTTCTTTATATGTTTATAGTATGTATTTTGAATTTTTGTTATATATTTCTATTTTAGTTTTGGGGAATATTAATAGTAACAATAGGAATTTTTGTTACCACGATAAAAGGTAAATCAGGTAATTAAGGGATAAAATAATATGATAAAGACTATAAAATGACCCTAAAACTTAACATAATTTTACTTTATGTGTCCATATAATCTAAAATAATCCTGTATTAGGTTATATTTCCATTTTCCCATTTGGGTGTGATTATGAGCATTATAATATTTTATGTAATGAAAAGTAAAAAGAAGTCACACTCTTGTTTTTGATATTAATTATAAATTTTACATGTTGATAAAAAGAAGATATTATTAGTTATAAATATTAATTTGAATTATAATTAATTATATTCCTCATTATAATTTTTGTAAATTATTTTTTATTGTGTAATTACCTTAAATGCTTGAACGATTCTAACACAATATTTATTAAATTAATGAAAAACAAAATAAAGATTATTATAAAATTTAAAAAATATATATTATTTGAGATAAATAATGTAGCCCATGAATTTTATAGGTTAATATAACAGTTTATATAGGTAATAAGATATTTTATTCTAATTTTATTTTATTTTTGGATGTTATTAAATTAAATGTAATGATTAGTACTAAAAACTAACATTAATGATATTTTATAATAAAAACATTATTTTAAGAAATTAAATTCCTAAAAACATTAAATTATTACAATTGATTATAATATTATTTATAATATAAAAAATGATCCATTTATTGGAATTTTTTAATTTATGTTAACTATATTTACCCTCAAAGTGTAAAAAACCTTATTGTTGTGGTATATGTGATATGGGTAAAGACGGGTTTAAAATGAAAAGAGAAGGGTAAAAACATAGTGAAAACATAAAAAATTACTTGTATGATATTTTTTTGAGTAATAATAATATAATATAGTACTATTATAAATTTGGATCTATTTTTATATCAAAAATATTTTATAATAATTAAATATTTTAAGAAATTTTAAAAGTACCCATCCTATATCTTATAAAATGACATCTCTTTTTCTCTTTACATCACTCATAAAAACAAATTTGGATCAGCATGGATCTACTTAAATCCCTTAATAAAATACCTACACATGTTTTAGAGGCCATATTTATGGATTAATATAAACAAATGTAGTCTTAATGTGTTAAAAAACAGGGGTTTTTGAATAAGTGGTATTTTTCTTAATCGAGAGTTTCTATTTTATTTGTTCATCAATATTGATAAAATATTCTTTAAAAATTATTATATGATAAAATAAATATCTTAAATATAAATATATGTTATTATGTTAATAAAATAACCTATATCCATCTTCAACCTCTAGAAAATAGGAAAATAATTCATCATTCGTGTGTACGACAGATGACAGCCTCACAACTGATGTAAGTCGCTTTCCATCACTGCCTATCTTGGAAGGTTATAATGATGAATTTTAATATTTATTTACTATATTAATGAAATATTAATAATTGTTAAAATTTAATATATCTTTTAATTTATAACCATACCATTCTCCAAAAAAATGATAACATTCTTTCTTAAGTGTGGACTACCAGATCCACGAAGTTATGCGATCCATTTTTTATCACCACATCACATGGATGATATATATAATTATATTTAAAGAATTAATATGATATTATTTATATAATTATAATTTTTTAAAGTTGAAATAATACTTACAACCTTCAATAATGATCCATGAAAATTGAAAACGTTACTTATGCGTGTGTACGGCCTACCGTCTCCAAGGATGTAATGGAGTTCATTTTTCATAACTATATTTAATGATCGGTATTAAAATTCTAATTTATGAAGATAAAATATAATTTTATAATAAATTTTTTATAAGATATAATAATGACATATTTTGACCTCAGTCAACCTACATTCTTCATTTTGAACTTATAAACCAAATTCCCTCAACATACTTATTATAGATTGAAATAATTAAGTAATCACCCTTTTTTAATAAAATAACTGTAAAAAATTATTTAATAATATTGTATTATACATATATAATTTTCTTAGGGTGTAAAATAATTGATATGGTTTTATTATACATGATTTAATAGACTTATAAGTAATGTTTGTACTAGATGTAAGAGATTTCCTCTCAATATACCTTCATTGGGGAATATTGTATTATTAAGAACCAAAAAAATTTATATGGTGTATATATTTACCCTTTTACATGTTATATAAGTAATATTTTATACTTAATGGAATATTATGTTTTGATTTGAATTACATCATTAAAAAGGATATTTTATAGTAAATAATATATTATTAAATGATATAAAATTTAAAAAAACTTAGATTTGGACAACTCATTAGGATATGGTTTACAATATCAACCATGATCCTTGAATGGGAATTTTTTAACTATAGTAACTATCTTCACCCTAAAAGAGTAAAAAAATTGTCAAGGTAAGGTTGAAAAGAGTTATTAAGGGGTTAAAACAAAAAAAGACAAGATTACAAAAATATTCAAATATTGTATAATTTTTATTTTGTAAGATAATTTCAGCATATCATTTTCCAATCATCAAAATAAATCAATTTAGAGTCAGTTGTAATTGAAAATTAATTGATATTTATTTAATATTTTAGTAAATTCCATGATTTCCCCTCCCCTATTTTATAAAGGGAATCTCTTATTATATTTTCTTCACACATAGAAATGAATTTTTTAATGATAAAAAATTCATTCATTCTCAGTATAAATCATTATTTTTTAAAAAATATTTTCATGGAGCCCATTCCATTTCCACATATTAATCATGTTATGAAAAGAATGATCAATTTTATTATATACAATAACAATGAATTTTCCCACCATCGTAAGAATTATTTGATGTTTAAATTACGTGAAAATATATCATATTTTATTTATATTAAAACCCTCCTTCTCCAATTTTTGGTTATTTATGTTTTGAAAATGCGGTTTCAAAAGTAAGGGTATTTAGATATTTGAAACTATTTTTCACATGGGTTAGAAAGTGTTATTCGTGGGTTTTATTCATGATATGGTCCTTGTTCATTTTTTTTGAATGTTTGTTGTCCATTATAGCTCATGGTTGAGCCCAACACAGCTTATACAAATGGTTGATATCATTATATCCCATGAATGATCCTGATATCAATTATATAAGGCGTGCACCAAGATACCTCTCCAAAACATTTAGTAAAAACTATTATCACTAGATAATTATATTAGAAGTCATTTACATGTTTATAATAATTTTAATGGTATTTAAGGGTTTGTTGATGATGATGTCTCAAGGTACCAACATGTTTTCTTTATTCTATATATGGTTTATAAATGATTCATTAGTTAAGGTTGACATAAAATTTATCATGATTATTAATTATCATGAATTTTTTCTATAGTAAATCTTTAATCCAAAAATATAATCTTATTTCTTTAAATATAATTATAAATATCATCCATGTGTTGTGGTCATAAAAAACAAATCTCATGTCTTTGTGGTGGTCGTAGTCCACACGTACGCATGAACAATGTTATCATTTTCTATTTAATGAAAAGGTAAGAATATAAATTATATATATTCTTTTAATAATAATAAATAATTAATTAATATCATATATAACCATTAATTCAATAATTATAATCTAATTAGGATATACAGTGATGGAAAATAAATTATATTGGTTCATGAGTCGATAGTCCATCATAAACACAAACAATGGAATCATATCCCATTTAAGGGAAAGGGATATGTATATGTGTTTTAATATAAAACTAAAAAACCTAATAACATGGAAGACTATGGTTTAATTGTTTTGTAATTGTTAAATAATATTTTAAAGAGGTAGAAGAATAAATAAAAAACACCTAGTAAAGAACTACATCTTTTCCTCAGAAAATCTCTTTTGGATTACACCAAAATCATTTCTAGGTTTGTTTTATGATTTTAACAAAATATGATATGATGTGAGTATTGATGTAATTAAGGTATTTTATGAATCTTTTATGACCCAAATATTTTATGGAATGTGATTAAATGAGAAGAAAATATTCCCTTTTGCATAACAGGGAAGGATCACTCCTCAAATTTCCTGAAACTTTAATTTCATATATATTAATTTTTATTATAAAATGAATTAAATGAGATAATATTTTAATATAATATGGTTATGAGTTGATATCATCTCATAAAATAATTTTTTGGACAATTTTAGATTACATTTGTACACTTAACTTTTTCATTTAACCCTTCGTTAAACATTTTCAATCTTACACTAATAACAATGTTTTTTTACACATTGAGGTTCATGATAGTTACCAAAAATTGTTAAAAGTCCAATAAATTGAACATGGGGGATGTTAAGAACCATATCTAAATAACATGAAAAAATATAGTATTTTTTTAATTTTATATCATTTAATAAAATAATATTTTCATAGATTATCTACAATGTAAATTTTTTATCTATTAAAATATTTTAACATTTTTATTATCAAAAAAACAAATGAAATACAAATAAAATAATTGAATAAAATTCTAGAATTTTATTATTATCTGTAAAATTATTTTTTTACCTTAATTATTTAAAATTATACTATTTTTAATATATTTTTTATTTTATTTTATATTTTTTTCATTAATTAAATAATTATTTCATCAATGTTGTGTAAGAAGTTATGGTAATTATTTATTCTCTAAAAATTAAATATAAAATACCATGATTAATAGACATATTTTACATTTCAAAATAATATCTATCACCAAACGTATTCTACGGTTATCCAAATATAAAAAATATTATAGTTCTTAATAACAAGACTGTGACATTTTTTACCTTTTTATATATAAAATATTATAAAGGTCATAATCACATCCCAATGGATAAAAAATGATATATATTAAACATTTGGATAATGATGGGATAGGTATAATCATATAATAAAATTAATTCGTGTTTTGGGTAAATATTTACCCTTATCATTTTATATTTAACTTTAATTTCCTGATTTAACCTTCACAATGGTAACAAAAATTACTAAGGATATTATTTATATTAACCAAAGAAAAATAAACAACATACCAAATTTGGACCTCTTGATTAAAAATATATAATAAATTTTTTAATGAATCAAAAAATACAATTGTAATAATTTAAATTAAAACTAAATCTGAAAAATGTGATGAAAAATGTTTTTTACCAACAAGCCCTTTTAATAAAAAATATTTTTTTTACTAAATTCGTGTATGAAATTCATTTTGAAAAAAAACTATAGATTATTTTAAACAAAAATGAACTAATTTAAATTGAAAAATAATTAAAAATGTAATTTTACTTTTATAATACATGAAAACAAATACAATTTTCGATAACAAAGTCAGTAATTTTTACTATTCACTAAAAAGTTAATATTTTCGTAAAATTCAAAAAATGTCATCTTAGGTTAATTTAGAAATAATGATTTAAAAAATGAAATTAATTTTTTCAAATAATAATTCTATAAATTTAAATTTTATCTTTTAAATAAAACCATATAATAAAATATTTTAAAAAACTATAACTTTTTTGATTTAAAATTTACATAATATTTTTATAATGTATAAAACTATGAAATTCATAAATTATTAAAAAAATAAAAATTCTTTATTATATCACTACTTGGGTTCTTGCAACTTCCACCTTTTTGAAATTGTTTCATCGGAATTTTATTCACTTAATAAATTAGGGGAGATGAATTTCCCTCATAGATTTTTCATATTCACATGTGGCTTCTCCAACCATATGGTTTTTACCCAAGACATTAAATTCATAAATAACCTTATTCCATAAATCATTCACCCAATGATTAAGAATCAGAATAGTTTTCCCCTTAAATGAAATGTTATCTTATCACAGCCCAATTTTTATTTTCTATTTTATTTTGGTTTATCCTTTTTTCACTGTATTTTCTCTTGAGTATTTAGTATTTCACATTGTTTCGTTGATTTTCAGTTTGTGTTTCCTCTTTATCATGGTTTATGTTCATGGTTACGGGGAAATTATGTGGCCTTCAAATGCTGAGTCTCCTTCCAGTTCATTTTTTAGAACATTTAGGGTGTTACGGATAGCGTATGGTTAGATTCAAACCATGTAGCTCATACGATTAACAATGAAGGTCTTGGGGTGTCCTTAGATGAGTATTGATGTCTTGAGAACAATGAGTATAAACCATGTTATAAGCATAAAGAAGGGTATAAAATTTTTAGTAGAACTAACATGCACGATTAGTGCACAAATTCCCAAACCATGTGGAAAAACTATGTGGGTATCTTGTGATTATATTGAGGGATGCACATTTGGTGCATGGTTTCCATAACCATGTAGCCTATCTCTGAGAAAAACAAAATTTATTTGAAGTGGATTTTTACCTTTCTTCCCCTATTAAATTGTTACAAAAAAACATTCCACTCTTCCCCCATTTGGATCATGCAACTCAAGGTAGGATCCTCCCATGTTCCTCAATCCTACCCTCCTCCTCCCATGGTTAAATCAAGTGATTTCATTATGATTTTTGGTGATTTATAAAAATAATCTTCTCATTTATTCTTTATCTTAATTCTCCTTCCATTTTCATCATATATTCCTTTCTATCTTGGTTCCTTTGGAAATGGGTTATTTTTTACTTTTAAATTGGGGGTTTTTTATTATAGTTTTTCGTGGATTTATTTCCACTTTATACCCTTTTGGAGTTATTACTAGTTGTGTTTGTTAAAGAACCTTGGGTTTGAATTTGGTTTCCCATTGTATTTGACCTTCAAATTTAATAAACATTTAATTATTGATGTTCGCACCTTTTTTGATGAAAATTTTTGATGTGAATAATTTATAATAATTATTTAAAATGAAATCATGTGAATTTTTCTTGAATTTAATTATGTTAAATTGATTTATTTGTCTTTACACACCTATTTTTTGTAAAAGTTACTTTTTTGGATTTTTAAATCTGTTTTGATTTCTAAATTAGGATTCATAAATTTGAAATGGGGTTCTAAATGAAATTATGTATTTATAAGAAATGGGTTTGTTCATCTCAAAAACATTATAGCGCATAAATTATCTGTGAGTCATAGTTGGAACGATCGAAAATGGTTTTCTTTTGAAAACTCTCCTTAGGATATATCTATCTTACCATGTTCATGCTATGTGAAATAATAGGTCATTGGTATGTGACTTCACTTTTGAATTGATAGTTAAAGGGTAAGAGGATCATACCTTGGAGTGGTGTTTGGTGGTGATTATTTTGTATGTGTCTTGGGGTTATTTTTTTGAACTACTTCGTCTCACCCCCAACTTAGACATGACATGGGAACATAGTATAGCTAGTGGAATATACCTGAATTATTTCATCACTAGTTTAGTATTACAATATTTTTAGTAGTGCTTTAGAAGAGAAAATCTATTCTTTTGGGGTGGTTATACTTAGTGTGTCCATGTATGGTATGCTCAAGCATTAGGGATGTTTTATATTTAGAGAGAAATGGACTATGATTTTTTTAAAATATAATATATTGAAAACTTATATTTATATATTGTATTTCAAAATATAAGTAAATAAATCTTTTATTTAAATATAATTCATCTGGAATAGTTGTACTTATTCATGGCTATTTAGTTTTAATACTCACACTTATACTTATATTCTTATTATTTTTCTCAGGTTAAGGTTACCACTTTTCCTTCATCATCGTGGACATATATTAAGTTTTTGGTTTGGTGAGTTCCATGTGGGGTTTTATAGAGATATGTTTGGTTGTTTGATTTTATTTGGTTTTATTTTCATTTTATTTTTAGTAGCTCTTTATTATTTTTTATTTACATTGGGATACTCATTTACCTTTCCAATACTTTTTCAAATTTTATAATGGGTGAAATCATTCCCACTAAACCTTAATGATGACCTTGGTACTGGTCCACACCTTGGATGGATTATTAATGTGCCTCAAGGATGTCATAGGCTGGATCGGGTGACTAATTTGGGGTCAACCTAGGTTGTCTCATGACATATCTTCTAACTAAAATAGTTCATGGCTCAAAAAATGGGATGATTTTGTCACATATTTTATTAACATCAAAACTTTATAAAAGTTGTATACCTGGGGTAAAAATAAAGGTAAATCTAATCTATAAGAAACTGATCAAATTTTCTCTTGAATTTCATATTTCACAATGAACAAAAGGCATAACATTAACTTTTAAAAAAATAAAAAAAAACCTTTCTAGGGATATAATTTAATAAATTATCACCTACCTCTAAAGAAACATATTTTCTCCAGTTATCTTCATAACTTTTCTACCTTCATTGATCCATCCTCAAGTACCACTGAATCATCTTCACCTTTATAGCCATTTTCTCTTCCAACTCTAGTCACATCAACTTCTTCTATCCTACTTCATCCCAAAAATTTGAGTCTAAAACCTCTATCCAAATAATGTCTCAAAAGATTAAATCTATATACATAATAAAATTTTTTATTATTAGAAAACACAACTAATTAATGGTGTTGAAATCAAATTTTATAGTAATCCATTGAACAAGTGAAAAAAAATATCTTCCTCGGTATGAATTTTTTGCATCAAATGTCTATCATATTGAGGATGAAAATATTTACGAAAATTTAATTCAGTACCAAATGACTTCTAAATACCATTCCAAAAATTAAAATTAAAATTGGGATCATGATCAGATAAAGTAGAGATAGAAACTCCATGTAACCTAACTATCTCTTTGAGATACATTTGGTATAGTTGTTCTAAATATAGTGTCTCAAATGGGAGGTAAATGAACAAATTTATTTAATCAATCAATAATAACCCAAACCACATTATTACCTTGAAATTTCACTGGGAATCCCATTGTAAAATTTGTGGACACATTTTCCCATTTCTACTCTAACATTGTAAAATGATAAAGCATTCCCATTAGAAATTATTATTCTTATTTAAAATATTGAAAAATAAAAAAATATCATGTTAAATTAAAAAATATATCTTTATATTCCATCCCACCAATAATACTCATGTATTTCTCCATACATCTTAGTGCATACGTTATGAATTGGAAATGAGGAACTAAGAGATTTACTCAGTAATTATCTCCTCAACTAGGAAACAAAAGTCCCTCATAAGCTCGTTATAAATCTAAAAACACCTTATTTTTTCAACATAAAAGTATGGAAATGTACCCTTCATAACCAATTCTACCTTTTATTATAACTCATAGTCACACTTTTAAAAATTACAAATTCCTTATGATAGAGTAGACTACACTAAAATAGGAAACAAAATAATGTAAGTTCCTACATCCACAACTTCCAAGGTTTTCAAAAGGAGTATTTTTATGGAATTATTTGACATTCTTTAGAAAACTCAAAAAAAAATCTATTTTAATGTATATGGAGAAAATAAATTTTCCCTCCACCATAGCTATTTCTTGATTTTTTGTTTTACTCCATTACATGATTTTAGGTTTTCTTTAACTAAAAACTATCTTTCTATTTTTCTATTATTCTGGTATTAAAAAATAATATTTAAGAAGTCATGGTATTTTGATATGTGAAAATGTTTTTCACATTGGTTTGAAAGAGATTTTCAAGGGTATTATTCATGATATGGCCCTTGGGTATTGTTTAAAAAGTGTTGATCCCCATTATAGCTTATGTGTGAGACTAATAGAAGTAATAAAAAGGGTTTATCACTATTATAGATCACAGATGAGCCTAATATAACTTATATGATGGGTTCACTTAGATAGTGATCTAATACATTATGTAATGATTATTTTATCATGATTATTAAATTGGATGTTAGCTGTATGGTTATTCCCATGTTAAGGAATCTATAAGGGTTCTATGATGATGATTTCTTAAAAAACCTATATGAATTATTTATTATTTCTTATGATTTATTAGGGAAATCATTTGATTTCAATAGGTAAGATAATGATATATTTAATGAAAAATGATTATATTTTAGGATAAAATGGTATTTTTCTACAAAAGGGGTTTTTAGGGTTTTTCATGTTATTCACAACACTAATTTATTTTTTCTTTTATGTCCATCACTGAGATTTTTTTCTAATCCCTCAATTTAATTTGTTTTCATAGGGTTTAAGGATGGGTAAGAGAAAAAAATAATTCATTTTTAAACGCATGAATATTTTTTTATAAAAATAAATAATGTTTTATATTAAATATTTTATACTGTATAAAAAATTGATATTGAATCAAAGTGTCTACTTTGAAAATTATAGTTTGGATGTGTATGATTTATGAATTAAATCTCTTTCAAAATAAACCAAAAATATCTGTGGTAATTTAAGTTAATGAATTATTGCTGAAATACACTAGAATATATAATGTTTGAGTTTTTTTCCTTATAATGGTAATAGAGGAATGGTTTTTATAGCTTTATAGGATATGATTTTTGTTGAGTATATGTTGAATTTCCTATGTAACCCTAATGGTTTTTATGCGAAAGATAATCATAGTTATTTTGTTCATATCAAAAGAGATTTAGATAATAAGAATAAAGGCATATTAATATTTAATATCCTTATAATATGGTTTATTATGATTTAATCACACTAAAAGTTTTGTTTTTAGTAAATTGATATATCTTGTATGACCCAAAGTAGTAATGTATGTGAAGAAAAATTAGGTGGTTGTCTGAATGAGCCATCAAATATAATGGAAGTTGTATTGGTAACTCTCATAGTTATTTTAAAATTCCTATCATGATTAATGGTTACCAACTTGAACTTATATCATCTTTATAATTCATAGAATATGATTTACTTGAATCCTAATATATGTTCAAATAATAATCATCATAAAGATAAATATGTCCAATGAACTATGTTCCATAAATGTGAAAAAATAATACTAAAATAACTTAAAAGAATCAAAAGATGTTTTATATATTGTAAAGGGGGCCATAAAGACACAATCTCCTGACGAAAAAGGAAGCATTTAGTTAACTCCATGAATAGGAAAGAAGTTCTTCCTAGTGTATCAATTGAATTTTGTAAATGTGCGATGAATTTTAATTATGTAAATATATTTCTTAGAGGGGAAGGCTCAGTAATTTGATTTGTAAGACTGTATAAATATATATTTATAAATAATTAATTCCAATAAATTTGAATATAAGGAAATTTCAAGTGACATATGATATGTATAGATTTATTATTGGATTATGTTTTTATATTTTTTTAATCTTAAGATATAATTCATAATTTTGGTTTATATTTGGGGAGTGTTAATGAATTAGATAAAAAATCATGTATAAAGATTTATGAAGATATTTGAAATATATCTGTGTGTACATATAATGGATTCAAGAGTTATTATGTAGTTTTAAATTTATGGATAATAATAATTTTAAAATCATTAATACACTTTTTAGTATGGCAGTGCATTGGGGGACTTTTATTGAGTTTTCATTTATGTTTGAGGTATATATAATCCTTAAGTTTATCATGATAAAAAGTTATTTGAGGAATAATACTATTTTCATTTCATAGAAAAATGTTTAATTTTATGGATCCCCTTTAGGATTTATATGATCTCTGATTTGGAGGTAATTATGTCTTATAATATTTTTGGGGATGCAAGATTAAAGGTATGAGATAACCATTGAGGATAAAAAATCATTAATATTGAATATATTATGGATCTTTTTGAATATTTTTATCACATTTTTAGAAACATTATAAGGATTATATTAATATTGTTTTAGAAAAAGGATAATCGACAATACAGGAGAGAACTCATTGTATCCAGATAGGTCATAAGGCTTGTACCCATAACTAAAGGGATACATTGGTACATCCCCTACCATAGGCATATGAAATGTCTATGTAAGTATGAAATTATTTTTACTTACTCAAATTATTTTACATGGAAATATAAATTTTATTTCGGGAAAGATGTTTTATCATATATCAAACCAAGGTATTGAAATTTTATTTGGTGATTTAGTTATTATTATTATTTTCGATGAATATCACTATAGTTTTTAGGAACAAAATATGATTTAGGTAAAAAAATTATAAGTTTTTATTTAAGGAATATAGTTTGAATTATATTTTGTAATTGAATATCATTTTATTGTGGAATAAATATTACTCATGTTATTTATAGAAATTATTACCCTATCATGAAAAATATTTGTTTATAGAATATATATTTTTGAATTAGAATTTAAGATTCATTGATGTTATTTGGACATAAAAGATAAATTAATCTCAAAATAATGTGTGATAAAATCCCAATTTTTTATTGGGTTTAATTATTGTTATATAATATTTTGTGTAATTTTGAGGATATTTATTTTTTGAATGATCTACATTGAGTTTGGGTATTACTATTGATTTTTTGATATTAATGTCGTTTTTTCTTCTTCTAAAAGTATATCTATTTTAAGAATTTTCTTAACTCTTGCTGACCATTTTTTGTTTTTTTTATGTTTAAATAAAGTAGGTACATCTTTTTATTCCCTTGTAGATTATGTGTTTCTTGAAACGTTATTATAATTTTTTAAAAATGATGAAATAATCTCGAATACTCATTATATTTAGTGAAAGATGGTTTGGGTGGAAATTGATTACTTAATGAAATTATTATTATTAAGTTAGTATATTTTCTTAAATAATTACTCAAGATGATAAATTAATTCCTAAACTATATAAAAAGGTTCCTAAAATAAAAAATTCATCCTATTAACTTATTTTCTAATAATTTTATGATCTTTTTCACACCTCATTGAGTTAATGTTTTGTGGTTGTCAACTTTCTCACAATCAATAAATTCCATCTGATCAATGTTCTATATCAATATACATCATCATTTTGACATTAATTTTTCAATACATGTCTATTTTTTAACTTTTGAATAATTTTATTATATTTTTAAACCTAGTATGGGTAATTTGATAAGACATTTTTACTTCCCTTAGCCTCTTTTCAAGAGTAAATTTCTAAACCCTTTTTCTGATGTGGTATTTCAAAAAATGTCATACCCATTTTTATCAACCCATGATCAAATTTTGGGGTTTAAATTTATTAAGGTGGTGAGAAGTTAATATACCAAAATATTAAAAAAGTAATACCATTCATTAAATTGTACAATATAGGTAACAATAATTTTAAACAAACAATAAATAATTATTATTTCAATGTGATTATTATAACATAGTTTTTAAATGGGAGAATATGAATAGAATTAAGAAAATTAGTAGATATAGAATGATATTATTCATTACTAATGTATTAATTTATTCTTATAAAAAATCTCTCAATTTTTAGTAAAATCATTTTATTCTCTAAAAATGAATTTTCTATGAAAATGATTTTTATTTATTTTTATGATAAGGTATTAAAATAATATATGGAAATTATCAAAAAATTATTCGATAAAATTAAATTTATTTTTCAAATCCTCATACCAAAGTTATCTTTGTTTCAATTTTTTTAAAGACTTTTTTTAATGAATGGAGAAAAAGTCGTATTTTTTTTGAAAAATATATTTTTCTTTAAAGTGTTTTAAAAAGTAGTATAATATTTTTTGATTAGTTTTAAAATTTTATTAGTTCCTTTTGATCTGAAAATGCTTAATTATCAGCTTAAAAATTAATTTTATGCTTTAATTTAGTATAAATACTATTTATTTTTAAAAGATTTCTTTTTCAAAAAACTATTTTTCATCACATTTTTTTGATTTGATTTTAAGTTGAATTCTGAAAATTATATGTTTTCAATATTGAATAATATATTTCATATTTTTAGTCATTAGTTTCAAATTTTATAAACATCCACCTATTATATTTATTTAAAATAAATAGTAACCATAAAAAATTTTGTTACCATGATATGGTTCAATCAGGTACTTTAGGGTTAAAAATAATATGATTAGGAATATAAAATAACCCTATAAATTTCATTAATTTCATTTTATGAGTCCATAGATTCTATAATAATCTTATATTTGGTTATATGTCATTTTTTACCAGTTATATGTGATTATGACCTTTATAATATTTTGAGTAAAGAAAAGACAATTATGCCACACTCTTGTTTTTAATAAAAATAATATTTTTAGCATGAATATAAATAGATGATATGTTTATTAATAAATACTAATTTGAAATATCAATTATTTTTCTTCATCATGAAAATTAATTTTTTATTTTTAGTGAAGAAATTATTCACTTAAATTCTTACACAACGCTGATATAGTAATTATTCAATTAATGGGAAAGCAATGAAATTAAATTAAAAATATTAAAATTAATATAAATTTGGAAAATTAATGTGTTTAAATATTTTTTTATATATAAATGACATTTTAAGGATTTATGAAAATATTTTTGATAATTTTTTTTCTATTTTTTATTAAATTCAAAGTAATGAATACTTCAAAAAATTGACATTAATGATATTTTAAAGTATATAATGTTTTATTAAATGTTATAAAAATCAAAAAAAATTAATATTCATCCAAGATAATAGTATATGCTTTAAAATATCAACTATTATATATTTATAGGTCATTTTTTCATTTGTAGTTACTATCTTGAACCTCAAAGAGTAAAAAGCCTTATTGTCATATTATGTTTAAAAAGGTTTAACTGGTGGTTAAAACCAAAATATAATTTTAAAAACATAGTTAAAACATTGAAATTTTTTATTTTATAATTTTATTTCTACCCATACTCTCGCTATATTAAAAATAAATACTTTTGAGACATTTTTTCGTTGAAAATCAATTTATATTAATTTATTATTAAAAAAATTATGAGTTCCCCTCCCATATCATATAAAAGTGAATCTGTTATTCTCATTTCATCAGAGATAGAAGGAATTTTTAATCATGTATTCCCTGAAAAAATGACTTCTATAAATTCATAATCACACCTGAGATGATTTTTTTATCATAAAACCAACCTAGAAAGTATTTTGGTGTAAACCTTAATAAGTTTTACAAAGAAGATGTATCATTATTAATAAATTGTTTTTATTCTATTTATCCTTCAAATTCCATAATTTATTATTTAACCAATATTAAATAACAACATAATTATCTCCCAAATACTAATATGTCATTATGTTAATGTAATAACTTATATTCGTCTCCAGCCTCCATCAAATGGGAAAGGAATCCAACATTCATGTGTATGGAGGACTATTGTCTTGCAAACTGATGTAATAAATTATACATCACCTACTCTCATGGATATTTATAATGATGGAATTAATTTTTGTATCTTATATTAATGATATATTTATCATTCAGAAAATATAACATATCATTTACATTCTTACTATTCCATTCACTGCAAAATGATAATGTCTTTCATCTGTACGTGTGGACTACCACCTCCCCAAAGCAAGGTGATTTATTTTTCATCACTACATAACATGGATGATATATATAAGAATATTTAGATAAATAATTTTATATTAATGGTATTGTTATAATTATGAAGATATATAATAATACTTACACACTTTTCATAATGATTGTTGTGAAATGGAAACATCACCCATGCATATGTTTAGACTACCATCTCCATGATTATAACATAATTCATTTTTTATAACCATATTTAATGATTGGATTTAAAATTATAATTGATGTATAGATATTATAATTATTTAATTATTATTATTCTAGGCATGGTGTAATAAGGACCTCTTTGGCCATTGTCTTCCTACCGAATTCATTTTGGACATATGATCCAAATACCATCATATCATCCAATAAAAACTTAAATGATTAAGTAATTGTATCTATCATGGTAAGAGATAAAATAAAAGTAATAATAATTTTTTTTAAAAAATAAATAATAAAATAATTAACATATATTTATTCTTTTGGAATATAAATAACCTACATCTGGAATCAGCCTTGATGTAAGGGACTTTATTTTATAAATCCACATTTAATGTTTCCCATAAAATATTTTTTTTAATATGAATATTTTTTAAAATAATTTTATGAGTGTAAGTATATAGAAATACAATATTTATAAATTAAATTTTATGTATCTTTTTTACTTTCTTTAAATTGTTTTCAAATTGATTCTTTTTACAGAATGTTTTTAATTTCCATACAAAATACAAAAGAAATTTTTTATTTTAACTTTTATGGTGGAAATTACTTTTACTGTCAATGTATTTATTACTTGATTTTCAATATTCCTTTATATGATTATATTATCTCTTAAAAGTAAAACAATTTTTTCCTTTTTTGTGTATTATGGTATTAAAAATGGTTTTTATGATAAAATGGTATGTTGATATCTGAAAGTGTTTTGAACACAAGTTTAATAGAGTTTTCAAGGGTTTTATTAATTATATAGCCCTTGGAAATTTTTTACAAAGGTTTGATCCCCATTATAACTCATGGATGATCCCAATATTTCTTATACAAATGTTTGATCCCCATTATAGCTTATGGGTGATCTAGATACACCATATATAATGGTTGTTCCCAAATAACCACTCTAATGCATTGGGTATTGGTAATGTTCAATAGAGAATTATATTGGAATTCATTTTCATGATTATTCAAATTTTAATTGATCTATATGGGTTCTATGATGATGATGTGCAAAGGAACATACATGACCTTTCTATGTTCTGTAATGATTTATCATAAAAAATTAGTTTCAAAAGATAAGATAATGATCTTTTAAGAGTAACGGTGATTCTAATTCTATATAAAAATGAATTATTTTACAAAAATGTATTTCATGGTTTTTAATTTATTTTATTATTCTAAAGGATTTTATCATTTATTTCCCTTACTAGTCATTTTTTCAAATCCCACATTTTTATATTTTTTCACATGGTTTAAGGATTGGTAAGATAAAATAATAATCCAAGTTGAAAATTGTAATGATTTGTCAGGAGAAAGAATCTTGTTTTATTTTAAAATGATTATATTTTTTAAAATATGTATATTTAATTGAACTATTCACGTGTAAAATTTGGTTTTTATGTGTATGAGTTATTCCCTAATTCTCAAAAAATCTAATCTCAAAAGATCCTTATTAATGATAGTTAGTAAATTCTAGTCTAGAGACACTATAATATGTAATGTTTACAGTTGGGTCCTTATAGTTTATATCAATTGAGGGTTTAGATAATTTTAGTGTTTAGATAATGAGAGTAGAATACCCTTAAATTATTTTACGTAATGGTTAAGATAAAATTATATAGCATTTAAATATTACCATGTTTCTTTAAATAAACTATGTTAGTTAAAAATGGTTTTACATTGAGGAAATATAAAGGTTGTAGTATGAATACACCAAGAGAATTAAATTCATCGAAATCAATAACCTAGACTAGTCAAAATTGGAACTGGTCAACTTTTATTGTAGATCGGTTAATACAAGATATTATTGTTCTTGTAATCAATGATAGAAAGAATCTTGATCTACCACAGAGGAACATAATTACAGTATAACATCTTATGAGACAACATTATTCCTTATTCAGTGGATCTTCTAACCTGATGTTAGCTTAAGGATAGATCAATACCATGGAGAATATATTTAAAGTCATGGGGTCTTTGGAACGTCAAAAGTAAGACCTTGATATTTATCATTTTAATGGTTTAGATTTTTAATGGGGGTCATTAGTTAAGAATACCAAATAGATATATGATATTTCGTCCATGGAATGGGTAAAATTTAAGAATTTCTTCCTTGAGAAATATTTCCATAATGTTGTTCAACTCGAGTTGGAGAAATAATTTTTTTAATTGAGGAAAAAGGATGAACATTTTTTAGCTTCATATATATAAAAGTTTACAACACTAGTTATTTATGTTCTCGATTTTATCTAGGGTGTTGATAGTAAAATTAATAGATTTTACCTTGTATTTAAACCATGTTTATAATGTTTTTTGGCATCAAAATACATTAAAATCTTTGAGAAAGTTGATTATTTTCGTAAGAATGTTGAGATTGAGTTTTTTTGACACTTATTTTACATGATATAATAAGAATAACAAAAGGAAAATGTGGAATAAAATGGATAAGAATCCATATAATATGTTTTTTGATAAGAACCTACTATTTTCGAAGTGCAGTAAAAAGAATATTGGGAATGTTTAGTAAATTAATGAATATGTTACAAGTGTGTTATGTTTAGTCATATGCATTGTGACTACAAAGAAAACAGTCATGAACCATAAAATAATAGAGTGAATGATAACCCCCAATCAGTGATAATTTTTTGATTCAATTAGTTGGGACAATAAGCTAAAAAATTTTGAAGTTAGTTACTCATGTTTGAAATCATCATGACCTAGAGAAAAAAGGTGTTGAAAAATCCTTTTCTACTACTACAGTTGATACTGGGCCATCCAAAGAAGTGGTTATACCTATATGAATAATAACATTTTTTGAATATTGATTATAGTTCAGGGTATCATTAGTTTAAGGTGAAGGATACAATATTTAAAATATTACATTTTGACCTAGATATGGGGATTCTGAGTTGGTAAATATGCCCATTGGGATATCTAATACACCAGGTATATTTATAGATCTTATGAATAGAGTCCTCCATGAAAATTTGGATTATTTTTTTGTTATATTTATTAATAATAGATTAGTATGTACTAAAATTCATGAGTATCATTAATAAAAAATAATTAATGTTTCTAAAACCTTAAAATAATATAAGTTATTTGGAAAATTTAGTAAGTCTTAATTTTGGTTGAAAAAAATTATTCCTTTGGAAATATTATTTCTGAATATTGAATAAATATTTAAACTTATAAAACTAAATTTATTGAATATTGGTTAAGACCTACTAATATCACATAGATTCATAGTTTTTTATTTTATCAGGTTACTACTAGTGGTTTTTTTAAAACAATTATAGGTTATCTATCCCACTAACTAAGTTATCTTGAAATGGAGTTAAATTCATTAGGATAAAATAACATGATTATTGTATTTAAGAACTAAAAATAAGATTGGTGAATGTTGTGGTTTTGGTTTATCCCTCTTGAAATGGTGATTTTTTTATCTAGGAAAATGCTTCTTTGAAGGATATTATTTGTGTTTTTATGAAAAATGATTAGGTGATTTCTTTTGCTTTATAGTAACTCAAACCTCATGAGATAAATTATCTTACACATAATATTAACTATCTTCTATGGTTTATTTCTTTTAAAAAATATTAGAATAAATTATATGGATTTAACAGTGAAATATATATTTTTCATAAATACTTGATGTATATATTCACTCGAAAATAGTTGAACATGAGATAGGGAAGATGGTTTGTATTTATTAAGGATTATGATTGCACGATTCATTATCATCCTAAAAAATAAAGTAAAGTAGTTAATGATTTGAGTTAGAAAAATAATGTGGAATTAACCATGTCATGTTTTAAACATTAACCTCTGGTTTAATATTTGATGAATTTTGTCCTATATTTTGTGGGTACAAGAACCTCATTTATTTTTTTTAGATTTTATTTAAATAATCTATTCCAGAAAGAATTATGAAATTTCAGAAGGGATACCATGAGTTATAAGAAAAATTAGAATTGGTTAAGAAGGGTAAGCTTTTTGAATTAATTATATACAAATAAGAAGTTTCCATACTTTATAAGTTATTGTGTGTGCTTGTGATTCTAATTTGAAGACATAATTAATGATTAAATATCAAAGTTTCATATTTCCCATTAATCATAGAAGCACTGTGATGTATAGAGATCTTTGTAATTATTACTGGTCCAGTGTAACAAAAATATATATTACTGACTTTACCAAGAAATGTTTGAATTATTAATAAGTTATTTTAGAATGGCAATAGCTGAAGGGATTCACCATCCTTTCTCATACCAGAGTGGAAATGGAAAAATGTATCGATGGATTTTTTAGTATAATTTAAAAAGATACCTCTATGTAAAAATTTAATTTGGGTTATTATTGATTAATTAAATAAATATGTACATTTCCTTCTCATATGATATATTATATCTTTGTATTAACATTTAGGATTGTATATCAAGAAGATATTCATGTTACATTGTGTTTCTCTCTCAATTATATAATATTATGATCCCAAATTCACTTCTAATTTTTTGAAAGGTGTTCATATGTTTTTGGGTACTAAATTAAATTTCAGAAAATCTTTTTATCTTTAATCATATTGATAATCTTAGAGAACAATTAAAACATTGGAATATATTCTTCTCTCTTGTTCAATGGGTTTCCATGGAAGTGGGATAAATATCATTCTTTATTCGAGTTTTGGTATAATAAAATTTTACATTCTCGTATACAAAAGGAAACTTTTGATCAATTATATGGAAAATATTATCAGACACGATATTTTTTGTGTGAAGTGGGAGAAATAATGTTGGTGGGACTGCAAAAAATTAGAGTAATTGGTTTTTAAGGTAAAGATGATTCAATAGTACATGAGGATGGCTCAAAGTAGGTAAAAACGTTATGTGGATATATGGAGAAATGATCATTCCTTTCATGTAGTTTTCCATATTTTAGTTAAGCATCTCTATGTAAATATGTTATGTGTTTTGGTAAATTGGGAACATTATGTCCATGATTCATTAGACCATACGAAATCATGTTATAAGTTTGATTAGTTTCATACCTAGCTTCCTTTCCTGTTAGTTTATCACAGGTACAAAAAAATTATCTGTTGATGATAAAAAAATATCTGTCAGATTTATCTCATATTTTGATAACTAAATTAAACCAGTTATAAGACAATGTTTATTATGAGTAATATCATAATAAAATTATTGATCATAGATAGAAATTGTTGTATAAAGAAGTGTTTCATTAAGCTAAAGTTATTTGGAGAACCATATGGATGAAGAAGCAACATGGGAATCTTAAAATTCTCTCGAGAAAAGGTATCCCCCATTATTTAATAATTCCATAAAGTTACAAGGATCAAATTTTAAAAAGGGTGGAAAAATTTAGAAACCTATGAAATTATAGAACTAACCATTTTTATATTTATATCATTTATGAATGAGATAGTTATATTTATTGTAAATATATTAAGTGATATTTAAATAAAAAATATTTTAATTAAACTATTTTCATATATGGTTTTTAAAAAAATTGATTTTTTAATTAGTATTTAGAAATTATCTTAAGATAAAAATTTGAGAATTTCCTATGAATATTGATATTAGGTCCCTTTTATTTTTAGTCAAAATGAATAGCAACCATAGTAATTATTTTTATCATGGTAAAGGGTGGATTAGGTAATTAAATTAATAAATATAATGATCAGTACTAAATAATGACCCTAAAAAGAAATTAATTTTATTTTATAAGTATATCTCATCAATAATCATCTAAATTTATAATATATTTCGTTTTCCTATTTTGATGTTATTATGACCTTTATAGTATTTTTGTGAAGAAAAGTAAAAAACATCACCCTTTTTTAAAAAATATAATATTTTGAACCTCAGGATAACCAATAGATATGATTAGTTATAAAGATAATATTTAAATATAATGTATTTTAAAAATCATTTCAATTTATCATTAATTTTTTTGAATAAATTATTACCTTAAATACATACCCAATGATGAGAGAGTAATTATTCAACCAATGAAAATATACAATGAATGGTATTATAAATATAAAAAAGGTACAATTTCAAATAATTAAGGTGAAAAAAATATTATCGATAAATATAAAATTTTAAGGATTTGTTAAAATATGTTTTTCAATTTCATTTGCTTTCTTGTTTATTTAAAATTCAAATTAATTAAATAGTTTTAAAATTCATGCTATTACTAATTTTTTAACATACTATTTAATTAAATGATATCAAATTAATAAAAAATTTATCTTATATAAATTTATTATGATATTGTTTAAAATATAATCCATGGCCCATTTTTGGTTTTTTTTCATTTATGATAAAAAAACAAACACTCAAGGAATGAAAAACCTTTTTATCATGATATGTTTGATAAGGGTTAGCAAACGGTTAAAACCAAAGGATAATGGTAAAAATGCGATATAAACTTGTCCAAAAACCAATGTATGAGATTATTTAGACTAATAATCTACTTATATTACAATATTGTCTATTTTTATCCTTTTAAAATCAAAATTTATTTATATTAAATTAATATTCTATGAAATTCCAAGAGTACCCCACCCCTCACTTATAAAAGGGAACTTATTCTTCTCTTTTCACCACACATAAAAAACCATTTTGTAAAGAAAATTTCATTAAAAATATATTTATTACATCTCTCCACAAATCCTATATTATTTTTTATCAAAAAACCAACCTATAATATATTTTTATCTAAACCTTAATAGAATTTCCACAAAAGAGGTGTTGTTATTAACCGAGTTTTTTTGTTTTATTTATTTTCCCACCTCCTTTAAATATTATTTTACTATGATAAATAATATAAATATTATCCTAAATAAAATTAGTTATTTTATATTATTTTTAGATCCAATATTCATCTCTTATTTAATCAAATGGGAAAAGAAACCACTGTTTGTGTGTATGGTGAACTACCCCCTCTTGGACTGATGCAATTCATTTTCTATCAACATATCTCAAAGATGGATTATAATAAAGGAATTAATTGTTATATATGTTATTCATGACATATTTATCATTCATAAATGATTATATATCATTTACCTTCTTGACTTTCATATTCAATAAAAAAGGATGAAGTCGTTCATTCGTATGTATAGACTGCCCCCTCCACGAAGCAATTAGATTAATCTTTCACCCCAATATCACATGGATGATGTATATAAGTATATATATATAATTAATGTAGTATTTATAATATTATTAGGATTTTATAAGTATTAATATAATACTTTCATTTTTTCCATAATTATCGTTTAAAAACAGAAATGTTACTCATACATACGTACGACCTATTGTCTCCATGATTATAACTCAGTTATTTTTTCACAACCATAATTAATAGTTGAATTTAAAAGTATAATTTAAGTGTTAAAATTAAAATTAATTAATTATTATTATTCTTAGAATGATGGAATAATTACCTATTTAACCATCATTAACCAACCAATGTCATTTTGGACTAATGAACTAAATATCATCAAAACATCCCATACACACTTAAATGATTAAGTAATTATATATAACATGTTAATAAATAGAATAAAATGAATAATTGAATAAAAAAATATTCATAATAAATTAAATAAAATTAATATAAGTTTATTATTCAAATGGATAAAGAACATATATAATAAGTTTAATCAAGGTAAACGTCTTTCTTTTTAAAATTGTCTTTTAACGTTTCCCTAAAAACTCTTTTTCTTCCATGGAGTTTTTTTAAAAAATATTTTTGTTAAGAATTTATAATTACATATAACATTGATAAAGTACATTGTATTTCTCTCTTCACTTTCTTGTGATGGTATCAAAAGGAGTCTTTTTACAAAATGTTTTGACTTTCTTTACAATAGACAAAAGGAATATTCTATTTTAATTTTTATAGAGAGAGTGAATTTTCTCACTCACAAAGCCGTTACCTAATTTTTTTGATTCATTTATATCCTTTCATATTTAATTCATGGAAAACCCATATTTATTTTTTTCGGGGTATTTTGGTATTAAAAACAGGTTTTTAAGAGAAAGGGGTAATTTGATATCTAGAAATGTTTTTCACAAGGGTTTAAAAGAGTTTTTCAATGGTCTTATTTATGATATAGTCCTTTTACATTGTTTAAAAAGGGTTAATTTCCATTATAGATCATTACTAACCCCGATATACCTTATAATAAAGGTAAAACACAATTATATATCACATTTTATCTCAATATAGCTTATACGATTAGTGCACCAATGCATTGGGTAATGATTATGTTCTCTAGAGAATTATTTTGGAAGTCATCCATATACTTATTCCAATTATAATAGATTTATAATTTGTTTCTTGTGATGATTTCATAAGGAACATACATGAATTTATATTATTTCCAATGAGTTTTCATGGAAGTTATTTGAAATTAAAGGTAAGAAAATGATCTTTTAAAAGGAATGATGTTTCAATTTTAGGATAAAAATGTATGTTTTTAAGAAAAGGTATTTAATGGGTTTTCATGTTTTTCACAGGACTAATAGATTTATTATTTTATTCACCTTACATATATTTTTGGTCTCAACTGACATTTAAAAAAAATCATAGGGTTTAAGAAGGTGTAAGAGAAAGGAAAACGTCATGTTGAATGTCATGAATATTTCCCACGAAAAGAAAACATGTTTTATTTTAAAATCATTATATTGTGGGAAAAATGGATACTAAATTGAAGTGTTAAATTATTAAATTATGTTTTTATGTGTATGAGTTTTGAAAAAATTCTTAGAAACTCTAAACAGAAAATATCTTCATGAATAAAATTAAGGGAATTTAAGTCTAAAGACATTACAATATGTAATTTTTATGGTCATGTCCTAACAGTCTGTATTAGAGGATTCTTAATATAGCTTTCAGATTTAGGATAATGATAATAGAATACCCCAAAAATATTTTAACAAATATTTAATTTTAAATGATATAGAATACGAATATGAAAATATTTATTTGAATAAACTAGGTATATTCAGAATGATTTTCCCTGGAGGAAATATGGAGTCTTATGTAGGAAGGAACTAAGAGGATGATACCCTTCCACATTAGGAACCCACAATGGGTGGAATTGGAATTGGGTAGTTTTGTTGATTTGTTGGATCAGTTGATATAAGATATAAATGGTGGTGGAATTCATATTAGATAGAAGATGAATCTACCATATAGGAACATGAAAATTGTAGAGCATTTTATGATACAATATCCTCCTATATTTAGTGGATATTTTGACCCAATGGTAGCCAAATGACGGATCAATGGCCTAGATAAGATATTTGAATTCATGGGGTGTTCAGAACATCAAAATGTAACCCTTTCCATTTATCATTTTTAAGTTGAAGCTGATTGATGGTGGTTTTTTGTTAGGAATACCAAAGAGATATATGAGATTGATTCCCTAGAATGGGACCAATTTAATAATCACTTACATGAGAAATATTTCCCTAAGGTTTTTTAAATAGGGATGGAGAAATGATTCATAGAATAAAGGAAAAATATTAAAGATTATATATCTACATATGAATCAAATTTTTTAATATTATCCAGGTATATACCAGATTTTAACTAGGACCTTGATAGTAAAATTAATATATTTTACTCACGATTAAAACCATGAGTATGAACAAATTTTCCCGAACAAACATTTAAAATCTATGAGAATGTTTTTCACTGTGATGAGAATGTTTATATGGAGTTTTTATACTCTTATGTTACTCAAGATAACAATAGTAACAACTTTCCTAGGTGGTAGGAAATGGAGAAGAATATATATAATAATTTTGGAGGTAATCCCCCAAATGTTCCTTGTGTTGAAAAAATCATCCTAGATAATGTTTAGTAAATTTAAAAAATATTACCAGTGTGCTAAGTTTGTTCATAGGGCTCATAACTATAAAAAAGAGTTATGTGTAATAAATGAATGGGGTAATTGATCATCATACATGGGTGCGATGTTTTATCTTCAATGAGTTTGGTCATTATGCTAAAATGTGTCTGCAATTAGTTACTCGGGATGAAAATCCTTAAGAACAAAATAACAAAGGGGTTGAAAAAAAAATTTCTACTAAAAAGATTGATATAGGGTAATAAAATAGAGTTGTGACATGAATGTTACTTGTTTATATTAATTATACCAATACCATGTTTGACTCTGGATCTTTAAATTCCATCATTTCTAACAAATTTTCATTTAAATTTAGTACCACACTCAGGTTTTTTAAGTCAAGGTTTTGATCCGGTTCATTGGAATTACTGGTCCATTTCTTGGGTTTTTGGTGAGTTTAATGGTGGTTTTTGAACTTCCAAATATTTATAATCATCCTACCATGGGTTCCCCATATCATTTTTGGTATTTTTTGGAGAAACTGATCATTACATCAAGATTTGGGCCAATTATGAGCTCATTCCCAGATTTAAAAACAAAATTTCATTCTTTTATAAAACATTAATTATTCAATATTTTTCACTCATTAAACATACCAATTGTCCTACTTAGACCTATTCTAACCACTATATCCTTTGTTACCCACATTTAAATTTATAATCATGGTGGATTTGGGTGGTTTATTCAGGTATTGGGCTAGCCCACGAGACCATTTCCAGTTTTAAAAACATAGTTTTTTGTTTTATCTAATATTAAATTTTTTATATGTTTTAATTATTCCACCTATAAATTAAGACAAAAAACCCTAGGTTCACCCCCTAATTTCCATTTTCTCTCCTTGGAGCTCATATTAGTCTCAGATTAGGGTGAAATTTCTCAATGATTCTCAAATTGTCCATATTTGGTAAGGTAATTTGTTTTATTGCGGAATCATTATTTTTTTACACTTTTCCCCAAAAATCTTATTTCCTAGGTTATTCCAGACCTAAATAGGCTCTCCAAGATTTCCCAACCCATTCCCTTTCCTCTAAGGGTGTTGATCTTAGAGAATACGAAGAGTTATCTAGTTTCCAATGTGAGATTCCTTCTCCTTTCTCCTCCCTCTTCCTTCTCCTTATACATTATTTTGGTTTACTATCCTCACCTAGTAATTAAAAACTTACATTTATGTTATACTATGAATTTTTATGGGTTTTCTGTTCATTTATGGCAAGAATTTATAGATCCAGAGTGTTCGGAACTACTGTAGGTGATATTGGGTGTGTAGTTCCTTTCTGCTAGGGATTTGTGGTATTATATCCCATGAACATGACTTGATCATTTAAGTTTCATAATTTTATTTCTTTTTTCACCTTATATATATGTTTAGTAATTTTTTCATCCTTTGGATAATTTTCATGGTGTGAAAACGGTTGTTTAAGTCTAGTTTTGTGAAAAGTAGTTTATTTTATTAAAACGTGTACACCGCTTGCTTACATAAATATTCTATTAGGTTACACACTAGGATTATTGTATTTTGAACATGGTTCTGTAGATTTAATAAATTTATAGCATTCAAATGGTATTTTATCCCTTTTCTATTGCATAAAATAAGTTATTTTTTTTAAATTTCATGCCATGTGTTTGGTAAATATCCTAGTTGGATTTTATGTTCTTAGTGTAATTTAAAATGACTTTTTTTTATTTATAAATACATTTTCATTTTGTAAAATTGTATTTTGGGTTCCTTTTATTACTTTCCAAACTAGTTTTTGTTTTATAAACAAAAGGGTCTTTGGTGGTAACCATTTTTTGGCTCGAGTTACCGGAAAATGGTCCGTTTGGCATCCTTATAAAAATGGTCATGATTTGAATGTGTAACATGAATGTTTTAAGAGATTTATGAAAGTTATTTTATTATATAAATGGTTTCCATACACCTATTTATTAAAATTAAAATTTTTACCTTTGGAAAATGTTAGTTTGTAGAAATACTTAAAGGATGGTTTGGCATTTTTCTTGTAAAAATGGTTTCTAAGCGTATTTCATGTTGTATCATTTGGGGACATTTTATGGTCCATGAAATTTATTTATTAAATAGTTCAAGGGCATAAAATCGGGTTTGATATATTATTTGTTGGTTTTTAGCTTTAAAATATCAGTTTTTAACGGATTTTACGTGTAAGCCCTCGTTATATGTCTTAAAACTGGCTTATGAAAACTTAGGTGGTTTGTTGATGAGTCAATCAAATGTGAGACATGTGTGTGTAATGTTCGATATATATTTGATTTTTAAATGTATTATTCATGATAAAATGGTATTTTAGATATTTGTACCTTTTTTCGTCACAAAAAAGGGAAAACCAAGGTATCTAGGTGGGAGGACGTGTACTAGTATGCTAGTGATCTAGAGGGGTTTTGTCCCTGTTTCATGTAATGAGTTTGACAATGACGACAAAAACTAAACTATGATTATGATGATCATGTGGATCAATAGGTTATGTATGATTACCCTTCTATTAAATCATGTGCATGAGAACATATATTTGTTATGGTTATTTTACACTAAGATACGAGGTAACAAGGGCCCACAACAAACTAGTTCCTAGGGGTATTCCTGTGACTTGTCCTCATTGACTATTATTTACTCACCATCTGCATATAATGTATTTAGTTGGTAAATTCTATAGTGTTCGTATTTTATTTAAAATTTTACATTCTTTAAATCATCCCTCTTCAAAACTATTTTCATTTTTAAGTCGCACCTTTTTGAAAAATTGTCACTAACATTATTGATTATAAAGCATACAAGTTTTTGTTTGGTAATTTTTATTGCATGAAACCTCATTTGGAAAACATATTTTTATATTTTTTTATCTCAAACATGAAATTTATGGTTCTTTTATTTTAATGGATGTGAATTGGGAATATAATATCTGGATAACCTACTATGTTTTAATAGTCACACCTATAGTTTTATTATATTTTTAATCCTTGTACATGGTTAAGATGGAATTATGTTATTTTGTGGGATGATTATTCATTACGTTGGGTGGTGAATAGTGGGGTCACATGCTGTTAGTTTGGTTATCATTTTTGGTCTGTTGGTTATATTGTTTAGTTGTACTTTCAGTTTCTTGTATAAATAATGTTCAGTTCAATTTTATATAAATATGTGTTGGGATTTCTGTTTCTTTCCACTACATAGTTCTTTATTATATTTAGGAAAAAAATCCCTTGAGTACTCTATTGATTCCATGCACTATTTTGAAGCCCATGTGGGTCGGGAACTCCCTTTGGTCCATACCACAGTTCGGTTCAGGTGCTCGGTTCGGGGTCGACCCGGGATAGTTTGTGACAAAATGGTATTAGAAGAGGTTGGTTCCTAGCGGACCTTTATTTTTAGGGCTCCCATTGTTATTTGGTGATTTCAAGGTAGAAGGATAAGAATGTTCAAGGCTTTAGGGTTAGTTTTAGGAAGAGTGTTGTGAAATCTTTCTCGTTTCAACCCTTAGGTGTCTATGGGATGTCTGATTTTATTAGTTTCTTTGGTTCTTATTGATTTTTTGGTGTTGGGATACAACTAGGGGAGTTGAAATAATAGCCTTTGTCAGCTCGTTGGGCCTAGAAATCCTTGTGGATCCAGGGCATGTTTTTAAGATGGATCTTTGTGTTTGTGGTGTGTTTCACATATGGCCGCCAACCATATGGCCAAGTCACCCACTGACACTAGTTCTCTTTTTTGGGTCACTTAGAATTTTTTTGATTTTAGAATTTGGTTTTGAAAATCCATGTGTGAGAATTGTAAAAATGGATTTTAAAGGAATTATTGGTTATCAAAAATTGGAAAATGGGTTTTCAAAATTTAATATGATAATGGTTTTTTGAATGTTGGGTTTTCTAAAACAAATTTTGGTGATAAAGAGGAAATTATTAAACAAGTTTTAATTTCCTTAATCTAAACTTATGGTTTCTTGAAATTAAATGTTTTCAAATCTTGGATTATTATCATGTTATTCTGAACAGTGTTTTAAATGGTTTCTTTTAGGATGTTGAAAAGTGTTTGAATCTGAAGAATTTGTTTTGGAACATTTTTGTTTGAGCATTTAGTCTTTTTCATGAAAGGGGTTTTGGACTTTGGGGTTGTTATATTAAGGAAGAGAAATTTCATAATTTTTTAAAATGGGAAATGGATATTTAGAATATAATGGTTGTTTTTAGAAGTTATATTAAATAAAATTGATTGGGTTTTTAATAAAATGATTCTTGATGAAGTGTGATTTGATTTGTGAAATTTGAAAATAGTTTTTGATTTGGTGGTTAATGTACCATTGGAAGGTACATTATTCTTTTTGGTGTGATGGTTGTTTTATTTTAGCCTTAGTATTTTAATGGGTTCCCACATGCATGGTTTTATTCATATATGGATGAATGGAAAGTATGGAATGGTGGTAGGGTACCCGGGGTGGCACAGAAACAAGTATATGAGTTAGACTTGATGAAACATCATTAGTGAATGTAAAAATTAACTAAGTTGGTTTGTTTTTCAAAATCGTTTTATGTTTAAAAATATTTGTGTTTGTTATAAAGAAATGGTTATGTGGCTCTTTTCTCTTATATCTTAGAAGTGTTGTTTATTCAGTAAGATTCCTTGAGATATGGAAGTCAAACTATTGTTGTGTCTTAATATGGGATATCATTAGTGGCTCAGTTTTAGAGAAATTTTTAGTTTATAAAGATTTGTTGGTTATTGGGATGCGGCCAGAAATGGTTCCCTATTGACAAGATTTCTAGGTTATCAACATAAGTACTCAGTCCAAATCTTAAATCTACCTCTTCAAATGAGGACTCATCCCATTTTTTTGGAATTGAGAGATTTTCGTGCATGATTTAAAGTTCTTTTCTATTATGGTGTTCCTCCTGGTTGGGGTAGTTTTGTTTAGTGATGTTGATGTGTTTCCCTATATAACTTTTTCATTCTTACCCTCATTTATAGTGTCAAAAAATAGTATTGTGGATCTTTGAGTTCTTGTTTGGGTAAAAGTGTGTTGTTTAAGGAAGAGAGTTTCATGGTTTCCATTGATATGTTGTTATATCTTGGAAGTGTTATGTGTCACCATGTGGAACTAAGAGAAAGAGTTCAAGTTTGGGATAATCAAATCCTGACTATGAGGAAGGATTTTCTTCATCTATCAGAGCTCTATTCATAGGTCCCAGAGGGAAGCTGGTGTGTAGTTAGGAGTCCTAGGATAGTGGGTAGTATTGTTATTCTCATTCCTCTTTTATACCAGTGAGGTAGTTAGTTTTTTAAATTTATGGTTTTACTAAACCAATGATTGGGTCCCCTACCCTCCCCGCACCAAGTTGTAGGGGTTTTGATCCATGTAGAGAGTGTTAGACTAATTCTTGTCCCCTCCGTTCTGGAGTGGGGGGTTTAAATGTTCATGTTTTATTCTTATAAAAATTGGTTGGTAGGATTTTTTGGGACTTTTTTCATGGGATTGTGTAGGAGATACTTATTCCTAGTTCATGTTGAATTCTCATTTGGTCATTTATCACTGGTTCATAATGGTGGGGAGAACCACCATAGGTCTCATAGAGTTTCTTCCTAAGAATTTGTTGAGTGCTAGTTGTTTCTTAATAGTGTGGAGTATATTACATACTTCCCAAGAATTTACTTCTATTTTTGGGTGCTATTTGGTTTGGGTGATCGTTGGGTTCATTGTTAAATGGCCCAATAATCTGGTTCATGGTTTGGTTGAGGAGTTAGTGACTCGATCTTTCGTTTGATTCTCATGAAGGGGTTGGGAATTGGTGTTTTGGTTGAGGTAAGAGGCTTATATGTTGTTAATAGGGGATGAGGTCTCATTAGATACAAATGTTGGAAAATATTAATACAGAAATCCATAGGTTTTGATCAATCACCAGAAATGTTTTGTGGCTTTCTAGGGGCGTAAATCTTTAATGGTGGGGAGAATTGTCACACCTGGTTTTTTTCATGTCTTGGATTTTCTGAAGTTTTTTAGAAATACAAATCGTTTTATTAGGTTTTGGGTGAGATTAAGGTTGATTTTTTAACCACCATCTATGTCTAATCATCCCACTATGGGTTCCCCATTACATTTTTGGGAGTTTTTGGAGAAAACACAGGTTACATAAATATTTAGGCTAACCGGGAGCCCATTTCTATATTTAAAAAAAATTCTTTTATAACTCCTTATTTTTTCTACATTTTTTCACTCATTAAACTTCCCACATGGCCTTAACTGACCTATTAAAACCACCGCAACCTTTTTTACCCCCATATAAATTCATAATCATTGTGTATTTGGGTTATTAATTCAGGCATTGGGTCATCCCATTAGCCCATTTCCATTTTCTAAAAAAATAATTTTTTTCTTTTATATATTTTTCATTTTTTAAAAATTATTTAGTTTTTTTACATCTAAATATTTCCCAATATCCATATTCTCACCCCAAAGTTCCATTTTCCCTATTTGGAGCCCATATTAGTCTTGGATTATGGTGAAATTTCTCAAGGATTCTCAAATCATCCAAATTTGGTAAAGTAATTTGTTTCCGTCATTAATCATCATTTTATTCTCTTTTCCATAAAAATATTCTATACCTGGTTATTTCATACCTCAGGAGACTCTCCAATAAGTTCCAATACATTCTATTTATTCTAAGGGTGTAGACCTAAGGTAAGATGAAGAGTTCCTTATTTTTAAGGTGAGATTCTTCCTCCTTTCTCCTCCCTCTTCCTTATCCTTCAACATTATTTTGGTTTCTTCTTTTCCCCTAGTCATGAACAACCTATTATTATGTTATACCTTGACTTTTTATGGGATTTTGGTTCATTTAGGGTTGTTCTTCATAGATCTTGAGTGTTAAGAACCACAATAGGCGATATTGGGTGTGTGGTTCCATCCATATGTGATTTTGAGGTAGGATATCCCTTGAATATGCCTTTATCATTTAAGTTTCATCATTTTATTGATTTTCTCACCTGATATATATGTTTAATATTTTTTTATCCTTTGTATGATTTTCTTGGTTTCTAAAAATAGTTTGTTAAACCTTTTATTTTGAAAAGTAGTGTTGTTTTGTTATATATGTATACCCCACATGCTTACTTAAATGTTCAATTAGCTTATGCACATGATTTATAGTAGTTTGAACATTTTAAAGTGTCTTGAATAAATTTATGGCATGCAAATGGTATTTTATCCCATTTCAAGTACTTAAAATATGTTCTTTGTTTAAAAGTTCATGTCACGTGTTTGGTAAATTACCCAGTTGGCTTTTAAGTGCTTATTGAAATTCTAAATAATTTGTTTGGATTTATGAATACATTATAAATATTAAAAATGGTTTTTTGGGATCCATTTATGGATTTCCAAATTAGTTATGTTTTATAAACAAATGGTTTTTTGGTTGTAAGCATGTTTTGGACCGAGTTACTGGAAAACGGATGGTTTCAAATCCTTATAAAAATAGTTATACATTGGATGTTTAAACTGAATATATTAAGGGATTTATGAATGTGGTTTTATACTGTAAATAGTGTTTATACACCTCTTTATTAAAAGTGAAATTAGTATCTTTGTAAAATATTAGTTTTCATAAATTGTAAAAGGCTCATTAATCATTTTTCTAGTAAAAATACTTTCCATGTGTATTTAATATTGTATCATTTCGGGCCATTTTATGGTCCATGAAATTGATTTGTTAAATGGTGTTTGGTTTTTCAAATCTATTTTTATATATTATTTTTGGTATTTGGTCCATAAAAGAGCAGTTTTTAATAGATTTTTTGTGCATGGACTCGTTAAACTTGTTTAAATTGTTTTATGAAAATTTATGTTGTTTATTGGTCTGTGAATGAAATGTGAGACGTGTGTGTGGGTTGTTTGATGTGTGCATGATTTTTAAATTAGAGCAAAAAATAGGAAACCCTATAAATGTTGGTGGTAGGACTTGTACTAGTATACTAGTGATCCGTAGGGGTTTTTCCCATGCTTCACATAGCATGTTTGATGATGAAGAAACTAACTAAACTATAATGATGATGGAGTTGGGGACCACTAGGTTATGGATGATTCACCAACTAGTTAATTGTGTTCATGAGAAAAGATATTTTTTATGGTTACTTTTACTTCAAGATACGAGGTACCTGGGGCCCAAAATGATCTAGTTCCTTGCGGTGTTCCTATAACTTGTGCTAATTTTCTATTTTGTACTCACCATCATCATATGGTGTGTTTAGTTGGTAAATTAAGTATTGTGTGTTTTTTATTTAAAATATTACATTATTTAAATAATCCCTTTTGAAAACTATTTTCATTTTCACGTTGCACCTCTTTGACAAATTGTTACAAGCAGGGTTTTTTATAAAACATTCACGTTTTTGTTTGTTAATTTGTATATAATTTAATATCATTTGGAAGACATATTTTTATATATTTTATCTCAAACATGAAATTGATGTTTCTTTTAGTGTAAATTATGTGAATTTATAATATAATATTAAGCTAACCTTCAGAGTTTTAATACTCATGCCTATATTTTTCTTCTGTTTTTATCCCTTGTGCAGGTTTTGGATTTTGTTTTGTCTCTTTTAGTGATGAGTATTCATTATGTTGGAGAGTGACCAATGGGGTCCCATGGTGTTATTTTAGTCATTATGTTTGGTCAGTTGGTTTTATTTTTTAGTTGTACTTTTGGTTTCTTGTATAAATAATGATGAGTTCAATTTTATATAAATGTATATTGGTTTGTCCGTTTATTTCCTCTACATAGTTCTTGGATATATTTGGGTGAAATCATTCCCTTGATAACTTTTTTGATTCTTAGAACTAGTTTTCATCCCATGGGGATCAGGAACTCCCTTCGTGCTATTCTAGGGATCGGTTCGGGTACTCGGTTCAGGGTCGACCTAGGATGGTTCCTGACTTTGGGAGTATCACCTTAGGAATATAAGATATCTATTATTGGTAAAAATATGGGTGGAAGTATTAAAGTAACCAAAACTTATAGGAATATTCCAATTATTATTAGTAAGATGGTGTTTCTTGTAAATATTATTTCACAGTATATGGTATAGTTTTATAAGAGATTTGGTATGGATTGTCTTCCACTTTATAATTATAAGATAGATTTAATATCAAAGAAATGATTATTTAATGATTTCATACCCTTTACAACCTACCATGAAGAAGATAAATTTATTAAATATGGAATTAAATGTTACAAATCATGTGTTTTTGAAAAGAATTAAATTGTTGAAATTAGTTATTTTCAAGTAGTTAATAAATATGTGGATGTTTTTACTGATGACTTACCTACTATTATTCTAAATTTAGAGGTTTAGTTTCTATTGACTTTTTTCTGGATGTGAAGATAATTTTGAAATCCCCTTATAAAACAGAACACTTCAAACATTGGGATTAAAAATCAATTGTATGAGTTCTTATTTAAAGTTTTTATTCATCCTAGTACTTCACAATGACATGATGTTGTCTTATTTTTTAAAAATAATGTCGGTTCACTGAGGATTTTCATTAATTATAGATATTTGAAGAACATCACTATTAAAAACAATTATCATTTTCCAAAAATATTTTTTTTTATAATATCCTGAGATGTTAGTACTTTTTATGACTGATCTAAGATCGTGGAACTATCAGTTGAAGGTAAAGGATGAAGATATTTTAAAGACTATATTTTGGACTAGATATGCACATTATGAGCTTTTAGTTATTCCCCTTTTATTGTCAAATTCACCATCTATATTTATGGATCTTATAAATAGATTCTTCCATGAATAATTGTATATTTTTTTATTTGTGTTTATTAGAGATAATTTGGTGTATTCAAAAAATCATGAGGATCATGAAAAACACATAAATATTTTTTAAAAAACCCAAAAATGAAAATAAGTTATATAGAAAATAGAGTAAGTGGAAAATTATTTAAAAAAAATTCATTCCTTGGACATATTATTTCTAAATAAGTTATTATTATTAAAATTTCTAAACTAATGTTTTTCAAGAGTGGACATAACCTATCAACTTCATAGAGATTTGTAGTTTTCTTGGTTTAGAAGGACACTGCTGATGATTTGTTGAAAAAAACGTTATCTAGTCCACTTCATAATTTGACTTGAAAGGGATTCAAACTCATATAGATAATATAATGTGGTGATTGTTTTTATGAACTAAATATAAGATAAGAGAATGATCCAGTTTCAAATTTTACCTCCAGAAATGGTGAATTTTTTATCTATAGTGATACATCTTTTAAGGGTATGGTTTTTTTCTGATGTGGAATGATTGGGTAATTGTTTATGCTTTATAGAGACTAAAACCTCCAGAGTGAAATTATCTTACATATGATATAAAGTTAGATGATGTGTATTTTTATAAATAAATTGGGTGGCATCATTTATATAGATCCAAGTGTAAAATATATATTGATCAAAAAAAATATGATGTAAATATTCACTCAGAATGAGTTGAACAAGAGATAGAGAAGATAGGTGTAACTAATTACAGATTATGAATGCATGATTCCTTGTAATATTTAAAGATAAAAAAACAGCAGTTCATGCTTGGAGTTGTAAAAAATGATGAATTGACCATGTAGAGATTGAAACATGGCCCTTTAGTTAATGATTTGATAAATTTTAGATTAGAAGTTATAGAAATTGGAACCTAATTAGTTTTGTTTCTGGTGTTACAATAATCATCTCTTTAAAAATAACTATGAAAGTCTAAATAGAATACAATGAGTTACATGTAAAGGTATATTTGTTCAATATGTAATTTATATTAATTTAATGTTGATAAATAAGGTTTTTTTATATTTGGAAAGGGTTTATGCATACCTTTATATTCCTAGTTGAAGTGATAATTATAGAGTGAAAATCATAGTTCATCATATTTTGTTCATATTAGAATCTCTAATATGTATAGAGACCTTCCTTAGTATTTTTGGTGTGATGAAATAAAAAGAGATATTTTTGAATTTTCCATGAAATGTTCGACTTTTAAATATGTTTAAGAAAAATGAAAATTATGAATGGGGATGCTTCAGTATTACCCATTATAGGAGTGGAAGTGTGAATAAATATCTATGGATTTCATATTGGGATTCAGAAAGATATCCTAAGGTAAAAAGGTGATTTGGGTTATTGTTACATGATTAACTTAATATGTGAATTTCATTCCCATTAGATATACGATGTTTTTTGGAATTATCGCTCGGGATTGTATCTAAAGAAAATATTCTAGTTATATAGACTTCCTCCATAAATTGTATTTGATCATGGCCACAAATTCACTTTTAGTTTTCTGAATGGTATTAAGAATTCTTTGGGTACTAAATTAAATTTCAGAATTTCTTTTCAACTATATTTTGATAAAAAAAATATGAGTAAAAATTTTAGACCTTGGAATATATGATTTGTTCATATTTAATTTATTTCCAGGGAATTTGGGATCAGTATCATTAATTAATTAATTTTTCATATAATAACCATTTTTATTCAAGTATACAGATGGAACCATTTGAGGCATTATATGGAAATCAGTGTTAGACACTAGCATTTTAGGGTGTATTATGAGAAATGAAGTTGATGGGACCAGATTTTGGTATAGTAAATGACTATGAAGGTGAAGATTATTTTTCCATATATGATGATATCTCAAAGTTGGATGAAATTTTATACTAATAACTAAGGAAAGTATCTTTTTGAGGTTGGTGATCAAGTTTTTTTAAAATTAGCTTCATGAAAATAAATTAGATTTCAGTAAAAATTGAAGTTAAGTATATTTTTCATTTGACCATATGGAATACTAGATAATGTTAGACTAGTTTCCTACCAATTCGTTTTTACTCTAAGTTTTTTCTAGGTTTACAATGTTTAACATGTTTTGATGTTTGGAAAATATGTAAAGGATACATCTCAAGTTCTGATCCCTTAAATATTCTATTAGAAGATAAAATTTCTTATGAGGAATAACCTATTAAGATTATTTACCATAAATAGAAATTGTAATGGGATAACGTGATTTTCCAAGTTAAGTATTTTTGGAAAACCCATATAGTTGAAGATGTAACATGGGAATTTGAGAATACTATGTGGGAAAGGTACCCCCACTCGATTAATAAGTGAATAAAATTAGGAAGGTAAATTTTCCAAAAGGTAAGAAGGATATAAAAACCTAGTTAATGATAAAATAAATTATTTTTAAATTTATAGAATTTAAAAATTATATAGTTATATTATTAAAAAATATAAATTAACTTTTAAATGAAAATATAAATATTTTTTATTAAACTCTTTCTCAGTAAGGTTTTTATTATTAGTTTAATTTTTAATTTATAAAATTTTAGTTTTAAAAAATTATTTTCATTTTTTAAATATGATTTTTAAAACTATATTATTATTAATTTTTTATAATTTTTTGAAGGGCTAGATTTTCTAGTGAATAGTGAAAAATACTAGATTTTGTTATTCGAAATTTTATTTATTTTCATGTATTTAAAAAGTTTAATTATATTTTTTATGAGTTTTAAAATTTCCTTAGTATCCTTTGATTTAAAATAATTCAATTTTGGTTTTATAGATGAATTTTTTACAAAAAATTTCTATAAAAACACTTTTACATTAAAAATAAAATTTTTATAAAAAATAGTTCTTCGTCATGTTTTTATATGTAATTTAAATTTAAATTTCACCAATTATATGATTTGAATGTGGGAAAATTGATTCTATATTTCAAATAATGAGGTAAAAAATTTTAAAAATATTTCCCCGATATTTTTAGTCAAAATGAATAGTGACCTTGTTAGCATGTATTACCATGGTAATGAGTAAATAATGTAATTAAAGTAAAAAATAAAACAATAAGTGGAAAATAATGATCCCAATACATGACTTAATTTTATTATATCGGTATATATAATCCCAAATTATAAAATGTTAAAATATTCCTTTTCCATTTTTGATGTGATTATAACCATTATAATGTTTTATATAATGAAATCAAATTAAATAACACACTCTTTTTTTAATAACTACAATATTTTTCAAATTGGGATAACAAGAGGATATATAAGGTTATAAATATTATTAGTAAATATAAAATATTTATAGTCATCATGGTAAATTATTTTATATTCTTATTGAATAAAAAGTTTCCTTAAATGCTTATAAAACGGTGGTGTGGTAATTATTCAATTAAAGGAAAAATAAAATGAATGATGTTAAAAACATTAAAATTGATGAAATATAAAATAATTAAAGTGTTCCGTGAATTTTGTAGATAAAAATAATATTTCAGGGATGTATTAAAATATTTTATTCAATTTTAATTTGTTTTCATGTTGTTATAAGTGTCAAAGTGAACGAATTGTTCTAAAATTGAAATTATTGAATATTTATGAAGATAATATTTTATTAAATTATATAAAAAATATTATCTTTTTAAAAATGATATTTATATGGTTTGAAAATCAACCATGGTCCTTTTATGATCATTTTCTCCATTTATGGAAACAATAATGACCCTAAAATTGTAAAAAACTATGTTATCACTGTAAGTGTAAAAAGGGTACATATAGGGTCAAAAAAATAAAAATACGTGTACATATGTGATATAAACTTGTGAAATAATTATTTTATGAGATTATTTTGAATCATAGTAGACTTATATTTGTATATAATCAATTTGTATAAATTTCTAAATCAAAATTATGTTTTTTAATTAATTTTTTTGGAAATTACAAGAGTGCCCCTCCACTCACATATAAAAGGACACATATTGTTCACATTTAATCTGGGGTAAAAATTATTTTGTTTTCGAAAATTTAAAAAAAATCCATAAATAATTAATAACATCTGATAGGATTTCTTTATCATTAAACCAACCTATAAAATCTTCTAGTATTAACCCTAACTGAATGTCTAAAGAAGAGGTATCATTCTTAATAGAGTTTTTTTATTTTATTACTTATTCTACCTTCTTCAAATATTATTTAACCTTCATAAAATAATAAAACCATTTTATAAAATATATTAATGTCCTATGTTAATTAAAAAACTTATTTTCATCTCCTATTCTATCAAATGGGAAATGAAACTATCGTTCATCTATAAGGCAGACTACCGCCTCGTGAATTGATTTAATTCATTTTTCATCACTATATTTTAGGTTCGTATTATAATTATATTATTAATGATTATATTTTATATTCAAGAAATATTTATCTTTATCAAAAGGTAATATATCATTTCCTTCTTTCCTTTACATTTGCTAAAAAATGACAATGTCGTTCGTGAGTACGTGTGGACTACCACCTCCATGAAGAAATGTGAATATTTTTCATCATCACATCACATAGATGGTATATATAATTATATTTAAAGAATTAATATGATATTTTTGATATTATTATAATTCGAGGAAAATAGAATATAATACTTACCTTCTTTTTATATTGATCCTTGAAACATTGAAATGTTACTCATGTGTACATATAGTCTACTATCTTCATGATTGTAACGTATTTAATTTTTTATATCCGTATTTAATGGTTGGATTCAAAAGTATAATTTAATTAAAAAATTTATAATTCTATCATTATTATTATCTTGAAAAAGGTGGAATAATGACCTCATTTACAATTTTCAACATACCATTGTCATTTTAGACATCTGAACCAAATATCTTTCAAACGTCAGACATAAAAAATGATTAAGTAATTATATTTAACATGGTATTTAATAAAATCAAATAAACAATGAAATTCAAAAGTTTATTAGTAATGTAAAAATTTTAACAGAATTTTTTATTTATAAAGATAAAGAATTTATTTGATGAGTAAGACTCGAGGTAAGGGAATTTATTTTTAAATCCTCTTTTAAGGTTTCCTTTAATTCTCTCTTAATTCAATGCCGATATTTTTAAAAAATATTTTATGGATTATTTTATATATAAATAAATGGGTTATAAAGGAAATTTTATTCCAATCATTAATTTCTTTAAAAAATAAAAAGGAACATTTTTACATAATATTTTGAATTTATTTACTAAATAAAAAAGAAATATTCTATTTGTAAATGTACAGGGATAATGTATTTTCCCACCGTAATTGATTCTACCTATTTTTTTATTTCATTACATGCTTTCACATTTTCTACAAATAAAAACAAATTTCGAATTTTCTAGGTATTTTGGTATTTAATATTGGGTTTTAAGACAAATGGGCATGTTAATATCCAATAATGTTTTCCACATATGTTTAAATGATATTTACAAGGTTTTTATTTATGTTTTATCCATTGGACATTGTTTCAAAGGGTTAAGCCCCATTATAGATCAGGAGTGAAACTAATAAAACTTATATGAAGGGTTGAGCCCCATTATATCTCATGTGTAAGCCTAATATAGATTATATTGTGGTTGTGTTCTGATATCTCTCTAATGAATTGGATAAGGATTATGTTATCTAGAGAATTATATTGGAATTCAACCATATGGTTATTTTATTTGTATGTTTTTTGTTAGGTTTTTATAAGGATGGTGTCTCAAGGAACCTACATAATTTTTCTATGATTTATAATAGGTTTTCAATGAAATAATTTCATTTAAAAAGGTAATCTAATGATCTTTTTAATGGAAAAATGATTCTACTTTCAAATAAAAATTTATGTTTTAAAGAAATTTTTTTTAGGGGTTTTCAAGTTTTCCACTCAAATAAAGATTCCTTCATTATGACCCTTAAAAATCTTTTCATGTTAATCCCGCATTTAAAGAATCCTACAGTTTAATGGATATTAGGATAATTCAATAATTAAAGATGAAATTCATGTTAATACATCAATTATACTTTCAAAAAGTATCATGAATGATGGGTTTCAAAATTGAATTGTGTTACAATCATGGAGATGGTAGCTTGTACATACGGATGAGTAACATTTCCATTTTTCAATAATCATTACGGAATGAGGGTAAATATTATTATATTTTTTCATAATAATAATAATATCATAAATATCATATTATTTATTTAAATATATTTATATATATCATCCATGTGATGTGGCGACAAATAATTAATCACATTATTTCCTGGAGGTGGTAGTCCACATGTATGCAAGAACGGTGTTATCACTTTTTTGTGAATGTAAATCTAAGAAAATATGTGATATATTATCTTTTCAGAAAGATAAATATTCAATTAATATAATATATAAATATTAATTGAATAATTATAACCTCTCATGAGAGGTAGTGATGCAAAAAAAATTAAATTTATCCATGAGGTTGTAGTCCGCCATACACAAAAATGATAGATTTCTTTCCCTTTTGATGTAATTTAGATATAGATATAGGTTATTAAATTGAAATAATAATATATTAGTATATGGGAGACACTTATGTTGTTATCTCATCATGGTTAATGAATATTTTAAGTATGTGGATGAAGAAAAAAACAAATACCCTTAGTTAATAATTATAACTCTTATTCAAAAACACATCTTTAGGTTTACAACATGCACTTTTTTAGGATAGTTTTATAATAAAAACTAATCTAGTTTATCATGAGGAGTGTATGTAATGGATTTTTATTGGTCTTGGATGAAAAAATTCCCTTTTATATTTGAATAGAAGAGAATAAGAGATTCCCTTTTATAATATAGGGGATATACACTCTAAGAATTTCTTAAAGTATTAAATTAATATAAATTAATTTTCAAGTCGAAATGGATAAAAATTATTTTTTTCAAATATAAGATGATTAAGGATCTAACTAATCTACTGAAATAAAAAATAGATATGTTTTACAATGTTTTTATACTTAAATTTTTCTTTTAACTCCTCATTAACCCTTTTCACATTTACAGTGATAATATAGTTTTTTTCTCTTTAGGGACTACTATAGTTAATATAATTTGAAAAAAGGTCAAAAAATGGACCATGGATGATATTGAAAAACATATATTAATCTATTATCCTATTTTAATATTTTTAAAAAATTTCTATCATTTAATAAAATATTATTTACAATAAAATACCATTAATGTTAATTTTTAGAACTATTCAATACTTCATCTTTAATAACATTAAGAAAAATAAAATAAAATTCAAACAAAAAATTATAATACATATTTAATAAGTAAATTTGATTTATAAATTTTATAGATCAAATTTATTATATCAAATTAAATTACTTTTAATATTTTTGATATCATTTATTTTATTTTTCCATTAATTTAATAATAACAATGATGGTGTTTTGTAAGCATTTAAGGTAACTATTTCATCAATAATTGTTTTTAAAATATCATAATAAAAATAAATATTTTATATTTTATATTAATATTTATAACTTAATATATCCACTTTTTATCCCTAAGTTTAAAACAATTATTGTTATTAATGCCAAGAGTGTGTCATTTTTTGTCTTTTCATTAAAAAAATTATTATAAATTCCATAATCACATACAAATGGAAAAAAGTTCTTATAACCAGATATTTAATGAATGAGGATGATTTTTAATTATCCAATAAAATTAATTCAATTTGTTATGCTAATTTAATAATCTATTTAATATTATTTTTGACCCTTAATTAGTTGATTCACCCTTTATCATGTTTAAAATATTACTAAGTTTAATTTTCATCTTCACTTAAAATAAGGTCATATTTGCCAAATTTGGACCTCTTGATTCCAAATATTGATTATTTTTTTCTTGATTCAAAACACATACTTAGTATAATTTAATTTAAAATAAAATTGATAAAATGCAATGAAAAAAAGTTTTTTAGAAAAATTCCCTATTAAAATATAAAAATTTTTCATAATCAATTAAAATATAAAATTCATTTTAAAAACAGTAATTATATTATTTAATATAAAAAACAAATAAATTTTTAAATATAATCCTTAATATAATACGACTTTAAAAACTCTTTTATTAGAAATACAGTTATCAATAAAATTTTATATTTTTACTATTCATTGAAAATCCATATCTTCAAAAAAATACCAAAATTTCACCCTAAGATAATTTTGGTATATTGATTTTAAAAAATTTACTTAATTTTATCAAATAATTTTTTTTATAATTCCAAAAATTAATTATATTACTTTACTATAAAAAAGAAATATAAACCAATTTTAAAGAAAATGTATTTTTGAAGAATTTTATGAATTTTATAAAAAATGTGTGAATAATTTAATAAATAATAATTAATAAATTATTAAATAGTATAATTATTATACACTTCATAATGTGTTTAATATTAATCATTATCTCTAATTTAAATTCTATGATATAATTTTCATATTGAAATAATAATATTTCTTTGTTTGTTTATGATTGGTATTCTATATCCTGTGTGATATATAGAATAGGTTTATTTTTTAACATCTTGGGATATTAAATTCTCACCCTTCAAGAAACTTCATCCTCTATATTTGAAATTTGATTTATAAACAAGGGTATGACCTTTTTTGAAATCTCACATCATAAAAAGTACTAATAAAATGTCCTCTTGAAAATAGATAAAGGGAAGTACAAAGGTCATCTAGATTAACATATACTAGGCTTCCAAATTGATGAAAATTATTAGAAAGTAAAAACAAGAAAAAGTAATATAATATTAATTTGAAATTGATTTTGGATAGTAATAGAGAACATTGATCATAATGAAGTGATTTATCATGATAAACTTGTAAGCACACAACTTCAACCCAAAGAGGTGTGAAAAATACCATTAGTTTATCAAAAAAATGATAATTGGATAAATATTTTATTTCTATAAAATTTTATTTTGTTTTGGAAGTAATTTATCATCTAAACTAATAAATTAAGGAAATATACTTACTTTAAAAGAATAATTTCAACCTTTAATCAATTTCTACCCCACATTCAATTTTTTCACGATGATGAGTATTCAAGATGACAGTTTCATTTATAAAGCACCAAAGTCAACTTCTAACGAGCCACATATTCCCTAAGATAATAAAAATATATTTACACTATCTTTAAACATTAACCAAAACCAAAATTGTCAACAAAATTTATGATAATTCCCAAAATAAATCATCTATCCAAAAAATAAAAACTAATTTAATCTCCAAAAAGTCAATTGTAATACCAAAAGATCAACATAGATCCTTAAATAAATAAATAACCTTAAAATTACTCAAAATATTCTACACTAAATTTTAAATCCAAAAATAATAGAGGAATTTGGTAACATATTCTTTTGAGATTTTATCTCTAAATAACATTAATGAATCTTAAATTATCATACCAAATTTTACATGCCAGAAACATGTATTCTCCTAGATGTGATAATAATTTCCATAAATAACCTGAATCGCATTAGAGAAAAAATAAAATCATATTTTAATCCAAAATATAATTCAAACATTATTCCCAAAATAAAATATCTTAATATTATTTTTCCCTTAATCATATAATAATCCCCAAAACTATAGAGATAATCTTCTAATGTAAAATTAATAACTTAATCAACAACTCAATTTTTAATCCTGTGGTGATATATAGAGTAAAACATATATTACCAAAATGTAATTAATAATTCTATAAAAATCAATAGAGTAAATAAAAACAAAGACAAACTGACCCAAACATCATGTAGGCCAATGGTAGTCAATGCACTACTATCTCACTTCAGGTGTGGGTTTAAGTATAGTGGACACATCAGTTCTAATGGGTTATAACCCATCTTAAAAATTTTATATTTTCTAAATAAATATTAATATAACACTTATAACATTCCCATAAATGTGATTAACATTTTCAAAAATTGCATTAATATATTCAATATTAAATAATTTTTTAACCTCATTGGTTATCACATACCTTTCAACTTGCATCCCAAAAAATGTAATAACTCGTAATTACCTTATAATCAAAGAACATGTAAACCCTAAATGTTATCCATACCATTAAAATTAATTCCTTAAATATTAAATAGTCTTATTCTTCAAATAAATTTTCTTCAGGACAAAATTAAGTGTTACATATACCTTAAACATATATCAAAACTTTATAAATGTCTCTCAAGGTACTCCAATAATAACATGTGTATTAATTATTTTAAACTTATAATTGTACTTAAATATACCACTACATCATTACTCTTTATTCCCATATATTTAGATATCATAATAACACAATTTATTCATAATCCATTAACAATGTTTTTCATCTTATTCATTAATAATTTCTTCCTACAAACAAAAATATGAATCATGTCTTGCGATTCAGAAATTTCAAAACATAATCCACAAAATAATCCATACCTTTCATATATCATTTTATGTTTCATCATATTTAATGTTAATTGAATAAGTTTTTTCTAAATAAATATTGTATGTTTTTTATGATCCCATTCATAATGCTTCCACTAAGGAAATCAATTTTTATAATGGATATTCATCCCACATTTAAAAAATATCAATTGATACCTAAGGAAGAACTTATTTTCCCTTCATAGTGTTATCTGAATGCTTCCTTTTTCTATATCGGATTGTTCTTTTATGATCTCATTTTCTAAATATAAATCATCTTATCATTATTTTAATACATTTTCCTTGGTGTTCATTTCCACATTTTTGACATATAGGTGGATTAATACATTTACCTTTATAATCAATATCACCTAAACATCCATGGGGTTTAATTTATCTCATATTTAATGCATTAAGAAACTCACATTGGTTTAAGTTGATAATCATTAATTCATATAGTTCATTAAAAATAACCACAAGAGACTCACTACATCTCCCATTCTATTTGGTGTCTTGTACAGACAATAAACACATTTTTATTTACATCCATTACATGTTTGGTTCCTATTATATCCATCAATTTATTAAAACCAAAAACATTATTAGGATTATATCCTAATAAACCATAATTTGAAGATATTAAAAATTAAGATATAAGTATTCACGTAATCTAAAACTCTATAAATATATATAAAATAACTATGATTCTATGTCATATAATATTCACTATTATTTTAGAGGAATTTTATATTATTCACAAATAACATCATATCCACAAAATTTTTCTAAAACATTCTAATAATACCATCTGTGAGGACTCATCCTTAAACATATCATGATCTTGAGTTTTTAATAAATAATTTATTTTTATACATTCTAGAGGATCTTTTAAGGTTAAGTGTTTTAGATAACTAAGACAAACTCTTACATAATAAACTCATACATTATATGTGTAAACTTCTTCTCGTTGTCCATTTTTTCAAAACAAATCTTTTAGGATATAACAAGATTTCATTTTGTTACACAACATCACAATTTCCATCTTGACCTTTTCCTTATCCCTACTCATCCTTAAATCCCAGTGAAAACATCATAAAATTATTAATGATCACAAAAATATCGGTAAGGTATAAAAAATTATAAATTCAATAGTCTAGTGAAGAAAATAAAAACACATTAAAACCCTTTTCTTAAAAACATACTTTTTACCTAAAAATGGTGTCATCTTATTTTTCCAAAAAATCATTATCCTACTATTTAAAATAAAATAATATCAATGAATAATTATAATAAATAATAGAAAATTCATGTATGCTCCTTATGAAATCATAAAAATTGAACCATTATAGAACCCTTATAATAGGAATAATTATACAACTCAATTACAATATAATTATCCCGAGAACATAATCTTTAACCAATGCATTAGAGCACTATCTTGATTCAACATCGTATAAGATACATCAGGATCACTCATGAGCTATAATGGGGATCAAACCTTCTTCTATGTTATATCGGTCTCACCCATGAGCTATAATTAGGATCAACCCTTTTGGAATCAATTTCGAAGGACCATATCATTAATATGAAACTTTAAAAACTCTTTTAAACTCAAATGAAAAAACACTTTAGGATTTAAAAATATCCTTTTATCTGAAAAATACATTTTAAATACCAAAAACCCTACAAAGGGAAAAAATTATTTAAATAAAACCTCAAATATTTTAAATGATTATAATTTTAAATAATGGTTACAGTAGTGGAAAAATTCATTATGGTTGTAAATGTTTAAATAGAAAATTCCTTATGTATTTTGTAAATAAATTCAAATATTCCTTACAAAGATTCCACTTTGAAAAAAAATTAATGAAATTAGTATATAATTACATTTACAGTTCTTTTATATCCATAAAAATGAATTCATAAAATAGAATTGTAAACAAGAACAAGGAAGATAATGTTTTTTGAAAATAAATCATTAAAATATGAATTTAGTTAAAGTGTCCCTTGCCTCAATTATGACTCATCTCATATATTATTTATCTTAATTAATAATATTATTATTTAAATGAAATTATTAATTAATACCCTTTTTCAATTTTATTGTTATAGTTATTTTATATTTTATTATACTATATACAATTTCGTAATCATTTAAGTTTATTTCAGACAATTTAATTATATTGGGTTTATAAGTCCAAAATGACCTTGGTAGGTTGAAAAGGTAAGAAAATATATGATATATTAACTTTTAATAATGATTAGTGTTTCATTAATATCCTATTTAAACATTAATAACATCATTATTTCCATCAGGTATAAGTAGCAATGGAAAATGGATTATATTAGTCAGCGAGGGGGTAGTCCGTCATGTACAAGAACGATGGATTCCATTCCCATTTGATAGAGGTTAGAGATGGATATAGGTAATTATAATAAAATAATAACATAATAGTATATGTAATATACTGATTTTATTAAAGCAGAATGTTTAAATTGTATTTTCTAGAAATGGAAGAAGAAGTAATAAAAAATCACTCTGCTAAGAACGATACCTCTTCTTCAAAAAACATCTTATAGTTTACACCAAAAGAATTTCTAGGTTAGTTTTATGATAAAAAAACCTCAATAAGGTTATTATTAATTAAATGGATATATTTTGCAGGGATTTTATGAATAAAAAGTCGTTTATTTTTTGGTAAAATAGAATAAGAGATTCGCTTTTAAAATAGATGGGAGTGGAACTACTTTAATTTCTTAAAATATTGAATTAATATAAATTAATTTTTAGTTACAAATAATTAAAAATTGATTTATTTAAAATATATTATAATTATGGTTTTAAATAATATCATAAAATAAAACTTATACATGTTTTTACTATATTTTTACCCTTATCTTTCGATTTTAACAACCCATTAACCCTTTTCAAATTTACTATTTCAACAATATGTTTTACCCTTTGAGGGTAAATATATTAACTATAAATAGAAAAATATCCCATAAATGGTACATGGTTTATATTTTAACCCATATAAAATCACATTGGCTGAATATAATTTTTTTAGGAATTTTATATCATTTAATACAATATTATTTACAATAAAAATTCATTAATGTCAATTTTTAAAACTATTCATTACTATGAATTTAATAATATCAATATAAAACATAAAAAAAGAAAAACATATATTTAGTCATACTTAATATTTCATATTAATCTAAAAAATTAATTTATCACATTAATAAAGTCAAAATATATTACATTTAATATTTTTAATATCATTTATTTTATTTTATTCATTACTTGAATATTTGTTGCATCATCGATGCGTAAACATTAAAAATAAATATTTCTACACTGAATTTTAAAAATAAATTATCATAATGAAGATAAATTATTTATTTTTAAAATTAATATTTATAACCTAACATTTCCTTTTTGAATCCCCAAGATAAAAATAATATAATTTTAAACAAAATTTGTGTGTCATATTCTAATTTTCTTTATAAAAAAGATATTATAAAGGTTATAATCACATCTAAATAGAAAAAAGTATATATATCCAAATATTGGATGAGTATAGATTATATATACACATCTAAAAAATATAGAAATGTTTTATGGTAATTTTATAGTCCTTATCATATTATTTTTAACCCTTAATTACATAATTTACCTTTTACCATGGTGATAAAAATTATTATGGTTATTATTCATTTTGACTAAAAATAAAATAAGGATATTTAAAAAACTTAACCTCTTGATTCCAAATATTGAATCGATTATATAATATTAAAATACATAATTTATTTAATTTAATTAAAATTTTAATTGTAAAATAACTATGAATACACTTTTTTATAAAAAATACCATTTTTAAGTACAAAATGTTTTTATACTAAATTCAAGTATAAACTGAATATAAAAACCCATAATTAGATTATTTTAATGATATTTAAATGAATTATTATTTTTGTCCTTCCACAATTATCATAATATCATAAATATAATATGACTTCTATAAATATAGTTATATATATCATCGATATGATGTGCTGATGGAAAATGAATCGCATCATTTCATTGAGGTGGAAGTTCACATGTATGCACGAATGACATTATAATTTTTTTGTCAATGTAAAGGTAATAATTTAAATGATGTATTGTATTTCTATAATGATAAATATGTATTTAATATCATATATAAACATTAATTCCATCATTATAATATAGTCAAGAGATGTGGTTATGGAAAAAGATTTAATTCTGTTTGTATGGTGGTAGCCTGTTATACATAAGAATGAGGGTTTCATTTCCCATATGATAAAAAATAATATAGATATATTTTATTCCACTAAAAAAACAGCATATGTAAGATATTTGTGTTAATATTTCATCACAGTTAATAAATATTTGAAGGAGTTATAAGAAGAAATAAATCAAAAATAGTCAGCTAAATGATACCCCTTCTTCAAAAAATATCTTCAGGTTTTCACCAAAATATTTTATATGTTGGTTTTTTGATAAAAAAATGGTATGTCAGGATGTATGTTAGTAAGATAATTTTATTTATTTTATCTAGATAAAAATGATTTTTAATTTTTATGAAATGAGAACAAGATGTTCAATTTTATGAGAGAGGAGAGGGTAACTCTTGAAATTTATGAAAATATTAATTTAATATAAATTACTTTTGATGTTAAAATTTCTAAAAATTGATAGTTTTGTAATATGTAATTATTATGAGGATAAATAATCTCATCCAATAATTCTTTCTTCAAGTTTAGATCACATTTGTGTCCTTATCTTTTCTTAACCCTCGTTATCTCTTTTCACACTCACCTTGACAACAAGGTTTCATACAATTTGACAGTCAATATTGTTACCATAAATTGAAAATAATACAACAAATCTACCATGTAAGATATTTAAAACCATATAAAAATAACTTGGTTGAATATAGTATTTTTCTTATTTTTATATCATTTAATAATTTATATTTTTACAAATTACCAATAATGTCAATTTTACGCATATTCATTCACTATGACATTTATAACATCAGAAAAAAATTAAATTAAATAAATTATTTAAATAATTTCATAATTTTTTTTATTTATAGAATTCATGGATATTCTTTATTATTTATAATTATTATACTTCTAATATTTTTAATATCATTTATTTTATTCTTCATTAATATTATAATTATTGTGTCAGTATTATGTAGAAATTTAAAGAGATTATTTATAACCAAAAAAATTGAAAATAAATTACTATGATGAATATAAATAATTTATATTTAAAAATAATATTTATAACTGAACAAATCCTCTCTATATAACTATTTGAAAAATATTATAGTTATTTAAACAAGATTGTGACATTTTTTACTTTTCTTTATATAAAATATTATAAATGTCATAATCACATAAAAATGAAAAAAGGTCATATATTCAATATTTATATGATTTTGGATGATATATACTCAAAAAAATTATTCAAGTGGTAGGTAGATTCATTAGTCCATTTCATTTTTTATTTAACTTTAATTACCTATTTTTTCATTTACCATGGTAACAAAAATTACTATAATTGTAATTAATTTTAACTAAAATTTAAGGGGTCCAATTTGAAAAGTTTGGAATCTCATGATTCCGAATATGGAATTCATTTTTACAGATTCAAAAAATAAAAGTTTCATAATTTAATTTAAAATTAAACCAAAAAAACAAGATGAAAAACAGTTTTTTGGAAAATTTTAAATTTTAATAAAAAACTATATTTATACTATATTAATATATAAATTTCAATAGTAAAACCTATTGGATTACTTCATATAAAAATAAAATAATTAAATTTTAATACTTATCAAAAATATAATATTAATTTTTAAATACATTAAATGAAATATAATTCTCAATAATAAAATTAATATCTTTCACTATTCACTAAAAAAAATAAATTTGTAGAAAATGATAAAAAAATAATCCTAAGATAATTTTGAAATTCTGATTTCAAAAAATAATATCAATTTTTAGATTTATAATTCTATAATTTTAAAATTATTATTTCAAATAAAACCATATAGTAAAATAGTTTAATATAAATTTATCCTTTTTGATTTAAAAATTAATAAATATTTTTATAATGATTATAAATATCTAATTCTTGGATGATATAATTTGAGAACTGATTTATTATATTATTAAATCTATTATTATAATCTTACACCTTTTTAAAATTACTTCCTTGAAATTTTATTCACATATTAGACAAGTGGTAATACCTTCCCTCATAGTATTTTTAGATTCTCATGTTCCTTCTTAACATATATGGTTTTTCCAGAAAACATTAACATGGTGAATCCCCTTATTCTAAGAACAATTCTATATATAGTTAAGAATCTAAACAAGCTATTCCATGTAATAAAGGATATTTTCTATCAGAACTACATTAAGGCTCAAAACATGTGATAAATTTGGCACATATTTTCATAACATTAATACATAAAAAACATTGTGTACCTAGGGTAAACCTAGATGAAAATACGATCGGAAAAAAAATGATCCAAATATCTCTAGGAGTTCATATTTTCCAATGAACTATGGAATTAAAATATCATTTTTACGAAAATTCATAACACTTTTACATGGATATACTTTAAGAGAAACATGATAACCTACCTTGAAAGATGGATCTTTTCTACGATTATCCATATAAATTTTCTTCCTACTTTGAGTTGACCTCATGTATTGTATATCTTTCTTCGCCACTGCAGAAATTTTTGCTTCCAACTCTAGTCCCATAAACATACATTCTTTTAATTTACCCTAGAAATTTTGATCTTAACATCGATTTCCATATAATGCCTCAAAAGATACCATTTGTATACTAGAATGAAAGTTTCTATCCTAATAAAACTCAAATAGTGATAGATAATAATCCTAACATTCCCAGAAATCCATCAAACAAGAATGAATAATTCATCTAGGGTATGAATTATTCACATGGAGTGTCCATATGATTGACGATGAAAAGTTGTATTCAAATTTAATTTAGTGGCCAACAACTTCTAAAGACCATTAGAAAAATTCTAAGTGAATATGGGATCACAGTAAGACACAATGGATATTGGAAAACAATATAACTTGACATTCTCATTGATATGAAATTTAGAAATTTGATCAAAAGAAATGGTATCTTAAAAGGTAAAGAAAAGTGTACCTTTATTTAATCTATAAAAAATAACCCAAATATCATTATTACATAAAGTTGTCTTTTGAAAATCCATTATCAAACCCAAAGATACATTTTCCTATTTCCACTATGAAACTATAAAATAATGAATTGTCCTCATCAGTAATGTTCATTACTCTTTAACCTTTTGAAAATTAAAACATTTCATGGTAAATAAATAAATATCTATTTTCATTCCATACCATCGGTAATACTCAATAATGACTCTATAAATCTTGGTATTGATAAATAGAAACCATGAAACTATGAACTTCAATAAATAATTTTCTCTTCAACTATGAATCACAAAACACACATATTCTCTTTTTAAATATCAAAAAACAATATTTCTCAACGTTAAATTCCAGAACCATACCCTTCATAACCAATTCTTAATTTTCCTATAACTCTTGACCATCCTTTCGAACATTCTTAATTCATTATGATAGAGATTATTATATTGAAACATAAATCAAAATAGTGTAAGTTACCACACCCATATCTTCTAGGAAAAAAATCATCAAATCATTAACCAAATGGTTATGTTCCAAACCTAGAATGGTTAATGAAACATTATTTTTCTAACTCAAAGTAACAATTAAATTTTTTAATTTTTCAGGATGATAATGAATTGTGCAGTCATAAATCATAATTAGATTTATTTGTCTTCTCTGTCTCATGTTCCGCATTTTCTGAGTGAATATATAATTAAAACATTTATGATCAGTATATATTTCACACATGGATCCATATAAATGTTTCCTTCAAATTTTTAAATCAAAAGACCATAAAATTTATTGCCTAATAATGTGTTGGATAATTCAACTCATCGTGTTTCAGTTTCCCTGAAGAATAATTAATTACCTGATCATTATGAATCATAACACAACCAAGACCCTTAAATAAACCATCTATGTAGATAAAAAATTCACCAATTATGGATTTAAAATCCAAAACATGATCATTCACCATTTGTTATTTTCATTTTTGAAAATAGTCATCACAAAGTTTGTCTAGATGAATTTAACAGCATTTTGAGTTAACATAGTTAGTGGGATATATATTTCAGAAACTTTTTCAATGAAATTAAAATATTATCCAATTAATCCAAGAAAACCAATAATCTATATTCCATTGGTAGGTCTTGTACACACTTCAACATCTTTAGTTATAGTATAGTCAAAAAATATACCATATTAAGAAACAATATATCCAAGGAAAGATAATTTGTTGCAACCAAAATTCAATCTTACTAAATTTTCAATATAAATTATTTTGATTTAAGGTTTTAAAAATAATCTTTTAGTGTTTTTCATGATCATCATGAATTTTATAATATACCAATATATCATCAATAAAAAAATTAGAAATAAATTTATGTTTTCATTTAATACTCTATTCATATGACCTATAAATAAAGATGATGCATTAAAAACCCAAAATGTATAACTACACATTCATAATGCACATATCTAGTCCAAAATGTGGTCTTCAAAATATATACCTCATCTAACTTCAACTTGTGGTGTCCTAAGATAAGACTAATATTCAAACAAAATATTGTACTCTCTAGATCATTTCAAACAATTCATCTATATAAGGCTAAGTATGATTGTTCTTAATAGTGATGTTATTTAAAGAACTATAATCAATACAAATCATCATGGAACTATATTCATTTTTAATAAATATTATAGTAGAACTGCATGTGGATGTTCTAATATGAATGAAACCATTATCTATAAAATTCTTTAATTCCTTTTTCACATCAAAAAATAATACTTTTTTAATTCAATAACAGGTTTATAAATTTGCTTACTAATAAGCACTAAGTAAAAAAAGTAAAATAAACCTCTCAATCAAGGAGAACCCCATTTAATTCATTAGTATAAACCGTATATTTATTCAATACTTTCACATCAAAAGTTTGAATAGTTTATTTCTTTTTAATAGCATGTTCTAAGAAACATTCACTTCCATCTCTAATAAATTTCAATTCTTTTTAGTAGGTTATCAAGGGTATAAAATTATCAAAAAAATACTTTCATAACTCTTTAATAAATCTTATAATTATAAAATTAAATTTAATCCATGTCAAAAATAATATCAAACTCCTCCATGGTATTTTCCAAAATATTTACAGAAAATACCATTCCACACATAACAATAAGAATATTCCTATAAATCATGTTTCCCTTAATAATTCTACACAATGTTTTCACCAAAAATTATATAATAATTTATTTATGTGATACTTGAATTTTGTGAAAAAAAATTATCAATGATTAAACAATTTCAATATACATATTCAAATTGGGTATTGGAATAATTTTAATAAACAAGTAAAAGACATGTAACCACATTATTGGATGGCCCTACATCAACCATAGCGGTATAAATAAAATTTTTCACACATTTTTTCGTTTGTTAATGATGATTTATATCATGAGTAACTAAATTTGGAAAAATGTTAACATAATGACCCAATTAATTGAAACTAAAACATCTCACTAATGGATGGATATCTGTTACCATATTCTTTGATTTTTCATGACCCTTTTCTTTGCTGTCATGAGCACTGTGACCAAACTTAACGCATTGATAATATATAACCTAATTTCCCAATCATTATCCATAATTATTTTTACCACAATTAGAATATTTTTCGTGCTTATACCTAGAATTATTAGCTGTATACTTCTCTATTTATTTTCACATTGGAATTTTCTTAATCTTATCATCTCATAAATCATAAGTGTTGGAGAATGCCATCTCAAAATTCTCAGTATAATGAATAAAATTCTTAATGGTTTTAATGTAACATGAGAAAATATATAATTGTAAATATGGTTTTGTTATTGGGTAAAATCTATTAATTCTACTTTCATGATCCGAGATAAAATATTGGTCATACATGGATGAACTTGTAAAATTTTCTTCATACACAACTATAGAATATTCATATTTTTAACTAAATTTGATGAGTTTTTTTCCATCAAGAGTCCAACAACCATAGGGAAATATTTCACAGCAAAGATATTCTTAAATGTGTCTCATTATGTGGAATCAAGGTCATATCTCTCTTTGTAATTCTTAAATAAATACCACCATTGATCAGCTTCAACTTAAAAATTATTAATGTAAAGGGTTACCTTTTATCATACTAAACACACCATGAATTTAAGTATCTTCTCTACGGAATTGATCCATCCTGTAGCTACCATTGAGTTAGATGATTCACCAATATCTAGAGGATGTTGTCTTAAAAAAACTTATCTACAATAATTAGGTTCCTTTTGGGTATATCTAGCTTCTCTCTAGCACATATTACACCACCATTTATATCTTTCCTCAAATGATCCATCACAGTAACAAACTTATCATTTCAAATTTAAACCTTTCCAAGTTACTGATTTGGAACGATATCATCCTATTAGAGCCTACCTACTACAACATCCCTATTTCCTTTGTAAAAAATTCATTTTGAAAAAACATATTTAATCAATGAGACTTGGTAATATTTAAATTTTATATCATTTCAAATTAACCCTTAGGTAAAATATTTTTAGGGTGTTATATTTTAATTATCCTAACACCTAAATTAATCTAAACCCTCACTATATATTATTTTTATGGACCCAAACTTAAACATTAAAATTAATAGTGTCTTTATAATATAATTAAATTACAAGAATTCATTAGGATATATTAGGTTAAGAGTTTTATATAATTATGTTATTACACATACACAACAAAACCATAATTTATAATTTAGAAACATCTATTTATATTCCATTCTTTCTGGAAAAAAAATTAAAATAAATGATAATTTAATTTTGTGACTTATTTTTATGACTATATACTTGACTTATTTATTTCCATTATCCATCATTATACATATAAAAAATATTTTAAAACATAGTATGACCACAAAAATCTCAGTAAGGGTCATAAATGAATAAATTCTTCAATCAAAGGAGAAACATGAAAATTCTGGAAACATAATTTCATCAAAACAAACATTTTTATTTGGAAAGATCCTCAACTTCCTTTTAAATATATCAATATATTTTCATTTAAAATCAAAATATTTCCATGAAAACTCACTAAAAATCATCAAAAAGTCATGTTTGTTCCTTGGGACATCATCATAATAAAAATATTACAAAACCCATACAATTGGAATAATCATAAATCTGACTTCTAATATAAATCTTTAAAGAATATAATCATTACCCAATGAATTGAAATGATATCTAGGCGCACCCATACTATAATCTATATAGGGTCCACCTATAATCTATAATGGGGATAAAACCTTTTTATAAGATGTATTAGACTAAAATATGAGCTATAATTGGTCACAACCCTTTATAAACAATCTTATAAGACTATAAATGAATAAAACCATTGAATATAATTTTAAACCCATGTACAAAACATTTTCAGATATCAAAATACCATTATATACTAAAAACCATTTTAAATACCCAAATATCCAGAAAAACTGTAATATGGTTTTTATTTGAATAACTCATGAAATATTGTAATGTTATACAAAATTCAAATAATAGTTATTCCAGTATGAAAATCCATTGTCATTATATATGCAAAAATAGAATATATTTTTTTCTTTCATAATAAAATTAAACAATTATGTAAAAATATTCCTTATTTAAGAAAATTTAATAAAACAAATATAAAATTTAAATTATATTCATTTTATTTTTTTATTAATATTTTTATAAAATAATTTTCAATACATGGACATGGAAACTAAATATTTTGAAAATAATTCTTTAAAATTATTTTCATTTAAAGTGACACTTACCTCGAGTCTGACTAATCACGTAAATTATCCATCTTCATAAATAATAAACATATATAAATTATTAAATTTTATAAGAACCATTTTCAACTTTATTATTCCTTTTTTCTCACTTATTAACATTTTATAATAATTCTTTAATCATTAAAGTTCATATCGTATGTTTTGACAATTTTCAATTCATAAGTCCAAAATGACTTTGGTATATTGAAAATGGTCAAAGTGGTAATTATTAAGTCATCCCTAGAATAATAATAATTACATAATTATCATTTTTATGCATAAATTATACATTTAAATCTAAACCTTAGATTTGGTCATTAAAAACAAACTACATTATAATCATGGTGATGGTAGGCTACATGTGTGCATGAGTAACATTAAATTTTTCAAAGATCATTATGAAAATATCATAATTAATATTTTTATATTTTTTCAATTATAAAAATATAATAAAAATAATATTATTTATTTATATATTTTATATATTTTATCCATGTGATGTAGTTATAAAAAACAAATCACAATGCTTCATAGTGGTGGTATTCCACACGTATACAAGAATGATACTATCCTTTTTAAGGGAATAGAAATGTAAGAAGGTAAATGATATATTTTATATTAAGAATAATTTATATTTCATGAATATCACATATAATCATAAATTACCTAGTTATAATCTATCTATGAGGGACAGTGATGGAAAACAAATTACATTGATTCGCAAAGCAGTAGTCTGTCGTACACATGAACGATGGTTTCGTTTCCCATTTAATAGAAGTGGTGTAATATATAGGTTTTATCATTAAAATAAAAATGCATAATTACATTAAAGAATATATTTTTATTAATTCATCATGGTTAATGAATATTTGAATGATTTGGAAGACGAAATAATATAGAAACACTCATTTAATAAAGATACATATTCATCGAACAATTTATTGATGTATAATATAAAATGTATTTGGGTTGATTTTATGGCATTAAAAGCCTCTATGATGTGGTAAAAATTAATAAATTTGGGTACTGATTTGCTAAATCAAATGTTTTGTGAAGTGTGCTGAAATAAGAATAAGATTTACCCTTTTATATGAGAGAGGAGGGGTGCTATTAAATTCCTTAAATTATTATTTTAATATAAATAAATTTTTTCTTTAATATCACTCCATATTGGAAATATATTAAAATAATATAATAATTAATCTATATAATTTCATATAAAAAAAAATTTACATGATAATACCATATTTTTCCCTTATCTTTCAGTATTAATCCTCTGATAACCCTTTTATAGTTATTTTGATAACAAGGGTGTTTTACTCTTTTAGGGACTAGATAGTTACCATAAATTGGAAAAAGCTAATAAGAAATTTTCATACATATAATAATCACTTTAACAATTATATAATTTTTTAAAATTTTATTTCATTTAATAAATTATTATTTTCATAAGTTGTCTATAATATCAATATTTGAACTACTCAATTACATTGAATTTTATAAAATCAAGAAAAAATTAATTTCCAATAAAATATTTTATTATATCCATAACATGTTTTATTATCTATAAAATTTCGGGGTCACATTATTTATTTAAAATTATATATCTTTTATTGTTTTAATATCATTTATTTTTTCTAATAATTAATTAATTATTCTGTAGGTATTGTGTATGAAATTTGGGTAATTATAACATCACTAAAAATTAAAAATAAATAATAATGATGAAGATAAATATTTTATATTTTGAAATAATATTTATTACCAAACTTATCCTTGGGTTATCCTCCTGTTAAAAATATTATAGTTATTAGAAAAAAGAGTGAGGTATTTTTTTACTTTCGATTACATACAATATTATAAAGGTCATATTCATATCCAAATTGAAACAAAATGGCCATATATTTGAAATTTTGATGACTATGATAGAGTTATAATCATATAATAAAATTAATTCAATTATTAGGGTAATAATTTTGTCCTTTAAATTTTATTTTTAACATTAATTTTCTAATTTTACAATTGTCATGGTAACGAAAGTTAATATGGTTGCAATTATTTTTGACTAAAAAAAGGTAGATATTTTCCAAATTTATACATCATGAATCCAAATTTGGATTCCTTTTTAAAATATTTAAATAAAAAATTGGTATAGTTTAATTTAAAATTAAACATGAAAAATGTGATGAAAAAATAATTTTTCATAAAAATAACCTTTTTAATGCCTAAATGTTTTAATACTAATGTCAAGAATAAAAACATTTAGAAACCATTGATTGTAATATTTAATATCAAAATAAAATAATGAATTTATAAAACTCATCAAAAATAGAATTTTACAATTTAAATACATGAAAATAAATAAAATTCTAAATAGAAAAATTAAAATTTTTCCTTGTCCGCTAAAAAATATATCATTTCAAAAAATTGAAAAAAAAATCCCTAATAATATAATTATAGAATGATAATTTCAAAAATTAAAATAATTTTGTGAAATAAAAATTCTAAAATTATAAAATTAATTTTTTTAATTTAAACCTTATAATTTGAAAAATTAACAAAACTAATTATTTATTTATTTAAAAATTACATGATATTTTTATGAAGAATAATACTATTTAATTCATGGATGATATAAATATTAAAATTATTTATTCTATCATTCACTTAGTTGTTACATTATTATCCATATTTTTAAATATCGTCTTGGTAATTTTATTCAATTAGTAAACAAGTAACGATACATTTCTCTCAAAGAATTTTCAGATTCCCATGTTTCTTCTTAAATAAATGGTTCTTTCAAAAAAAATTAACTTGGTGAATGACCTTATTCTATACCATTATCTCTCTATATTCAATAATCTAAATAGGTTATTCCTTATAAGAACTTTTATCTTCTAATTTAACTACTTGAGGGACCAAAACATGAGATGAATTAGGAATATATTTTTTTAATGTCGAAATATGAAAATTATTGTGTACCTAAGATAAATTCAAATAAAACCTATTCAGTAGGCAAATGATCATAATTTCTCTAGGATATAATATGGTCTGATGAATCAGGGATTTAATATCTCATTTTTAATAAAATATATAACACTTTTCCATCTAAATACTCTAAGTAGAAATGATCACCTACCACAAAGAAAATATATTTTCTCTAGTTATCCACATAATATTTCCTATTTATTTGAGTCATTATCGTGTTATAATGGATCATATTCATCTTCACAACTTCTTCTTCTACCAACTTTATCCAATCAACATCCTTTCTCCTACTTCATCTAGAAAATATATTTTGACACCTCCATTTATATAATTAATCAAAAGGTGACATATTTATTCTGGAATGAACATTTTTATATCATAAAAACATAGCTAATAGAAGAAGATGATCCCAATTTCCTAGTTAAACCATTGAAAAAGCGTGAGTCATATATTTTCTGGTCTAATTTTTCCCTCATATTATTCATCATATTGAGGACTTAAAGTTATATTGAAATTTTATTCAACCCCAAATGATATATAAATACCTTTGGAAAAATTATATGTGAATATGAGGTCATTTTTAGATACAATATAGAGAGAAGCTTCATGTAAATAGACTATCTCTTTGAGATACAATCAAGTAAATTGATCCAAAAATATAATATCTTGAATTGGAATAAAATTTGAAGATTTATTTCATTAATAAACAATAACTCAAATCACATTATTACCATGATATGTATTTCTAAATACCACTAAAAAATCTAGGGATACCTTTCCCCATTTCCACTCCAGTACTAGAAAAGGCTGAGGCATCCCCTTCAATAATTTTCATTCTTCCTTAACCTATAGAAAAGAAAAACTTTTCATGGTAAAGTATCTAATATATGTTTTTTTTCTGTCTCACCAAAGATACTGATAAATGTATCTATACCTTTTAGTGCTTCCGTGATGAATAAAATACAGTGAACCATGACCTTCACTCAATAATTAACTCTTCAACTAGGAAACCCAAGACACATATAATATCTTATCAAATATTACAACACATTCTTTTTCGATATTAAATTCTATAAATTTTCTCTTCTTATCTAATTATACCCTTTCTTGTAACTCAAGATCTCCCTTCTAAACTTCCTTAATTATTTATGACATAGTAGACTTCATTGAAACTGAATACAAAACAAAGTAAGTTCCTACATCAACGACATAAATACCAAAATTAATCAAATCAATAATTAAAGGGTAATGTTACCAATGTAACATGGTTAGTGAAACATTATTCATCCAACTCAAATAATCAATTAATTTGTCTTATTTTTAATATGATAATGAATTGTGCAATCATAATCATTGTTCAATTTTATCCCTCTACTTTGGCTCATGTTCATCTCTTTCTGGGTGAATATACTCTTAAAACATTTATGATCAGAATATATTTCACACTTGGATCTATATAAATAATGCCTCTAAATTTTAAAATCAAATCCCACAAAAAATAATTATAGATCAATTGTAATATAATATAACTCATGAGGTTTTGGTTAATAAAAATAAATAGTAATTACCTTATAATTATGAATTATACACAACCAAGTCCATTAAAAAAATCATCAATGTAAATGAGAAATTCTCCATTTCTAGAAGGAAAATCCGAAAAAAAGACATAAGAAATTATTTTTTTGTGTTCCTGAAAATAATCATCATATTCATTTATCCAGATTAATTTAACTCTCATTTGAGTTAACTTAATTGGTGGACTAGATAACTGAGAAACGTTTTCAATAAACCACTAGTAGTAACCTACAAAACCAAGAAAAATATTAATATATATGACATTAGTAGTTCTTTTCCACACTTCAAAAACATTGTTTTTGATAGCTTCAATAGTTATACTACCTTTAGAATCAATATTCTAAAGGATATAACTTTATTTAAACCAAAACTCATCATTACTAAATAGTTTATATAATTTATTTTATTTTAATGATTGAAAATATATCCTAATGTTCATTTCATGATCCTTAACAAATATATAATATACCAATATATCCAAAATAAACAAAACCAAAAACATATCCAAATATTCATGGAAAACTCTATATATAAGATACACAAATATAGATAGGGCATTTGAAAACCCAAATGGAGTAAATATAAACTCATAATTCCCATATCTAGTAAGAAACGTAGTCTTTAGGATATCTTCTCCCATTATCTTCAAATGATGGTCCCCCAACCTAAGATTATTCATTGAAAAATATTATTCTCCCCAGATAAGGTCAAACAAATCGTCGATATTAGGAAAAATATATTTATTCTTAATAATGATTTATTCAAAGTTTAATAATCAATAAAAAGCCTCAAGTAACCATATTTATTTTTAACAAAAATACTATAGTACCATAAGGTGATGTACTTTAATGAATGAAACCAATATCTATAAATTCTTACAATTTTTTGTTAGATCCAAAAATCATACTTGATCTATTTGATAAGGGGGTTTTTAAATTAGCATAGTATCAAGAACTAATCAATAGTAAAATCAAACACTCAATCTAGAAAATCACCTGGTGAATAATCTATAAAAACATCCATATGTTTATTCACTACTTGAGATTCATTAATTTGAATAATTTTTTTAAAACAATATGTTCTGAATAACATTCACTATCATATGTAATCAATTTTCATGCTTCATGGCGGGTTATCAAGGTATGAAATCATTATATAAAATGTTCTTATCTCTGTAATATATCACAGCATAAGAAACTAAAATCCAATACATGTCAAAAATAATATCAAACTGTACCATGGGAATCCACACAAATTTTGTAGGAAAGACTATGCGACTAATATCAACAGGAAAATTCTTATAAATCTTGCTTGATTTAACACTTTCACCCTATGTTCTCACTAAAATTTATATCTTAATTTTTGTTTTCATACTCCCAATTTACTAGATAATTAATTAGAAATGACTTAATGTGAAGATCTAGAGCTAAACAGGGTAATGTAATAATTAAAATAAACAAGTAACTTACCTTTCACCACTTCATTAGATGGATTTGTATCAACCGTTTTAGTAAAAAAAAGATTTTTCCACATGTTCTTCTTTTGGCCATGATGATTTCCATCCTAAGTAACTATATTCAGACATATGTTATCAAAATGATCCAACTCATTGAGACTAAAAAATCTAACTAAGGGATGACTATCAATTACCCCATTTTTTATTTTTTATAACTCTTTTCATTTTAGTCATGATCTTTATAACCAAACTTACCACACTAGTAAAACATTCTATAATTTTTCGGAATTACCCATGATAATTTTTAGCACACTTGTAAAATTTTTAGCACTTACCTCTAGATTTATTAAATGGATTCTTCTCCATTTCCCTCTACATTTTTCTTTTCATACTTCTATATCCTCTCGAGGAAAATGAGTGTCAAAAAAATCCATCTCAACTTTCTCAGAATAGTGAAAAAAAAATATCAAAGATTTTAGAGTCTCATGAAGATAAATCTCTTTTTAAACACTGTTTTAATCTTTCCTAAAATATATTATTTTTACTATAAATATCCCAAATATAGTTTGTAATAATTATTTATAATCTTTAAAAAAACATTAATACACCGCTACAAAATCTCCATCATTTTTCCTCAATTTCAAGAATGGGCTCCCCATCCTAAGTTGAACAACCATGGGAAATATTTACCATGTAATATAAACAAAAATATATTCAATTCCATGGAATAAATATCATCACTATAATTGGTATTCTTAACCAAAGACCTCCATTTATCAACTTCGCATTCAACATGATAAATAGAAAGCGTTACCTCTTGATGTTCCAAACACAAAATGACTTAAAATTTATTCTCATATGAATTGATTAATACTTTTGATAACACTATGTTACAAGATCAATTTAATACTATAAGATGTTGTTTCATAAAATTATTTACTTTATTCATGTTTCTCTATGGTTGATTTGGTTTCTCACTAGCATGGATTCCATAACCATTTATAGTTTTCATCAATTGATCCACCATATAAACAAACAAATTATTTCTAATTCTGACAATCACATGTTATTGATTTGGAAGGATATAATCATCTTGGTGCCTTAATCATTCAACCCCTCTTTTTTCTTCTGTGGAAAACCATTCTTAATAAAAATATTTTAGTCAAAGAAACATGGTAATCTTCAAATTCTATATCACTTCAGCATAAAAATAGGTAAAATATTTTAATCTTGTTATATAATCATTATATTAACACATAAAGTTATCAAAACCATCCTTTTATGTGGAATTTAAGGTCCCAACCTTAAACATTAAATATTCTAGTGTCTTCATACTAGAAATACCTTACTTACATTCCCAAGTATTTTTCATTTTATAATTTCATACAATTAGTTCATAACTCCTATATATAAAAACAATAATTTTAAAGGTTGACTCTTCTATTCAGTAGCAATTTTTCCACAATATAAAACTTTTAAAATAAAACATTATTTTCCTTCATGAAAAATATTTTTAAGTTTCTACATGACTTTTTACTTTATCTTACTCATCTATAAACCACATGAAAAATTTATTAAAACGAAATATGAGAATAAAAATATAATTAAGGGGAAAAAAAGAAGAAATATTTTTGTTAAATAAAAAAATTAAAAACCTTGAAAAACATTTTCTAAAAAACATACGTTTTACCCAAAAAGAGAATTATTTTTTCCTTTTAAAATATCATTATGATACCTTTTGAAAGTAGAAAATTTTCATGAAAATGGATTATAATGAATAGAAAGTTCCGGCGGGGGTCTTGGGACCTCATAGTCATAAATTTATTACAAAACACTTGTAATTGGAATATCTATATAGTCGAATTACAAAATAATTCATCAAATAATTTAATAATTACCAAATTCATTGGAGTACTATCCTGGAATAACTATTTTATAAGCTATATCAAGATCACCTGTGAGATATATGGGGTTCAACCCTTTTTATAAGCTATATTGGGGTCACCCATGATTTATAATGGGGCTCAACCAGTTGTAAATAATTTCCAAAGTCCATAGCATGAATAAAAATATTGAAAAACGCATATAAACCCATGTGAAAAACATTTTAAGATATCAAAATACTATTTTCTCATAAAACCCCCATTTTCTATACCAAAATAAAAAGAAAATGGGAAAGTAGGATTTTTATTAAATAATAAATTAATTATTTTATAGGAATCCAAAATTCAAATAATAATTATGGTGGTGGGAAAATTCATTTTCATCATATACGTTAAAATAGAATATTCATTTTGTCTTTTTTAAAGACATTCAAACATTCCTTAAAAAAATACCATTCTAAAAAAATGTAACAAAGTGGAATGAAATTACATTAGTTATTTTATTTATATCTAAATTCATTCTTAAATGTATTTTAAAAATGGACATAGAAGAGAATTATTTTGTAAATAACTCTTCAAACTATGGTTCTGAGTTAATCTGTCCCTTACCTCAAGTCTGAATCATCACCTATTTTCTTTATCTCCCATAATAATAAACCTATATTAATTATTTTATCAAATTTGAACCATTTTGAATTTTATTATTCCTTTCGATTTATCTATTATCATTCTATATACAATTATATAATCATTTAATTTTATTTTAGATTATTTGAGGATATTTGGTTTATAAGTCCTAAATGACTTTAGTAGGTTGACTACAGTCAAAGAGGTCATTATTACACCATATAAAAAATAATAAACATGAAATAATCATCATTTTTATACATCAATTATACTTTTAAAACCAACCATTAAATATGGTTATGAAAAAACAAATTATGTTTTAATCATAGAGATGGTACTTCTACACACTCATGAGTAACATTCCCATTTTTCAATAGTCATTGAGGAAGGAGGATAAGATTCATTATATATTTATATAATTAACATAATATCATAAATTTCATATTACTTATTCACATACACTTTTATTTATCATCTATGTGATTTGGTTTTGAAAAATGTATCACATCACTTTATAGTGCTTTTGGTCCACACATACGCACAAATAACATTTCCATTTTCTTAGTTAATATAAATGTAATAAATAATATAATATATTACCAAATATACTATATATACATTAATTATAACATTATAAATATCCATGAGAGGCTGTTATGTAAAAATAATAACAAAAGTTCACAAGGTTGTAGTCTTTCGTACACAAAAACGATTGATTTCATTCCTATTTGATAGAGGATGAAGAGGGATATATGTTATGTAATTAAAATAATAACATGTAATTATATAGGATATAATTATTTTTTAATCACATCATGGTGAAATAATATTTTATGGAATTGGATGAATAAATAAAACAAGAACGCTTTGTTAAGAAAGATACCTCTTTTCTAGAAAACCTCATATGGTTTACACCAAAAGCATTGCTAGGTTAGTTTTCTGATCAAAGAAAATCCTCTAGGTTTTGAAGATTAATTTAAGTATTTTATTCAGGTTTTTATTGGATGAAAATGTCCTTTATGTTAAAATAAAAGATTATAAAATATTCTATTTATATGTTAGGGGAGGAGCACACTTGGAATTTCAAAAAATATTAAATTAGTTTAAATTAATTTTACATTAAAAATGGCTTAAAAATGATTTATTTTCAATATAAGATACCTATAAACTTAAATTATTTGATAAATTATATATTTTACTTATTTTACTATTTTTTTACCAATATATTGTTGTTTTAATCCCTCATTAACTCTTTTCAAACTTATATTAACAACATGTTTGTTACTTGTCGAGGGTTTAGATAGATAATATAAATAGAAAATAGACCCAAAAATAGAGAATGGTTTATATTTTAAACCATATCCTAATAACTTGGCAGAATATAATTTTTTAAGAGTATTTTATCATTTAATTCAATATTATTTTCTCTAAAATATCTTTAATGTTGATTTTTATTACTATTCATTACATGGACTTTGATAACATCACCCCAACAAATAAAATCCAAAAAAATTATTTTCATACATCCATAACATGTCATTTTCATCTTTGAAATTTTTGGATCACATTAACTATCCAATTTTATATTAATGTAATTTTTCAAATAACATTTATTTTATTTTTCCATTAATTGAATTATTACTCCTTCATCGTTGTGTATGCATCTAATGTAATAATTTCATTATTAAAAATTAAAAATAAATTATCATGATAAATATAAATCATTGATATTACAAATTAATATATATCAAAAAAAATTATATTCTACTTATAAACATGTTAAAAATGTTATAATTATTAAAAACAATAGTGTGAAATTTTTTACTTTTCTTTATAGAAAATATTATAAAGGACATAATCTCATCCAAATGTCAAAAAAAGTTTATATAACCGAATATTTGATCTTTTTACATGATATTGACTCATATTATGAAATTGAAGAATGTTTTTGTGTCATTTCGTAGTCCTTATCATATTATTTTTAACCCTTAATTACCTGATTTACCCTATCATAGTAATAAAAATTTGTAAGGTTACTATTCATTTTGACTAAACAAATGGGCTTGTTTTTGAAATTTTTTAATCATAATATAAAAATCGGAATAAATTTTTCTTGATTTAAAACATATAATTGGAAGGATTTAATTTAAAATCAAATCGTCAAAATGTAATGAAAGACACTTTTTTAGCAAAATTCCCTTTTTAAAATATAAAATGATCTTATACTAAATTCAAGTATAAAATTCAATTAAAAACCATAATTAGATAATTTTTAATAAAAAATATGTAATTAAATATTAAAACTAATCTAAAATAGAATTTTACTTTGTAAACACTTTTAAGGAAAATTTTGTTTTCAATAAAAATATTTTTTTTCATAATTCGTTGAAAAATCAATCCTTTCAAAAAAAATCAAAATTTTCATCCTAAGATAAATTTTGGTATGATGATTTCCAAAATTAAGATTATTTTATCAAAAAAAATCAAAAACATCCAAAAAATTATTTATTATAATTTCTCACAAAAATAAATAAATACCAATTTTTAAGAAAATGATTTTTTGAAGAATAAATTTACATTAATAAAAATTAATTTTATAATTTTCTATGAATTAATTAATACATTAGTAATGTGTATTAAAATTCTATATTTCCAATAAAAAATAATTGTATCCATTCCCTCCAATATAACATCTAAGTAAAAAGTATCATAATGGTAGACATATTTAATGACCTATGTGTCAAGAATGTGGAAATAAACACCCAGGAAAATGTCTAAAAAGAACATGAAAATGTTTTATATATTGTAAAAGAGGTTATAAATAAATAATATATCAATGAAAGAGTAAGAGTTTTGTTAAATCCATTAGTGTGAAAGAATTTCTTCCTAGTGTTTCAATTGAATTTTTTAAATGTGGGTATAATGACCATTACGAAAATAAATTTCCTTGGGGATCACTAATCTGATCAATATTACCATATAAAAATCTATAAAAAATTACCTAATGTCCTTAAATTATAATATGAAGAAATTATAAATTACATATGAAAGGTATAGATTATTTCTTGGCTTGGGTTTTGATATTATTTAATCTTAGGAAATGATTCATATTTTTTGTAGGAAAAACATATTATGGAATATGATGGGAATGAATCATCAATATATTATAGATAATTAATAATGATTAGGACTTCTACATATAAAGTATTAAACATTTATTATGTAGGGGTATATTTATGGATTGTAATAATTTTAATATCAATAATACACCTTTGATGATTGGATTACATTAGGAAACATTTACTGAGTTTTGATAAATTTTCGAGGTATTATTAACACTTAATTTTATCATGTGAAAATTTTATTTGAGGAATAATTATCTATTCATTTTTTGGAGATAAGTTTAATGGTTTGGATAACCTTTATGGTTTATAGAATATTTTAATATTAGGTAATTATGGGTTATTACATTTTTTGGATGCAAGGTGAATGGTGTGAGATAACCTTTGAGGTTAAATTATTACATAATACTAAATACAATTATTTAATTTTTTAGTATTTTTATCAAATTTGTAGGAACATTATAAAAATTATATTAACATAGTTTTATAAAAATGATAACCCATATGATGGGTGAAAACCTGTATGATGGGTGACAACCCATCGCATCCGGCAATGATGTGAGGTATGAACCCACAACTGAAGGGGGGAAATTGTGAATCTCTTACCACATATCTTCATTATGACTTGGATAGTATGGCATTGTTTTTTATTACATAAATTACATGGTATGAGATTATTATATTGATTTTTGGAACATATGGTTTGTCCTATATATGAAAATGGGATTGAAAATTGATTTGGGGATTAAGTATTTAATGTCACTTCGTAAAAATATCAGTATAATTTTGGGGAACAGTACATGATGGAGGTAAAAAAATATTGTGGGATTTTATTTAAATAATTAAGGTCAAATTATCTTTATTATATATATATGATATTATTATTGATTTATAGTGATTTATATTAATTATTGAAATTATTATCATATCGTCGAGAATATATGTTTTGGGAATTTAAATTCCTAGAGATAGTATTTTAATTATTTTAAATGAATTTTTAAATGATTCAATCCCATTCAATTAATAAAATTGTTTTTATATGCATCATTTTAGTTTTTTTTTGTGAGTTTTAGGCTAAAATGTATAAATTGATTTATTCTGGAAATTTAATAGTTTTCTATTAATTTATTATGTTAAGAATAACTTTTAAAATTATGATCAAATTGAAGTGACTTTTTTTAGGATTACTTTATTTTTGGGATTTATTTTTTTCTGTACTAAGAGACAATTTGAAATATATTGGCCCAATAAAAACAATAAATTAGAAAAATGTTTCTAGCCAATAGAATAGATCATACCTTAGTATATAAGGAATATCTCAACATAAAGACTTTAAAATGAGTTCATTATACCTATATCCGAAGTATGACTCAAAGAAATATGTTCACATTAAATTTCATGTAGAATTTCAATCATTAGGGAAACAATTTAATGATCTAGAGTGGAGTAAAATGAAGATCATCTTAGGTCAGAAGACATATTCTTTAGTAATTCTGCTATAATTTTAAAAAATTATAAAGGAGATGGTATTTTTATGACACATTTAAAAGAGTGATAAAACAAATTTTATGAAGGAATAATTTGGATATTCTACCATTTACCATTCTAAATAAAACCAATATTTTGTTGGATAGAAACTAGATAGAAACATTTCCTACCCTCAACCATATAAATATGCGCATTCACTTACATTCAAAGGGGTTCAAGAATAAGAAATAGGATTTGTTCTATAGAATTGGAACCTTGAAGTGTTGTGGTTTTTCTACTTTTTATTTTGATAGTTTTATAATTCTCTCTTCTTCCTCATTCAACTCTATTACCCTTCACACAAATTGGTAAAACGTTTTATTAATTATGGGAAGGGGGAGTTTCTTTTTGTAATGTTAGAGTATTATACATTAATTTAAACCTATATTTTTCTATTTAATGGTTTATATATTTAATGGTTATTAATTATCTTAATGTGATATAATTTTGGGTTTTGAGTAAGGTAGAGAGTTTATAAAAATTATTGGCATGTTGTGGAGTAAGTGAATTTTATCTGGATTTATAAGGATAAAAAATTATTAATCCAGAATTTGATTATCTTTTTTAGAATGGTTTATTAATTCTCTTTCATGTATGAGTGGTTTATATTTCATCCTTCAATCAAGGGAGGTTGACAAATCAATCAAGGATCCTTTAATTTAACATTTAATAGAAATACATGGGATGATCTTTAGGACCATGATGGCATTGAAAAATGTGATCAAACCCTAACCCCATAACTGACTTCATCAATTTGTGTTAAACCTATATTTTAATAATATTTATTCCTTTTTAAAAATAAAATAATTTCAAAAACAACCATTACTTATTTCACTAAATTCAAGTGAAAAACATGACTGTTTCACACAGCACTATAGATAAATTCTTATTTAAACCCTATACTTCATTTTAAATTATGAAATAAATTTTTTTCTCACACCAAATTGATAGGAACATGTCAAAAAAATTGCATCGTTTCTAGGGAAGTAATCCGAATAATATAATTATAAATATTTTATTTTATTTAATTAAAAAGAAAAATTAGTCACCTTGGTAAATTGAGAATAATTTTTTATTAATTTATGAATATATTAGGGGATATATAATCTAAATCATCTATGAGGATTAATTCAAAGAGGTCATTAAAGACCATAAATATTCCCTTGAATATCATATGTTAGAGGGATTGGCTATATAATTAGTTGGACTCTAGTAGTACTTCCCATAATATTATCAAGGAACATTTGAGGTACAAAAAGAGACTTCCCCTTTTCCCACCAATATTTCTAAATAAATTACACAGGTGAAATATCAAGTACAATTAGAATACAACTACATAATATATCGTTTATGATGGATTGAAGAGAATATAAATGATATAAACATGAAAAATAGAACAAATAGTTCATGTGTATCGAAACAAACCTAAAGATAGGTCAATGGTGGAATTTGGTTCATCGATCATATTTAATGTTGAAGAAACCTATGAGATATTGATAGAATTAAAATAAGATCCCTTTGTTCCTACTCAAAAATTACTAAAAGATTTTGATGAAGAATATTTTCCTATTGAAGTATGTATAGGGGATCAACAGGATTATGTGACTTCTCGAATGAATATGAGGTAAAGTATAATCTCCCTAGTCTTAAAAATTTAAAGAGATAGAACCTTTTTATATATCCCTCTATTTAATGTAATATTAAACCACCCATGTGTGGGAAATTTAATAGAATATTTAGGAGCCTAAATACCTTCCTCTATTAAGTTAAATTCAACTCCAATAGGCACTTTCCAGTAAAGAATCTATTAAAGTGGAAATAACTGAAGGAGGTGATCTTTTCTTGAACTCATTATCTTATAATTTTATTGAAAATGAATTATGTATCACCTCCCCTTTCATGATATTTTTTTATTTAGATAACTTATGTTTTTACTTGGAGGAAGAAAAAAAAGGTGCATCGAAAGAGGGATATATTGAGATTCCATAACATGTTGATCATTTATTTGAGGGAGTACAAGAGGAGATAAAATTAGGTTTTTTAGAGAAAAACCAAAGACATACTACCTGAATTAAAAGAGAATAATTTATACAGATTTTCCATGCATTAATTTAATCCAAATATAATTACACTATGACTTTCCCTTTCATTGTTTAATTGATGTAGCAAACCGAAAAGAATAACTACAGAATGAATAAGAGGTTCTATAAGTGAAAACCAAGAAATATGAGGAATCAGACTTCATTCTACCCTAACAATAAATGTTGTGACTAATTTTCATTGGGGTGGATTTGGTATACTATATCCATGTAGTCCTAAACATAAAGGAACAAGTGAATTATATAAATAATTATTGTTGGTGGTTCGTCCCAAAGAAAATCCACCCACCATAAGATTGGGGAAAACCAACTAGAACTGACCATTTGAACGCAGTCAAAACATGGGGACCACTTAGGGTCTTAAACCAAGATCTATCCTTCTTTTCTCATTCTATTTTTATATTATTTTCTTCCCATAAATTTCTTGTCTTACATTTTCTTATATTTCATCTAGGATTTTAGAGAGAAACACTTAAGAGCTTAACTCAATGGTGGACTGCAAATAAGTTAGTTTGTACTTCTCTTTAACACATGATTTCATATTGTGATTCAATTATAAATATAATTACCTGTTAAATCCACTCTAATTGTTTAAGGATACTACATCATTTAAGTGTGTTGGACAGAACTTTTATAGTGTTGGATTTTCTTTTTTTTCTTTTTTTAAACAAAATGAATGTTTTTCAAATTTTGGTGTGCTTCTTACTCAATTCTTGTTTGTTTTTGAAAGTTTTTAACTCTAATTTCTATCTTTTCCATTTTTTAAACCCATTTAAATGAGTGAATTATTTTCTTCCATGAAATTTATCTTAAATGAATATTGATAATGAATTTGTTTCAAGTTTAAATCATTGGAAATTTCATGAAAGGGTACTCTGATTTTTGAATTCCATTCCACATCTGAAAATCTTTACATTTTTAATCACTTTCCTATGAGGCTTATGAAATATTTTTGTCATATTATCTACAATAACCTCTCTTATCAAGAGAACTAAATCATGATTTCTTTTACCAGAATTCAATTTATTCGTTTAAAAACATGAGAGTATGGGGTACTTGTGTTTTAATAGATTGAGACATTTATTTTTATTTAAGTCACCCTTTTCAAAATCATCATTTTTTATGGACTTAATTGTAAATTTAATCCTTTTATACATTAAAAGACAATAATAACCTATTAGGATAGACACATAATAGTCCAATTTTCCTAATACAACACTCTCTTGAAGTAAAATTGCATGCTCTAGCTAAAATTAAGTATGGGGGAAGTTGTCGTGTGTTGTGAAAACTCATTTGGTGATATTTTGGGGGGGAAATAAAAAAAAATATTTTTGTAATTCTAAAAAATTAATTTTTATTAAATATGATCCTTCTTGGAACTTCAAGAAAAATAAAGTTTATTCTTTTTGGATGTTCCAAAGGAGAAAGAAAGTTATGCCTCCTTGGAGCGTCAAGAAAAATTATGTTTTATAAGATTGATATTTTTATATATAAATAAAAAAACTATTCACATTCCTCGATGTTTCATGATGATGGAGTTTATTTTCTACTATGTTGATTAAGGAGGATACCATACTTGAGTGAAAACGGAAACCATTCAGTTTTTCTTCAAAAAGAGAAAAACCCTCATCATTTAGCCTTAAAATTTTTGACATTTAAATCCTAAAATATAAGAACCATATAAGATCCTTAAAAATTCCTTATTATGAACATATTTCCTTAACACAAATCGGGTGGAGAGGTAGGATGTTTTCAAGCCTATGTTGTCCCTTGTATAAGATTGGATGAGAAATACATATTGAAAATTAATATTTGTGCGATGATAAAAAATTAAGTGAGGTAGATGTTGTGTGTTCATGGGAGGGTTAATAAATTAGAAATTGATTTAATTATATGAATGGATAATATGAAATAATGGTTTTTTGATTAGTCTTGATATCTTTTGTTTCTAGTATTAAAATTGATGGATCTCCTATTTATATGTTTTCAATTTTTTATAATTTTATTTTGATTCTTACATATCAATGAGTCCATGTAATATGTGTCGATGAAATTATAGAGATATTATTTTCATTTTTTTCATGTGTTTTCAATAATTTAATCCATTAAAATTAAACAATTTGAGAAAATTTTAATCATTTTATTATTTTTGGTGTGTTTTGGGCTAAAATGTGAAAATTACTTAATTCTAAAAATTTAAACATTTTCTTTCACTTCATTATTTTGAGTGTAAATTTTACAATTTTGATCTTACTGAAGTAATTACTTTTTTAGGATTCCTTTATCAGTGGGAGTTAACTTTTTTGGGGCCTATATCCAGTTATAAATAAATTTTCCCAAAAAAATAAACCAAGTAGAAAACATTTATAACTAATAGAATAGAATCCACCATAGTAAATGGGGCATATCCCAACCTAAAGAGATTAAAATGAGTTTGTTCTAGCAAGATCAGAAATAGGACTCTGAGTCTAATGTTCATATTAAATTTCATGTATAATTTCTCTGATTAAGGGAAATATTTAATGTTTCAATGTGTAGGAAGTTGAAGATAATCTTCCCCTAGAAAAGGTATTCTTTAGTAATGTAGTGATAACATTTTCAAAATTTATTAAAAGAAGCTTATATTTTTAGGGAACATATAGAAGGGATATTGAAACAACTATTATAAAGGAAACAACCATATATTTATCCATTTAAAATGTAAAATAAAACTTTAGGTGTGTAAAAACTGAATGGGAAATTCTCCACCCCTCAACCCTATAAATATATGCATCCACTTTCATTTTAATAGATCGAAGAATGATAAGGAGGGGGTGTGATGGATAATTTATACCAAAAAACTATTGTGAATGTTCTATTTTTCTTTTATTTGTTTCATAGTTCTCTCTTATTCTTTATTCAACTTTATTACCCTTACCATGGAGGGTTAAAACTTTTGAGTGATTGGGGAAGGGGTATTTCTCCTTTTTTTAATGTCAATGCCTTATGATTTTATTTAAAACTCTCTTTTTATATTTAATTATTTTTATTTATAGTGGTTCCAAATTATATTAATGTGATCATATTTATCATTTTTATGTAATTCATTTTTTATGTCTTTGGTTAAAGATATGTAACCTCCCTTAACCAAGTGTCGTTTATCTCAGTTGAGAAGATTGTGTTGGGTGGTGAGTGTCTAGTGATCATTGCCACATATTTGTAATAGGTGAAAAGTTTATATATTTATTAGGAGAAAAAAATTTCAATAGTTACTTTTCATAGTTTTTGTGGAATGGTTTATGAATTTTCATTTACACAGGAGTGGTTTCCATTTCTTCCTTTAAACAAGGGTTATTGAAAAATTGATTAAGGAGTCTTTCATTTATCATTCATTAGAAAGAATGGGGGAAATATTTTTATGATCATGATGAAATTGAAAAGGTTGATCCAACAATTACCTTATCCCTATATTCATCAATCTGTGTTTAATTTTTACATTAATTTCTTTCTTTCTTTCTCAAATAAAACAAATTTTAAAAAAATCATCCACTTCATTATCTAAATTCAAGTGACAAATGCGACTTTTGAGTACTCTTATTTGGATAAAACCTTGTTTAACAACTATAATTCTTTTTAGGAAAAAAATTCCACATGCCAAGAAAATCACTTATCCAAAAATTTCGTATGAGACTATAAGAGTCATTGATGTTATTTAGATAAATTATTAAATTAACCTTGAAAGAATGTGTGATCAAATTCCATTCATACCAACTATATGGAATAATCCTTAAATATAAAGTGATATTGAGCTTTTATTTATGAATTGAATTTATTAAATTCCAGAGGATCTTTTCATGTATGTTTTTTTAGAATTAAAGAAAACTTATTACATAATAAACTTGGACATTATAAGTGGACACTTGCACTATGTATCCATTTTTCACAATCATAAATTTTATGATATGACATGATTTATTTTCATTAAAAATATTCAAAATTTTCATCTCGACCAAATCCATTTTCATAATCATCCTTAAAACCCTATGAAAAAAACATTTTAAAATTTGGTATGAGAACAAAAATATCAATAACTGACATAAAAACAACTTTATTTGTCTAGTGAAAATCATGAAAACCCATGAAAACCCTTTTCTTAAAAACATCGATTTTTATGAAAAAAATGACCTTATCTTGTTTTCAAAAAAATCACTATATTACCTTTTTTAATCAAACTATTTGAATGAAAAATCTTAACAAAGATTAAAAAGGTCATATAGGTGCCTTGGGACATCTTCATCATAGAGCCATTACATAAACCATATAATGAAAATTACCATATATCTGACATATAATATAATTATCTAGAAAACATACTCATTACCCAATGCATTGAATAACATTATGGGAAAACCCTTCATATAAGCTATATTGGGCTCACCCATGCACTATAATGGGGCTCATCCCTTTGTATAAGCTATATCGAGCTGAATTATGATCTATAATAGAGATAATCCATTTGTATACAATATAGAAGTTCAATGTCATGAATAAAAAACTTGAAAACTCTTTTAAACCCACGCGTCAAACACTTTTGGATATCAAAATAACTTTTTATATTATGGCATATGAGGAACCTTTCATTATCTATGGATGAAAATGTGAAACACAAAGGCATATGTATGGTGTCCAGATGCTTTTATTTCTTCGATCATTGAGAGGAATCATTGAATCTCTTCGTTTCTGAAGGATAATGGGCATGTTCTATTTGAGAGGTATTTAGTGGTTGTACAAGTTTTGCAGATAAGGTGGCCTCATGTTCTTCATTCCTCTCCCAATGGTTACAGGGTACCATCAGTGGCTCTGAGTGGAATATGAGGGTGTTGATTCTTCTCGTAGGGTACTATTGTATCTAGAAATATAAGAATAGATCTTAGAATTGGAGTATTTCTAGAACCCATTCAATGTTTTTTTAACAAGAAGTCTTATCATAATCCTCTCTTTGATTATTAAACATGGGGATGATTGTCCCTCCCTCAGAGAATTTTTAGTGGAAATAAATTACCTTGAGAGAGCTCCATAGGGTCATTGGGTTCTATGGTTCCCACAAACACTAGTTTAAAATTATTTTATCACATTAATTATCTCAAATTATAAAACATTTAATATTTTTAATAATGTTTATTTTATTTTCCTATAAATTGAATAATTACGAGACCGACTTTTTCTAATAATTTAAGGTAATTATTTATTCACAAAAAAAATATAACAACAAATTATCTTGATGAAAATAGATTATATAGAATTAAAATTAATATTTATAACCTAAAATATTCTCTATTTATCCCCATGTTAAAAATATTATAGTTACTAAGAGAAAGTGTGTATTATTTTTTACATTTATTAACATAAAATATCATCAACTCTATAGTCAACCCCTAATAGAAACAAAATTACATATAACTAAAAAAATAATGATTATTAAATAAATAGAATCATATAATAAAATTAAAAATGTTTTAGCATCATTCTATAGTTCTTATAATATTATTTTAAACCCTTAATTTCTTAATTTACCCTTTACCGTGGTAACAAAAATTAATATAGTCAATATTCATATTGATCAAAAATAAAATTAAACAATTAACCAAATTTGGACATACTGATTACTAATATAGAATCATTGTTTGAATATTCAAATAATATAACTTGTATAATTTAATTTATAATCAAACTTACTAAATGCTAGGAAAAATACTTTTTTAGAAAAACTTTCTTTAAAATATATAAAGTTTTATACAAAATTCAAGTCTAAAATTCATTTCAAAATCCATCGTTAGATTTTTCTTTCAAAATATAAAGTAAATAATTTAATTTTAGAACTTATCCAAAATAAAATTTTACTTTGAAAATAATTTCAATGAAAATATAGTTTTAAATAATAATTTATTTTTTCACTATTCATTGAAAAATCAATTCTTTCAGAAAGATACCAAAATTTTTCAAAAATTTAATTTTTATATTCTTATTTCATAAAAAAATTACTTTACTAAAAATCTAAAAATTTTTAAAAAAAAAAGTTAATTTTTACTCACAAAATGAAATGAAAAACATTTTTGAAGAAAAAAAATATATTTAAGCAATATAATGATTCTACTAAAAACTGATTGATTATTTCCAAAGTAGTTATCAATAAATTTGAATTGATTAGAACATTTATATATATTTAAGATAGTTTTTATTCCAAATAATAACCTATAATTTAATAGATAGTTTATGACAGTCACATTTAAATAATAAATATTTTGTGGTTTCATTACAGTCGTTGTTGTGTATTTTGTATGCTGTCGGACAAAGTTGTTATTTTAAAAATTATATTATATTACGCCCCCCCCCCACCAAATAACTTACATACTTTATATTTTTATCTTTATCTCATTAATCAAAGGTTAAAATTTTAAAATACCTTTATTGAAATCTCAAATTGTAAAAATGGTTATAAAACTTCTTCTTTAAAAGAGAGAAAGCGAAGTACGATGATCATCTAAAATAACTCATACTAGTTTTACAAATAAGAACAAAAATGGGAAGTTAAAACATTAACCTTTTAGAGAAATATAATTTCCAAATATTGACTGAGATTGATAGAGAATGTTGATCAAAAGGAAGTGATCGATCATGATAAATTTGACAACCACCAAACTCTAACCCAATGAGGTGTAAAAATACTTTCCATTCATTGAAAAAGTTGTTAATATAATAGAAAAATTATTTCAAGATCCTTTTAAATATTTTTGGAATCCATTTAACATCGAGAAAAAGAACTTAAGGAAATATACTTACATGACAAGAATAATTTCGTCCTTTAATGAATTTCCACACAAACTAATATTTCACTCAAAATGATAAGTATTCAAGATGATTTTTTCATACCTGAAACACTAAAATTCACTTCTAAATAATTTCATAATCCAGAATAGAATATATATATATATATATATATATATATTCCTATAATCATTTAACATTATCCCAAAACAAAAATTCTAACCTAATTTAAGATAATATCCAAAATAAAAAGACCTTCAGATGAAGAATTACTACATTAATCTCCAAATAAATTCGACAGCAATACCCCAGTTCAACATAGATAATTTGATAAATAATTATACATATAATTCATCAAAATATTAATTATTAATGAAGAACTGAAAAAAAAATGGGTTTAATCACATATTACTCACTAGTTAATTTGAAATTCATTTCCAAATATCATCAATGACTCTTAAAGTCTCATAATAAAATGAATATTCCTAAAAAATATATTCTCCAAGATATTTTAATCATTTCCATAAACCTAGATCACCTTAAAGAAAAAAAAATTATATATTATTTCAAATGATAATTCATCCATTATTCCTCAAATAAAATCTCAGAATACTCTTTTTACTATATTCATATAATGATATTTAAATTCTATTGATCATATTCTGAAATTACATTAAACGCTTAATCACCAAATCAATTTTCAATCCCATGTTTATATATAGTTGAAACATATGTTCCAAAAATCAACCTAATAATTATATTTCAAATTGAATAAGTAAATAAAAACAATTTAATACTAACTAGGATGTTATGTAAGATAATGGTAGGTGATGCACCCTTATCCCCATTCAGTTGTGGGTTCAATCCTTAGGGCCTTGCCGGATGCGATAGGTTTTTTTCCTACCTGTGGGTTGTCCTTTTTCTAAAACAAAATTAATATAATACATATAATTTTCTCAAAAATTTCATAAAAATATTCAAAAATAACCTTTTTTTATTTAAAATTAAATAATTTTTTAACCTTAAAGGTTGCCACATACCATGTATCTTTCATCCCCAAAAATTTAATAACCCATAATTACCTCAAAAATATATGATAACATAAACCCTAAATGTTATTCATGGAATTAAACTTATGTGTGCAAAACTAAAAGATAATTATTCCTAAAATAACTTTTCACATGATAGAGATAAGGGTTATATATGATACAAACAATTACCAAAACTCAATAAAAGTCTCCCAAAGTAATCCCATAATCAAAAGTGAATTAATACTTTAAAACTAATTATTATCCTTAAATATTCCCCTTAATCATAACTCATAAATTAATTATATGTATACATCTTCATAATTTAATGTTCTTTATAATCCATTAACCATGATCTTTCATCTTATTCCTGAACAATTAATTCCAACAAACAAAAATAAGAATTATTTCGAAATGATTCAATAATCTCAAAACATAATCCATTAAATAATACATACCTTTAATATGTCATTTTCACTTTCTTCCTCTTCAACTATAATAGAATTTTTTATTTTTAAATATATATTTTTAAAGTTATTTTGATATCATTCTTGATCATTCTTTCTAGGACATATATTTATATAGTGATCATACTCCCCACATTTTAAAGATTTAATAAATATCTAAATATGAAATTATTTCCCCTCCATGGATTTAACAGAACACTTCTTTTTTCCTTTTAATATTATTAATTTATAAACTAATTTTATATATATAAAAATTATATCAATTCATTAAAGACATTTTCTTGATTCTTCTTTCCACATTCTTAACACATAGGTCATTGGAAATATTTATATTTATGATGTATTTAACCTTAACAACCATAGGGATTAATTTATCTCATATTTGATTCATTATGAACTCACCTAGGTTCAATTTGTTAATCATTACTCTTGATAGCTTGTAAAAAATATTCATAATATTTATCGCTAAAAATCTCATTTTCTTCAAGGGCCTATTCAGACAACCACCCTATTTTTGTTCACACCTGTATCAATTTTGGTTCTATCTAGATCAAGAAATTTACTAAAACAAAATATGTAAGTGTGATTATATCATAATAAACCAACTTATATGGAGTGTAAACATTTAAAAATACTTATTTATGTTCACTCAAAATCATTCAATCACTTGAAAATTGCAATTATTCTCCCTTTCATAATATCCATTGTGGTAATAGAAGAATTTTAACTTATACTAAAATAACACCATATCCTCTAATGTTATATAAACATTTCCTCTAATAATAATTGTAAATAATTGGCCTTAAACATAACATAATATTGATTTTTTAGTAAAGAATTGTCTTTCTAACATTCCTGAGGATCTTTTTAGGTTTATATTTTTAGAGAATTTAGAAAAACTCTTACATTATAAACCAATAAATTAAATGTGGACACTTCAAATCAGTATCTATTTTCAAAAATAACTATTTTTGGATATGACAAGATTTATTTTCATGACACCGCTTCACAACTTTCATCTTCAAGTCATCATTTTTTCTAATCATCCTTAAAACCCTGTGAAAAATATTTTAAAATGTTGTATGAGAAAAAAAATATCAGTAATGAAAATAGAATAAAAAAATACATTAGTCTACTAAAAACATTAAAACCCATAAAACTCTTTTTTCTAAAATATATCTTTTACCCAAAAAGATAACCATTATTTTTTTCAAAAATATCATTATATTACCTTTTGAAATCAAATAAGTTCTAGGAAAACTCATAAGAAAGCATAGAAAATTAATGTAGGTTCTTTAAGTCACCAACATCATAGAACACTTACAATTTAAATAACTATACTAATGTCTTAGAATATAATTCACCTAAGAATGTAATCATTACTTAATTTATTGGAGCATTATCTGGGAACACACATCATATAAGCTATATTGTGAGAACACATGAGATAAAATAGGCATCAACCCATTGTATAAACTATATTAGGATCACTATTTACTTATAATGTGAGTAACTTTCTATAAAAAATACAAATAACCATATCATAAATAAAACCCACGCAAACCCTTTTAAACACATGTTCAAAATAATTTCGAATATCAAAATACCCTTTTTTATTAGAATCTCATTTTAAATTCCAAAATGACTTGAAAAGGGAAATAGGGTTTTTGTTTAAAGAAGCGTAAAGGATTTTAAAGGAATACAAACATCTAATAATGTTTACAATAGGAGAAAGGTGTATATCTCCATATACATTAAATTTGAGAATTCATTTTTTTTCTTTTATAAAGAATGCCAAATATTCGGTAAAAATATTCCTTTTTTAAAACCTTAAAAAAGAGTGTAAAAAATACCTTTATAATTATTTTTTTCGATATAAATACATGAATCAAATAATTTTAAAAACAGAACATGGAATAAAATGATTTTAAAAATAAATATTTAAAACAATCTTTTAAGTTAAAGTTTGTCGTACCTCATGTATGAATTTTCATATATGTTCTTCATATTCCTAAACAATAAACCTGTATTAATTATTTTATTTATTAATAAATTTTTTCAATTTTTCAATTACTTTTATTTTATCTCTTATCATTATATATACAATTACTTATTCATTTATGTATATATTGGATTACTTGATGATATTTGGTTTACAATCCAAAATGACTTCAGTAGGTTGACTATTGTCAAAGAGTTTGATATTCCACATTATCTAGAGTAATAATAATGAAATAATTATCATTTTTATACATAAATTATAATTTTAAAACCAATTATGAAATATGGATTTGAATAATGAATTTAAATTACAATCGTGGAGATGGTTGTCTATACGTATGCATGAGTTACATTTCCATTTTTCAAAAATCATTATAGAAATATGTTAAGTATTGTTATATATTTTTAGAATAATAATAATATCCTAAATATAAAATTATTTAATTAAATTCACTTATATATATCATCAATGTGATTTGGTGACGAAAACTTAATCACATTGATATGTGGAAGTGGTAGTCCACACAAACACATGAACGATGTTATCATTTTTTAGAAAATAGAAAGGTAAGAAAACATATGATATATTATCTTTCTAGAATGATAAATATGTCATTACTATATAATAAAAACATTAATTACATCTTTACAACTATCCATGACATGTGGTGATTGAAAAAATATTACATAAATCTATGAAGCAGGAGTCCACATTACACACAAACAATGGGTTCATTTCCCATTTGATGGAGGTTGGGGATGGATATAAGTCATTCCAATAAAATAATTATATATTAGTTTATGGGTTATGGAGAGGATATTATATCATCATGTTTAAATAATATTTGATGGAAGTGGAAGAATATATAAAACCAAAACACTCAGTTAAGACCGATACATCCTCTTCAGATAACTACTTAAGGTTTATAGAAAAAACATATCTAGGATGGTTTCTTGATCAAACCAAATCCTCTAGGATGTGAGGTGGAACTTAAGGAATTTATTTGGGTAGGTCTTTCCTGAACCCACATAACATTTACATGTGAATAAAATAGAAGAACATATTCCCTTTTATAAGGAAGGAAAGTTACACTCTTGAAATTTCTTAAAATATTTAATCAATATAAATTAAATTTTAATTCCAAATATCTCAAAAATTATTTATTTTATATATAATATGTATCGCCTGATATTTCTTACTTTTATTTTGATTAATTTTATAACGTTCAAAACCACATTCAAATAACAGGAAAAGGACATATATTTGACCTTTGGATAATTATAAATGATATATACTTATCCAATAGAATTAAAGAAAGTGTTTGGGTTATTATATAGACCTTATTATTTTACTTTTTTATTTAATTACCCAATTTACACTTTATAGTATTAACAAAAATTACTAAGGTTATTATCCATTTGAACTGAAAATAAAAAGTAACTATTTTCTAATTTTATGCATCTTGATTCAAAATATGAAATCTATTTTCCATGATTCAAAATGCATAATTGGAATAATTTAATTTAAAATTAAACAATCAAAACTTTAGGAAAAACGGTTTTTCAGAAAATTGAACTTTTAATTTTAAAAATTTATTCGAAATTTAATTATAAAATTTATTTTAAAATGAATAATTTTATTTTTATAAATCTAAATGAACTAATGAAATTTTAAAACTCATCAGAAATATTATTTTTCTATTTAAATATTTAAAAATGAATATAATTTTTAATAAAAATATTGATATTTTTCACTATTCACTAAAATTCAATCTTTTTAGAAAATTTTAAAAAATTAATCTAAATATTATTTCGAACTAGTGATTTTAAAAAGTAAATTATATTATTCAATTTCAAATCTTATAATTTGAAACTTTAACTTTTAACTAAAACATTATAATAAAATATTTTAATAAAATTATTTCATTTTTTTTTAAAATTTATGTAGTATTTTTCCAATGAATATAAATATCTAATTCATGAATGTTGTATATATAAAAATGATTTATTATATTATTGCATCAGTTGTTACATTATTCCCCACTTCTGGAAATTATATCATTTCAATTTTATTCACTTACTAAACAAGTGTGGACATCTTCTAAATGAAATACTTCAAGTTTAAAAACATGAGATGAATCAGGTACATAATTTATTAACATAAAAACATGAAAAAAAATTGTTCCTAGGATAAAGTCATAAAAAACTCCACTCAATGGGCATAGATCCATCTTTCTTCATGATTTTATATGGTCTAATGAAGAATGGGATTAAATTCCCTTTTTTCCAAAACTCATAACACTTTTCCAAGGTGACATTTTAAGATAAACATGATTAGCTACCTTGAAATAAATATATTTTCTCTATTTATCCACATAACTTTTCTTCTTTAATTAAAAAACCTTATATACTACTCAATCATCTTCACCTATACAGCCATTTCAATTACCAACTCTGGTCCGATAAAATTCCTTTCTCCTATTTCACCCCAAAAAACATTGAGTTTGATACTGATTTATATATATTTAATCAAAAGGGGTCATATGTATATTGTAATGATAATTATTGTTATAATAAACTCAAATAATAAAAGATATTGATCACAACTTTATGGGTAATCCATTAAATAGTCATGAAGGATGATTATAATGTCTAAATTTCTCTCTTTGGATGTCCATAATATTTAGAATGAAAATTTGTACTAATATTAAATTTAGTACCCAATGAATTATGAAAACCCTTAAAAATATTTAATGTGACTATGGGATTACAATCAGATACAATTGATAGAGGGAACTCTATATAATCAGAATATCTTCATGAGATATGATCGAGAAAGTTGATCCAAATACATAATATCATGAATGAGAAGGAAATTTATATATTTAGTTAATTGATAAACAATAAATGAAATCACATTATTACTTTGATATGTCTTCAGAAATCCCACTACACAATCTATTGAAATTTTTTTCTCGTTTCTACTTTGGCAATGGGTAAGGCTGAATTTCCCCCCTTCCACGATTTTTATTATACTTTAACCCATTGAAAAGTAAACCATTTAATGGTAGAGTCAGAAATATATATATTCATTCAATTACACCAGTAATACTCATGACGATATCCATACATCTTAATGCTTATAAGATGAATTTAAAATAAATACCTATGATAATCACTCAATAATTATCTCTTGAACTAAGAATCACAAGGTAGACATAATCTCTTTCCAAATATCAAAACACATTCTTTTTTCGACATTTAATATAGGAAAATTAATATTCTAAAATAATTATATATTTATATATAACTCATTGTCTTCATTCTGGACTTTCTTATTTCTTTATAACATACTTAATTTTACAAACACCTGAAACAAAATAAAGGACATTCTAGAATCCACAAATTCTAGTCCAAAATTCATTAAATCATTAACCAAAGGTTCATGTTCGAAATATAACATGGTTAATGTAAAATTATTTTTGTGGCTCAAAGCATCAAAAAAAATTTATTCATTTCCAAAATTATAATTAATCATGCATTCATAATATTTAATTGGTTCAATCAATCTTCTATGTCAAGTGTTTCACTCTTTATAAGTGAATATATAATTCAAAATTTTTTTATTAATATATATCTCACACTTGGTTCTATATAAAATATTCCAAAAAAAATTTAAATCCAAAACTGTAGTATCTAATTATAGAAAATTTATACAACAATTTTACTCATGATGATTCAATTTTTGTGAAGCATAAACAATTACCTAATAATTTTTCTTTATAATATAACCAAGAACCATCAAAGAAACATCGTTGTAGATGAAAAATTAAGCATTTCTAGATGGAAAAACCAAAACCATTTCATTCACCAAGATTCCTTTTAGTTATGGAAAACCAGCGTCACATTATTTTATTTAGATTAATTTAACTCCCCTTTGAGTTAACATAGTAAGTGGGGTAGATAACTAAGAAAAATTTTCAAAAACAACATTGGTAGTAACTTACCAAACCAAGAAAACAATAAATCTCTATGACATTAGTTGGCATTGTAAACTCTTTACCAAATTTATTTTTAGTAGGTTCAATAATTATTCTATCTCTAAAAACAATATTTCTAAGGAATTATATTTTTTTGCAACTAAAATTCACACGTATTAAATTTTCTATATAACTTATTTTCTTATGATATTTTAAAAAAAATCCTTATGTATTTATCATGATTCTCATAACTTTTATAATATACCAATATATCATCAATAAAAATAACTACCAACTTATCCAAATATTCAAGGAAGATTCTATTTATTAAAACCATTAATACAGATGGTGCGTTAGAAAACCCCAATGGAATAATTAAATACTCATAATTATTATATCTATTTTGAAACTTAATATTCATAATGTTTTCCTCCTTTAACTTAAACTAATGGTACCCCATCCTGAGATCAACATTTATTGAATACTATTTACCTAGATATGGTCACACAAATTATTAATATGAGGCTAAGTATACATTTCCTTAATAGTGATGTTATTCAAATATCTATAATCAATGAAAAGCCTCATGGAAAATATTTTATTTTGAAAAATTAGATATGATCACTCCATAGTAATTTTCTAGGCTGAATGAAACCTTTATCTAGAAACTACACAAATTTCTTTTTCAATTTCAAAAATTCTACTTGTTCTATTCTATGAGGGGGTTTCATATTGGATTAGTATCAATCACTAATTCAATAATAAATTCAACCACCAAATTTGGAATTACACTATGTAAATTATAAGGAAAGATATCCACAGATTTATTTACTAATGACACACCTCTAATTTTATGATTTTCATTCTTTTCAATAACATTTTCTAAGTAACTTTCACTGTCATCTCAAATCAACTTCTCATCTTCTTAGAAGGTTAACAAGGGTGTGAAATAAATGAATAAAATTTTATCTCTTGTGAGTTATATCTTAGCATGATAAAATTAAAGCCATTTCATACTGCAATAATTTAAAAATATAAAATGGGTAGTTTAATAAAATTTATAAGAAATAACATCCCATAAATAACAACATGAATATTCCTCTAAATCTTAGTTTCTTTAATACTTATAAATGGAGTTTTCACTAAAAGTTCTATCATAAATTCATAAGGTGGGAATCCCAATTTAAGTATTTATTTTTTTAGAAATTACTGAATTAAAATATCCAAAGTCCAACATAGTATTTTTATAGCTAGAATAAACAAGTAAAAAACACATCACCAATTTATTGGATAGACTTTCATCAACCGTAGTAGTAGAAAAATATTTTCCCACAAATTTTTTATTTTAGTCATGATGCTTCCAATATGAACAACTAACTTTGGAGACATGTTAGAATAATTTCCAAACATGTTGCAACTAAAACATCTCATATATGGTTGGTTATTGACTACCGCATTCTTTGATTGTTGATGACTCTTTTCTTTGCATTCATATACTCTATAACCAAACTTAGCACAATAGTAACACTTTCTATAGTTTTTCATATAGCCCCTTGGTTTATTTTTACCATATTTGATCAATTATAAAGTCTTAACTCTATACTTCTTAGCTCAATGATTCTTAGTTTCCCAAACCTTATCCTTTTCTTACTCTTTTAATCTCAAGGAATGTAAGAGTCAACAAACTATATATCACCTTTCATAGCACAAAAAAAAATTTCTTAAAACATTTAATGTATCACGAGAAAAAATATATTTGTAACATTAATTTTAATCAATAGTAAAATCTATTAATTTTAATCTCAATATATTAGATAAAATCGGGTACATACCTATCCAAATTTATATAATTTTCTTCATACACAACTACAGAATCATCATCCCTTTGGATCAATTCAATAAACGTTTCTCTATTCTAATCCATCAACATTAGTGAAGTATTTATCAATGAATATATTCTTTAATGTGTATTGTTTTATGGAATAAAGTTTATATCTATATTTTTTAATTTTAACCCAAGACAAATATCAGTCAGCTTGACCTTCATAAAAAATGGAAAGGGTTACCTAATGAAATTTGGAACACCGCACAACTTCAAATATTTTTTCTGGGTCATTAATACATCCTTAATATACCATTAGAATATAAGATCCACTGATAATGGTGGATGTTGTCTTGTAAAATTTTATATTTTCATCCTTTTTCTTTTTGGTAGATTTGGATTCTCTCTTGTATAGATTCCACAACCATTTATAACATGAATCAATTGATCCATCATATCAAAAAACAACAAAGTTTTAATTTCAACCATTTTGGGTTGTCAATTTGGAAGGATTCCATCCTCTTGGTTTCTACCTATTATAGCCCCCCCCCCACATTTCATTTGTGAAAAAACATTAAGACCAAACATGGATTTTCTAAAGAAAATTTTTTATCTTCAAATGCTTTATCATTTCAAGTTAACCATTAGGTAAAATATTTTAATGGTATTCTATTAAAATTATTCTAACACCTAAATTTGTCTAAATCCCCCTCTAACACCAATTTTAAGGAATATTACTTAAACATTACATATTCTAGTATCTTTATACAAAAATTAACATACTTTAATTCTTGGGTAACTTTTTAGATTATTGTTTTGGATAATTAAGTTATAATACATACACATTAAAACCATTATTTAAAAAATGGTCAATTATATTTAGTATGAATTTTTCATCAATATAAAAATTTTAAAATAAAAAATGATTTATTTTCATGATTAACCTTAATTTCATTAAACCTAGATTCATCATTTATCTTAATAGTCCTTAAACACATTGAAAAAAAATCCAAAATGGGATGAGAACAAAAAATATATTAAGGTATAGAAAATAAAAAAAAAATATCCACTGAAAAACATGAAAACAAATAAAAACCTTTTTCTTAAAAAAAATAAAATTTTTTCTAAAAATTGAATAATTTTTATAGAAGGCCTCACTTTTCAAACATTTACATTATATAACTTTTGTATAATACTTAAAAAATTACAAAAACACATTCCAAAAGAACATATTAGTTTAGTAACTTTGGTATCTTGGAACACATTCTTTAAATTTGGGGAAAGATCTTTAACATATCCCATTTATATATTCCCCTTTAGTACCCCTAACTAAAACCAATATTTATAACCAGTGGAAAATAAAAAATAATAAAAAAGGAGAGCTCAGATGCTTAGTAATGGTAAAAAACTGAGATATATAAACATAATCATTGGAATAGGGTATGATAACATGGTCATTAAAAATAAAAGATCATACCCTGCATATAAAATATTATAAATAAGATCATGGAATAAATATTGATAGTCCATAAGACTTGAATCATAAGGAAATAATGAGCATGATCCATGAAATCCTAACATAGGAATAAAACATAGAATTGTGGTAGACACATAAGTATATAATAATGATTTATATATTGATCATGCCATCACAGAGAAGGAAATCATGGTATAATGGGTTTACATCCCATACCATCTTGGTAGTCATGGTTCACTCCCATGACCATCTTACTATATAATGTCCCTTATGTCAATCTCTTGAGATATAAATCTTTACCCAATGCATTGAAGGGAGATATAAGTTCCACCCATATCAAAATTAAATCATATATACATGTTCCTAAAAATTATAAAAAATCATATCATAACCCATGAAATTAAATGGAATAATAAAAATGTACTCATTTCATAGCCTATTGAAAATTGATAAGATTCATAACAATTTCATCAAATCATAAGATGTAAGAAGAATTAAATTTCATAAGAATATAATTTGTGGAAGAGAAACGTGGTTTTTAAATATCATTCCAATAAACATAAACCATTAAAATAAAGAATATGAATGCATTATTTGTATAATTCCCCATAAAGGCATGAGTAACACAACTAGATGCCACCTTAGATCGTAAATAATTTTAAAATATACTTAAAAACATTTCTTGAGGAAAATATCATTTCTTCTTTGAAATAGTTTTCTTTTTTTAAATTGACATTCAATTTTAAAAGATAATTTTTTTTAAAAAAATTAACCTTTGAATATTGTAATGTAAGATTCAAGGTAATAAGGATTCATTAAATTGTAAAAATATGTTCATTCGGTATAAGTTAAAAAAATTTCTTCTTGATCCATTTTTTGGAAAAGTCAAAAGGTACATTATTAAGAAAATGAAAAAATATTCCTTTTAATCCATTTAACAAAAAATGCATTGAATGGTAAAAAAATTACAATAAAAAATTTTATAATATTATTAAGAATATTTTGAAATAAATTTTTATGAAACATGTCTAGGGATGATAAATCTTTCCTAGTAAATACTTCTATATAAACAATCATGAATAATAATGAGATTATGAAGTTATCCTTTGCAACGTTATAATCAGTAGAATCATATTACCAATAAAATGAACGAAATTATATAGATATTAAATGCCATAATATTATGGTTAATATTAATAAAATACATTCATGTGTAGTATATACACCATGTAGAAGAATTAATTAGTGCATGAGGCATGTGTCTCAGAGAAGTAATGGTCAGACTGTAATCCCTTAACTTAGGTATGAATCCCTCCACACATGTCCAAAAAGACTATATATTGGTTTTATACAAGTTAATAACTTATATAAGAATCATAATAATATTTATTATATAATATATGATTCCTTTTTGACTTTATATTAGGTGTTTCTTAACAATTCTAAGTTAAAGAAACATTTTGGGTAATAACCTCTTTGTTTATCATACGTGCTTTGACATGTTATTCATAATAATATTAAGTAGATAAATATTTAATTAAATGATGAATGTAAAACCTGATTTATATATCATATATATTTATTATATAATTATATATATAATATCAATATATGAAATGGAAGACACCGTTTATGGATATGGTAAGTTCTACGTATACCGGAATGTTGTTTTTGTTTTCTAATTGTACTGAATCAAAGAAGGAAAATGAAATTTATATATATATTGTTAAATTAGAATTAATATTTCATATATTTCAAATTTATTCATTATATACATTTTTATAATCATTATTTATATGGTTAATTTGGAAGATGAATCTCATCGCGTTGTGTAGACGGTAGGTCTTACGTGCATACGAGTGACAATATCATTCTATTAAATATAAAAGGTTTATTAATTAAGTGGTATATTAATTATACAAAATCATTATCAATTTACAATAATCATATATAGTTACTATTTCCATCATTATACCCATCCATGTAAAGTGGTGGTGAAAACATATTACACCGCGGTGTGGAGATTGTAATTTCTATGTATGGATGCATGATGATTTCATTTTTCATAGGATTGAGATAAAGGGTAATATGGTTGTTTAATAATCATAATAACATATCCAAATATAATATATACTTTAGTCACTACTTTATAATGGAAACAACTCATCAATAGGATGTAGTATGAGAAATATGTTTGAAAGAATCAAGAGAGGAGACTACCTCTTCTTCGATGAGATCCCTCCAGATATCCTCTTAAAGGCACTAGAGTTGGACTTTTGAGAAGACCATAACCTCTATAATATAACTAGGGAAGTTTATAAGGGAAATTATATGGGTATATCTGGGATTGATGGCTCAATGTAATGTGAAGAAGTGTGGGAGGAGGTTCTCTATTAGAATTGAGGTGAGAGGCACTTTTAGAATCCTTAAATATATTAATTTATAATAAAATCGAATTCCACAAGAAAAAAACATAAAAAAGGTAATATTTTACATTATTATATGATATAGGGTTGTAATCCCATCAACAAATAAATTATAGATAATTTTTCTATAAATTTTTACCTTATCAGTTTAATTTACCATTAGTTATTCTATTTTAATTTTAACTAATGTAACAATTATTTAAATATTAAAATATTTTAATTGTTACTAATTTTATGTTTAATGCACCATAAATTAAAATATAGAATAATTTAACCGAAATAATAATTATTTTCATATTTTTAAAAATATTTTATGTTTTTCAATTTATTTAATAAGACATTATTTTGACAAAATATCAATATTGTCAATTCTGACACTATTCATTTCATGGAGTTTAAAAAATATCAGAAGAATCTATTAACCTCAAAAAAAATATTTTATTATATCCCTAATGGGTCATGTTCAATTATAAAAATCATTTTATATATTAAGTATCCCAAATAATGTTTATTTTAAAAATTTTATTTACATTAATTTGATATTTCCATTAATAAAATAATTACTACCTTTTTATTGTGTAATTATTTAATATACTAATTTAATGAATAAATTTTATAAATAAAATAATAATTAAAAAATATATCCTATATATTTTATAAAAATACTTAAAGCTGAATATATCATATTTTACATTCTACATTAAAAATGTTATATTTACTAAAACATGAATGTGACAACTATAACATTACTTTATATGAAAAGATATAAGTGTCATAATCATTTTCATGTGGCTCCAAATGGACCATAACTGGACCCTTAGATGATTATGGTAATTATATACTCAAAAGATAATATTTAGTCAAGTGTTTTGATCTTTAAATGGTCATTATCATTTTAATTATGATTATTTTATTGATTTTTCATCAATTAAATACATTATGCATCATTATTGTATATGACATTAAGGTAAATTTTTATTACCTAAAAATTACTAATAAATTACCATGATAAAAAAAATTTAAATTTAAAATGACTATTTATAGTTTAATTTATCTTCTTTATGGTCTTATATTATAAATAATATAGTTATTAAAATTTGAGTATTACATATTTAACAATTATTTAAATAAAATATATCAAAAGTTCTAATTGTAGGATCGAAATAATGATGTAGATGCTCAATATACAAGAGGGGGGTGAATTGTATACTTTAAAAATTCATTTGGAACCTTTAAAGTTATTTATGAATAACTATGGTTTCCTTAAGAAAATAAAAGGGCTAAGTTTAACAAAGTTAAACATAAGAAAATTCACAACACATCTAACACCAAATGAAAACTTGGAAATAGATTCTGAAAGCAGGTTCCAGAAATATGGTTCTGGAAAATGAAACTTAACAAAAGTTTACAATATGAGATTCTACCATAAACCGTATAGAATCTAAATGAAACAGAGTACAAATAAGCAAGTATAAGAAAGTTATACTTTCCTTATAATACGAAAAGCAGCGGAAATAAACAAGTAGTAAAACTACAAGTAACAAGATATAAGTCTTTTAACCCAGAGAGAAGGGTATCCAACAACCTTGGATAAAGGTCCCTTGATTTATACTTTCAAGCAAGTCTGTCTTACCCACACCAGGGTAAGCCCTCGATACAAAGATCGGAGTCTCGGTCTTGCTATCCCCGCAAGCCCTCAACTTCAAGGTAGTTGGAAAACTCTGTCTTCCTCAGCAAGGAAGCCCTCAACTTCAAGGTGTTGGAAAACTCTCTCTTCCTATCCCCGGAAGTCCTCGAATGTAATCACCAACATTCGGAGTCGCATAAATAAAAAACTGAATGAGCGGTTCAGTACCCACAAGGCATGAAAAGCTTTCTCTCTCTAGAAATCACCTTAGAAGTGTGTGGTCTCTAGATTGATCAACTTCATTATCTCTGAGCTCTTTCAAATGAGCTCCTATATATAGGAAAATTTCCCGCGGTCAGCTCCCTCTTCCAACGGTCATATTTTCTATGAAACTCGGAGGGACCTGTACACGTGTAACTCAACCAACAGTTAATTAGAAATAGAATAGACGACATCGTTTTATAACAAACTATGTATAACTGAATGCACGACATCGTTTTGAAACATAGAATTTGAGAGTAAAATCTAATAAATAGTTCAGAGTGTAAGTAAGTCAAAAGTTCGGAGTCTAATCAAGATGAAGTTCGAAGTCTATGTTAAGAAATATTCCGATTCAGTTTTATAGGAATTCGGAGTCTGGTTTCACCAGAGATCGGATTTTGAACCTGTATAGTTCAGAGTCGAACTGTTTAAAAGTTCGGAGTTGAACTTCTTAAGAGTTCGGAGTCGAGCTTCTTAAGAGTTCGGAGTCGAACTACAATAGAGTTTGGAGTCGAACTTCTTCAGAGTTCAGAGTCGAACTACAAAAGAGTTCAGAATCGATCTTCTATAGAGTTCGGAGTCGAACATCTTAAGAGTTCAGAGTCGAACTACAAAAGAGTTCGGAGTCGAACTTCTTCAGAGTTTGGAGTTGAACTACAAAAGAGTTTAGAGTCCAGAATTCGGATTAGAACTACATTACAGATCACATCCAGAATTCGGATCCTAAAAATAGAATACTTCAAATCTTTTCATTATATGACTCCAGAAATTTGGTTATGAATCCATTTTTGAATTTAAGAGTAATATTGTTATGTATAAGAAAATAGAGGTTAAGGTAAATTTCCTAAAAGAAGTAAATTTTCCTTATGGGGGTAAAAATAATATTTTCTTAAGTATAAGGTGTTTGTGATTTTCAAAAAAAGAATGAATGGAAAAGTCATATGGAAAACCTTATTGACTCAACAATCTCCCCCTTTTTGGAAAGCACAAACATCCTTTTGAAAAAGTATATAAGGATTTTGAAAATTTTCATTAGACTTTGAAAATTAAAACTTATCTCCCTTGTTCATAGATAGAAGTGAATACAACTAACTCCCCCTTAGGCATTGAAACTCTAAGGATTATATTCTGGGTTTCCGGAGTATAGTTTTCATTATTTTAACAATGAAAAAAAACTTCGTAGTGGAAAACTCCCCCTTTCTTTAAGGATATTTCTCTTATAAATTTTACATTTCTCCTCCTTAAGAATAGTTCTTTTTCCTTCTACCCCTTTGTGATTTCCAAAAAAGAATTGAAGGGAATGGAAAAAAAAGTATACTACCTGAAACATTAGTATATAAAAAGATACAAACAAACCAAATAACTATTTCATTATATTTGAGGAAAAAAAATACAAGGAAAGACAACTACAACAAAAGATCGGAGTGGATTCATTTGTCTTCCTTTTCCTTCGGAATGAGCTTCTTCAACAAGGCTTTGAGTTTCTTCAAGTCTCTTTGATCTTCCTCTCGTTGCCTTTCAAAGGATTTTACCTTTTCTTCTTGATCTTTTAAATCCTCTGCCTGAGCCTCCAAGGATTCTTTTTTCAACTTCAACAACTCATCTTGCTTTTCCATATTCTGTTGAAACTCAATCCAGAAATCTCTTTCAGTTTTCCAATTTTGAGATACCGAGTTAAGATTCCCATTCAGATCCTTGACCTGTTGATTCCGGAAATTTTTCTCCTGGGTTAACTTCTCAGAAATCTCATTAACCTTTTTATCCTCCATTTCAAAGGCATTTTGAACTTTAGCCTGAAAATCCTCAAAGTGAACTAAATCTTCATCAACTCTATTAGACCACTTCGTTACTTTACTGCAGGACCTCCTATGTACGTCATAATCAATCAAAAAACTTTTCTGTTCAGCTTCCAACTTCACAAACTTATCTATTACCTTGGATAAAGAATCTTATTTTTTATTTATAGATTGTTGTAGCAACTGGAATCTAGAATCTATTGTTGGAAGAATCGGAATTGTGTCCACCAACTTTCTCAAAGATTGAACCACAAAATCATGCACGTGGGATGATGATTCCGAATCAGAAACATCTTTTTGAGATTCCTCTTCTTTAACTGGAATCAGCTTCCTTCTGGAGGTACCACCAAACTCTTTCCTTCGAATGATATATTTAATAGGTGTCTCCATTAAAGTTTTCTTCCCTTTATCAGATTTCTGAATCTATTGCACATTTGGAGATACTTCCTCAGATTCAAAAAATTAAACAATTTGATCCTCATCTGGTTTCTGTCTTTCTTTTCCTTCCTCAAGAAAGTTCCTCTCATAGGATTATTCTTCATCAAATAGCTCATTCACTTCTTCTTCTTCTTCTGGATGTTGTTTTCTAGCTTCCTCATCTCCCTTTCCTGGGGTAACTATTTTTTCGGATTCAGCCTTATCTTTGTACTCTTGTACTTGCTTGATCAAGATATCCAAATCTTTACTCTCTTCTTCTTATTCTTCTTCTTCTTCTTCTTCTGCTTCAGCGACTTCCTTCTCAGCTTCTTCACCTATTCCTTTACCCTTGTCCTTTTTCGGAGTGACATAGTTTTTTACTGGAGTTTCTGGTAGAGAATATTCAACACCGAATGTTTCCGGAAATGGAAGCCTTTCGGAAGCTAACTCTTTATCTTTTAGGAAAGATTGCACTAGTTCAGCTTCAGACATCTTCTTTATCAACTTATTCTCCTTTGCTTACCTTTCTAGCTCCTCGACATATTTTTCTTTTAATGCCTTGGCCTCAGTAGGGTCCAGTCCGAATTGAGGATCCCCTTCCTTCCTCATTTATTTATCTTTCCTCCACTTTGTTGCTACTTCGTCTGTATAGATTTTATGCTTCTTCGGCTTGGGTGGTGCGGATTCAGTTTTCTTAGGATGAGGAACTTCTTCATCAGTAACTACTTCCTTAGACTTTCTCTTCTTCCTTTTCTTTTTTGAAGGTTTCGGAGACTCTTTTTCAGCTATTTCAAATTCCTCCATGGATAGGGGTAAAATTCTCCGGATTCACTAGAAAATCCCATCTTCATTCTTTTAAGCGTATCATCACTGACAAGCATGATCTTGCAATTCCAGATCTTTGATTTGCAGGAAACTTTGAAAGATTCTAAGCATCGAACAATCAGATTAGACAGTAAGGAAAGAAACATCATAATCTGAGCTCTCAGATTTCCTTCTTTAATATTCTTGATTATAACCAAGACATGCCTTATCAGATTTATCTTTCTTAGATTTACCAAAAAATCTAAGACATAGATATCACTCTTCTTCATATTGTCTTTATCTCCTCTTCTCAGAACCAGAAAACCCTACACCCATAGTTTAAGTATTCTATTATTCAGAGAGAGCCGAGCAATCTTAGTTGTTCAATCATCCTTAAGCCCAAGACACTTTAGTGCCTTCTCCTTATTGAAACTTCCTTGCACATCGGGAAGTTTGTGAGAACAGAATAGCTTCTCCCTCATATTCTAAACTGACCAGGCTTGCTACCTTAGTGTAAGAAAGTTTATAAGTCTTCCCATAAGACTTAAAAGAAAACCTTTCTCTGTCATCTTCCACCAGGAAGGAAACAGACTCATAAAACTCTACCAACAAGTCAGTATAAACCGGATCCTGTTTATCTGACTTAGCTATGCAGATATCTTCCCATCCATTCAGTCTAATATTCTTTGAAATAATAGAATCAATCTTATAAAAATCCAGATGAACTAACCTTTCTCTGTAAACTAACCACTTTGAAATTGGTTTGATAGTTGACATATCTTGAGAGGTTGCTTCAACAGACATTCGGAATGAAATAAACTGTAGGATTCGGATTGGCTTCACAAGATTCGGAACCGGCCTTAAAAGGATCATAAGAGCTTCGAGATGCAATAGCTTGGAAAACCGATGTGGGACGAGTCTCAGGACCCCCTTTTTATAGGAAAAGAATTTGACCGTTGGTCTTCCACAAGTCATCCAATGGTTAAAAATACTTTGATCTGATCTGATAGTTGAGAATAATTTAAGAAGAATTGACTCCGATCTTTTGAGGTTTTTTTAAGAAAACATTCTGATTTGAGAAAAAAAACTAGAATCCGAACTAAACATGGAAGATACCAGTAAGCAAAATTTGATTACAAAACTATAAGTAGGAAAATCATAACTTACGGATTGATAAGAAATATTATTCAAAATTGGTAGTATTCTTCTTAAAAAAACTTCATTATGAAAGTTATAGTACAAAAAACCTCATTACGAAAGCCCCAGTCCGAAAATATTCATTCCGAAAAATTATTAGAATGAAAATTCCATTCCGGAAGTTTTCAGTACGAAAAATTTCCATTCCTGAAATTTCAGTTCCGGAAATTTCCATTCCGAAAATCTTAGTTCCGAAAAGTTTGTTTGTTTTTTAAAAAAATGTACTCCACCTATGAAAAAGAGTTTATTACTGTTAGGAGAATTGTTCAACAAGAAGTCAATGAAGAATGATTACCTTACGGTTATCATTCCTAACTTTTGTTTAATATATTCAAATCTATCGGAGGGTAAATATTTTGTGAAGATATCAGCAAGTTGATCTTGTGTTCCGATAAACTAAAGAATAATATCTCCTTTAAGTGTGTGATCCCTAAGAAAGTGATGCCTAACATCTATGGCTTTTGCACGAGAGTGATGTGCAGGGTTCTTACTTAAGGCAATGGCACTTGTGTTATCACACAAAATTTGAGTTTTAGTAAAGCTCAAGCCATAGTCTGTGAGTGTGTGTTGCATCCACAGTACTTGAGCACAACAACTTCCAGCTGCTACATATTCGGCTTCAGCAGTGGAAAGTGCTATAGAATGTTGCTTCTTGCAGGACCAAGAAACTAATGAATCTCTTAAGAAATGACAAGTTATAGATGTACTTTTTCTATCCATTCTACATCCAACAAAGTCATCATCAGAATAGCTTTTTAGGATAAAATCATTTCCAGAAGTATAAAATAATCCTAGATCCAGGGTTCCCTTAAGTTAGCGAAATATTCTTTTTACTACCTTTAAGTGATATTCCTTAGGATTGGATTGATATCTTGCACATAATCATACTGAAAACATTAAGTCTGGTTGACTAGCATTTAAGTATAGTAGGCTTCCTGTCATACCTCTAAAAGATGTTTGATCTACTGGTTTCCCAGCTTCATCAAGATCTAAAGAGTTTGAGGTACCAATGGGAGTACTAATACTCTTAGTGTTGTCGTAAACATACTTTTTAAGAAGATCATTAATATACTTATGTTGAGATATGTAGGTTCCTTCTGGTTTTTGAGAAATTTGGAAACCAAGGAAAAATGTTAACTCACCCATCATGCTCATTTCAAACTCAGATTTTATTAGACTTGCGAAAGAGTCGGTCAAAGATTGCTGAGTTGAACCAAATATGATTTCATCAACATAAATTTGAACAATCAAAACATTTTTCTTATCTTTCTTTATGAAAAGGGTTGGATATGAATTTCCCTTAACATAGTTATTTTGAAGCAATAATCCAGTAAGTCTATCATACCATGCTCGTGGGGCTTGTTTAAGGCAATACAGAGCTTTGGTAAGTCTAAAAACATAATCAGGATGTTTTGTATCTTCAAAGCTAGGAGGTTGTTCAACAAAAACTTCCTCCTGAACATAACCGTTAAGAAAAGAACATTTCACATCCATTTGGAAAAGTTTGAAATTAAAGAATGATGTAAAGGAAAGTAGAATACGGATAGATTCAAGTCTAGCTACTGGAGCATAGGTTTCTTCATAGTCTATTCCCTCTTGCTGATTATATCCTTTAGTAACAAGTCTAGCTTTATTTCTTACTATGAATCCATTTTCATCACATTTATTTCTGAAAACCCATTTGACTACAATTACTGAAGTTTCCTTAGGTGTTTTAACCAAAGTCCAGACTTTATTTATTTCAAAATCATTTAGTTCATCTTGCATGGCCTTGATCCAATCATCATCACCTAAAGCTTCATCAGTGCTTTTGGGTTCTAATTGGGAAAGAAATGCAAGATGTTCTACTTCATTTCTTAAGGAACTTCTAGTCCTTACAGGTTGATTTACATCACCAATGATACTATAACTGGGATGATTCTTAAGAAACACCTGATTTGGGTTTTGAAAATCATGTTCATCAATATAGGTTAGAAAGTATTCTGGGGTAAATGTTTCAGGAATATCTTCTTGAACATTATCCTTATCAGAAGGTTCTTCTATCAAAGGTTGATAATCAGTTTTTTAAAACACAGCCGAGGATGTAGGCTGGGATTGTTTAAAAACAAAAGGATCAGACTCATCAAATTTTACATGTACTGTTTCTTAAATAGTACAAGTATTTTTATTAAAAACTCTATAAGCCTTAGATTTTGTGGAATATCCTAAGAAAATTCCTTCATCAGATTTTGGTGAAAATTTATGTAAGTTATCATTAGTATTCAAAATGAATACTTTGCAACCAAAAACCTTGAAGTAGGATAGTCTTGGTTTTCTACCATTCCATAACTCATAAAGGGTTTTATTAAGAAAATGTCTAATAAAAACTCGATTTATAGTATTGAAAGAAGTACTTACAGATTCAGCCCAGAAATTTCTAGCTATAGAATATTCACTCAACATGGTTCTAGTTATTTCTTGAAGAATTCTATTTCTTCTTTGAACTACAACATTTTGTTGAGGAGTTCTAGGAGTTTAAAAATTGTGAGTAATACATTTTTTACTATAGAAACTTTCAAAATAAGAATTTTGAAATTGTCCTCCATGATCACTATGAATAGTTTTCAATGGAATCTTTTTCTCATTTTTAACTTGAGCTCTAAACCATTTGAAATAAGAAAAATCTTCAGATTTCATTGCTAGAAAATAAACCCAAGTAAATCTATTGTAATCATCAACTATAACAAACACATTGTATTTTCCTCCAATACTTCCAGTTTGTGCTGGACCAAAAAGATCCATGTGCACAAACTGTAATGCATCAGTTGTTGAGACTTCACCGATTGATTTAAAACTAGATTTATGTTGCTTTCCATATTGAGAAGGATCAAAAACTTTATAAGAATCAAATCTAAGCTCCGGTAGATCCTTAACTAGTTTCTTCTTCGAGAGTTTACATAGGTTCCTAAGGTTATAGTGACCTAGTCTTCTATGCCATGACCAGGAATGATCTTCCATTGCACTTAGGGAAGGTAAATCTTGGCTTCTAAGGTCTTATAAGTTTAAGGTGTAAACATTCTCATGCCTATTGGCTGAGAGAATAAATTCTTCCTTTGAATTGTGAACTAATCACTTATCATTCCTAAAATTCACAAGCTAACCTTCATCACATTTATGAATTATGCTAATGAGGTTGTGCTTAAGACCCTTTACAAAAAGAACATTTGAAATTAACGTTTCACCTAAAAGAACAATATTACCAATACCAACAATCTCTCCCATAACATTGTCTCTGAAGGATTCCTTTCCTCCTTTCATTTTGATAATCTTTTCAAAATATCTTTTGTTACCAGTCATGTGCTGGGAACATCCACTATCCATATACCATGTATTGTTGCTGGTATTTTCTTTATTTTCCTGAAAATAAGAAGAAAATTAGACTTTCAGATTCCAAACTTGTTTGGATCCGAGATTACTATATAACAAAATTTTAGGTACCCACATCTTCTTTGAGAAATAAGCTTTATGAAAACCTAAGGATTGGGTTTTTTTAAGGAACAATTCTTTGTCCAATGACAACCACATTGACACTTGGTACAAAATAGGGCACTTTTAGGAATGAAATAATTGTTACTGAAAATTTGTTTTGCATGGGTATAACCAAATCCGGATTTATTTCTTAAAGGTCGTATTTGGGAATACATTTTATCAAAATTTTCCTTACCATGGGTAAATTTTGATAAACACTTCTTTAAGGAAAAAATTTCAGACTTGAGTTTTATAACCAAGTTTTTATCCTCAAAATCAATAGTTTTAGAACTAGAGTTAGGCTCGAAAAATATTTTCTTAGAAATTAGTTTTTTTAACTCTTTAGCAAGTTTTTTCTTCTCAGAACTTACTTCCTCAAGACCTTTTCAAATACTTTCAAAATCAGCATTTAACCTATCAAGATCTTTAGAAATATCTGATATCTCTTTTATAAGAATAGAATTCCTACAGTTTTCCTTATCGAGTTTCTTATTGAGTTTATAATTCTCAATCTCAAGAAGTTCAGCAAACCTAGAGACTTCTTCATAAGTAGGTAAAGTATATTCTTCATCAGAAGAAGATTCTTCATCAGATGTGTTATAATACTTACTAGCATTTGAATTTAAAGCAACATTGGTCAATGATTCAGCATTTTGTACCATATCCATAAAACAATGATTATCAATTGGTAATCTGGCTATAAGACCAAGATTCTTCTATCCTGAAGATTCATAATCAGAAGATTCATCTGAAGAGTCACCACCACTGGCACTCCAAGTGTCATTAGCCTTCAGAACGTTCTTAGATTTGGCTTTATAATACTTCTTTCTGTTTATGTCTGAATTCCTTTCTTTCCTTTCTTTCTTTTTGAGCAAAGGGCAATCTAGTCTAATATGTCCAGGTCTCTTTCATTCATAACAAGTAACTTCTCCATATTTCTTATCTTTCCTTTCCTTTTTCTTATACATGGATTGGAAATTTCTTTGTCCACCTATCTTTTTCATCCTTCGAGCAAGATTCACTAATTCATTTTCTGATATTTCACTCTCACTAGATTCAGATTGGAAAATAACTTTCTTAGACTTGGATCTGGTTACTCTCTCAGGAGTCTTAGATTTCATCAGATTTTATGTTGTTGTAAAAGAAACAGTACCATTTCCATTTTTCTTTTTGATATTGTCAGCATCTCTCTTCATTCTGGTTTCATGTTGAAGAAGAGTTCCAAATAGCTCATCAAGAGAAATTTGAGTGACCTTCCTGTTCTAATCTATAGCTGTTCTTTTGGATTCCCTCTCATTAGGCATGATATCAATTATCTTATCCACAAGAGCTTCATCATCTAAGAAATTCTCTCCCATAGACTGTAGACTATTGACGATAGTCATAAATCTCTGTTGAACTTTACAGATTGGTTCACCATAAGGAAATTTGAAGCCATGATATTCAGCTCTAAGAATAGCTCTCCTAGTCTCAATCACCTTAGAAGTTCCAAAGTGTGTAACCTCTAACTTCTTCCAGATACAATTAGCTGCTTCACAAGAAGAAATTTGGCTATATATATTCTTAGTCATTGAACAAAGTACAGTATTGTGTACCTTATAGTTGAGTTGATATTCTTGCTTTTCCTGGTTAGTAAAAGTTCTAACTTCCTTGTCAAAAATTTTATAATCACCAGTGAGCATAACAAATTTGTCCACTCCAGTATTGATAACAAAAGTCTTCATTCGACCTATCCAGTATTCATAGTCATTACCATCAAAGATTGGTGGTCTTGTAGGATTTAGATTATCAATATAACCAACATTAATTCCTACCAAACTTATAATAACCTTTGGCAGACAAACTTGTTAGTAGAAAAAAGTTCGGAATAAGAAATTTCGGAATGATAAAGTTCGTAATAGGAATGTTCAGAATGATAAAGTGAGCAAGAAAAATATATACGTGAGTACTAGTATTTCAGAGACCTTTCTCTGATACCAATTGTAGGATCGAAATAATGATGTGGATGCTCAATATACAAGAGGGGGTGAATTGTATACTTTAAAAATTCCTTTAGAACATTTAAAGTTAGTTATGAATAACTATGGTTTCCTTAAGCAAAGAAAGGGGCTAAGTTTAACAAAGATAAACTTAAGGAAATTCACAACACCTATAACACAAAATGAAAACTTGGAAAGAGATTCCGAAAGTAGGTTCCAGAAATATGGTTCCGGAAAATGAAACTTAACAAAAGTTTACAATATTAGATTCTACCATAAAGCGTATAGAATCTAAATGAAACAGAGTACAAATAAGGAATTATAAGAAAGTTATACTTTCCTTATAATATGAAATGCAGCGGAAATAAACAAGTATTAAAACTACAAGTAACATGATATAAGTCTTTTAACCCAAAGAGAAGGGTATCCAACAACCTTAGATAAAGGTACCTTGATTTATACTTTCAAGCAAGTATGTCTTACCCACACCAGGGTAAGACCTCGATACAAAGATCAGAGTCTCTGCCTTGTTATCCCCGCAAGCCCTCAACTTCATGGTAGTTGGCAACCTCTGTCTTCCTCAGCAAGGAAGCCCTCAACTTCAAGGTGTTGGAAACCTCTGTCTTCCTATCCCCGGAAGTCCTCGAATGTAATCACCAACATTCGGAGTCGCACAAAGCAAAAACTTAACGAGCAGTTCAGTACGCACAAGGCATAAAAATCTTTCTCTCTCTAGAAATCACCTTAGCAGCGTGTGGTCTCTAGATTGATCAACTTCATTTTCTCTGAGCTCTTTCAAATGAGCTCCTATATATAGGCAAATTTCCCACGGTCAGCTCCCTCTTCCAACGATCATATTTTACATGAAACTCGGAGGGACCTGTACACGTGTAACTCAACCAACGGTTAATTAGAAACAAAATAAACGACATCGTTTTATAACAAACTATGTATAACTGAATGCACGACATCGTTTTGAAACAAAGCATTTGTGAGTAAAGGCTAATAAATAGTTCAGAGTGTAAGTAAGTCAAAAGTTCGGAGTCTAATCAAGATGAAGTTCAGAGTCTATGTTAAGAAATATTCGGATTCTGTTTTATAGGAATTCGGAGTCTGGTTTCACCAGAGATCGGATTCTGAACCTATATAGTTCAGAGTCGAACTGTTTAAAAGTTTAGAGTCGAACTTCTTAAGAGTTTGGAGTCGAGCTTCTTAAGAGTTCGGAGTTGAACTACAATAGAGTTCGGAGTCGAACTTCTTCAGAGTTTAGAGTCGAACTACAAAAGAGTTTAGAATCGAACTTCTTTAGAGTTCGGAGTCGAACTGCTTAAGAGTTCGGAGTCAAACTGCAAAAGAGTTCAGAGTCAAACTTCTTCAGAGTTCGGAGTTGAACTGCAAAAGAGTTCAGAGTCTAGAATTCGGATTAGAACTACATTACAGATCACATCCAGAATTCGGATTCTAAAAACAGAATACTTCAAATCTTTTCATTATATGACTCCAGAAATTTGGTTATGAATCCAGTTTTTGAATTTAAAAATAATATTTCTATGTATAAGAAAATATAGGTTAAGGTAAATTTCCTAAAAGAAGTAAATTTTCCTTATGGGGGTAAAAATAATATTTGCTTAAGTATAAGGTGTTTGTGATTTTCAAAACAAGAAGGAATGGAAAAGTCATAAGGAAAACCTTATTGACTCAACACTAAACTCATCCAAGTGACTTCCAACGGATAAAATTTCAACCTAATGATGTTTTAGTTAAAAAAACATTGATCCAATTATATCATTACGTGTGTTAGGGTAGTTTTATTATATTATTCTTTCCCTTAATTACCAAATTTACCTTTTTATCATATTAATAAAAAATTACTGAAGTTACTATTCGTAATACCCAAAAATAAAAGAAATATTTTTATATAATTTCGACCCAATTATTATAATTATATTATATATGTATTAAAATTTAAAAAAAATATACGTTTTAGCAATGAATTTAAAATTAATCTCATTGTCAGAATGAGAAAATGGATTTTAAAAGATAAAACATGCAAAAGATTGAAATGTTTTAACATCTAAATTCTATCTAAAATTAGTGTCAATTAAATACATTATATTAACTGATAAAAATATAATCTATTTATACTTTATAACCAATCAATAATATAATATAACCATCTAAATTATTTTGAGAAAAAATTTATTTTCCACTAAAATTTAGTATATTTTTACTATTCATCAAAACATAAATGTTATCAAAAAAATTCAAAAATTTATCCAAATTTAATTTTCATATTCTTATTATAAATAATAAATTTATGTTTTCATATAGAATATATATAGTTTCAAAAACTATATTTAAAATTGGTGTGCCATTAAAAGGGGGAAAACATTATTTTTTTTAAATACTAATTTTATCCAAAAAATGGAATTTGTTCTAATATGATGTCAAGACAAAATAAAAGATGAATTTTGAAAATTATATTTAATATATTACATATATATATATATATCATTAATAAAATCCATCAAGAGTGATTTTATAATTTTATAAACTCACTTATTTTCATTTAAATAGTTTTTCAGAGATACAATTTTCTTTTATTTAAAAAAATGTTTTCATTTTAATTTATAACAAATTACTCACCAAAGAATTAATTATATACAAATTTTTTGAGAATATTTTCATAATTCAGTTAATACTATTCATACTCTCCATTATAATTTTTAGGTTATAATAATTTTTTTCGGTTAAACTCGGTCTTGCGTGAAATGAAATCTGTCAAAAGAACTACAAATTGTGTGTAATAAAATCCAAACATAGTGTTACACATACCAAAATCTATGTTAGTTTTTTCTATAATGCAACCATATCATTGTGTAGCATACAAAAAAACATCAATGAAATTAAAAAAACACAACTCATAAAAATATCACGGTGTTGCATTCTACCCCCATTAAAATGAATTTCTCCCTCAAAATTCATCTGGGTTATAAAAGTATTAATACATGAATTTTTATTTCATCAAAAATCACAGCATAAAATTGAACACTTAAAGTTTCTTTTAAAAAAGTGAGTTAAAAATATAATGGTCACCCAAAGTAACTCATAACTTGATTTCTAAATATGAGAACGTTGTTGGGAACTGAAAACATAAATATGGAAGATAAATATAACCATCATGTTTTGATAAAGACTGATATAGAACATGGTTAGGAGAAAGATCATATTCAAAAATCCATAAATCCATGGTGATCGAAGAGACCATTTAAGTCATCAAGAAAATAATTTAATGGAATTATATTTTTTGTTTCAATGTCATTTACCTAATGATTGAGATGAAAAATAAATAATTAATTTAAGTATATTATCATTCTTTATTTGTGACATAATAAATTTTCACTTCATAATTTACTTCAAGAAATGATGGCCAATTTCTCAATCTCGAATAATTATCAAATCATGATATAGAATGATAATTCAATCCATCAAAACAATAGTTTATCGCATATTATCTAATATGCATGAATACATATATGGAATGATAATACTTTGATATCTAAAACCTTATCTGATGTTTAAATTTATCCATCCCATTAATGGTTAACCTTGTAAGGATTTTGGAATAGGAAAATCCAAAACATTATAAATAATATCACTAAATTATATTAACATTGATTCCCAATATATAATAAAGTATATCTTATATATCACATACCAAACATGTTAATATATTTATCATGAATTCTTTTAAAATATAGTAATTTTCTAAATTTTCATATATAATTTTTAAAACATGCATGTTTTCTTATTCTAAAGTTTATTTGAAATATTCCTTATGTACCAAGAAGCTATAAACTTTATACAGGATAGGATATCCCACTTTTCAAAAAATCCCTATTATCTAATTTACTTATTTCTATCCAACATATCTTTATACCAACATCATTATCTTAACATAAGGAATATATTAAGGGTTATCATTCCCTAAATCATGTGATTTCCAAAAATATCACCTTATTACCACAGTCACATTTCTTGGTTACTAGTATCATTAATCATATAATATTAAATCCTATTGGAAAACAATAGTGTACTAATACATATAAGTTTCATTATTATATAGTACTTCTTCTACATTATTACATTACATAAATACTCAATCATTCCACAACTTTGTTGTTTAAATTTACATCACCTGTAGTAATCTCATGATATTTTCCTTTTACTTTATCCTTAATATTTTTCTCGGGTCGATTTCCATAAATAACCCTTATGTTAGGAAACTGGTTAGCATAATTCCCATTCTCCTTACACTTGTAGTACTAAAGTGGGGTGGTTAATTCTTTGAAACTTTCTCTCCATTTAAATTTTTAGCTAACTTCTTCCCGTTACTTCGACACTCAAATTTTTGATAAATTTTTTTCCACACTTAAAACATTTATTAGACCCCTTCATAAAATTTCCTCCATGATTGTTCCCACTCTTATAGCATAAATAAAACATCATCTTCTTTTCTCTATGATTTTTAGATATTCCTTTGAACTCTATATTCCTCTTCTTGTCAAAACCATTAGATTGATATGCAACCCAAACCTCCATTTTAACCTTGATTACACAACAAATAATTTCTTCATAGCTACTAAATTATTGTATTGCTAATGTAATTTCTATATTTGACATTAATCCATTGAATAACCGATCAACTTTACTTCTCAGCTAGATAATAATTCCACAAGCATACCTCACAAGTCTTGTGAAATTAGCTTCATAGGTACCAACGAATTCATTATATCTTTTCTTTAACTCATGGAACTAATTATCAATTTTTTATGTAAAATACAAAGAAATTAATTAATAATGAATATTTTCTTGAACTAATCCCAATCCATGGATTCAAATTCATCGTACAACCTCATATTCTTGATTAGATTCCACCACTGGTATGTTTCTCCTTCTAACTGATAAACATATAGAATGAATTTCCCACATTATTAACAATGGGGTATAGTTGATATATTTTCACTAGTATTAATCCATTTTCTAGAATAAAGTGGGTCATAATAGCCACTAAAATAATGTGGGTGTTTCCTAATGAAGGACACAGTATAATTTATTTTCCTCTGTTGGTTATTGGTAAGTCTGACGTGATTCATTTCTTAAGGAAGTTATGTGAGATTAGCAACAAGATTTGTAATTTCATCTCCCATAGAATTCGATTAATCAGGAGTAAAATTATTTCACTTTCAATATTAGTCATTATTAATGGGGTTCCTTTAGGTTCTATCCATTGACTTAAAACCAAAAGAGTATAGTAAGGAATTGTTATCATAATTACGAATCACATAATCATGAAAATTCATTTATAGGATGTATAAATTATCACACATTCTTTAATCTATAACAACATATATTTATCCGATGTTATTCATATCCATCCCCTGTTTAAATCCTTCATAATTTTCATGAATATTTTTTAAATTTTCAATGAATGTCCCTCAGGAGTGTCAACCCACATGTGAATAAAAGACTATTGTCGTGTATGAGGTTATGATCGAGTTAGGCTCGATGCACCTGGTAAATGTTGTTACTCCTAGGTACATATATTCTATAGTCATATCCACTAGTAGTATCCAGAGAAGAATTTATTTCTATGAAACTACTCACTCTATCCTTTAGCAAAATTCAATGACATTTTCTTAAACATTAACTCAGCCTTATACATATCCTTCGATACATCCATATAAATATTATTATAAATATGACTAGGGATATCACTAAAGTTTTCTCATCCAAGTTTCTAACGGATAACTTAAAATTTTTCTCTCATACTAACTATAGAGACCCACACTATTCATACATTAACAATATATTCCTTTTTTAGAATACTTAATAATTTACACAAACTCAAGCCCAAAGACAGTATTAGTTTAGTGGCTTTGGAAACATGGAATGCATTCTTCTAATTTGGTGAAAGATCATCCATATCTCCTATAAATTTATTCCCCTTTAGTATCCCTAACTAAAAAAATTCTTTATAACTTAGGGAAAATAGAAAATAAGAAAAATGGATAACTCATATGCTCATTACGGGTAAACAATGGATATATATAAACATAATCATGAGCATAACAGTGTGATAACATGATCGTGAAAATAGAAGACTATACCCTACATATCAAAAATCGTAAATATTATCATGTAATGAAGATTGTATAATCATAACACATAAATCATAAAAAAAATTAAGATCATGATTCATGAAATCATAACATATGAAAAAAACGTTGAACTATGGCAGAAACATAAGAATATAATAATGATTTCCATGGTATCCAATATATCACTTTCAAGGCCATATTTGTAGTATGGGTTCACTTCTCGTACCATCTTGGTAGTCAAGGTTCACTCCCATGACCATATTTGTTGTAAAAGTTCTTTATGTCTATCTCATTAGATATAAATATTTATCCAATGAAATCAAACATACATGTTCCAAAAGACCATAAACAAGGACATGATAACCAATGAAATGAAATAGGCATAATAAACAAGTAATAATATCACAACCTATGGAAAAGGGATAGGTTTCATAATAATTTCATCAAAGCATAACGTAGGAAAATAATTGGGTTTCATAAGCATATAACTTTTCAAAGAGAGACAGATTTTGTAAATATCATTCCTATAAACATAAACCATTAAAAGAAATAATATGAATGGATTTTTTGGATTATTTTTTTGGAAATTCATGATTAAAGTGACTGGATGTCATCTTAGATGTGAAATAATTTAAAAATAAATGTTCAGAGATATGTTGAGGAAAATATCCTTTATTCTTTGAAATTTTTGTCTTTTTTTAAAATACAAAACAATTTTGAAATATTTTTTTTAAAATTAACCTTGTATGCTTTTAACTTAATCTTAAAGGTATGAATGTTTCATTAAATCATATAAATCCATTCATGTAGCATAATTTAAAAAAAATACTCATACTTTTTCTAGAAAAGTCAAAAAGTACCTTATTAGGAAAATAACAAAAAAATCCTTTCAAACCATTTAAAAATAAGGAATAAACAGGTAAAAAATACATCAAAAACAATATAATAATTTTAATAATATTTAAAAATAAATTGTCTTGAAACATGGAAATGGGTGATAAATATTTCCCTATAAAAACATACATATAAACAATCAAAAACAAATAATGTCAGTGAAACGTTAGATCTTAAAACTTTATAATCTGTAAAATTGTATGCCCTGTGAAATAAATGAAATTATATAGATATTATAAAACCATAATATTACTATTAAGACTCATAAAAAACATTCATTGGTAATATATACACTACATAGAAGAATCAATTACAATATGAGGCATGTGTCTCACTGAAGTAAATGTGAGATAAAAATTCCTTACCTTTGGTATGATTCCCTTCATACATGTCTGAAAATTATTTATATTAAATTTAGACATACATTTAACTTATAAAAAAATAATTATAATAATTATGATAACATATATTATTCATTGGAGATTTTATATTACCGTTTTATTAATAATTCCTAGATAAATCAGCATTTTTGTTAAACGCTTCATTTATCATTCATGTTGTGACATGTTATTATTGATTATATTACATAGATAGTGATTTAATTAATTATAAAATGTAAAAAATTATTTATATATCATATATATTTATTATATAAATGTATATAAAAGAAATATATGTGAAATGTAATTTAATATTTATAGAGATGGTAATTTGTACGTACGCATGAACATTGTTTTCTTGTTCTTATCATATTGAATGGTAGATGTAAAATGAAATGTGAATATATATGTATATACTATTTCATTAGAATTAATATGTAATATATTTTATATTTAATCATTATGTATTTTTTTATAATCATTTTTTAAATGGTAAACATGGAAGATGAATCACATCGTGTCGTTGAGATGGTAGTTTTTATAAATGCATGAGCGATGATATCATTCTCTTAATGATAAAAGGGATAATAATTAATGGTATATTCATTATAAAGAATCAATATAAAATTATAATAATAATTTATATTTATTATTTACATCATTATACCCACGAATGTAAATAGGTGGTGAAAAATATATTGCACCACAGCGTGGAGACGGTAAGTCGTACATTCACACACTTGGTGATTTCATTTTTCATAAGATGGATAGAAGGTGGAATATATTTATTACATAATAATAATAACATCTCTTAATATAATTTGTACTTCATTTTTTACATTATGATGGAAACAGCTCATGAAGTGAAAATTGAAGAAGATATAATTTTGAAAGAATCGGTTGAGGAGATTAAATCTTCTCCAACGACCTCCCTCTAAATATCCTCTTAAAGGAACTAGAGATAGTATTTTGAGAAGCCTAGAACCTCTATAACATAACTAGTGGTCTTGAGAAGGGAAATTTTTAGGGTATATATGATCTTTAAGTCTCAATGTGAAGTCAAGAAGCAAAGGAGGAAGTGCGCTTTTATAATTGAGGTAAGTGGCACTTTTGGAATCTCCAAATATATTATTTTATAATAAAATAAAATCCCAATAAAAAACCTCAAAAATGTCTTATTTTTTAAGATTCAAGGATATAGGGTTGTAATTCCAACAAAAAATAAAAATTAGAAAGGTTTTTTTCAATTCATTCATAATCATTTTTATTAACAATTGGTTATTCTATTTTAATTTTTACTAAGGTAACAATTGTTTCAACATGAAAAGAGTGTAATTTTTATTAATATTATGTTAATTAGACCATAAATGAAACATTTAAAACATCATAAACCATATAATATTTATTTTATATTTTTAAAAATATTTTATGATTTCTAAATAATTTAATAAATAATTATTTTAAAAAACATATCAGTTGGGTCAATTTTGACCATACTCATTTCTTCAATTTTTATAAAATATAAAGATAATATGTTAACCATGAAAAAAATATTTAATTATATCACTAATGGGTCAAAATAATCTATAAATTACTTTGATATATTAATTTTCAAAAATTATATTTCTTTTTAAAAAAATTATACCATTAATTTCATATGTCAATTAATAAAAGAATTATTACATTAGTATAGTGTAGTAATTTAATATACTTATTTTTTGAATAAATATGAAAAAAATACTAAGATGAAGATAAATCGTATATCTTTAATAACAATGATTATAGTCAAATGTATCTTCTTTCAAATCCTACAATAGAATTTTTATATTAACTAAAACATGAATGTGACAACTTTAACATTACCTTAGATAAAAAATTATAAGCTTCGTAATCATTTTAATGATGATCTAAATGATTAATAACTAGACTCTTGGATGATTATTATCAAGATATACTTGAGAAATAATATTTTTTAAATTTTTTTTTCTTTTAATGGTCGTTATCATTTTAATTGAAATTATTTTATTGATTTTTCATCAATTAAATAATTTATCACTCATCATTATATAAGATTTTAAGGTAATTATTTATTTCATAAAAAATAAAAATAAATTTCCATGAAAAAAAGATAAATTTTATCTTTCAAATTATTGTTTATAGTTGATGTTATCTTTTGTATAACTTTATATAAAAAATGATATAGTTATAAAAATTTGAGTAAGACGTATTTAGATTTTCATTAACTAAAATATATTAAATGTCCTAATATCATCCATGTGGCTTCCAAAGAATACAATTTAAACCCCCAGATAATTTCATTAGAAAAAAATTATCCAATTATATTGTTACAACTATTATGGTAATTTCATTATATTATTTTTACCCTTAATTACCTGATTTTTTGTTTTTACTATATTAATAAAAAATTACAGATGTTGCTATTCATAATTCCCAAAAATAAAAGAAAACCACATAAATAATTTGAACCCACTATGCCCAATTATTGAATCCATATTTAAAAATTCAAAAATACAGAATTTTCAGTAAGTAATTTAAAATTAATATTGTTTATTGGATTGTGAAAATGGGTTTAAGAGATAAAACATTCAAAATATTGAAATATTTTTACATGCAATTAATTTTAAAATTGATTTCAATTACCCAAAATATATTAAATTAAAAAAATATAATCTATTTATACATTGAAACTATTAAATAATATAATTTATCCGTATAAATTATTTTGATGGAAAAAAGTTTGTTTTCAATGAAAATTTAGTACATTTTTTATATTAATTAAAACATAAAACTTCCCATAAAAATATAAAAAATTATGTAAAGTAAATTTCCATATATCTCTTTCAAATAATAAGTATATTTTTTCATATAGAATATAAAGAAGTGTCAAAACTAGAATTAAAATGAATTTAACAACAAAAGGTGGAAAAACTAATTTTTTTTAAAAATACTTCTTTTATCCAAAAAATTGAATTTGTTATTATATAATGTTTATAAAAAATATAATATGATTTTTAATAATTATATTTAATATATTAAATATATACTTAATTAAATAAATCCCTCAATATTGATTTTATTATTTTATAAACACACTTATTTTCAATTAAATAGTTTTTCAGAAAAAACATTTTCTTTTATTTAAAAAAAAGATATTTATTTTCATTTTTAATTAATTTCACACTAAATAATTAATTATATATACATGTATAAATAATATATTCATAATCTAGTAAATATTATTCATAATTTTCATTATAATGTCTATTTTATAATAATATTTTTTGTTCTCTTAAACATAGTTTGGTGTGAAATGAAATATATGAAAAGAACTTGAAATTGTGTGTAATGGATGTCAAAAATAGTGTTTTGTGTTATTAATGCAAATAATTTGTTGTGTGTAGTTCAATATTTTCTTAGTGTTTTATATGACATAAAACATCAAAGAAATTAAAAGAAAATCTATATCATAAAAATCATTTGGTGTAACAATTTTTCCTTTAAAAAGATCATTAACTTACAATTTTAATTCAAAACAATTATGTGAAAACCCATTTTAAACCATTGAAGATTCATTTAGGTTCCTTAGTACATCATCATCATAAAACCCTTATAATTATAATAACCATACGACTAACTTCTAATATAATTCCCCTAAGAACATAATTATTATCAAATTTTTTGGAGCACTACATGAGTTCCTGAGTCATATAAGCTATATCGGGATAACCCAAGTTCTATAATAGGTATGAACCCTTTATAAAAATTGTATAAGGACCAAAACATGAATAAAACCCTTGAAAACACTTTTAAACTCACTTGAAAAACATTTTTGAATACAAAAATACACTTAAAAATCCATTTTCAATACCAAAATACCCAAAATGGGAAAGATGGTTTTTATTTGATGAAAAAATGAAATATTGTAAAGTAATAAAAAAAATAATGTTACATCTATAGTAGTGGGAAATTTTATTTTCATCATATACATTAAAATAGAGCAACCATTTTTTATTTTATAAAGAAATTTAAAAAAATCAAAAAAAAATATTCATTTTGAAAACCTTTGATAGAAAATCAAAAGAGACATAAAAAATAATTTATAAATATTTTATTTCCATATAAAAATATACAAAAAATAATATTAAAAATATGAACATGGAATAAATAGGGTTTTATAGAAAACATTAATTGAGGATTTTGAAAATAATGTCTTTTACCATTGGTTTTGACTCTTCATGTATGATATTTACCTTCTTAAATAATAAATTTATTATATTTTATTTACTTGTTTAATAAAATTTTATAATTTCAATTCCGCTATAATTTTGTTTAATATCATGTTATATACAATTACCAAATCATTTAATTTTATGTCGGATTTTTTTATGACATTCAGTTCATAAGTCCAAAATGACTTTGATAGGTTGAAAATGTTCAAGAGCTCATTATTCCATTTTATCCAAAATAATAATAATAAAATAATTGTAATTTTTATAAATAAATTAAACATCTAAATCTAACCACTAAATATGGTTATGAAAAATGAAATAAGTTAAAATCGTAGAGATGATAGGTCATACAAACGCATGAGTAAAGTTTCTATCTTTTCAACAATCATTTTGAAAAGAAGGTATGTTTTATTTTTATCCATAAATATTGATAAAAATTTCTTAAATATCATATTAATTATTAAATATAATTATATATCTCATCCATGTGGTGTGGTGATGAAAAAAATTAAATCCTTTTGTGGAGGCTGTAGTCCACATGTATGCATTAATGACATTATCATTTTTTAGTGAATGAAAAAGGTAAGAAGGGATATTATATATTATATATTAACCATGATAAAAATTTAATTAATATCATATATAAATTTTTATTGAATAATTATAATCCATTCATGATAGATAATGTTTAATAATGAATTACATTGGTTCACGATGTGGTAGTCTACTATACACACAAATGATGTTTTCATTTACCATTTGATAGAAGAGTATATGGATATATGTTTTCATATTAACAAGACATAACCCAAATATATTGAATAATTTTTTCATTTAATTAATGTGATGTATTAGTTTAATGAGGTGGAAGAAGAAATAACATAAAAACATTGGCTTAACAACAATACCTATTCTTCAAAAAATCCCTTAAGTTTTACCCCAAAATAATTTATACTATGATTTTATGATCAAAAAAATATTCAGGGATATTATTAGGGATATAAAGAACATATTTTTATAGATATTAGTTTAAAAAAGTTTTTAGTGTGTGATTAAATGAGAAGAGGTTTTCTTTTATAAGATAGGGAAGGGGAACTCTTTGAATTTCTTCAAATATTTATTTAATATAAATTAAAATTTGATATCTGTATGGATAAAAATATATATTAATATAATCTAGGATTATTATGATTCTAAATATTCTTATAATTGTTTTGATGATTTTTTATTACCTTTTTATGCTTATATTTTGGTTTTATCCCTATGTTAACCCTTTTTCACACTTACCTTGATAACAAAGTCTGTTAGTCTTTATGAGTCATGATTGTTTGCATAATTAGAAAAAAAAAAGGTGACAAGTGGGTTATGGATGATACTTTAAACTATATCATAATAACTTGGATGAATATATTACTTATAGGAATTTTATATCATTTTCTGAAATATTATTTTCATATGTTAAAAATATAGTCATTTATAGAACTATTCATTTACTTTAATTTTTATAACATCAAGAAAACAAATAAAATTTGAATAAAATATTTTAATAAATCCATAACATGTTATTTGTATATATAAATTACATTAGATTACTTAATTCTACAAAATTATAATATTTTTAATATTTTAATTTTTCTTATTTCTCCATTAGCTGCATAATTATGGTATTAGTGTTGTATAAGCATTTAAATTAGTTATTTATTCCATAAAAATAAAAAAATAGTACCATGATGAAGAAAAATATTATAAATTTAAATATAATATTCATGTCTCAAAATATCCAATTTTATACCCATGTTAAAAATATTATCGATATTAAAAAAAGAGTGACAATTTTTATCTTCCTTTAGATAAAATATTATAATGGTCATAATCATATATAAATGGAAACAAAATACCATATATTTTTCCTTTGGATTATTATAGACAATATGTTCTAAAAAAATAAAATCAATTCAACTATTAGGGTCATTATTTATTTCTTATCATTTTATTTTAAACATTAATTACATGATTTACCATTTACCATGGTAATAAAAGTTACTAGGGTTTCTATTAATTTTGTATAAAAGTAAAAGGGTCCTATTTATCAAATATTTATCTAATAATTAAAAATATGGATCTCATTTTTAAATATTGAAAATATATAAGTGGTATCATTGTATTTTAAATTAAATGAATAAAACGTGATGAAAACAGTTTTTTTGAAAAATTCCTTTTTAATGTAAAATGTTTTGTACTAAATTAAAGTATAAAATTCATTTAAAACCCAAACTTTTATTATTTTAAATAAAATAAAACTAATTATATTTTAAAAATCATAAAAACCGAATTTTACATTATAAATACATGAAAATAAATAAAATTATCAATAATAAAATTAGTATTTTCATTATTCAGTAGAAATAAATTTTTCTAGAAAATTATCAAAAATTAAAATCAATATAATTTTAAAATTATTATTTAATGAATGATATTAATTTCTTCAATTTAATATTCTATAATTTTAAAATTAAACTTTTATATAAAACTTATAAAAAAGAGTTTAAGAAAACAAATTTCTTTTATGATTTAAAAATTACATAATATTTTTATAATAAATATAATTATCTAAATCATGAATGATATAAATATAAACATTATTTATTATATCATTATATAGGATGTCAAATAGTTAATCTTTTTTTAAATCATGTCCTCATAATGTTTTTCAAATATTAAACAAGTAGAGATACCTTTCCCTCATAGCATTTTCAAATTCTCATGTCTCTTTTTTAACCATATGGTTTTTGCAGAAAACATTAACATGGTAAATAACATTATTCTATTACACTTTCACTATTTGTTTAATAATATAAATATTATATTCCTCATAAAAAAAATTATCATCTAATTGAACTACTTAAGGGATCAAAACATGAGATAAATCCACCACATATTTTCTTAACATTAAAATAGTAAAATATTGTGTACCTTGGATAAACTCTGCGGAAAATCTACTCAGTAGAAAACTAATCGAACATTCAATAAAATTTAATATGATTTAATGGTCAATTTATTTAACTTTACCTTTTTCCAAAATTCAGACCACTTTTCAACGGAGATAGTTTAATAAAAACAGGACCACCTACTATGAAGGAATGATATTTTCTCTGGTTATCCACAAAACTTTTATGTCTCCCTTGAGTTGTCCTCACGTACCACTGAATAATATTCACCTTCATAGTTATTTACACCACCAAATATAGTCCCATAAATATTTTTTCTCCTATATCACCCTAAAAATATAGATCCTGACACCACTGTCAAAATAATTCCTCAAAAGCATTCAGCTTCATATTATAATTAAAACTATTATTTCATAAAAATTAATATAATTAAAGATATTGGTCCACGATTCTCTTGTAATCAATTGAAACATGAAAAATATCTTCCATGTTTTGTATCATTCACTAGGATTGAATATCTTATTAGGGATAAATGGTCGTACTGAAATTTAATTCTGTACACAATGAATTTTGAAGAACATTCCAAAAATTAGAAGTGAATCTGGGATCATGATGACATACAATGTGGAGAGTAAATACATTTAACATGAATATCCCTTTAATATATAATCATTAAATTTAATCCACATACATAGTCTCTCAAATTGTAATTAAATGTTCCAATTTAGTTAAATGATAAATAAGAAAACAAATATCATTATTTCCCTATGATGTCTTTCGATATCCCACCATAAAATCCAAGGATATATTTTCCCTATTTCATATTTGGCACTAGAAACGATTGAATCATCCCCATTTACAATTGTCATCCATATTTAACCTATGTAAAATTAGAACATTTCATGGAAAATTTAGAAATAAATTATTTCATTCTATTCCACCAGTAATACTCATACTGATATTTATGCACCTAAATTCTACCAAGATTAATGTAGAATGGGGACTTATGAGTTTCACTCAATAATTCTATCTTCAATGGGGCATCAAAAAGATCATATAATCACATTATAAATATCGAATCCCATTCATTGTCAACCTTAAATTCAATAAAATTAGCCTTATTATCCAATAATTCATTTATTTGTATCTCATGGTCTTCCTTCTGATAATTCTTAATTCTTTCTTATATATATGACTATAGTGATTCCTAAAACAAAATAGAGGAGGTTCCTTCATCTACAACTTTTAGGCCAAATATTATTATCTAAATGTGGCCAATATAATTTAACAGCTAAATTGGTGGATACAAATAATAATAACTAATTTTTGAAATATATATTCATATTATTATTAATAAAAATTTATTGATTACTTCTTAGTAAATAAGCACTAAATTTATTTTAAAGGCATTTTATTCTTCAAAAATATGTTTTAGTTAAAATTTATTTTTAATAGTTTTTGTGAGAGAATATAATAATTAATTTCTATAACTTTTATAAATTATATTTTTTGAAATAAATGTCAGCTTTTAAATTATAATGTCAAAATTATCTTTAGGTGAGATTTTGGTACTTTTCTGAAAAGATATATTTTTCAATGAATAGTTCCAAAATTCTGTTTTTTATTGAAAACTGTATTTTCGTTTAAAGAATTTAGAAATTAAAATTATATTTTGTATGATTTTCCATATCTAATTAGTTTATTTGGATTTAAAATCATAAAATTGTGGATTTTTAAATTAATTTCACACTTGAATTTAGTATAAAAACATTTTAGAATAAAATAACCTTTTTACATTTAAAATCACTTTCAAAAAATAAAAAAGTACTAACTATTTTCAAATTAATTTTTCATGAAAATAATATTCGAAACTAAAAATTAATATTAAAATCAAATAATGTTAATAATGTTAGGAAAATCTATTCATGTTGTAAATTCTAAAAATAAATATTTTTTCAAACATTTTGTAAAGGGAGGCTGAAGTGATCAATTTATAAAACATTAAAAAAATTACTTTTTCGATACATTTAAAAGAAGTTAAAAGACCATGTAAGTAGATTTATTAAATAATTTATGTTTATGGAATAAAAAATATTAACACATTTTTGAAAAAAAAAATACGAATGAGAAAGATTCTCATTCTAAAATACGAGACAAGATTAGTATCATTTACAAATGACTTTCTAGATATTTCATTAATCAATAAGGGAGGAAAATGATATAAACCTCATTCATAAAAAAGGATAATGAAATATATATTTTTTAGAATATAATATCATATTATTTACATCCATGTAACCTTGAACATAAACAATATTGAAAAGAAAAGTGATTCTAACATAAATTTTTTTTCTGCTTTGGTAACTCTTCAATCATAAGCCCTGTGAAAGAATAACATCAAATGAAAAATTAAATATAATTAACATAATAATACTAAATACATATTATGTAAAAGGTTCTATAAATACATATCATAGTATAATATAGGTTCATATCAAAAAAACTCTATAAGTAAATGTAATTTTTCATGAATACCTCTTATAAATATCATATTATTGAATTTATAACTAATAAATGAAGAGAATATGTATAACAAGATTAAATAAACAAAAATAAAGTTTAAATATATAATTAAATAATTTATAGATCAATTCATAGATAATAAAGGAATAAAAAAATGAATGAAGAGGATTTGTAGTCTAATGAAATGAAATTAAGTAGTGAAACCCTTTTCCACTTGGTAAATTTCATGTCAAATACCCTTAGATGAAATAATTCAAATTGTAACTTAAAATAAAATTATATATTAATTATCCATGATATATCATGTAAAATTGAAGTATATACACCATGTAAACTAAATTAGGTATATAAAAAAAACATGCCTCAATGAAAGGAAGTTGAGATGAGATCCCTTACCTTAAGTCCAAACCATAAATGTATTTCCTTTAGATCATGTATAATAAACTCATATCAATTTTTTTTCTTAGGAAAGATTTCTATGTTTATTCCGACATAATTAATAATTTATTTAATTTATATTAATGGTATGGTTAATTAATTAATCAGTTATGTCTACATCAGGTGTTTTTATGACGTTCAGTTCATAAGTTAAAAATGAATTGTGTAGGTTTACTGAGGTAAAAGTGGTAATTACTCCATCATATATAAAATAATAATCATGAAATAATTATAATATTAATACATAAATTATAATTTTAAAACCAATTAGAAAATATGGTAATGAAAATAGAACTATGATACAATCATAGAGATTCCAATCCATTCATACACATGAGCAACGTTTCAATTTTTCAACGATCATTATTGAAAGAAAGTAACTATTATTTTAAATTTACAAAATGCTCATTAGGTTATAAAAATAATATTAATTATTTTTATCATACATTTGATATGGTGATGATAAACTAATCACAATGCTTCGTGGTGGTCGTGGTCCACACATACGCCTGAACAATGTTATCTTTTTTCTAGTGAATAGAATGATAAAAAAATAAATGACATTTTATCTTTTAAAAATGATATATATTTCATTAATATCTTATATAAACATTAATTACGTCATGATAACTAATCGTGGGAGTTGGGGGTAGAAAATGAATTTCATCGATTGATGGGGTGGTACTCCCCCATACACAAGAATGATATATTCCATTCTCATTTGATGGTGGTGGGAGATGGATATAGGTTATACCATTACCATAATAACATTTCAGTATATTGAAGATATCAATGTTATTATATAATATTGTTTAACTAGTATTTTAAGGAGGTGGAAGAATAACTAAAATATAAATTCTTATTTAATAATGATACCACTTATTATTAAATCCTCCAATTTTTTAACACCTAATTAAAACTAAGGTTGGTATTCTTCCATAACTATGGACACTATAAAAATTTTATAGACACTAAGAAGTTATTTGTGTATAGAATTTCCAAAAAAAAGGTTATTAAGTTTGATGTAATGATTAGAAGAGATGATCTTTTATAAGAGAGGGGAGTGGAACTCTTCATGGACCTTGTTAATTATCTCAAATTATATTATTTTTAATATTTTTCAATTATTTTATTTTATTTTTTATACTAATTAAATAATTATTTCTTTAGCATTATGTTTGTATTTAAGGTAATTATTTCCTCACAAAAAAATAAATTAAATTAAATGGTGGATATAAATCATATATATTTCAAATAAATATTTATAACTGAATATATACATTGTTTATCCACATAATAAATATATTATAGTTATTAAAAACAAGAGTGTGACAATTTTTACTTTCCATTATATAAAACATTATAAAGGTCAAAACCAAATAAAAATGGCAACAATATTCAATATAATGTAATAATTTATGATTATGGATAATATGGAAACATCTAATAAAATTAATTTAACATTTAGGGTTATTTCATAGTCCTAGTTGAATTATTTTTAACCCTAAATTATTGGATTTACCATTTACCATGGTAAAAAAATATTATGGTTACTAGTCATAATGACAAAAAAATAAAAAAGATAACTATTTACCCATTTTGGTACTAACGATTTCAAATATGTAATCCATAATTCAAAATAAGTAATATATAAATTTAATAGTTAAATTTAAAATCAAACCTGAAAAACACAACGAAAAATGATTTTTCAGAAAAAATTCTCTTTTATATATATATTTTTTTTATAATAAAATAAATAATAAAATTATTTTTTAATCCCATAATTGAATTATATAAAATCATAAAAAAATAACTAAATTTTAATACTAATCCAAAATATAATTTTTCTTTGTAAATGAATGAAAATAAAATACATTATTCAATACAACACAGTATCTTTCACTATTCACTGAAAAATAAATCATTTCATAAAAATACCAATTGTTCCTTCAAATTAAATCTTGATATTCTAATTTCAAAAATTATATTTATTTAATAAAATAATTTTTATAAACATTCAAAATTTATTTTTAAAATTCACTCACATGAGTCAATAAAAATCATTTTTAAAGAAAACTTATTTTTGAAAAATAAAATGACTTTTCTAAAAATTGAGTACTTTTTTAATAATAATTAATAAATAATTTTTTAATGATAACAAAATTTATAAATATTCAAAAATTATTTATTAATATTTATATTAACTAATTTAATAGCTATTTTATAACAGTTACATTTTACTTATAATATTATGTGGTTATTTTATGCTCGATGTGGTGTATTTTGCACACTATCAAATATAGTCTTTATTATTAAAATACTGTGATTTTAGATTCTCACCCCCAACCAAACATTAAGAAATTATTTCCTCACAATTTTGAACTCAATCTTATTAATAAAATGTTAAAATTTTAAAACGCCTTTGTGGAAATCCTACTTTTAAAAAAGGGTTAATAAAACATCCTCTTGAAAATAGAAAATGGAAAGTACAAAGGTTATAAAAAATAAACCAAAATTGGGTTTTTAAAAATAATAACATTAGTGATAATTGATAATATATACAAGTAAGATAAAAATATTTTCAAATGATTAATAGAGAGTAATATAGAACATGGTCATGAGAAAATTAAGTATCCTAAAATAATAAATATGTAATGGGTTAAAAGATAATTCATTTCTCTATAAGATAAGTAAATGGATAAAACTTTTATCTCAAAAACCCTTTTCCTAGATCTAATAAATTAACTTTCTTATATATATGAATAATATTTGAAAATATACTTACTTTTCAATTATAATTTCATTCTTTAGCCAATTTCCACCACAATCTCATTTTTTCAAACGATGAGTATTTCTGTATATTTTTTTTATTTCTGAAGCACTTCCATCATATCATATACCTAAAAAGATAGCTAATAATCTATTTAAATTTTTCATATACATCAACAAAAATCATAATCGTTAGCACATGTTAATATAATTCCCAAAAATGAACAAACCATCATATGAATAAATAATTCATTAATCTTAAAAATTCAGTAATAATACCCAAAGTTCAAACATAATTATCTCGTAACTAACTATCCTTAAAATTCATCAATATAATCATAACTTGTATTGAAACCCAAAAATCATGAGTATTTGATCAGACATTATTCTGAGATAAATTTAACATTTATCTAAAAATTTCATTAGTCACTTATAAATTTATACACCCAGAAAGGTATATTCCATCATTATATAATATCCAAAAAACACCATAAATACACATTAATATAATTTATTCTTCTAAAAATATAATTTATAATTGACTCCTCAAATCATACTTCATGTTAAAATTTTGGGTTTCATATACCTCAACTAAATAAAACATCCCCCAAAAATGTTTTTTCACGTTAAACTTCTAACAGATAAAACCTAAAATGGGGTGCCTACAATATTGAACCTTTGATCAACATAAAACTTATAAACCTATGATGGTATAAATAACTCTTAAAATAACCTCACATGTAACCATATTAATCTCATAATTCATCTAAACTGAACTCTAATAACAACTATAAAATCCCAAAACTCACACTCTTTGATCTAGGGTTTAAAACTTAAACATTACATTTTTATCTTTGAAACCAATAAATATGATCCAATTTTTTCATCCAAGACATAAAACATCCAATTGAAATATTAGATCACATACCTACCCAATAAACTTTCAGGTTAATTGTTTTATATAATTATTACATACCCATAACAACATGGATTCATAAACGACTAGTTCATAAAGATCAATATCATCACCCACTATACCCAGCTTTTCTTATTCTATATTATGTATTTAACAACTCCCATCATTTTATTCACATATGAAACATTTTGAGACTCAAATAATTTAACATAATTATTTATAACCTGGGGAATAAGAAAAATATTAAGGTTAAGCTAAAATACTCATTAAGGTTAAACATAATATCTAAGATTTTAATATCATAAATGATCAGAACAGAAATGGTAAGGGTGTTTGAGAATAATCATAAGAGAACTCATTCCCATCAATTCTTCGATCATCATTCATAAAACATAGTGTAGATCTTTTCCATTGGATGAGAGTAACAAGAATCAACAATAATGAGAAATTTTATGTCAACCTTGATCATAGGAATCATTTTTAATACTTAGAAAGCCTAAACAAAATGTGCAAATTCCTTAGAATATCATTATTAAAAAACACTTAAAAACTCTTATAACTGGAAGAAAAACATATCCAAATTATAATATATTTCTCCAACGAATATAATAATTACCCTATTCATTAGAGTTCAATCTGGTCCCACATATTTTATAAGCTATATCAGGCTCACTCATGAGCTATAATGGGGATCAAACTATTGAATAAGATGTTTTGGGATAACCTATGACCTATAATGGGAATAAACCCTTCATAAACCATGAATAAGTACCATATCATGAATAAAATAGTTAAAAAATTAATTAAAACCCATGTACAAAACACTTTCCTATATAGAAATACCCTTTCATTTTAAAAACACGTTTTTAGAACATAAATCAGCTATAATAAAGAAATGATAGTTTTTATTTAAATAAAACAAGAAATCTAATAAATTAAGAGAAAATAAAATAAAGGATACAACTTCCATAAATGTTTGTATCACCATATATGTAAAAATAGATCATTTCATTCATAGCATGATTAAACTAATGAAAATAAAAGGGTCTAATGACAATCTCTTTTAAACAATAATAACCCATATAAAGAAATAATGATAATGGTATCATTAAAAAATATCTCTAGTGTAGAATAAGTAACATTAAGTGTTGTGGGAATTGATGAATGGAAATACTATCAAAGAACTATCAGGATTCACTTGATCTAGTTTCTTAAAACAAACAAAAACCTTTGTAACTTCTAGTGAACCTATCAAAATGATTTGTAAATGTTGTGTGTGTATTAAATTTCCCAATAAAGGGTTTTGAAACTAGGATTAAAATACATTTATATATACAATTTAAAAACTCTTTTGAAATTATTTTTTTATCAAATACTAGAAAAATTATATAATAAAAACATCTTAAAATAATAATCAAGGATTTTGAAGAAAAATACATAGAAAAATACTTTACAAAAGTATTTAAAAGATATATCATTTTAGAAACCTATTTAATTTGAAAATAAATTTTCCTTGAAATAATATTTGGATTTTTTATTTTAAACCTAAAAACCATTTTCATAATAATAACTTGTATGGATTAAAATGATAATATGAAACCCTTAAGAAATCCATTAGGTCATTAGTAGTATCCATTTTAAGATAGATCCCCCTTGAGGTTGTGGGTTTACTCCATATTCCACATCATCTCATTCAATACCCAAGTTACATGTTTTTTTAAGAAAAAATAATTTCTCAAGATTTCCTTTCTCACTTATAATCCACTAAAAATATTTCAAAACAACATAAATTATTTTCAATTAACATAATTTTATATCTTCTAATATTTATAAAATTATACTTTTTATAAATCTTTATAAATATTAATAGAAATATATATTTTAGGAAAAAATAAATATATTCAAAGGAATCATTTATATACACCTTGAATAAACAGCTTTAAGAACATTTATTAACTGACATAGAGTGTCAATGATAATTATATTGTATGGTCAAAACTGTTATCATGAAATAGTGAAATAAATTTAAATAAAAAAATTATCCATAATTATAGTTTGGAAAAACATTAATTAGGGGTTTTTATAAAAACATTCATTAAAAAAATAAGATTTTTAAAAATTATTTATTTCATTTCAAAAAGGTTTTATAAAAAATACAAGGGAACTTAAATTTTCACCATACATGTAAGGATTTGGAAATATATAAAATGAAATCATTTCCCTTTTAAAAAATTATTTCTATAAACATTGAGAAGGGAGTTTCAAAGATAATTCACCCTTATATAAAATAGTTTTATTTTTAAAATAAAATTATCTTACATAAATAGGGTTTTGAAGAATAAATAGAAGCTTAATATTTTATCCCAAAATAAATCACCCTTATATAAAATAAGAGTTTTTGAAATATAATCATAAAAGACTTTTCTATAATGATAATCCCATTACCTTTTCCACTTCTAACATAGGATGAAATTTAATATGGCCTTAGTAGCGGTATTCTTCACACTTCCAGTGTAAGAATATGAGGAATGACAAGTGAGGAGGAAGAGAGATCTTGGTCGTGGGTTTAATCTAAGAAATAGGGTGTCTATATATATATGAACTTTCACTATTAATTTGTGTTAAAAAACAAATAAATTTCCATATTTTTCATCCTATAGAATTATAGAGTTGAATAAATCTCAGTTATAGTACATCTACATAAAATATAAATTTGTAAGATCTTTGTTAATATTTAATTCATTTAAAATTACATAAGAATAAAAAAATTAATATTTGAGGTGTTATAATTTCTTTCGGATTGAGGTTTAAGATGATAATATGGATAATAAATACTTTCTAATGATCATTATATATGTGTGTGTGTGTGTATACTCCCCATCATTGCAACTAGAGAAACTAAATGAATAAGATGAAAAACTTGGGGAATATAGGCTTAAATGTTGATAATTTCTAGTATTAAATGAATAATTTTTTATGAGGAATATAAAGTTAACTATAGATAATGTAATGTTTTTGGGTTATATAGTCTCTTATTTATGACAGATAGTGGTTATATATATATATTATAACTCATTTTAATCATCATTTAAGAAGACGATGACACCTGCTGTAAAATTTAACATCAAGTTGGCTCATAGTCTTGTTCATAATTAAACCACTAATGATATGAATAAGAAAAGGTTCAAATTAGGATATCTAGGTTAGATGTGATATTTTAAAGACATAAACCTTGATGATCAGATGGTTTTCATTGATCAAATCAAACAACTAACATATAAAAGGAAATTTTTACATTTATTAATAGTGATGAAAGAAAATGCATTCCACATAGAATATTTGGTCTCTCAATTTCTCACTTATATATCAAATGATCACATAGCTATTCATGTTATGTTATTAGGGGATCAACACAATCATACGCCCACACACACTGCACCATGCACCGTGCTGACCGTCACGGTGGCACCGATACCCTAGTATATGCTTGTGTACATCCAATGGGTGTTATGTATCCCCATATACTCACCCTTTCTAGCCATAGTTTTCCAAGATCGGCCACTCTTGTATGGTTTACCAGTAGGGTCCCACATGTGTTGTTGAGGAGTCCATTCGTTGGTTGTGAGGTTGGAAAAAAAATTATATAATTCTAATATTATTTACTTAAATAAATTATAAAATAAAATATTATACTATTTCAACCTAGGTATATATTTATTTTAATCTCTTAATAACATTATTAGTTACTAATATATCTTATATTAAAATTTTAACATCGCATATTATCATTAATTGTCTTAATTTTAATACATTTCATTATTTCAACATGTTTAAAATTTTACAACTAATTATTGTAAAATATTATTATTACTAAGTATTATAAATATTTTAAATTACGTATAATATTTTGAAAAATATGAATTTTCATATAAAATTAATTTTAAATAATTTATATTTAATTTTTTTATACATTGTAGGTTTTAAAAATCTAAAAAAGATATTAAACAGATATAATAATACATGTACACATTTTTATTCTATAATCATATTTAGTAAAATAACTTATTATTTTATTTTTATTAATATTTACTTATATAACATTCTTACTGCATTTCAATTGATATTAATAGTTTTTTAATAATAATTTCGTATCAATTTATTTTTTATTTTTTAAACCAATTTTTTTAAAAATTATTTTATTACAAAAAAAAATATGAAATACTTATTTTTAAAAAATATATTATTAATAACTTCATAAATTTAGTATAAACAATTATATAATTTAAATATTGAGTTAAAATGGTTCTTTAAATTGAAAATTTAATAAAAATATATTATATTTATCTTCCAAAAATAAAATAGTATATCTTTGAAGATGAAAGAAAATCGTTATTTTTATAATTTGAATATTAATTTATATGAAAAAATTATTTAGATACAAGAAAAATATTTTTGTATTAAAAAATTATTTAATGAACATTTATTAAAAAGAAAAAAAAATTAAAATTCATGAGATGTTACATTCCCCCCCACCCACCACAAAAAAAATGTTCCCTCGCAATTATTTTTCATACATAAGGAAATTATAAATTTTTCTTTTTAGAATTTAAGAAAACAAGGATATCAAAAATTCTATATTCTTAAGAGTTGTTTAGAATTTAATTTTCCTAGAACCACAAAATAAAACTTCTAATTATTATACTATACTTAAAAGAAAACTTCATAAATTCTAAAGTTGTTAAAACTGTTTCTCCTATACAAAATTTTTTAATTTAATACCCACACTCTCAGATCTATTTCTAAAAACATACTTTATAATTTTTTTTAAAAAGTAAATAAAAATATGAAGTCTTTTACATATGTGGGGATCTTTTAGGTCTAGGTTTTGGAGGATTAGGTTAAATTGTACAATATATCAGGGTTATATAAAATTATATAAATAATTGTCCATCTTTTCTCAATATAGTTACTTAATATTAAAATAAACACTTTTGAAAATTCTGATGAACCTGTGAAAATAATTTTAAAATGTTGGGTGACCATAAAATTGATCAATAAGGGTTTTTAAAACAAATAGAAGAATCATTTTTTAAATTCTAATTAAAAAAGTCTATTAAAATTATTTCCTTTTATATCAAATACAAAAAAAATTGATATAAAAAATATATTTACACCAGATAATAATCTAGGGTTCTCATAAAAAATATGTGGAAAAATAATTTTCAAAAACCTTTAAAATATATATAATTTTGAAAAGGAATTTCATTTTAAAATAAATAACCTTTATAATATTCTTTGGAATAATCGATAAAAATTTTAATTGTTTTTGAAACTATTATATTTTATGGATTAAAATGATACATAGAAACCTTCAATAAATCCACGATTCCACCAATAGTATTGATTTTAAAAAAACATCTGATTTATGTTGTGGGTTCACTCCTCATTCTCTTTCATCTTATTTGGTACCCAGGTTCCATGTTTTATTTTAAGAAAACATTTTTAGTCTTTCCTTTCTCATTTATAATCAATTAAAAAATATTGAAAAACTACGTAAATTATTTCCAAAGATGAAAATAATTTTATATCTTATTAGATTTATAAGAATATATTTATTTAAGAAAAACCATACAGATTATGATAAATCAATATTTTGAGAAAAAAATCCATACATTCAAAAGAATCATTTATATAAACCTTGAAAACTAAACATAAAACAAAAACTTTAAATAAATTTAAACGAATTTAAATTACAATTACAATGTATATCCATAACTATCATGATAAAATACACCAATAAATTTAAATAAAAAATTTACCCATATTTAGGGTTTGGAATAACTTCAAATAATTGATTTTATAAATAATTTTCCTTTACAAAAATGAGATTTTTCAAAATTATTTTTACCCTTACAAAGGGGTTTTAAAATAAAAACATGGAAACATTAATTTTGTCTCATATAGGTAAGGACTATAAAACATAAGAAAGTAAATCATTTCTATTTTGAATAATTATTTAGAGAAACAGGGATAAGGGTGTTAGAATAATAATTTATCTTAAAAATATATTTTTTTAAAATACAATCCCCCTACATAAAAAAGATTATGAATATGAAATATATGATCATAAAAATAAAATGGAAATCACCCTTACATAAAATAAGTTATTTTGAAATATAATATTATTATTATTTTTAAAAAAAATCCCCTAACCTTGTGGGATTCGAGTTTAGGTTGAAACTTATGAGAGCTTGGGAAGTGGTCTTTTTTCTACTTCATGGGTATGAATAAGATGGTTAACAACTAAATAGTAATAGGTAACCTGGTTTTTGGAGGGTTTAAAGGGATGAGAGGGCCTTATTTATATAGATGAGCTTTCATTGATCATTTATGTTAAAAATGAAAAAATTTCTATTTCACCCAATAGAATTAGTGAATTGAAGAAATATAAGTTGGAAGTACATCTATATAAAATATATTTTTATATAATCTCTGTTTGGATTTTAGTTATTTTACATTCCCTAAAAACCTTAAACTAAAGCTTTTAGGTGTTTGAATTCCCTCTATCTTTATGTGAAATCAGAGTATGTGGACAAGAAACCCTTTATATATATTTATATTCCCCTTTATTGTAATAGGTGAAACCAAATGAAGATAATGAAAAACCTGAGGACTCTTAGCTTTACAATTGATAATCTACTGTATTGAATGAATTGTTTCGGATTATATAATAAAATTTCTTTGCCCATAAAGGAAGGTTGGTGGGTTATGTAAGCTTTAATTTTGATAAATATTGGTTATATATATATTATAACACATTTAAATTGAATTTTAAGAATATGCTGACACATTATATTAACTTTAACGTCAATATAGTTCATAAACTCATTGAGAATAGAACTAGTATCGAGAGGAAGAAGAAAAACCCAGCATTGGGATATCCAGGTTAGAAGCGATAGCTTAAAGACAAACACTTAGATACTCAGATGACATATGTTGATCGAATCAAACAATGATGATATAAATGTAGTTTTTAACATGGTTACATAGTGATGTGAGAATTCACATACCATAACAAGCATGTGGACATTCAGTATCTTGATTATATATTAGATGCTCCCATAACCATCTATTCCAAGGTATAGGGGGATCAATACCCACATACACCCACAACACCACCCCAGGCCACTATGCCAACTCGTATGGTGGAACCAACAACCTAAGACATGTTATACACACACCAAGTGTACATTGAACATAATATATGGGTTCTATGAATGCCCAAAAAACTCACCTTCCACCCATGGATGGTCAGGTTTCCTTTCTCCCACATGTGGCTAACACATAGGGTGCGGTGGTCCTTGGTTATCTATGGAATGGCTAATTTTTAATAATATTTTAAATTTAAATTATTTTTCATCTGAAATATATTATTATATTTATTTTAGTATTTTTTATAGTTTAGCATTAATATTTTTATTCTCATGAAATTTAGTTACTAATATATTCTTTATTAATAATGTACGGCAAACTACCGCCACACGAACTGATGTATTTCTGTTTCTCTCACTATCTATCAGAAATGTATTTAAATATGTAATTAATGTTTATATATGATATTAATGAAATATTTCTCATTATGAAAATATAATATATCATTTGTTTTATTACCTTTTCATTCACTTAAAAATGGTAACATCATACTTGTATACGTGTGAACAACCACCTCTACGAAGTGATGTGATTCATTTTTCATCACCACATCACATAGATTCTATATATAAGTGTATTTAAAGTAATAATATTATATTTATGATATTCTCATCATTCTAGAATTATATAATAATACTTACCGGATTTTCCAAAATGATCATTGAAAAATGGAAATGTTACTCATGGGTACATATGGACAACTATCTCTATGATTGTAACTTAATTCATTTTTAGTATCCATATTTAATTATTGATTTTAAAATAATAATTTATGTATAAAAATGGTGATTATTTTATTATTATTTCTCTAGTTATGGTATTATAATTACCTCTTTGAACATAGTCAACCTACCAATTTTATTTTGGACTTATAAACTAAATATCATCAAATTATCTGACATAAACATAAATAATTATGTAATTTTATATAGAATGATAATATATAAAATAAAATGAATAATAAACATGAAAATTATTCTTAAGAAAGAAAATAATTTACATAAGTTATTAATTTAGGAATATAAAGAACTTACTTGATGATTTTTACTTGTGGTAAGGGAAACATTACCATTAGACTTCATTTAAAGGATTTACTTTCAAAACCATTCTTTTATATATCCATGTTTTTAAAATAAATTTATGAATGTATTTATATGAACATAAAAGAACTATAAATAGAATTTTATTCCTATTTATTTCAATGTATTTCAACAAGGAAATCATTTTATGGAATGTTTTAATTTCTTTACAAAAGATAAAAGGAATGTTATATATTAACATATATGGAAATATTGACCTTTTGCATCACTATTCCATTTTTTATTATTGGATTATTTTAAAATATTTCAAATTTTCTTAAATGAAAATATATCTTTCCCTTTTTATGGTTATTTTGGTTTTGAAAATGGTTTTGAAATAGAAAAGAGTATTTTGGTATCTGAAAGTTTTTTCCACGTGAGTTTAAATTATTTTTTCAAGTGTTACATTCATGATATGGTTCTTGAATATTGTTCATGAAGGGATTTCCTAAATTATAGCTCAATTATAAGCTCAATAAATGTTATACAAAGGGTTGATCTCCATTATAGATCGTGGTTGTTCCTGAAATAGATTATATAATTGGTGTGCCTCGATGGCACTCCACATCATTTGGTAATTATTATGAACCCTAAATATTTTTTTTTGGAATTTGGACATATATTTATTATAATTTTAAGGTTTATTTGATTTTTATTTCCCATGGCACCTACATAAATTTTCAATTTTATCTTATGAGTTTTTGTCGAAGTTATTTGATTTCAAAAGGTAAGATAATGATCATATTTAAAAAGAGATGATTCCCTTTTTGGTTTTGAGAAACAAATTCATGGGTTTTCATGGTTTCAACTAGAATAATGGATTTATACTTTTTATTTCCCTTATAAATATTTTTTTATAAAATATGAATGAAATAAATCCTCATGAAATTTTATGTGATTATGATCATAAATGTATATATATACAATGACCTATTTATTATGAATGCTGAAAGAACCACCAAGGAAATTGACCTAAAATAATCGGAAGATATTTTATATGTGATAAAAGAGGTTAAAAAGTAATAATTTGTTACAACCCATCCTAGAGGGGCTAAGGCTATGACTACCCCAAACTACCTTCAATTTTCTAGGGGCTGGTGACCAGTGCCGAGTAGGCATATCCCACAAATGGGAGGCATTAGCCTAAATTACCTCTACACACTCACACATCTCCAATCCCTCACAATGGTGAAATGTAAAATAACTTACACAATGCATGCATACTTCTAAGATCCCACAACAAAGTGTGATAGTAACTTGTAGATAAAAGAAAAGGGGAAAAAACAAGCCCAACCCAAAACAGTAAAGAGTCCAACCTACTTCAAGTATAAGGTCTAAGTCAAAAGCACACTCTCGATAAACACCTTTATCTATAAAGCCCTATAAAATCTCCACCTACTCATTGTCCTCCTACTACACCATCAAAAGTGTTTTCATCTACAGAATACATGACATGTGTGGTAAAGCCTGTGTAGGGGTGAGTATAAAAATACTCAATATGACACCCTGAAAACACTATACATGTATCCCCAAGTATATTAAGATCAATAAAATATATAAAAATAAATTTATAACAAAAACACCAAGATATAATCAGAAAAAGACACCATTCCACCAGGTAGTCATAACAAACTACCAGCCATTGGATTTTGTTCTATGCAATGCTTGTTTCTAGAGAACTCACTCTATGATCCAAGATACCATCTAAGACACTTCTGAGTCATTTTTCTGAACCAAAAGAATCACACGGGTCTATAGGGACCGTGATAAATAGATAGGGGTCATGCCCAGAACTATTGGGGGACATCACAAACCTACTATGGATTAACCCGCTATGTAGGTGATCATATGTCAAAGACTCCACAAACCCTACCAATATGGCCTTATAAATGGATTTAAAATGCTCTGCTCAAGGATTTCATACTAATTCCACAAACTCCGACTAGGGAGAAAATGATGATAGTGGATTGCACTATAGTCTCATAGAGGGGCACCACAACTCTATCTGAGTATCAACCTCTATAGGGGATCACAATCTAGTAATTTGGATGTAATTACTCACTATACCCTTAAGAGAAAGGACCAAGGGAATTAAATCAACCTATACTAGTCCAAACTATGAAAATTAAGATTTTAAATATCTCTTGGAAGGGGGTACATTGCGCGTTCCAAGGGGTACACAGCATTTCTAGCTATCCCCTTGGTTTTATGTGTGGAATAGACTCACACATCATGTAATATCTATATACATGGATTTTATAAGGATTACACAACATTTAAGGGCACACAAAATCTTGTCCATGTCACTCGGATGTCTTTGTGTATAGAAGTTGTCTCTGCGTATCGTTCTGTGTATATGAAGCCATGTCTGTTGGGGAGTACATGGCGTGTCTGCGACTGTGTACTCCAACCCATGTCCATGTACTCTCCATAGTACACATTGAGTGATCCAGGGAGGGTCACACACTTTGTAGACAGGGCCACTCACTATTTCATTAATATCTCTTACTAGAAACCCTAGATTCTTCTCAGGGGAGGCACACACCATGTAATCCCAAATTACTAGTCATATTCTGTGGGACTTTCCAGAATCCCATATTCTTCCTCTATGTTCGATCTGGAACCTCTGAACTTTTTATCCCGTTATAATATATCAAAAAAACTAAATATACAAGTTATTCTGCACCTTTTCATCATCAAAAAACACGTCTAGTCTTCATATTTTTTTACAAAAATGATTGAATCACTATTCTTCATTGTGTATTGAAGAACAGTGAAGAATGAGAAACCATGCATCCACCATCTCCAGATTCACTGCTCCAACCACCATCACTCCTCCATCGTGTCGTGTTGATCCCAAATCTACAATATAGGATCATTTTACAAAGAAACAGGTGTGAAATGATCGATCAATCAGGATTCATCGAACCCCTATCCAAATAATGAAATCCCATGGTGAATCATAGAAGTGTGGGACAAAGTAACATTAAAAACAAGATAAACACACCTAAATCAATGTTTTTGTCAATATAAATTCTTTTCCATAAGATAAACATCAAAGTGATTCAAATTAATTCTCCCAAATCACCCCGTAATATACTGATCCCACAAATACGCATGATCTATGGATCAATTTTCTGGTCTATTGATCTACATTCGTCGTAGGAATAAATAATGGGGAATAAATAGGAATAAAACAACACCTTACCTTGATTCAGTTCGATCTCAAATGTAGAACGATGCATCGTCATCATCATCATTGGAATAATCTTTCAAATCAGTTGCATGTTTATCATCGATCCACAATATCATTGTCGTTCTCCTAAGAAGATTCTCTAGAGACTCTCTCCAATGACTCTTGAGAGTTTTACAGTTATGTGGACAACCCTATAATTCTAAAATAAGGATCTATTTAGAGATCCATTAAATCATTGCATCAATAAAATGAAATAAAATATTTTTTTGTTTTTTTATATTATTAAATTATGTGTCTGTGATGACTTCTCCATAGATGACCCATTCTGGATAATAATAGGTTGTGGATAGGTTAAAACCTCTATAAAAACTAACAATTCCATATGATTTCTGGTTTGAGAAACCATTTAGGATTTCTTTAACTTTTTTGGAAAACTATATGTGAATGCTATTAAATATTTTAATATATTTCCATAGTTTATTCTTGAAACACGGATCTTTTGAATCATATGACATCTCATCACCTATTCTAAAAAATAATCAATATAATATAAAAAATAATATACATGAATAATACACAAAAAATATGAGATTTTAGATACTTCCAACCTTGGGACTTTTCATCCTAAAAAAAGAAAAAAAAACTACTCAAAGAGATGGGGTACTAGGCTTTCATCTGGGTCACCTTCTCCTAGGTGCTATCATGAAGGTTCATGTGTTATCACTAGACACACACAAGGGGAATTAATCACACATGAATGATCCACATCTGCTGATCCTCAATCTCTACTGGGTACTTAGAAAAGGTTTCTCCATCCTTGATGACCATCCCACCCCAGCCGATAAAATTTGATGGGTCATATACATATATCCTCACCTGCAACACATGGAAGAAATTATACACCTGGTCCAAATACAGTGGTAGAGCAATGTGGTACTCCCCCTCCCCACCTCTACATAGTATCTAAAAAGGACCAATGAATCTCAAAGATAACTTGTTGTCCCGTCCAAACCTCCTCGATCAATGTCGAGGTGAGACCCTCTGGAACACATGGTCTCCTTCTTCAAACTCCAAAGGCCTCCATCACCTATCATCATAATAATTAATATGAATCTGTGTAGTATTCATAGTCTCATAGATGTTATTAACCTTTTCTATTATAGCTCATACCAATTCTGGTCCCATGAGTGACGACTCTCCTCGATCAGTCCAACAAAGTGATGAACTACAAGGCCTCTCATACAAAGCCTCAAAGAGTTCCATACCAATGGTAGAATGGAAACTATTATTGTCTGCAAACTCTACTAAGTGTATGTGTTCCTCCCAACTACAACCAAAGTCTGACATACAAGACTATAGTATGTCCTTCATAACCCAAATGGTTTCCTTCGTCGGGATATCATTTTGGGGGTGAAACACTATTCTCAAGCATAATTGGGTCCCAAAATCCTCATTTAATACATTCCACAAATGGGATGTGAACTGAAAATCATGGTTTCAAAACACCATTAATGGAACTACATGGATACCGACTATCTCTTTCATGTAGAGGTATCCCAAGATCTCTACTGAACTATGTTCCTCAATTGTTAAGAAGTTTGATGACTTGGTGAGTTGATGTATGATCACCCAAATCGAATCATTTCCCCATATATGTACATGTTATCCTCATCACAATGTCCATGGATATCACATACCACTTCCATTCTAGCACCACAAGGGGTTGGGTTAAACCCATTAGAACATGGTGATAAGTATTCATTTGCTGACAAGTAAGGTATCTAGAGACAAACTCTAAAACTCCTTTCTCCATGTCAGACCACCAAAACTAATATCGTAGGTCTTGGTATATCTTATCCAGAATCAAATCTTCCACAAAAGGGTATATATGAAATTATATAATGACCTCATCTGGTAGTGCCACTTGTATCATCATGTGTCCTGTGAAAAGAATAAAATGTTTCCAACCTTTATAAAATTCATCAGGGGAATGTTTAGGGGATATTTGATTATTTAGGGTATCATAGTTGGTATCTTCATGTTGAGATTCCCAGACATGTCATATAATTGATGGCGTAACAACCATGAACTAAAAATATTAAGCATTATCACTGTCCACAAAGGACAGTTGCAGCGAGGCTAACTACTATGACGCCTTAGCCAACAATTGAGAACTAGATCTCCTACTGAGCACATATCCTACCACATTACTCTACCCATGAGTATATAAAAACTCAAATTCATAGTACAAGAGGAACTCTATCCATCGTCTCTATATCATGTTAATATCATTTTAAGAGAAAATATACTTGAGACACATGTGGTTAGAGTATATGTTAAATTGCTCATCGATAATATAGTGTCTCCACATCCTCAATGAAAAAAAAATACTCCTACTAACTCAAGGTTTTAGGTCGTGTAGCACTGTTCATTTGGTAAAAACTAGGGTGAACCATAGGAAATACATTCATTACACTACATTATAACACAACCAATTCTAGTCCCCGATGCATCGCAGAACATTATGTACTCGACACCCTCCTCTGGTAACCTCGTGATGAGAGCGCTCGTCAACTTCTATATCACCTCTTGAAAACACTAGTGGAACTTTTATGTCCATATGAAAGGATTCCCTTTCTTGGTTAACGTTTTCCAGGGTATTTTCACTCTAGGGAAGTCAAGTAAAAAACTCTGATAGTACCCATACAATCCAAGTAAATTACGCACCTCGGTGACACACTTGGGTGGCTCCCCAGAAATAATTTCCCCAACCATTTCTCGATCCACTAAAACTACAACCTATGAGATGATGTGTCCCAAAAAATAGACTTCTTAAATAAAAAAACTAACACTTTGAGAGCTTCTCGTAATGTTTTTTCTCTCAAAGTGTGCCTAGGAAGATCCTTAAGTGTCTCGTGTGCTCCTCCTCAGACACCGAATACACTAGTATTTCATTATTAAATACTACCAAAAAATGGTCTGAGAAAGGATGAAAGATATATCTCATGAGTCCCATGAATAGTTATATGGATTTTTTCATTCCAAACGACATCACCAATTACTCATAGTGATCTTATCGACAACTTAATGCCATCTTCTATATATCATTGTCATATACACACAACTGGTGATATCCTGATATGAGGTCATTCATCAAGAACCATCGTGCACCTTTTATCTAAAAAAAGAGTTAATTGGTCCTCAGTAGTGGATACTTGTTCTTCATGGTCTCCTAGTTCAAGCCCCAATAATATGGCACCACCTCTTTCTCTCATCTTCCTTCTTCACAAACAAAACTGGGGTTCCCCAAGGTGAAACATTGGGTTGAACAAAGATATTCCTCTAAAAGTCCTCCAAATGAACCCACATCTCATGAAGCCCTATTAGAGTCATATTAAATGAGGAAGTAGATATCAGTGTCATCTTGGGGTGTATATCATTGCATAAATCTAACTCTTGATGAGGAGTTAAACCCATTGAATCCTCAAGAAAGACATCATCATATTTTTCACCAATGTAAAAAACTAATATCCCAAGCATTCATTGTCTCCATAGTTATGCTGGTCAACTGGGGAGTAATCAGTAGTTTTCCCATATTCTTGATCTTTTCCTACTCCACCACAGTTTTTTTCACACACAAAGGAAAACCATGTTTTCTTACTACAGATGCAGTGCATCCTTCACCAAAAACAAACAATCTGTGAATGAACTATAGTTATCCAATTTATACCTAAGATGATATCGAAAGGCCTCATTGCTGTAAAAAAGAGATCTCAAACAAAACCCTCCCCTCCATGCATCAATTCACACTATCATCATAAGTGTGAAATTGTGGATTCAATACCCATCAGAGTCTCTAACTACAAAATTTGGGCCAAAAGATCAACAAGAATCTATAATTATTGAATCAGAGAGGTGGAAAGTAAATAATGGATAGAACCTATGTCAACCAATATTTAATATAAAGTATAAAATAAATAGATAATACCTTTTGTCATCCTTGGAGCCTCAAGGTTATAGTCCTCTATAGCATTCAGTTAGCCTTACCCCTACCAACCAGCTCCCTGACCCTATTGTAGACCACATGGGGGGCGGTGGTAATAAGTTGAACCTTTGACCACCTCTTGTTTCCATTTTGGCCCCTCTTCCACGTCCTCTATCCTATGGACCACCCAAATCCTACCTTTTCCTCTCTCTCGGTGGTCCCTTGAATATATCCAGTTCAATATTATGACAGGTTGGATAATCTCATTCTAGATGTCCCCAACCCTTACAAGAGAAACACTACATGTCCCTCGTCTAATTTCAACCACCTTGAGAGCCATGCACCGCTGACCCTAAGTCCTATTATCACCTCTTGAAGCATCTAACACACTTTTATCCCTATATATTTTTTAGGCTAGCTAATTCTGTGGTCTTAGCTACCAGGTCCCAACTATTATCTCCCACTACTGTTGTCTGCTCTGCCAAAAAACTTTCTACCAGCAAGGCTCGCTCAAGCACTCCAACATGGGTAGAAATGTGAAGAGATAACACTAACACCTGGATGTCTCAGAGAAATCCCTACTAAAAGGATCATGCCCAAAAAATGTTGTCTCGTACCTTATAGAAAGAGTATCATGATAGGTTATTAAATCTCATTGAGTACTCTTCCATGGTCGTGCTGCCCTACGGTAAAAACAGAAGATCCTATATGTGTACCGATAGTAACATGTTTGGATAGAACACCTCTCTGAAGAGACACTTGAAGTCTATCTAGGAGAGAGTTTTCTTGATGTGTTATCGAGTCACCAAGATCCACCATCACCCCACAAAGCAGTGGATGTGACTCATTTAAAGGACTACAATCTCATCAGAAGGCACCCTCACAAGATGGAAAACACAAGTGACTGTCTCTAGCCAGTCCTCGGTCACTTAGGGGTCTAGATCACCGTGAAACCTAGAAGTTCTCTGCCTCTAAAACTCATACAAATACTCATCCTTTGTACATCCTTAGATAGTATTTCAAGTTCTAGATTTTGATTAATGGGTTGTGTTATAGTTCATAAACCACCCGGAGGTGCTATTTTTTTTTACAAGTCCTTATACTGATACCTCATCACTAGGAGAATATTTCTTATGATCATGTAGTGGAATACTAGCTAGCTGCCTATCTGAAGGCATCCAGAAATTAAAAATAATTACCATGGTCAAAATAATATATCTGGGGAGATGAATCAATAACTAAATGGAAAAAAACATTCCTATATGTGGAATGTACAAAACATTTCCCCCACAATAATATGTTTAAATGTACCGAGTCAAAAAAAAGGTTCTTAGAGTCCTGGTGTATGGATACATTGGCTGCCACACTAAAATTGGAATCCCTGAATTGAAAACTGCACTCAAAAGACTAAACACGGTTTCCCCAAACCAACCTCATAGACTCAGGTCCTAAAGTAGAACCGACTACTCAGATACCAATCTATCACGGCCTGTCCCAAAGGGTCCCAGGTCGTGACTACCCCAATCCCGCCCCAACAGGTTTGACGTTGGCGATCAGTGTTGGGTAGGCATATATGAAAAATGGAAGGAATTATCCTAAATTTATTTTACAAATGCATACATCTCCAAACTCACACAATGAATAAATATAAAACAACTTAAAAAATGCATGCATATATCTAATATCCCACAATAAAGTATGATAAAAATGTGTTAAATAGTAATGGGGAAGAAAAAAATCCAAACCCAAAATTGTAAAGAGTCCAACCTGCTCCAAAAGTGAGGTGTTAGTCAAAATAAATCTCCCAATAAACACCTCATTCTATCAAGCTCTATCTATACCCCACCCACTCCTTGTTCTCTAAATCAACCGTCAAAGGAGTCATCATATGCACAAGACATGCCATGTGTAGGAAAAACTTGTTTAGGGGTGAGTGTAAAAATACTCAATAGGTCTCCATGAAAATTCTAAACACAAAGAACTAGGTATAATCATCTCAATACAAGATATAACAATCAATGTATAACAAAAACACCCGAAAATACTTAGGAAAGACACCACACCACCATGTGTTCATAACCAAATCCTCGCCACTGGATTATGTTTGATGAAATGATAACTCTAGGATAACTCACTCCACGAGCCATGTTATCATTGGAGAAACTTGAGGAATAGTTCTTGGTCATTGGGCCCCACCCAGGGAAAATAACAGGTCTAAGGGGAATGTGATACATAGATAGGGGGTCATTCCCAGAACCATTGCGGGACACCATGAACCTAGTCTTGATAAAATTGATACATAGGGGATCATATGTAAACGATTCCAAAACCCTTACTGATATGGCTTGCTAGATGGAGGATCAACTCCCCAATTAGGGAGATCATGTTGGTTCTAAAAATTCCAATAAGGGAACAATAGATGATTGAGGATCGCACTCCAACATCATAGAGGGACACCAAAAATCTATCTGAGGCTCGACTTCTAGATGGGATCACACTCTAGTAATGGGGATGTAATGTCTCACTACACCATTCATGGGAAGGAAAAAAGGGAACATACTCAAACTATATTGTTCCAAACTCAGAAAATGAAGAGCATCAGTTATTCATGAAAAGGGGTATACGATGTTTCCCATGGGGTACATGGAATGTCTAACTATCCCCTTGGCTACCCATTTGGAAGAGCCTCACACAGCATACAGTCACCATATACATGGCGTGTAGAAGGATTACACAACATGTAGACACACATGGTATCCTACTTGTGTCTCCTAAACATGTCTGTGTACTAAATCTGTGTCTACGTACTGGTCCTTATATGTAAAACCATGTGTGTGGGGGAGTACATGGCGTGTTTGGGATTTTGTAATCCAACTTGTGTATGTGTACTCTCCGAAGTATGTGTCAAGTTAGTTGTGAGGGTCACACATCGTGTAGGTTGGTCCACATGTCGTGTGTTAACTATCTTCTACCTAAAAGCCTAGCCTCTGCTAAGGGGTAACACACGCCATGTAATCCCATACTACACACCATGTTCTATAAGAGTTTCTTGAATCCCATATTGTTCCTCCATGTTCCATCTGGCACCTCCATCATTCGATCCAGTGATCACCTCACAACAAGACACATGATCCATGTTCATTCACATCATTCCATTATCGAACAACATGTCTTCTCATCAAATATTCTCACAAAATAGATCAAATTGTCTTTATTCAATGTGCACTAAAGAAACCAAAGAACGAGGAATCAACAATCCACTATCTCATGATACTCTACCTAAACCACCACCACACCTCTGTCGTGTCATGGTGATACGAGATCTATGAAATTGGATCATTTCTCCATGAAATAGTTGTGCAATGATCGACTGATCAAGATTCATCGAACACCATGACAAGCAAATTAAGCATGTGGTAAATCACAGAATCGGGGGAGAAACACACATGAAAAAATGAGAGGAGTGAACCTCGATCAATTTTCTTGTCTATATCAATTTATTTTAATAAGATAATAAATGATGATATTCAAATTAATTCTCCAAAACCACCACATAATATACCAATCCCACAAATATTCATGATCCACATACCAATATATTGGTCGGTTGATCTGCATTCATCCTTTTAATCAATAACAGGAAACAAATTCAAATAAAAAACATCCTATCTTGATTTGTTTTGATTATTCATGAAGAAAGACATGTGGTCGTCGTTAATGGAATGATCTGTCGAATTTGTTTTGTGTTGAGCATCGATTGAAGATCTCATCATCATTTTTTGAAAATGATTCTCTATAGGCTCTCTTCAATGACTCTCTAGAGGATCCAAGGTTATATGGCCAACCCTATCATTCTGATATAAGGACCTATTTAAAGATCTACCAAATCACTTCATCAACGAAATGAAATAAAATAATTTTTATTTAGTTATTTTATTCATTTTTGTTATTGTGTCACCTTTTCCACAAAATACCCATGATGGGTAAAGTAATATATCCCCTCAGGTAAAACCACCATTCTAAACTCAATGGTGCCCTCGTATTTCTGATCTAGGAACCCATTTAAGAATTATTCCACTTTTTCAGAAAAACATTATGTCTGTGCAATTAAATATATTTACTATATTTCAAACATTTATTCCAGGTACACCAGGCCTCAAGATCTCATGTTGTCTCAGCTCCTAGTCTCAAAAAAAATCTTTATAAAAAATACGCCGAAAATCCATGTAGTAATATGATATTCCAAGGAAAAAAAGGAATAATTATTTTAACTATATAAATGGTAAAGAAGTTATTCTGAGGGTATCAATTAAATGTTTTAAACATTTAGAGAATGGTCATCATGTAAATCGATTTTCTAGGGGGAAGGATCACAAATTCAATCAAAAATACAATACAGATATCTATTTAAAAATATATAATTCCATTATAGTTGAAGATGAAAAAAATAAAAATTACATGTTGAAGGTATATATTATTTCCTCACTTATGATTTGACATTATTGAATCTTAGAACATGATTCATATTTTTTTTTGTAGGAATGAAGTATTAATAAAAAATATGTAGAATAATCATTAATGGGTTATAAATAAGGTTGAATGACTAAGATGTATACATAAAACAGATTAATGAGGTATGATGTAGTGGTAGGTTTGAGGATAAGTACAAGTTTAAAAGTATTAATACATATTAGATAATGGGATTTCTTTGGTAGAATTCTATTGAGTTTTGAAAGATGTATTAGATATTTGTAACCCTTATGTTTATAAAGTGAAAAAGTTACTTGAGGAATAATTATCCTTTAATTTTTTGGAAATAGGTTTAATAGTATGGATAAACATTAGGGTTTATATGATCTTTTATTTTTAGGTAATTATAGGTTTTTTACATTTTTTTGGATACAAGTGAAAGGTATGAGATAACCATTGAGGTTAAAACATTATTTAATATTGAATATATTAAGGTTATTTTTTATGATTTTTATCACATTTTTGGGAATGTTATAAGGATTATATAAATATAAAAAAGTAAAGGCATGAGTTAGGAGACAACTCATCACATCTGGAAAAGCTGCTAGGCTTCAATCCACAATAGAATAGAGATAAGGGTGCATCACATACCACTGGTCTATGTGATTTTTGGGATAGTAAACCATTTTTTTCAATTCTTAAAAATTTTGATAGGGAAATTTTATGTTGATTTTGGGAATATGTGATTTATTCTATATAGAATCATGGTATTGAAAATTGATTTAGGGATTTAGTGATTAATGTTATCTTGTAGTAAGATCACTTTAGTTTTATGGAACATTATATGATTAAGGTAAAAAGAAATTATGATATTTTTTAAGAATAAAGGTTTAATTAACTTTTAATAGAACTTATGATTTTATTAATTCTTTAAGGCGATTCAAGAAATTTATGGAAATTATTAGCATATCATTTAGAATATATATTTAGTGAATGCATATTTTGGATGAAACTTTAAGATTCATTGATTTTATTTGGGTATAAATGTTAAAATAATAATGGGAGAATATGTGATCAAATTCATTCGTATTTTTTTTTTTTGGATTCAATATAAGTCTACAATATTTTGTGGAATTTTAAGTGCAGTCATATATTGAATTATATAAGTTTAAATTTCAGTGTTACTAATGATTTTTTTGAGATTAATGTAGTTTTTATTTTCCTAAAGGTCTATTTATTTTGGTAATTATCTTCCCTTGTTATAATAATTTTGGTTTTGGTTAATTTCTAAAAATAGGATGAATGAATTTTTATTCTATTTTGGATTATGTGATTTTTTAGAAGATGATTTCAGCACTTTAGGAATGAGAAATTCATCATTAATACTCATCATTTGGAACCAAATATTATTTGGGGGTGGATATTGATTAAAGGGTGAAATTCTTCTGGTCACGTAAATATATTTCCATAAGTTCTTAGTCTAGATGATAAATAAACTCCTCAATTATGTAAAAGGTTCTTGTAATGGAAATTTTATGCTATTATATTCTTTTTAGATGAATGGATTTTTTTACACCTTATCAGGATGAATTTCTTTGGTTGTCAACTTTCATATAAATGATCAATTCCTTGTAATTAATGTTCTATATCACTCTCTATCGTCATTTGGAAATTAATTTTTTATTCCATGTTAATATTTTCACATCCCACTAATTTTCTTCTATTTGGAAACCTAGTATGTGTAATTCTAGATGATCTTCCTACTTCCCTTACTTTCTTTTCCAAATAATGTTTTATTAATCCTTTTTAGGATATAGGATTTCAATAAAGGTAATACTCTTGTTTATCAATCCACGTAAAGACTATAAGGATTTAATTTATTATAGGGGGGTTTAATATCCTAAAATATTAAACAATAAATACTACTATTAACAGTGCAAGAGGTATGTAACATCGATCTTAACTGAATAAATAAATTTTATTATTTCAGTGGGACTGTTATAACATTACTATTAAATTAGAAGGAATGAATAGTATTAACCAAATTATGAAATATAAAATAGTCCTACTCATTAATAATGTGTTAATTAATTCTTATAAAAGTAATCACTTAATTTCTTGTAAAGTTATTTAATTATTTAAAAATTTGTTTTCTTCAATATTAATTTTTATTTATTTTTGTGAGAAAGTATTGTAATTCAGATATGAAAATTTTCAAAAATGTATTTGATAAATATTGAGTCATTAAGGTTTTCCTTATGACTTTTTCATTCCTTCATGTAAGGGGAATCTTGTTGAGTCTTTAAGGTTTCCTTATGACTTTACCATTCCTCTTGTTTTGAAAATCACAAACACCTTATCTTAAGGAAAATCTCATTTTACCCCTGGTTTACTTCTATAAGGAAAATTTCCTTCCCCAAGGAAATTTACCCTTACCTAGATTTCTTTGTTCATATCATAAATTTTCTATGAATTCAACTCAAATTGAAACCAAAACCTTGGAATCATATAAAACATAGATTTGAAGCATTCTTTTTAAGACTCTTAGTTCCATATATGAACTCTCATGAAGTTCAACTCCTAATTCTGTTTACGAACTCTCATGAAGTTCAACTCTGAATTCTGTTTACAAACTCTCATGAAGTTCAACACTGAATTCTCGTTATTAAATCTACTGAAGTTCAACTCCAAATTCTGGATACGAATGTTGTGAAGTTCAAGTCCAAATTCTGGATAAGAACATTCATGACTTTCGACTCTGAATTCTGATTACGAACTTATGTAAAGTTCAACTATGAATTCTGAATACGAATTCTGGTTACAAAACTCTCTAAGTTCTGACTTCGAATTCTGATTACGAATTCTAGTTATGAACATCTATAAGTTCTGACTCCGAGTTCTCTAAATTCAGACTTCGAACTCCTATGAGTTCTGAATCCAAATTCTCATGAACCCAGACTTCGAACTTTGTAATTTTAGGTTCTGAATTTTTGTGAAACAGAATCTGAATTTCCTTGAAATTCAGACTCTGGAATTCTATATAATTCAGGATATGAATTCCTACAAAACAAAATCTGAATATCATTGTATTATAGACTCTAAATTCATTTACTTTCATTCTGAACTCTCTTCTACTTACATCCCGAATTCATTTTTGATTAGACTCCAAACATTCAATTTTACTCTCATTCCAAATATCAGATTCTAGTTATGCTTACACTCATTTTAGTTATAAAACGATGTTGTGATATCAGTTATTAACTAACCATTGTTTGAGTGACATGTGTACAGGTCCCTCCAAAATTCAAGGAAGAATATGACCATTGGAGGAGGCATCTGACCATTGGGGTTGTTCCTATAAATACGATCCCATTTAAATGTGCTCGAGAGTTTTGGAATTTTGAAGCTCAGAACTTTCAGAAGTTATTTATAGAGAGATAAACTCCTATAAACTCTCATGCTTCGTATAGAATATTTTTAACTACATGTTGAAACTTTTCTTCGTGTAGATTTGCTTAGTGTAGAGGTTCTATTTCTTTGAAATCAGAGACTTCAGGTTGTGAAGTTAGAGGTGGTTACTTCCTTACAAATTGAGGGCTTGCGGGGATAGAAAGACAGATACCAATATTCGGATAGAGGGCATACCTAGGTTTGGCTAACACAGACTTTCTTGAAAGTATGAATCAGGGGACCTCTTATCCAGGTTTGTTGGATACCCTCCTCTTTGATTTAAAAGAGTTTCTACTTGTAACTTGTAGTGTTACAACTTTTTTCCGCTGTGTATTTTTAGTTGTTGAGGAAAGAATAACATTCATATACTTCCCTAAACTTGCACTCTGATTTAGTTGGATTCTATATACATTAAGGTAGAATATTAGTTGGTGTAAAATTTTGTTAATTTTCATTTTCTGGAATCAATTTTTTGGAATCAAGGAAGATAATATATCATAGAGTTTTTGTGAATTTTGGTTATGAAAAATTTCCTTCAAGAATTTTTAAAGTATACAATTCACCCCCCCCCCCCCCTTGTATTTGATCATCTCATTAAATATTCTATCCTACATTTGGTATTATAGAGTATATCATACTCAGACATACCAATCCCACAATTGATATCAGAAAAGTTTACCTCTGGATTAATCTCACGATTAAATTCAGAAGAGAATTCTCAAAATTGATTTTTCGGATTCATACTTTCTCGGAATCTTTTATTTGGATTCATATATTCGGAATCATATAGTTCGGATTCACTTTTTCTTAGAGATAAAATATCTACTTTCATTTTTAAGATATTTTTTCTTTTTTACAAACTCATTCTACTAACAAGTTTTTGTGCCAAGTAATTTTTTAAGAATGGATGGTTTAAATGTTGGTTCTATTGATAACCTAAATCCTACCATACCTCTTGTATTTGATGGAAATGATTATGAGTACTGGAGATATAGGATGAATACTTCTGTTATCAATACTGGATTTGATAACTATCTAATACTGACTAGAGATTATAAGATTCTGGATAAGGAATTGAGAACTTTTACGAATCAAGAGAAATCAGAATATCAATCAAACTTCAGAGTAAGAAACACATTGTTATATTCCATGACTAGGAACATATATAGTCAAATATCATCATTTGAATCTGCAAATAATAACTAGAAGAAACTTGACGTTACACATTTTGGTAAATCCAATGTCATAGAGACAATAAGAGTTATGCTTAGAGCTGAATACCATGTCTTTAATTTTCCTTATGGAGAACATATAAGAAAAGTACAACAATGGTTTATGACTGTCGTAAATATCTTACTATCTATGGGAGAAAAGGGTTGGGATGATGACGCTCTTGTTGACAAGATCATAGATATCATTCCAAAAGAATGGGATTCCAAGAGGACTATAATTGATGAGAACAGGAAAGTCACTCAGATTTCTTTAGATGAGTTGTTTGGAACTCTTCTCCAGCATGAAACCAAAATGAAGAGAGATGATGAAAATGATAAGAAGAAGAATGGGAATAGAGGAGTTTCTTTTACAACCACTTCTAAACATATGAAATCCAAGACCCTAGAAAGGTCAACTAGATCTAAATCAATGAAAGTCATGTCAGAATCTAGTGACACAGAAAATTCTGAAAATGAATTAGCTAATCTTGCTCAGAGAATGAACAATATTGTAGCTCAAAATAATCATTAGAATAGGTATAATAAGAAAGACTACAGATATAAGAAAGATGGTGAAGTAGCGTGTTATGAATATAAAAAAACAGGTCATCTCAGACCTGATTGTCCCTTATTGAAAAATAATGAAAAGAAGGAAAGGAATTCAGAAAAGAACAAGAAGAAATTCTATAGATTAGAGCACAAGAAAAGTCTTAAAGCTAATGATACCTGGAGTGATAGTTGTGGAGACTCTCCAGAAAGTGAATCTTCAGAATATGATTCATCAGCACAGAGGAATATGGAATTCATTGCTACTACTTATTTCCCTAATACATGTTATATGGCCAAGGTACGATATGCCAAGGCTTTAACAAATTTATCTCTTGATAAGAATTACTATTCTGAAAATAGTACTTCTAATGAAGATACTTCATCCTCATAAAATGAATAAATACCTTTATATGGAGAAGTTTCTAGATTTACCAAGTTACATGAAGCAAGAAATTGTAAAATTTTTAAGAAATTAGACAAGGATAATACTAGGGAATAAATTCTTACAGAAGAGATCTCAGATCTTTCTACAGATCTTTGAGATAAAGATGAGCTTTTATAAAAAATTTCTAAAGACCTTGAGAAAGAAAATTCTAATAAGGAAGAACGTTCTAAAGATCATAGGAATTCTATTTTAAAGATAACAGTTTTTGAGGAAAAATCTAACTCTAAATAAATGATTCCTGAGGATATGAATTTATTCATTAGACTAAAATCCGAAATTTTTTCTCTTAAGAAGCTTCTTGCAAACATTACCTCTGGGAAAGAAAAATATTGAAAAGACGTATTCTCAAATTAAACCTCAAGGAAACACTATTGGAGTATGTTATACTCCACAAAAACCTGTTTTCAAAAACAACTATTTTGTTCCACCTAGAACCCCTTTTTGCACAAAATGCCAAAGTGGAGTGCATTGGAAGAAAAACTACTCATTGAATAAAAGTAAATCTCTTAGGCTTCATAAAGCTTATTTTTCTAAACAAATATGGATACCCAAAATTGTTTTGCCTAACAATTTTGGATCCAAGAAATTTTGGATTCTAAAAGTCTAACTAGTTTGTTTTTAGTAAAATAGAGAAGGTACCAATAACAATATGTGGTATATGGCTAGTGGATGTTCTAGGCATATGACTAGTAAAAAAAATTATTTTGAAAAGATTATCATGAAGAAATTAAGAAAAGTAACTTTCGGAAATAATTCTCAGTGAGAAATTATTAGTATAGGTAACATCTTTCTTCTTGGAAAAACATTGATTTCAAATGTTTTATTTGTTAAGGGTCTTAAGAACAACCTCATTAGCATAAGTTAGTTATGTGATGAAGGTTACCTTGTGAATTTTATGAATGCTAAGTGCTTAGTAAAAAATTCCAAAAAAGAATTTATTCTTTCTACCAATAGGTAAGAGAATGTTTACACACTAAACATATAAGACCTTAGAAGCCACGATCTACCTTGCCTTAGTGCAATGGAAGACCATTATTGGTTATGGAATAGAAGGTTAAGACACTTTAACCTTAATAACTTATGAAAAATTTCAAATAAAGGACTAGTAAAGGATCTACCGGAGCTTATATTTGATTCTTCAAAAGTTTGTGACCCTTGTCAATATGGAAAGAAACATAAATCAAGTTTTAAATCAGTCGGTGAAGTCTCAACTACTGATGCATTACAATAAGTGTATATGGATTTTTTTGGTCCTAAACAAACTAGAAGCATTGGGGTAAAGTATTATGTATTTTTCTTGGTTGATGATTACACTAGATTGACGTGGGTCTATTTTCTAGTAAAGAAGTCTGAATATTTTTATTATTTCAAAAGTTTTAGAGCCCAAGTGAAAAATGAGAAAAATCTTCCATTGAAAACTACTCATAGTGATCATGTAGGAGAATTTCAAAATTCTGATTTTGAAACTTTTTGTAGTAAAAATGTATTACTCACAACTTCTCAACACCCAGAACACCTCAATAGAATGGTGTTGTTGAAAGAAGAAATATAATTCTTCAAGAGATAACTAGAACCATGTTGAGTGAGTATTCTGTAGCCAAACATTTTTGGGCTGAAGCTGTAAGTATTGGTTGTTATACAATAAATCGAGTATTGATTAGACCTCTTCTTTATAAAACTCTTTATGAATTATGGAATGGAAGAAAACCTAGACTTTCCTATTTTAATTTTTTTTGGATTCAGGTATTCATTTTGAATACCAAAGATAATATTTATAAATTCTCACCAAAATCCGATGAAGGAATTTTCTTAGGCTACTCCACAACATCTAAGGCGTATAGAGTTTTCAACAAAAACACGTGTACTATTGAAGAGATAGTACATGTTAAATTTGATGAAACTGATCCTTTTTTTAAACAACCTCAACCTACATCCTCAGATGTGTTTTCAAAAACTGATTTTCAACCTATGGTAGAATATCCTTATGATAAGTAAAATGTTCAATAAGATACTACTGAAATATTCACCCCATAATATTTCCTACCCTATGTTGATGAATAGGTTTTACAAAACCCAAATCAATCATTTCTAAAGAATCATCCCAGTGATAGTATCACTGGTGATGTGAATCAACCTGTAAGGACTATAAGTTCCTTAATAAATGAATTAGAACATCTATAATTCCTTTCCAAATTAGAACCAAAAAGCACTGATGAATCTTTGGGTGATGATGATTGGATAAAAGCCATGCAAGATGAACTAAATGAATTCGAAAGGAATAAAGTTTGGACCCTGGTTGAAAGACCTAAGGAAACTTCTGTTATTGGATTAAAATGGGTTTTCAGAAATAGGTGTGATGAAAATGGAATCATTGTTATAAATAAAGCTATATTAGATGCTAAAGTGTATAATTAACAAGAAGTAATAGACTATGAAGAAACCTATTATCCAGTAGCTAGACATGAATCTATTCGTATTTTACTTTCCTTTGAAGCATTCTTCAATTTCAAACTATATAAAATGGATGTAAAACGTTATTTTCTTAGTGGTTATGTTCAAGAGGATGTCTTTTTTTTAACAACCTCCTGGATTTGAAGATACAAAACATCCTGATCATGTTTTTAGACTTACCAAAGCATTGTATGGACTTAAAAAGCCCCTCAAGCCTGGTATGATAGACTTACAAGATTTTTTCTTCAAAATAACTATGTTGAGGGAAATTTAGATCCAACCCTTTTTATAAAGAAAGATAAGAAAAATGTTTTGATTGTCCAAATTTATGTTTATGACATTATATTTGGTTCAACTCAACAATCTTTAACTAATTCCTTTGTAGATCTAATTAAATCTGAGTTTGAAATGAGTATGATGGGTGAGTTAACATTTTTCCTTGGTTTTCAAATTTCTCAAAAACCAGAAGAAATCTATATATTCCAAAATAATTATATTAAATATCTTCTTAAAAAGTATGGATATGAGAACACTAAAAGTATAAGATCTCCAATTGGTACCTCAAACACACTTGATCTTGATAAAGCTTGGAAACCAGTAGATCAAACAACTTTTAGCGGTATGATAGTAAGTCTACTTTAATTGATAGCTAGTCATCCAGACATAATGTTTCTAGTATACCTATGTGTAAGATACCAATACAATCCTAAGAAATCACACTTAAATGTAGTGAAAATCATTTTTCGTTACTTAAAGGGAACCATGGATTTAGGACTATTGTATACTTCTGGAAATGATTTTTTTTAAATCTTTTTGGATGATGACTTTGGTGGATGTAGAATGGATAGGAAGAGCATATCCGGAACTTTTCACTTCATAGGAGTTTGTTTAGTTTCTTGTTCTTGCAAGAAGCAATACTCAGTAGCACTTTCCACTACTGAAGCTGAATATGTTGCAATTGGAAGTTGTTGTGCTCAAGTGTTGTGGATGCTACACACACTCATAGACTATGGCTTGAGTTTTACCAAAACAAAAATTTTGTGTGATAATACAATTGTCATTCCCCTTAGTAAAAACCCTACACATCACTCTCGTGAAAAGAACATAGATATTAGGCATCACTTTCTTAGGATTCAAACACTAAAAGAAGATATCATTCTTCAGTTTATTGGAACGCAAGATCAACTTGCTGACATTTTCACAAAATCATTACCTTATAATAGGTTTGAATACATTAAACGGAAGTTAGGAATGATAATTGTAAGGTAATCCCCCTTAATTAACTTCTTTTTGAATCAATATCCTTACAGTAATAAACTCCTTTTCATTGGGGGAGTACATTTGTTATTGAAGTTTTCAAAAAAATCGTAATGATGTTTTCAAAAAAAAAATTTAAACAAGTTTTCAAAATTTTTCGTAATGAAAATTTTTGTAGTTGGTTTTTCAAAAAAAATCATAATGAAAATTTTTGTAGTTAGTTTTTTTTTTAATTTTCGTAATAAATTTTTTCATAGTCAAACTCTGCAATTTTTGTAATAAAATTCTTCAGACCTAAAATTTTCGTAATGAAAATCTTCGGAACTGTAATTTTAGTAATGAAAATATTCTGACCAGGAATCATCGTAATGAAATTATTCAGACCTGAAATTATCATAAAAGAAATTTTCAGATTTGAAATTTTCATAGCGAAGTTATATTTTGTATTCATTTTTTTTTAATCAAAAGTTCTTCAAAAAGAATATAACCTATTATGAATAATCTTCCAAGCAATCTGATAGGTATGATTTCCTTCTTAAATTTTGGTATTCATTATTTCATTGTTGTTAGTTAGTTTTGTTTTTAAAATTTCTCAGATTCTAGGTTCCTTAAATCCGAATGTTTTCCTTTTAAAACCTCAAAAGATCAGATTCAACCAAATTTTTTCTTTGCAGCTATCATATTAATCGTCAGATCAGATTAGAAGAATTCTCAGCCATTGGATTCAAATGATAAGTTCAATCGTCACTTCATCACCTATATAAAGGGGACCCTTGATGGTTGTCCCACATCGGTTATCAAGCATTTGCGTCTCAAAGCTCTGCCCCTCTACAAAATCTCGTTCTGATTCTTCAGAAGTGCTCCTGTCTGAATGTCTACATATGCTCCTTCTCAAGATATGTCTATAGTTAAGCTGATTCCAGAGTGGAAAATATATAGGGAGTGGTTGGTACACCCAAACATTTTCAACAAGTATTAATCTATCATTTCCAAGAACATAAAGCTCAATGGGTGGGAAATTGTAGCTATTTCTAAAATAGCAGCTCAAGATGTAGTCTATCCGGATCTTCTTATGGAATTATATGAATCAATTTGTTTCTTGAAGGAAGATGGTAGGGAAAAATTCTCTTTCAAGAGTTATGGATGGACATAAAAACTCTCTTACACCAAGGCTGTGAGCTTGTTGGGGCTCTCATATGAACATGAAGCTGAATTCTATTCTCCCAAGCTGCCAGAGGTTCAAGGAAGTTTTTTTAAGGTAAAGGCTATGGAATGAGTTTGGCTCAAAGATGTCAAGATAGCCAAAATTTCTCATCTATCTAACAACAATCATATTCTACAGTTATGGGTTCAAGGTCTCATCGTATCGAGGAAGGGTGATGAGGAAACCTTGAAGAAAAGTGACATGTATATCCTAGATTTTTTTGGTAAATATAAGGAAGATCAATCTCATGAGGCACATGATCATTATGATTGATAACATCAAAAATGGAAATTTAAGAGCTCAGATTATCATGTATATGACCCTACTCTCAATGTTGATACTTCGGTGCCTAGAATCTTTCAAGATCCCCTACAGCTCTAAGCCGAGGAATTGCAAGGTGATGTTGATCAGTGATGACACCCTTAAAAGGATTAAGGTTTGTTTCTCCAAGGAGTCAAAAGACTTTTATGATCTACCTGAGGAAGAGGCATAAGCTATTCTGGAAAATGTAGAAAAAATTGATCCATCAAAAAAATCCAGAAAGAAAAGGAAGTTGAAGGAAGTGAAAGCAAAAGATAAAACCCCCAAATCTAAAGAACCTCAATTTGCATCTCCTAAACCAAAGAATAAAAAACCCTACCCATATGAAGTTTTAGAAAAATGGAGGGAGGATAAGAAGAATAGAAAATCAGGGGAGCCACAGATCGGTTTGGATCTTGCTGAGGCTAAGGCCTTGAAAGAAAAGGCTGCTGATGAACTAGAAAAGAAATCCAAGGAAAAGAAAATGAAGGAGAAGATGTCAAAGAGGCCTTTGGCACAAAAGACTCCAAGATGAAGGATATTACAAACAGTTTTCAGGAAAAGCTAAGTCTAGAACAATGTTCTTGGATTCAGGATGTAAAAGATCTGATTGATAAGTTGGGTTATATTGTTCAAATCTTGAAAATAGATAAGGATCTCCTGATCGAGATGCAAGAAAAGTTTTTGAAACAAGATGAATTGTGGAAGGTTCAGGAAGAGGCCATGAAAGCTCAGGAAGATAGGATCAAGGAATTAGAAAAGCAAGCAGAGGAGGATCACAAGGACCTGAAAAAATTGAATACCATTGTGAAGATGCTAATGCCCAAGGAAAAAGAATCAAAATAAATCCCACTCAGATATTTTGTTGTATTTTACTAATTCTTTCAATCATAATGAAATTGTGGATTCTTGTGTTGTTTGGATGTCTATACTAATATTTCAGGTACTATATTTCTTTTCTATTCCCTCAAACTCTTTTTGAAAATCACAAACGGGGAGAAGGAAAAATAATTCTAAAGGGGAGAAGATAAATTTCTATGTATAAGAAGATATATCCCTAAGTAATGGGGAGTTCTCATTATGAAGATTTCCACATTCAAATGAAAATTCTCATTCTGGAAATCTAGAATATGATCCTTAGAGTTCCAAAGCCTAAGGGGGAGTTAGTTGTATTCACCATTGTCCATAAACAAAGGGAGATAAGCTTTAATTTCAAAGTATAAAAATTTATTCCAAGTCCTTATATTATTTTTCGTAAGGATGCTTTTGCTTTCCAAAAAGGGGGAGATTGTTGAGTCAATAAGGTTTTCCTTATGAATTTTCCATTCCTTCATTTAAGGGGAAGATTGTTGAGTCATTAAGGTTTCCTAATGACTTTACCATTCCTATTGTTTTGAAAATCACAAACAACTTATCTTAGGGAAAATATCATTTTACCCCTATTTTACTTCTATAAGGAAAATTTCCTTCCCTAAGTAAATTTACCCTTACCTAGATTTCATTGTTCATATCACAAATTTTCTATGTATAAAACTCATATTGAAACCAAAACCTCAGAATCATATAAAACTTAGATAAGAATCATTTTGTTTAAGACACCTAATTCTGGATATGAACTCTCATGAAGTTCAACTCCGTATTCTAGTTACTAACTCTCATGAAGTTCAAATCTGAATTTTGTTTACAAACTATCATGAAGTTCAACTCTGAATTCTAGTTACGAACTCACATGAAGTTCAACTCCAAATTCTGGATAGGAACGTTGTGACGTTCAAGTCTGAATTATGGATATAAACATTCATGAAGTTCAACTCTGAATTCTGATTACGAACTTATGTAAAGTTCTTCTAATAATTCTAATTATGAATTCCGGTTACGAAATTCTCTATGTTCTGACTCTAAATTCTTATTAGGAATTCTAGTTATGAACTTCTATAAGTTTTGACTCCGAGTTCTCTGAATTCAGACTCTGAATTCTCATGAACCCTGACTCCGAACTTTTTAAGTTCAAGTTCTGAAATTCTTGTGAAACTAGAATCCGAATATCCTTGAAATTAAGACTCCGGAATTCTATATAATTTAGGTTCCTAATTCTTAAAAAATAGAATTCGAATATCCTTGTATTATAGACACCGAATTCATTTACTTACATTCTAAAATCTCATCTACTCACATCCCGAATTCATTTTTGATTAGACTCTGAACATTCTATTTAACTCTCATTCTGAATATCATATTCTAGTTATGCTTACAATAATTTTAGTTATAAAACGATGTCGTGCTTTCAGTTATGAACTGACCATTATTGGAGTTACACGTGTATAGGTCCCTTCAGAATTCAAAGAAGAATATTACTGTTGGAGGAGGGAGCCGACCGTTAGAGTAGTGCTTATAAATAGGATCTCATTTGAAAGTGCTTGAGACTTTTGGAATTTTGATGCTCAGAACTTTCAGAACTGATTTCTAGAGAGAGAGTCTCTTATAAACTCTCAGGCTTCATGTAGAAAGTTTTGAACTTCTTGTTCAAACTTTGCTTCGTGCATATTTTCTTAGTGCAGAGGTTTTATTTCCTTGAAATCAGAGACATTGGGTTGTGAAGTCAGAGGTGTCGATTTCCTTACAAATTGAGGGCTTCAAGGGATAGCAAGATAGATACCAATCTTTGGATTAAAGGAATACCTAGGTTTGGGTAAGACAAGCTTTCTTGAAAGTATAAATCAAGGGACCTATTATCCAGGGTTGTTGGATACCCTCCTCTTTGGGTTAAAAGATTCTCAACTTGTTACCTGATGTGTTACTACTTTGTTTTCTACTGTGTATTTTTAGTTGTTGAGGAATGTATAACTTTCATATACTTCCCTAAACTTGTACTCTGGTTTAGTTAGATTCTATAAGATTTAAGGTAGAATCTTAGTTGGTGTAAAGATTTGTTAAGTTTCATTTTCTAGAATCAATTTTCCAGAATCAAGCAAGATAATAGATCTTAGAGGTGTTGTGAATTTTTGCTACGCAAAATTTACTTAAAGAATTTTTAAATTATACAATTCACCCCCCCCCCCCTCCCTCTTGTATTTGAGCATCTCATTACATATTCGATCCTAAATTTGGAATTATAGAGTATATCATACTCAGACATACCATTCTAATAATAAAATGAAATTAATTTCTGAAATATTCATGGAAAAATTATCTAAGGGTGAAATTTTGGTATTTTTAATAAAATATTGATTTTTCAATGAATACTGAAATATGTTGATTTTTATTGAAATTTTTATTTTTCATTGAAGTGTTTACAAAGTCACATTATATTCTATATTAGTTTAAAATTTAAATTAGTTTTTTTTGATTTAAAATAATCTAATTATGGTTTTCAACATTAATTTTATAATTTAATTTCGAATAAAAATTATTTATTTAAAAAATGGATTTTTTCTAAAAACTATTTTTTGATGAATTTTTTTCGATTAAATTTTAAATTCATGTCTTCAAATTCTATTTTTTGAATCCTAAAAAATGGATTCCATATTTGTAATTAGGAATTCCAAATTTGGTAAATATGCCTCTTTTATTTGTATTCAAAATGAATATAACCTTATTTATTTTTGTTACCAATGTAAAGGGTATATTGGCTAATCAAGGGTTCAAATAATATGATAAGGACTATGAAATTACCTTAAAAACATAACTTAATTTTATTGGATGAGTCCATATCATCCCTAAGAATAAAATATTAGGTTATATGACCTTTTTCCATTTGTATGTTATTATTACCATTTTAATATTTTATGTAAATAAAATTAAAAAATGTCACACTTTTGTTTTTAATGACTATAATGTTTTTAACATGGGTAAAAACAGAGGAAATGTCTAGTTATAAATATTAATTTTAAATATAATTGATTTATTTTCATCTTGATAATTTATTTCAATTTTTTATTGAAATAAATAATTACAATAAATTCATACACAACTCTAATGACGTAATTATACAATTAATGGAAAAAATAAAATAAATGATATTAAAAATATTATAAGTAATATAATTTGAGATAATTAAGGTCATATATGAATTTTATAGATTAAAATTACATATTAGGGTAATATTAAACTATTTGGTTCGAATTTTATTTGTTTTCTTGATGTTATAAAATTCAATGTAATGAATAGGTCTAAAAATTGATATTAAAGATATTTTATAGTAAATAATATTTTATTAAATGATAAAAAATTATTAAAAATCTTATCATAAAAAAAGTGATTAATATATTGTTTAAAATTTTATCCACGATATATTTATGTTCCATTTTATCATTTATAGTAATTATATCGACCCTCAAAGAGTGAAAAACATTGTTATCATTGTTGGTTTGAAAAGAGTTAATGAAGGGTTAAAACCAAATGATAGGGGTAAAAACATCGTCAAAATGTGTCTAATTTTTTTGGATGAGATTAATTCGACCCATACTCATCCTAGATTCAAAATAAATCACTTTGGATCTAGTTTTAATTAAAAATTTATTTTTATTAATTTAATATTATAAGAAATTCCAACATTTTCTCTCCCCTCTCTTATAAAAGGACATATCTTATACTCTTTTCTTTACATATAAAAGGGCTTTTGGTTTACCCAAGACCTAACAAAAAACCTTCATTACATTCTTCCTCAAATCATAGTGGATTTTTATTTATTATAAAACCAACCTAGATAATATTTTTTTGTAAACCATAAGAGGTTTTCTAAATTAGAGGAAAATAAAGAACTTACATGATGATTTAGACTTGAGGTAATAGACACTTTAAATTTAAACCACATTTCAATTATTAATTTTTAAAATATATATCTTCCTTTTCCATGTTTTTTATAATGTTTAATTAATGTATTTATATGAACATAAGAGTATTATAAAGACAGTTTTATGTGTCTTTCATTCAAAAATTTTAAAATAAAAATCTTTTGTCCAGATATTTGACTTTATTCAAAAAATACAAAAGGAATTTTCTAATTATATATATAGTAACAAAAAAATTATCCCTCCATATTCATTTTTCAAATATTAGATTCCATTATAATCAATCATGTTTTATTCAAACAAACTCATAATTTTCCTTTTTATGAATATTTTGGTATTGGAAGGGATTTTCAAGAGAAATAAATATCTTGATATTTGAAAGTGTTTTTCACATGAGTTTAAAATAGTTTGTTCAATGGTTTTATTCATGATGTGGTCCTTGTACATTGTTTGTGATGGGTTGAGCCTTATTATAGCACATCGGTGATCCAAATATAGCTTATACAAAGTATTATTCCTCGTTATATCTCATGGGTGGGCCTAATATAGCTTTTATGATGGGTGAACATAGATAGAGCTCCAATGCATTGAGTAATGATTATGTTCTATGGATAATTAAATATGAAGTTAATCATATGGTTGTTCCAATTGAAATGGTTTTGTAAGGGTTTTATGATGATGATGTCCAAATTCACCTACATGACTTTTCTATGATTTCATATGAGTTCTCATGGAAATAATTTGATATAAAAAGTTAATATAATGATATTAAAAAAAATTTATTCCCATTTGGGTAAAATGGTATGTTTTTATGAAAATGTTTTTCATTGGTTTTCATGTTTTCTACTAGAGTAATTAATTTCATGTTTCTATGTCCCTTATTGATATTTTAGTTCTCATCCCATATTTTAAAAATTTTCGCAGGGTTTCAAGGATGATTTGGGATATGGATGAGTTTTAGATGAAAATTATGAAGATGTTTCATGAAAATAAATATTTTTATATCCTAAAATCTTTGTTTTGAACAAATGGATAATGAGTGGAAGTATCCACATGTAATGTAAGGGTTTATAATGTAAGAGTTTGATGCATTATATGGAAATTGGTGCAGGACTCCAGATTTTAAGATTAAATTAACAGAAAAGAAATTCATGAGACCATAATTATAGAAGAAATAGCTACAAAGGAGAAGCTAATTCATAAATACTTGAGGATAACTCAGACCATATAGAAATTTTATGTGGATTACTGGATAAAAGATATTTCTTAAGAAGAAGGTGATCAAATTTTTCTTAAAGTATATACATGGATAATTATTATGATTTTTAGTAAAATGGGTATGATAAGTCCATTTTCCATTGTGAAATATGATATCCTAGAGGAAAGGAGGATAAATTTCCTATGGAGTGGCTTTTCCTCTATTTTATACCAGATACAAAAAGTTATTCCTGTATTTATGATATGAAAATATGTGTCAGGTTCATTTCATGTATTTATCCATTGAGTATTTTGGTTTTATGATAGCATTTATTATTAGGAAAATATTGTTTATATTATTAATCCTAGAGAGAAAGTGTAATGGAATAAATTATTCACCATGTTATGGTTTATTGGAAAAACCACTTGGCTGAAGAAGCAATATGGGAACCTAAAAATGTTATACTAGAAAAGTATCACCACATGTTTATTAAAGGAATAAAATTGTCAGGATGCATCTTCAAAAAGGTGGGAAGAATGTAACATTACAAATAATGATAGAAAAAATTATTTTTATATTTATATCATTTAATAATAGAATATTTATATTCATTTTAAAAATATTAAGTAATTTTTAAATAAAAAGGAAATTGTTTTTTAATCTCTTTTATAAAATGGTTTTATTAAAAATTTAGTTTTTAAATTATATAATTTTAATTTCCTAAAATAATTTCATTTTTGAAATCATCATTTCAAAATTATCATAATATGATTTTTTGGGAATTTTCTAAAAAGATAGATTTATAATTGAATAGTTAAAGGTGCCGATTTTATTATTAGAATTTTCATTTCTTTTTATGTATTTACAAAGTAAAATAAAATCTTTGATGATTTTTAATATTTAATTAGTTAATTTTTATTTAAAATATTCTAATTATAGACTTCTAAATTAATTTTATACTTTAATTTCGTATCAAATAGTTTTACAGTAAAAAGTGCATTTTTTATAAACTGTTTTCCATCACATTTTGTTGGAGTAATTTTAAATTAAATTATACAACTTATATTTTTTTAGTATTTAAAAATTAATTCCATGTTTATAATCATTAGTTATAATTTTTTTTTAAATAAATCCATTTTATTTTGTGTTAGAATACATAGTATCTGTATTATGTTTTGTTACCACGATAATGGGTAAATCGGGTAATTACAGTTAAAAATAAAATAATAAGTATTAAATAAAGACCCTAAAACTTGGCTTAATTTTTTTTATGGGTATATATCATCTATAATAATCTAAATTTATAATATATACCCTTTTTCATTAGGATTTGATTAGGTCCAATATGTTGTTATATGTAAAGAAAACTAAAAATTGTCACACTCTTGTTTTTAATAACTGTAATATTTTTAATAAGGGGATAACCAGATGATATGTATTTTTATAAATATAATTTTGAAATATAAAATATTTAACTTCATTAGGTAAATTTATTTTTAGTTTATAGTTAAGAAATAAATACCTTAAATTCTTACACAAGACGGATACTGAAATTATTCAATTCATGGAAAAATAAAATAAAGTATATTAATAGTAGTAAAAGTGGTATAATTTGAAATAATTAAGGTAACCAAATAATATTATAGAAACAAAGAAAATGTTTAGTGATTTATTAAAATATTTTATTCTAATTTCATTTGTTTTCTTGATCTCATAAAAGTCAAAGAAAATGAATAGTTCGAAAATTGAAATTATTTATATTTTATAAAAATAATACTTATTAAAATGATATAGATATAGAAAAAATAATATAATGAAGAAATTGATTGGTATATGTTTCAAAATAAAAACGATGTTCCATTTATGTGGCTTTTTTTCATTTACGGTAACAATATTGACCCTCAAATAGTAAACAACCTTGTTATCATGGCAAGTTTGAAAAGGGTTAAAAGAGAGTTAAAACAAAAATATAAGTGTAAAAATGTGATCTAAAATTTTCCAAAATTTATTTAATGAGATTATTTCGACTCAAACTCATATTATATTATAATATTATAAATTTGGATCCATTTGGACATCAAAAGTAATTTATATTAAATTAATATTTCATTAAATTTCTGGAGTTCCCCCCCCCCACTCTCTTTTAAAAGGGAACACATTATTCTCATTTCATCACAATTAAAAAATATTTGGCTCAAAAAATATCTACCCAAATCCCTTCCTTACATACCTACTAACATTATAGATTATTTTTTATCATAAAATCAACCTATAAATGATTTTACTGTAAATCTTAAGATATTGTCTAAATAAGAGGTATCATTCTTAACCAATATTTTTTGTTTTATTTCTTCTTCCTCCATTTTTCAAATCATCTTTAACCTTGATAAAATAATAACACTAATATATTCAATGTATTTATTTTTTTAATTTAAATTTCACTACCTATATCCATTTCCTCTTTCATCAAATGGGAAAAAAAACCATCATTAGTTTGTACGACGAACTACCACCTCAAGAACCGATATAATTTATTTTCCATCACCATATATCATGGATGGGTTGTAATGAGGGAATTTTTGTTTTTATATGATCATCATGAAATACGTATCAATTTAAAAATTAAATATATTATTTAACTTCTTACCATTCCATTCACTGAAAATGATAACATCATTCATTCGTACATGTGGACTTACACCACCATGAAGCGATGTGATTCATTTTTCATCACCACATCACATATATGATATATATAAATATATTTAAAGCACTAATATTATATTTATGATATTATGATTATTTTTTGAAGATAAAAAATTACTTACCCTATTTTCATAATGATCATTAAAAAATGGAAAAGTTATGCATGAATACGTATGGCTTATCATCTCCATGAGTACAATGTAATTAATTTTTTATAACTATATGTAATGGCTGGATTTAAAAGTATTATTTATTTATAAAAATAAAAATTATTTCTCGATTATTATTCTCTAGATGATGGAATAATTACCACATTGACCATTTTCAACTAACCAAATTCATTTTTTACTAATAAACCAAATATCATCATAATTAACTTTTGGTGAAATTTTGGCATTTGTCTATAAAAGATGATTTTTCAGTGAATAGTGAAAAATATTTCTTTTTATTCAAAACTATTTTTTCATTTAAATTATTTAGAAAGTTAAAGTCTATTTTAGATTAGTTTTAAAATCTAATTATTTCCTTTTGATTTTAATTAATAAAATTTTGGTTTTTACAATAAATTTTATAATTGAATTTATCCTATAAACATTTTATATTTAAAATAATAATTTGTCCAAAAACTATTTTTTATCAAATTTTACTAATTTTAGTTTGCGTTAAATTATAAAAATTAGGAATTTTTAATTGTGAATAATTATTTCCAAATTTAGAATCAATGGTTGATAATTTTTAAATAGGTTTATTATATTTTTTTTCGATATAAATAACAACAATAATAATTCGTCTTAGCATATAAAAAGTGTAAATCGTATAATTGAGGGTTAATAATAACATGATAAGGACTCTAAAATGACCCTAAAACATTTCTTAATTTTATTATAAGAGTACATATCGTCTATAATCATCCATGATTCAATTATAAAAACTTTTTTACTTTTGTTGTGGTTATGACCTATATAATATTTTATGTAAATATAAGTAAAAAGTGTCCCACTTTTATATTTAATAACTATAATATTTTCTAGATGGAGACAAAAAGAATATATGTTCAATTTTAAATATTAATTTTTAATATAAATTATTTATCTTTGTAAATATATTTTGTCATTTACTTTTTCTGAAAAAATAATTACCTTAAATACGTGAAAAAATATGACGTAATATTTATTCAATTAATTGAAAAATAAAAAAAGGTTATTTTTTATATCTGAAAATGTATTGAAAATGGGTTTAAAAATGTTTTCAGGGGATTTATTCTTGTTATGGTTCTTATAAATTATTTACGAAGGTTTAGTACTCATTATAGATCATGGGGGTGATTATTACTGCTTATATGAAGGTTTATTCCCCATTATATCTCAATGGTGAGATTGATATAGATTATAAGATGGGTACACTTAGATAGCACTCTAATACATTGGGTAATGATTATGTTCTCTACATAATTATATTGGAAATCATCTATATGGATATTAAAATATTAATGGTTTTATAATGGTCTTATGATGATAATTTCTCATGTAACCAACATAACATTTCAATGCTTTCTAATGGTTCTCAAGGAAATAATTTAATTTCAAAAGGTAAGATACTGATCCTTATAAAGGAAAAATGATTCTCCTTTTAGATTAAAATGTATTTTTTTTAGAAAAATAATATTCATGGGTCTTTATGTTTTTCATTGGATTAATATATTTATTCTTTTATGCACTTTTTTGAGTTTTTTGTTGTCATCACATGTTTTAAGAAAATCACTCGATTTAAGGTTGGTTAAGATAAAGGAAGAAATAAAGTTGGAAGTCATGAAGAATTATCGTAAAAAGAAATCAGGTTTTATTTTAAATTTTTTATATTAAATGGAAAATTGATAATTAATAGAAGTTTCAACTTTGTACATTATGGTTTTGATGTGTATGATTTAAGAACTAATTCTCAAAAACTCTAAAAAAAGATCCATATGAATGTAAGTATGTGAACTCTATTCTAAATAAACTAAAATAAACTTCTAATTAATCACGTAATCCATAATAGGAATTAATTTATCATCTAGACTATGATATTAAGAAAATATACTTACATAACAACATGAATTTCATCCTTTAATCAATTTACACTAGTACAAAAATTATTTACCATGTCATAATTTTTTACATCGGTTATAAATAACTGCTGTTCGAAGCTGGAAAATTTGATTTATCATGTTAGTTATACTATAACCAATGTAAAAAATAAATTTTCTAGATTTATCACGTTGGTTATTTTATAATCTATGTGATCAATCCAATTTATTTCATTGGTTATATAATAACTAACATAATAAAGCACTTTATCACATTGGTTATATAATAACCGATGTTATAAATCATTTTATCAGGTCAGTTAGTATATAATCAACGTGATAAATGTAAAAAAATACTATATTACGTCAGTTATTATATAACCAACATGATATCTCTGATAGTGACAAAGAAAATGATAGTGGCATAGTCGGACCTTCCTATAGTTACATTGTTCCGGGTGGGAAGAAGAAGGTGTCCAGAAATGAGGAAGTTATGAATACCGCACCAAGAAGAAGGCCGAGGAAAAGCTATTCTTATATACCAAAGCTGGTGTTTACCAGGTCTTCTATCAGGAAGGAAGGCGGGGCTATCTTTGGTTTTAAAAATGGTATGCAATCTTCTAAAGAGTTTCAATCTTTGGAGAAATTGAATGTTTGAAAGAAGTATGTTATGATTCTGAAGCACTATGAATGTTCAGAATAGGAATTAGCTACTATAGAGGAAGAAAGCTATCATGGATTTGGTGAAGGGTATGATTTTTATGATCTGTAGTTGTCTTTTCTGGGTTTTTGTACTTGCTTATTGTACTTTTCTTTTATTTTAATAAATGGTTAGAGGTTTTCCTCTAACTGAGCTTTTCGTCTATGGTTCTAATTTGGGTTTTTTTGTGTTTTGGAATTTTAGAGGGCTCTTATTTGATTTATTGAGAATCATCATTTCAGGAGACTATCTATATCATTAATTCTACTTTAAATAGTTAGGGGTTTTGGTATAACTCCTTTAATTACATGTTATTTAATTATATATGTTTTATAAATACATGTTTATCAAATTAAATCAATAGATGATATGTAAAGACCTGTAAATTTCAAGGAAATTTTTTTTCTTAAATTCTTTGGAATATTTCGAGTCCGCAGTTTCTAACGGCGCATAATTCTGAGGCCTAGTGTGCCCAGAATCAATTTCTGAAGTTTTTTTGGGTACGTTCAGTAAATGTACGTGCGGGTTTTTCTATCTTCTGAACCGGTCCTTAGAATAGAAATATGAGGGCACCGATGAACTCGCGGCACTGGTATTCTCTTAAGGGGACCTTTACCACAGTTGCGTTTTATGCGGGACGGAAGTTATAATTTGGGGTTTCATAGAAAATTAAATAAATTTGTTGTATTGTACAATTTTATTTAAGAGGTGGTTATTTCCCCCAAAGGGGAGTTGGGGTGGGGCCCACACCCCACATAACATCCCATGAGAAAATTTAGTGTGGTGGGGCCCACAAGAACCCAAACCCTTTCACCTCCCCTCAACCCCCTTTTAATTCTTCACATTTCTCACCCCCTCATTTATTTTGGTGGAGTCTCTTCATCTCCCTTCCCATCAATTGTGACAACTCATATAATTAATATCTTCCTTAATTAATTTGGTTCCTTGAATTATTTTAAATTACATGTAATTGTTATTATATTGGGGGATCCTTTTTATAATATTTTTTGGGCAAACATTCTGTGGTGGAACCTTTGGAAAATTAGAGGAAAGCTTCTACCTTCTAATGAAGAACCGCCGAAGAACATCGAAGCTGACTTCAATATTCATTCATTCCGCAAGAGAAGGAGATACCCTAAAGGAATGTCGGCTATGCTTCCTCCTCGAGCGGATCCCGAAGTCAACGGAATCGACGTCCGTCTTCCACGATGCCCGACCTCTACGACGCTCGTCTTCTGCGGCTCATTGGCGTGCAACGTTCTAGAGATCGAGGTAGGGGAAATTTTGGAATATTTAATTATTTATATGTGTGTATTATACCTCGTACCTTGGCATTGATTTTGGATGGTGGTGATTTAGTTGTAATCATCTAACGCGGAGGGCGTGGGCCGAACAAACACGGCTCGACAACCCTCCGTTAAATCTTGCATAAGTTGGCACCGGAGGATGGAGGCCACGGGATGGAACGATCAGCGACTATCGAAGGCACTGGCGACAAGGGCGACCACGCGCCAGCTGCTTGGAAGAAATATACGGCCCGCAACCGTGGTCCACTCAGGCTAAAGAACTGGCAGACCATAGCCGTCCGGTTCGTAAACTGCGGCACCCGCAGGTGCCGTGCCGAGAAGGAGTGGCCCGCAACCGCAGGCCTCCTGCTGGATGAACAGACCGGTCGTAGCCGGTCGGGCTGGAGAATTTTGATGCCCCTATGGCGCCGCGCTGCGGAGAACCATGGCCTGCGCCCTGCAGGCCACTGCGGTGGTGAACCGGCCGGCCGCCTGCCGGCCAAGCTGAAGAGTTCCACGACACCCGTTGGTGCCGCGTGCGGAGGAACAGTGGCCCGCCCGTGTGGGCCGCTCGTGCCGGAGATGATTTTCCCTCTTCAGCCAGTCGGACAGGCAGGGAAGCACTGCTCGGCACTTCCGTTTCAGAAAACTGGGGGTCGCGACCCCTAATCCGCTCGGTCGGTTATCCGAGTCGCGGCCTGCCGGGCCGGGCCGGGATGCTCTAGCCGGGCCGGGCCGCACCCCCGCTGGGTTGGGTCGAGCCGCGCCCTTCCGGGTCGGGCTGCATCCCACTGGGCTAGGCTGCTCCCAATCAGGCTAGGCCACCCCTTAGCCTGGTAGAACCCACCGAGCTAGGACGGGCCGACCCGCCAGCCCACCAGGCTTGACGGGTCGGGCGGTTATGCTTAAATGCGAATAACTTCTTGACCGTGCGTTCGATAGACTCACCATCTATGAAACTAGGACCCTTATGATGAGGCGGTCCTTTTTTGATACTCTAAGTGAGTTTTGGAAAACTTTGGAAAACGACTGGGTTTGGAACGAGTATAATTCCAACCGGGCCCTTGGAACGGAAAAGATAATAACTCTAAGACAGGGCATCCAATTGACACATTGTCGGTCACATTGGGTTCCTTTTAATGATATGGAACTTTGGGATACATCAACTCTAGACTTCGTGATAGTTGATGTATCGACCCCTTTGCTTGAGGAACGGACCCTCTTGGAATCGAGTGTGTTGTGTGCGGGAACCCTAGAGCTAGTTGTGACTACGACGACTATTGTACTGGGATCCTCCGTGGGTTCGACGACGACGTCTATCGTACTGGAATCCTCCATGGGTTCGACGGTGATGACTTCCATACTAGGATCCTCTATGGGTTTGATGAAGACTTCTACCATACTGGAATCCTTCGTGGGTTTGACAGCGATGACTTCCGTACTAGGATCCTCCGTGGGATTGACAATGATGACTACCATACTCGGATCCTCCATGGGTTCGATGACGATGTCTATCATACTAGAATCCTCTGTGGGTTCGACGGTGATGACTTATGTACTGGGATCCTCTGTGGGTTTGACAACGATGAATTCTATGCTTGTATCCTGAGTAGGTCTGTCAGAGTAGTTAGTCTTGTATCATGAATGGGTCTGACAACATGGTTGGTCTAGTATCCTATGTGGGTCTGATAGCTTAGATGAATCAGTGACTACATCTGATCATCTCTATCTCTATACAAAATATATATACATGTGTGAGCTGAGTCTTGACTTTCAATCATTATTATCTATGTGGTTGACTTTACTTCCTACGGGGACTGGGTTGTTCTTGGGCTCGAGAGTTAGAGCCAAACTGAGATTGATAACTTAGGTATATTTATGGGAATATAACTAAGTAGAGTTGGTTGATACTTCGTGTTTCTCTCTTTCTTATATGGTTTATCCTTCGTTAATTCTGGGAGACCTTCGGGGTCTCGGGGTCCCTACTGAGTATCGTATAATCACCCCTACACGGGCTATACCTACACTAAGTTGTGTTGGATGAAGACGATGGACAACACTGATCGAGGTAGTGACTTGTAGATCTAGACGGTACCCGAAGGTGGGCCACTCGGTGAGACGTACACGGAGCATACAGATAGACCCGAGGTGCGGAGGAGACCATCTGTACCCACCCTTCAGGTGGGGTTCCTGGAGGACAACTCAGTAGTTGATGTTTTACATTAATGCAGCTGTACTAGTTTTTCAGTTGTACTGTACTTAATGTTGGGCTTTTATTTCTGGCCCCTTTCCTTTCAGCACTTAATTTTGTATACAGTTTTACTTAGTGATTACATCAGTTGCGTACTCTGTTGTGTTTTTTTACTTTTTATAAAAGAAATGCCTTCCTAGTATAGGGATTTATGCCTTTGGTTATATTCACCATCCCCTGGCCTATGGAAGGCGAGCTTGGGGTAGTTACAGTACGGGCCCCGAGGATGGGTCATGACTAATTGGTATCAGAGGAGTCGGTTCTACCGCAGAACTCAGGACTATGATCATTCTTTATGTGAAGCAATAGTGTTAAGAGTATTGAGTGTATTTTTAAGTCCATGGATTCTAGTGTTGGTGTGGTGGATGACATATCCATACACCAGGACCCTGACCTCTGATTTCCAACTCAGTGCATAAAAACACTGATCGCATGTATGTTTCGTTTGAAAAGTTTTCTTTGGGATTACTTTGTGCCATCTCACTAGGTATATTGTTTGATCGTGGCCACCTGATTCTTTTTAGGATGGCCCCATGATGGCAGCCAACTTGGGTTCGTAGTTACATACAATATGGTAGCCCACCTAGTGACGAGGCCTCGGTGCATGGCCCTATCATAGCGAAGACACCAACGGTACCTCTACCTGCTGGGCCACCGATACCACCAGCCCAAGCAGCAGACAGTGCACGCCGCTTGAGTGCATTTCATGAGTTCCAGCGACAGAGGCCACCCAGGTTCCGCAGAGAGACGGACCCCCAGGTAGCTGAGGATTGGATGGAGGCTATCATCAGAGTTGTCATATTGGTAGGGAAACCAACCGACCTCATGGTGATCCTTGCTGCGATTCTCTTGCATGCAGCGGTAGACAGATGGTGGAGCCTGATGCTCCAGGTGCATGAAGATGCATCACTACTCAGGACAGACTTTGAGGGCCTGTTTCGAGCAGAGTTTGTACTAGCCACCCTTTGTGCGGTGCAAATTTAGGAGTTACTTCATCTGAAGTAGGGTAGCATGACAGTAGCTCAGTACTTAGCGAGGTTCAGTAACCTCTCACACTACTCCACGGATATGGTACGATATCCGTTCATTAGGGCTCGGAACTTCGAGCAGGGACTCAGGCATGAGATCAGGGCTTCGATGATCTCCCTCAACATCCTGATGTAGGCGATAGTGATGAAGAGAGCCCTCCAAGTAGAGAGTTTTCTCACTGAGCAGTCACCAGCGGTGATACCCTCCATAGGACGACACGTCACAGAGTCTTCTACAGCCGGTAGTAGACAGATGATGCAGAGGTCCAAGCGGACCAGGCCATCAGGTGGGCGACATCAGGATACAGGTTTGGTTGTGCAGGGCACATGAAACAGAGACAACCATATGAGGATCAGGTAGTACTATGCATGCGGCGAGCAGGGTCACATGGCTTGAGACTGCCTTACCCGCCCTTCCGATGAGTATCAGACAGTAGAGGGACCTATGAGGTAGAGGCAGAGGTTCGATCGTGGTGGTCTGTCGGGAGCAGGTGGACATGGCAGAGGATCTGGACGAGCAGTAGGTGGTAGAAAACGTTTCAAGGCCTTACAATCACCACCACCAGGATTTCCACCCCGGCCATAGGGAATGGGTGGATAGGGGAGAGCTCAGCTTCAGGCAGTTGAGGCCTACAACCATAGTGCTCCAGGAGCAGGTGGATAGGAGCGGGACTAGCTCCAGGCATGGAGACTTTTGTTCATGATGCTTCTAGATTTGTTGATGTCATTATTTGTCGTTGCTTTCTATCCTTATACATTGAGCTTCTGTAATAAAGACACATGTCCATGTGATGTTTTCTTTGCTACCTTTTTGTATGGTTGATACTGAGAGGTTCCGGTTAAAACCGTTGACTTGAACCTCACATTTGAGATTCCTACTGGAGGAGACCCAGTAACCACACACTGCTGCTGACAGTGTGACTCAACCCTTGGAGGCAAGAGTAATGGTTGGATCTATTGGTAGTAGCATCGATGGCTTAAAACGTCGTCCATGGCATGAAATAGAACCGTTCATGTCCGGATTGACTGAATTAGGCAAATAACATGGTTCATCTAGGGGATGAGACCGGATTTCACTTTTCTGCAAAGGGAAAATCTTAGCAGCTCTTGTAGGACGTAAGCAAAAAAGGGTGTAGTCGAGTTCTTTACAAATGGCTAGTCACACCCATATCTCATTGAGCAAACGGTTTATTATTTACTCTAATCTCAAAATTCTTAGGTGTGTCTTCTCATAGAAGGACCTGGACCTAAGACGGTTAAATTGGCTTGAGTTTCTCTAGGACTATGATTTTGAGATAGTCTATACTCCTGGGAAGGAGAACATTGTAGCAGATTCTCTCAGCAGGAGATTAGGTATTTAGCTTCTAGGAGAGGCAACAGAGCAGCTGGCCACGTTGTAGATATTATTTATGGATAGAGATGGAGCATCATTTCTATATTCTCTCATAGTCACTCCTCCACTTCTACAGTGGGTCAGAGAGGCACAACATGGGGACATTGACTGCGAGGTGAGAAATGCTCATATATCCAAAGGTTAGGCACCTGATAGATTTTCTAAAGGTAGAGAGCACGCCATCCTCTTCAGAGGATGTACCATGGTACCAGTTGCTTTACAGGAGGAGGTGTTGAGGGAGTTTCACACTTCCCCTCTAGCGGTACATCTAGGAGTGGTGAAGATGTATCAGGAACTCAGATGACAACACTGGTGTCTGGGTATGAAGAAGGTTGTAGTAGAGTTCATTTCATGATGCCTCACTTGTCAGTAAGTGAAGGCAGAGCACTAGGTACTAACAGGCTTGGTACAACCCTTATAGGTCCCAGAGTGGAAGTGGGACAGGATATATATGGATTTCGTGAAGGGGCTTCCACATACATCCAGAGGACACGATTCAATATGGGTGATCGTAGACCGACCCACCAAGATGGGCCACTTCCTACCGATCAGAGAGCAGGGCTCAGTAGATAGCTTGGGATGCCTCTATATTCAGGAGATCGTACGGCTTCATGGTGTACCATCGACTATCGTCTCTGATCGAGATGCTCACTTCACTTCACGATTATGGAAGGGGTTATAGGAGGATTTTGGGACGTAGCTTCGCTTGAGCACCGCCTTTCATCATCAAAAGGATGGTCAAATTGATAGGACCATTCAGACTCTGGAGGAAATGCTCTGTTCATCTGTCCTCGACTTTGGTCGCAGCTAGGAGGATCAGTTACCCTTGGTGGATTTTGCATCCAATAATAGATACCACTCCACCATTAGGATTGGACGTAACGAGGCACTGTATGGCCAACCTTGCAGATCACCTATGTGCAGGACTGGCCCATGGGAGTCACCACTTGTATTACCAGATATGGTTCATGCTAAGACGGATAAGGTGTAGATCATCCAGAAGCGGATGAAGACTGCACAGATCAGACAGAAGTCATATGCTGATAGGAGACAAAGACCACTGGAGTTCGAGGTTGGCGACCACGTCTTCTTAAGGGTCTCACCTCGACGAGGTCTATGAAGATTTGGCCGGGTGGAAAGTTATCTATGTGTTTCATCAGACCTTTATAGGTCCTCGTTAGAGTAGGCAAGGTGGCTTACCACCTGGCCCTTCCACCTCAGTTCCATCGAGTGCATGACGTCTTCCACGTATCTCAGTTAAGGAGATACGTGCACGATCTGACCCACATCATCAACCATGGGGAGCTAGACATCGATGACGGGGCAACATTCACAGAGGTCCTGGTGGATATCGAGGATCGATAGGATCGGGTCATAAATGTATGGTCAATTCCTCTAGTTCACATTCGCTGGCATCACGAAAACCTCCAGGAGAGCACAAGGGAGCGGGAGGCTCATATGCATTCTTAGTACCCCCAATTTTTTCCCTAGTGTGTGTTGTAGCTTTACGGGGATGTAAAGCCCTGAGGTGGGGGTAATGTAAAGACCTATAAATTTCAAGAAAATTTTATTTTCTTAAATGTTTTGGAATATTTCGAATCTGCAGTTTCTTACAGCGCCTAATTCCGAGGCCCGGTGTGCCTGGAATCAATTTCTGAAGTTTTGTTCGGGTACGTTCAGTAAATGTACGTGCGGTTTTTTCTATCTTTTCAACCGGTGCTCAGAATAGAAATCTGATGGCACCGATGAAATCACAATGCCGGTATTCGCTTAAGGGGACCTTTACCGCGGTTGCGTTTTGTGCAGGTTTAATGTTATAATTTGGGGTTTCGTAGAAAATTAAATAAAATTTTTGTATTGTGATATTTTATTTAAGAGGTGGTTATTTCCTCCAAAGGGGAGTTGGGGTGGAGACCACACCCCACATAACCTCCCATAAGAGGATTCAGTGTGGTGGGTCCCACACGAACCCAAATCCTTTCACCTCCCCTCAACCCCCTTTTAACTCTTCACATTCCTCACCCCCTCATTTATTTTGGTGGAGTCTCTTCATATCCCGTCTCATAAATTGTGCCAACTCATATAATTAATGTCTTCATTAATTAATTTGGATGTTTGAATTAGTTTGAATTAAATGGAATTGTTATTTTATTGGGGGATCCTTTTTATAATATTTGCTGGGAAAATATTCTGGGGTGGAACCTTTTCAGAATTAGAGGAAAACTTCTACCTTCCAATGAAGAACCACTGAAGAACATCGAAGCCGACTTCAATCTTCATCCAAGACACAAGAGGAGGAGCCACCATCAAGGAACGTCGGCTACAATTTCTACTCTGGTGCATCCCGACGTCAATGGAATCAATGTTCGTCTTCCGCAAAGCCCGACCTCTGTGATGCTTGTCTTCCACGGCTCGTCGACGTGCAACATTCTGGAGATCGAGATAGGGGGAATTTTGGAATATTTATTTATTTATACATGTGTATTATAACTCCTACCATGGGGTGGATTTTGGATGGCAGTGATTTAGTTGTTATCATATAACGCGGAGGTTACGGGCCGAACAAACACAACCCAACGACCCTCTGTTAAATCGTTCTTAAGTTGGCACCAGAGGATGGAGTCCACTGGATGGAAGGAGCGATGACGATCGGAGGCGCCGGTGGCAACAGAAGACACGCACCGGCTTATTGAAGAAAATTTGTGGCCCGCAACCGTGGATCGCTCTGGCTGAAGAACTGGCCGTCCGTAGCCAGCCGGGTTTGTGAACTGCGGCACCCACAGGTGTCGCGGGGAGGAGGAGCGTCCCGCATCTGTGGGCCGCCTGCTGGACGAACCGGTCGGCTGTAGTCGGCCGGGCTGGAGAACCGAAGCACCCCTATGGCGTCGTGCTGCGGAGAACCATGGCGCCCCTATGGCATCGCGCTAAGGAGAACCACGGCCCGCGTTGTGCGGGCCGCTTCGGCGGCGAACTGGACAGCTGCCTACCGGTCGGTCTGAAGGGAACCGTGGTACCCGCGGGTGCCGCGTGCGGAGGAACAGCGGCCCACTCGTGCGGGCCACTCGCACCAGAGATGACCAGCCAGCTTTAGCCGTCCGGACAGGAGGGGCGGTTCCACTTGGTGCCGCCATTTTGGAAAACCAGGGGTCGCGCCCCCCGATCCGCACGGCTCGCCGGCCGAGCCGAGGCCAGCCGAGCCGGGCCATGCCAGCCGGGCAGGGCCACGCCAGCAGGGTCGGGCCGAGCCAGCCGGGCCGTGCCGCGCCAGCTGGGCCGGGATGCACCCCACTGAGCTGGGCCAGGCCGCACCCCATTGGGCCGGGCCGACCCCTTAACTGGGTTTCACCCGCCAGGACAGGACGGCCCGACCCGCCTGCCTATCGGGCTTGACGGGTTGGGCCGTTATTCTTAAATGTAAATAACTTCTTGACCGTGCATCTGATCGACGTGCCGTCTACGCAACTATAACCCTTAAGACGAGGCAATCCATTTTCAATAATCTAATTGAGTTTTTGAAAAATTTGGAAAATGTCCAGGTTTGGAACGAGCATAATTCCAACAGGGCCCCTTAAACAGAAGAGCCAATAACTCTTAGACCGGGAATCTTATAGTTTATGTATCGACCCCTTTGCTCGAGGAGAGGACCATCCCGGACTCAAGTGTGATGTGTACGGGAACCCTAGAACTGGCTGTAACTGTGACAACTACTGTACTGGGATCCTCCGAGGGTTCGACGACAAAGTCTACTGTAATGGAATCCCTCGTGGGTTCGATGGCGATGACTTCCATACTAGGATCCTTCGTGGGTTCAATGAGGACGTCTACCATACTGGAATCCTTCGTGGGTTTGATGGAGATGACTTTCGTACTCGTATCCTCTGTGGGTTCAATGATGACGACTACCGTACTAAGATTATTTGTGGGTTCGACGACGACGTCTACCGTACTGGAATCCTCTGTGGGTTCGACGGCGATGACTTCTGTACTGGTATCGTACATGGTTTCGACAGAGTTGACTTTTGTACTTGTATCCTAAGTGGGTCTGACAGAGTAGCTGGTCTTGTATCCTGAGTGGGTTCGACAGCTTAGCTTGTCTAGTATCCTATGTGGGTCTGATAGCTTAGATGAATCAGTGACTACATATGATCATCTCTATCATTATATGAAAGATGTATACCTGTGTGAGCTTAGTCTTAACTTTCAATCATTATTATCGATGTGGTTGACTTTAATTCGTATGGGGACTGGGTTGTGCTTGGGCTCGAGAGTTAGAGCCGAACTAAGATTGATAACTTAGGTATATGTATGGGCATATACCTAAGTAGAGTTGGTTGATACTTCATGTGTGTGTCTTTCTTCTGTGGTTTGTCCTTCTTGGATTCTGGGAGACCTTCGGGGTCTCGGTGCCCCTACTGAGTATCGTATATTCACTACTACATGGGATATGCCCGCACTACATTGTGTTGGATGCAGAAGACTGACAGCACTGATTGAGGTAGAGACTTGTAGAGCTGGACGGTACCCATAGGTGTACCACTTGGTGAGACGTACACGGAGCAGACGGATGGACCTGAGGTGCGGAGGAGACCATATGTGCCCACCCTTCAGGTGGGATTCCCGGAGGACGACTCAGTATTTGTTGTTTTACTTTTCTGCAGTTATACTAGTTTTTCAGTTGTATTGTACGTACTATGGGGCTTGTATTTTCGGCCACTTTCCTTTCAGCACTTACTTTTGTATATAGTTTTACTTAGTGCTTACTTCAGTTGCGTACTCTCTTATGTTTGTTTACTTTTTATAAAGGAAATTCCTTCCCAGTATAGGGATTTACGCCTTTGGTGCTAGTTTCCAACCCCTGGCCTATGGATGGCTGGCTTGGGGTAGTCACGGCATCAGCCCCGAGGACGGGTCGTGACATGATAGTCCAAATTAATTTCATCATATTTTTACTTTTTTTATCACTTTGTATAATAAAATTTCATTGATTTTCTATTTTCCACAGTGATGCTTCAAATTTCAAGTGTTTGTAAAAATGTTTAATTTTGTTTCTCTAAATGACATTTATGTTTTGAATAATTTAAACTCATTTTGGTCATTAGAATAGGGAAGTTGAAGTTTACATGGATTTTTTAGAAAATAATAAAAGGGATAGATTTTAATAACAATTAAAAATTAATATGGTTTATACATTAAATGGTTTCATATGTGTTTTACCATGGATTCATTTTTGTGGAAAATTTTGAATTGGGATCTTAAATGGTGGGAATGAATTGAAATAATGAGTTTATTTTTCTAAAGTCTCATTTCAGACATTATAAGAGAGTTTTCATATTGAATATGGGACCCTTTTTTTCCCTATTAATTTTTTAAAACGTGATATGAATTTTGGTTTCTAGGGGGGATCTAGTTTATTATAAATCGTGACATGGTTGATTTGAAAATGGGTTAGCAAGGGGATTAGTGTTAATATGATAATTATGTATATGAAATTATTTTTTGTTGATATGATAATCTAATGATTCATTTTTTATATATATCCACTTTTTTTAAATTCATTGAAACCCTAGGAACTAATTATAGGTCAAGATTTATTCTATAGTAGTTCAGTATAGACAAGTTCTGGTGCCCCTAGTTATATAATACCCAGGAGGGGAACCAATTATGCTAGTGTCGACTAAATGGATAGTTTTTGTTTCGGTTCAGACACAGAATAGCCAACAATTTGTCTATTTTATTTTTAAATTCTAGGAAAAGTGCACCTTAGGTTTTATTTATTTTCCCTTAAGACTTAGTGATGGTTGATGAAATTATTTGGGATTACCATCATTCATTTTATCAAATTACCAATTTTTATTGGCCTATGTGAAAACATGGTATGTTGTTTCTTTCCTTTATTACATTGATTATATTCTTTTTTATCGTGTGTTGTTTTTATTAATTTAATTTGATTTTATTTTTATTACATAAATTTAATAGTGAATTTTGATGTAGTGTGTTTTCCAAAAATAAATGATTGGTTTTTTCTATATTTTGGCATTTTAGAAAGGGTGGATTTTAGGGATTATTTTTATTTTTTAAATATACTCAAACATTCTCTAAAATGTTTTCAAAGTGTGTTTTTATTAGATTAAATATCATAAAAATGTTTTATGGTATTATATTTTGATTAACCCCTTGTTGGTCCCATGTCTAAGATTCAACCCATCCACCATGTCATAAATCATTGATCATTCCTGGATACCATAAATCTATGTTTTGTGATTTCTTTCATCATGTCTTTCATTATTAATTTTTTAGGATGGTTTAGTATCCTGATATTGTTTTATCATTGGTATACTAAAATAGTTATCCAATGATGTTTTCCCATTATTTACCTACCTTATTTTCTATGATTATTTTAGGGAGATAAAATTAAATATGGATTTTCATTTAGATATGCATACCATGTCACCCAATCTATATTTTTTATATATAAATATAAAATTGTATTATCTTAACATGATAAATAATTTTGATATTTGTTATACTTAATAATGAGTTAATTTTAGATTAAAACACATTTAATGAGTGATGAATATGAGGAAGGTGTTGATGGATTTTTGGAATTTCGTAAATGAAATGTTTGAAAAAAAATGAAAAGTTTTTCTTTCCACGCATTAAATGTGTAAATATAAAGAAGTAGAAAAGTATAGGGATCAAAATATAATTAAATTTTTCATGGTTTTAGTCCAAGTTACACCTATTCGATTTAGAATGGTGAAACTATACATAATTTCAGATCTACTGATGATGATTTCCAAGATGGTAACCTTGATGAATTGAAGAAATGATTCGTGATATTGAAGTAGAAAAAACTGAGAAAGAACCTACATTTTAGAATTTATATGGTGATACTGAAAAACCATTGTATCCGGGTTGTACAGACATTAAAAATTTATCACTGGTTTTAATATTTTTTAACCTGAAGGCAAAGCATGGATGGAGTGAAAAACGTTTTACATATCTTCTACAGTTTGGGAAAGAAATTATTCCTAAAGACAACGATCTTCCATATTCACATTTTAGGTCTAATAAAATATTATTCCCAATGGGATTGGTATAAAATAAAATACATGACTTTGCCAAGGACTGTTTGATATTTAGGAAGGAATATGGATTTATGTCATACTTTCTTAAATGTTGAACATCATAGTATAAGTTTACAGAAAAATCACAGGCTGATATAGAGATTACAGAGATCCCTACCAAGGTATTTCTCTATATTCCTATAATTCCTTATTTTAAATGTTTAATTTCTAATTCAAATGATAAAAAAATTGTAATATGGCATGTTGATGAGAAGATATGTGATGGAAATATATGGAATCCCGTAGATTGTATATAGTGGAAAAAAATTGATGAGAAGTATCCTAAATTCTGAAATGAAGTTAGAAATCTCAAACTTTGGTTGTGCATTGATGGAAAGAATCTATATTGAAGCCTCAATAGCACACATAGTTCATGGCATGTTTTATTGAAAATTTACAACCTATATCTCAAATTTTTTATGAAGCGTAAATATGTCATGTGGATTTTAATGATCTATAGACCAAAGAAACTAGGAAAAGATATTGATGTTTTATTTTCACCATTAATTGATGATTTGAACCTATTATGAAAGGATGGTATTAGGCTATTTAATTATTATAAAATGGAATATTTTCAAATGCATGCAGGGATTACGTTCACTATAAATTACTTCCTAGTGTATGGAAATTTATCTGGATAGAGTTTTAAGCGGCATAAAATGTGTCCAATTTTCATAAAATATACTTTATATTGTCAATTGAATCATAAAAATAAAATAATATATATGGGTTTTTGAAATTTTTGCATATGGATCACTAAAATATAATACTAAAAAATTAATTCAATGGCCCATAATAATTTGCTATTTCTCCAAAAAAATATCCACTGATGTGTATTTTGATATAGTTAAAAACCATGATGTTACACTGGGAAAGGCATATAATTTTGGTAATGATAGAAATATTTAGAATAAGCAGACAATGTTTTTTGTGATATCATATTAGAGATATCATGAAGTGAAACATAACATTGATGTCTTGTATATGGAGAAGAATATATATGATAGTTTTATTACAGCATTATTAGATATTAATGGAAAGAATAAAGATGGGATGAATGCCTGATTAGACATACTATCAATGGGAATACATTTAGAGTTATCTCCCACACCTGATGGAAGATGAACATTTTTACCCCTATCTTGAAATACATTATCGAAGAGGGAGAAAATTATCTTTTGTCTGTGTCATCATGATATCCAATTTCTATAGGGTTATTATTTCAAATTAAATGTTTTTGTCTCTTTGATGGATTTAAAGATGACAGGTATGAAATTACATAATTTTCAAATCATTATAAAAAAACTTCTATGAGTTTCATTGTGTGAAACGTTGCCCACCTAGGTCAAAAAGACTTTTAAAAAGGTGTTTTATTTTTTCAATTCAATTTGTAATAAAGTGATTAATCTGAATTCTTTGAACATGTTGGAAAATGAAGCAATTTCTATAAAATTTCAATTGGAAATTTATTTTCCTCCATATTTTTTTAATATAATGGTGCATTTAATGGTTCATTTAGTTTGAGAAATAAATATTATTAGACCTGTATATCTATGTTGGATGTATTATTTTGAAAGTTATATAAAGATATTTAAGGGTTATGCTTATAATCCATATCAATCTAAAGACTCCATTATTGAAAAGAATATTTCTAACAAGGTTTCAATGTTTTGTGCGAGCTACTTATCTACGACGGAGAACATTGGTTTTCCTCTATCTATCTATGAACGAGTTAATAATGAGGGATAGGGGATTCGTGGATTGAAAGTCAAATCCTTGTCAGGTGAACAGATGAAGAAGATACATTTATACATATTGGATAACATGGATAATTCTCACCCATATATAATATTTCATATTAATGATTTGAAACAATGTCATCCAAAAAAGAATAAAATGTGGATTTCGAATGATCATAACAAAACTGTTTTCCATGGTTTAAAAAGACCATGCTTGGTATATTAGATGTATAATATATATTAACTTGCTTTGTGGGATTTTAAAGTTTAAATGTAATAACATGGTGTGGGTATGACATAAATTACTATACATTTTATAAAAATTAATGGGACAACATAAGTTCTATATATAATATTGGGGTATTGGTTTTTGCAGAAGCAATGCATTATTATATTTCTAAATAAAAAAACCCAATATCTACATCAGGTGTATATTACAGAGTCATTTAAAAAATATGGGAGGTTTATTATAACAAAATTAAAGTTCTTATGTTTAACATCAAATGGTTTATTAGTAAAATAGTTTCAGACACGATGAATTTGGAATAACACTTGTTAATATGAATATATTGGAAGACACAGCTGATTCTTTTAAAATGAAAACACATGAAAAAAAAATTTCTTTGTTCTTGATCAATCAGATATGAAATGGCATATTGTTTTAAAAGGAAAAAAACAATATGTTGGTGATGATCAACTTGATGAAGTTGCTGATTTATTTCAGATCCCTACTTCTGTGGAAAGATTAATATATAATAATGATAAGCATCTTATAGACATGGTTTGTGCCATATGGAACGATCATTATGAAAGAATTTGGGAAAACATGCATTAATACATTCATAATATTACAAGTAACATATGTTTATTTCTTGTTTAGTTGTATTGATTTTATAAACTGTTATATTGTATTTTTATTTATTGAAACATGTATTAAAATGAATCAGAATAAATATTTGTTTATTTTAGTTTAGTTCAATTTATTTTACCATTTTTACCATTACATAACTTATATATTTATTTATTTTGATGAATTATAATCATTTTAAATCTATAGGTAAAAAAATATTATTTTTTGTGTAAAAAATTGATTTATTAGGTTGGACCATAATTAATATTCATATACCAATTTCAGACTTGTTTTCTTTAATTTACATGACATTTCATACATCATTATTGTTGTTATCATTTTAGTTAAGTATAAAAAATATGAATAATAATGTGTTAAGTTTTAGTTAACTTTTTTTTTGCATAATTTTCTTTCTTTTTCTTTATATTAGTATTATAATTTGGGAATATTTATATTTTGTGTACAAAATATTTGTTTCATTGATTTGAAGGAAAATGAAATATCAATCTGATAATCCACCACAAACTTCTAGATATGAGAGTCATGATCATACCTCTAGGGAGGAAAATCCACATGATTCTCTTGATGTTTCTAAATCTTTTTCATGTTCTCCCATAACCGAAAAGAAGAGTTCAAGGGTTGGTAAATGTGGCAGCACATGTTTACTAAAATTATAAATTTCTCATAGCTATGACCAAAGGATAGTTGTAGACTTTTATGAGAATGATTTTATAAGAGGTCCTAATACAAAATAGTTTAAGATTTTTTTACCAACTCAAGGTAAAAGAAAAGTCAGTATTTTGTTTAATAATTGGAGAAGTGTTGATAAAAAAACACTTGCTCATTTTTGGAAGACCATTTTGGTAATATCATTTGATATTGTATAACTAATCATGAAATATTTATTATATAATATGTTTTCCCTATTCTTTATCAAATGTAATTTTATATACCTGGCACTTTAGAAGTCAAAAGGAAATGTTTATCGATGGCTTCTACGAGATGAAGGGATTTCAAGTCAACCCTCACATCTAATTTCATTTTTGGGGATATGGAAAATGACATTACATGTCATATATATCCTTTTATATATGAATACACATGAAAATAATTTGGATAAAGTATAATAAAAAATAATTTTAGGTAAGTGCAATATAGACTTTTCAAATTTTTCTTATATTAATGATCTTATTAATGACTTATTAATGATTTCTTATTCTTAGTTTATAGGAATCCAGGAGATCTCATCTGGATAACTAATCCAGAAACATATACCCTCATAGTTTATCAGAGAGATGGTATACTTTATTGGAAGAATAATTGATAGATGAAAATTTACAAAAACAAAGAGCTGATTCTTCCGGCTCGGGAGAGGTTGCTCATTAATACCCTCCGTCTAGACCTGAAAAATGGAAGAGGTTTTAGAGGATAAAAAAGTTTCAATATATTATAAAATATTCAAGGTTCGTATCCAAGAGTATTTTAAGTTGTTTATTTTGTTTATTTAATTCAATTAAATTCTTTATATACTTTGAATCATTAAATAATTTTTCAAATAATTCATATAGGATTCTCTTGGAGAGAAGAGAACACAGGGGGTGTTTAAAGTTGAATGGGGGAATGATATTTTATATGCTGCATTGGAAAATACAGAACACCTGAGTCGTGTACGAGGATACCAAGCAGGTGTATCGATAAGAAATGTCTAACCACATTCTTTTTCTTCTTTCATAGAGGGTATATATAAAAAATAGCATCATTGGAGGCGGAAGTTCACAATATTAATGCGACGATGGAGGAAAAGATCAGAGCATTTGTATTATCTATGTTTGAAGACATACAATGAAAATTTTAGATGGAAGCTCTCGCTCCACCTTTTCCAACAGCTCCCACACCCCCACCTCCACTTACAGACCCCATTATTTATCCTCCACCTCTACCTATAGACCCTATTATTTATCCTCTACCTCTTCCTATAGACCCCATTTTTTATCCTACTCCCACACCGCCTCCTCCACATCATCCTAGTTATTGTGATTTGTATGTTGATGATCCTAACTATCATATAGTTTCATATGGGATGATATATTATACAAGAGATAAAATTCAACATCAACAGTTATGGTAGGGCAACATAGGGTCACTGTATAGGATATTGTAGATACATCAACTGGAGTACCTGAAACGACCCAAACATTCATTAATAAAATTTCCTCTTGATCTAATTAAATGTCTTATTACGTAATATAGTTATATAAAATATGAATTTATTTGGTTTTATGATTTTTTATTTTAAAATACCATTAAGAATTACGACCATTTCTAATATAGTTGTTGAACAGTGATCACATGATTTGTATAAATATAGGGCATTAACAAATTTAATTTACTCAAACAAAGTGATTGCCTCAACAAGTAGGCTTTCCCCATACGAAGCCCATTTGTCAGATCTCGGAAAGGAGGTGGCATCATTGGGTTTCTCTCTTGACCAAGCCAATCCAATCTTCAACATGTTATGCTTGAACAAAACCGCTTACAAGATTAGTGGAAGTTGAAAGAGATTACCACCCGAGTGATGTTATCTAATCCACCCCAAGAGACAGTCACCATCACCCACCATACCCTTTGGTCGTATGTGGGTGTTATAAGGTATTATGTAAAGAGGTACTAGTACTATTATTACATTCATTATTTTTTTATAAATAATATACATCCATTTTATTATTGTTACTTTGTAAATAGTTTTAAAATCAGAAATAGAATTTTTAGTTAATATTAAACTAAGAAATCTATTTTGATAAATTAATGAATTTTTTAATTAAATATTATTTTAATAAAATATTATTATTAGTAAATTACTTTTTATTATGTATAATGGGTCGTATAATATTTATGAATACAATTGAAATATTTAATAAGGTTTGAAAGCTATTTTTGTCAAAACCCATGAGTTTTCGATAAATGTCAGTTTTTCTTTTAAAAGATTAAATTAACATATTGAAACTTTTTTTAGATAAAATGAATATTATTTTGGGAATCAGGATTTCAAAATTATCCAACGATGAATTTTTTATAATTTTCTGACAAAGTTGAATTTTTTGGTAAAAATTAAATATCGTTTAAATATATAATGTTTTTAAGACATCATAATGACCCAATAGTGATGTAATAAAATACTATAAATGGTATTTTCGTCCAATATATGTTTTGCCTTTAAAATAATTTGATTTCAGGTCTGTTTGATTTATTTTACAAAGCTTTAGTGGACCCTCCAAGACTTATTAAACATTTTTGCTTTTTAAATTAATTTTCTTTCAGACTGTGACTCACCTCCACATAATCAAACATATTATTTTAAGAATTTAGGTGATTGAACTTATAAAATATTGTTTTCCACTCCCATTTTAAAAAAATCATGGGGAAAAACCATGGGATGGTTTTTAGTTTTTATTAGTTTAATGTGTGGTGTCCCAAACCAAAATAATAAATAATTCTCCCTCTTTTCCAATATAAACCCATGCAATCTCCCACTTCCTCTTCACTCAAAGACTTTGGAGATCATCCAAAATTTGACATCCTATATCTAGAATACTCCCAAGTCACCCCAATCTCCCTATAATCCTCTCTCAAGCCTCTCCCAAGCCTTTGGGATCACACTTCCAAGTAAGGGATTCCTTCCTTTCTTATTTTATCCAAGTTTATTAATATTATTATGAACTTTTTTTCAATTATAAATTTTGGGGTATTATTTCAAACCTCCATAATACATCCCTATTTATGTTTTAGTGATGAGATAACCCTTCCTCTATCATTAATTCTTCCCATGTACACCTATTACCATGCTGAAATTCTTTAATGAATTTTTCTCTCCTCATTTACATTCATGCCATTCTTTTGTATTATGACATTTAAATTCCATTAATCATATTGCAAAATGTATATATATGACCCCCTTAATATAAATTTCATTACATATTATGAGACACCCCCTTATCTCTCATCCACCATTTTTTTTGAGTTTTTATGTCACGCTGTTATGCTGCCGAAATTGCATCGCGATTTTCCAAGCCAAAGTCATTATGCAATGAATACCATGCCCATTTCTATATCAAGGGTATTAAAATTTATGATTATTTACTTATTTATTATATAGTTTCATTTAATAATTCCACATTCAATTACCTTGGAATAAATGATGATGTTTAATGAATCTTTGTTTTATGATCCATGTGAAACACTTATGCATGAAATGAAATGTTTAAGAAGGGTGTGCCCTGATAGCACTTCAATACATTGAGTAAAGTATAGAATCATGATATGTCATTTTCAATGAGTTTTGACTCATGCTGATCCAAGTGAAACAAGTTTTTACTCATGCTTCATGTGCAAGGAGGGTTTACTCATGCTCCATGTGCAGTGAGCCTTGGATCATACTAATATCATGTAAAATGTTGTTGTCATGTCTTCATGTTATGATTATCATGGTTTATCATTACTTTATGTTCATGTTCCCCTTGTGATCAATTGATCTTTATATTCTCTAACATTTATTGTATACCTCATGTTATTCCATGTTTATTCCCTTACTGGTCTTTATAGCTCACATGTTTCTTATCTATGTCCTCAGGTTATATCATGCAATGATATGTACGAGATAATGTAGTAGTCATGTAAAGGATGTTTTCAAAAATATTTTGTGTTTTATGCTTTAAATTTTTATGTAATGTTCCTAATACTCAAATACACTAGACCTCTCAATATTCTATGATGTATCAAGTGAAGGTTTTATGTAACAATTTGTGTTAATTGTGTAATAAAAAGCAGTCTTGTTATAGTTGGTATTAGAGAATAGGTTTAGTTAGTTTTTGGATTATGATTATAAAATCCTAGAAAAGCCCTAGAGACAAGAATAATTATAATAAAAACATCCCTAAATTTTTATGAGTATTTAGTAAGTTTTTTATCAACCAAATACATCTCTGTCTGGATACGAGAAGGTAGAGGCGGTTCTGGCATAAATGTACCTAGAAGTGAAAACTCTGACAAGGAGTTTCGGTATTTTCATGAGGCATCCTGGTACATGACAACGGACCTTGCGGAACACTTTGTTATGATACTCCTAGGAGATATGCTTTGGTAAATTCACAAGATTAGTATGAACCATTATTATGGAAATAAAAAAATACCATTAGAATATCTGTTGGGGAGTAGATCAAGTGAAGGTTTTATGTAATAATTTATGTTAAGTGTGTAATAAAAATCAGGGTTGTTATAGGTGGTATTAGAGAATAGGTTTAGTTATTTTTGGTATTAGGATTATAAAATACAAGAAAATATCTTAAGACAAGACTAATTATAATAAAAACATCCCTAAATTTTTATGAGTATTAAGTAAGTTGTTTATCAATCAAATACATCTCTGTCTGGATACGAGCAGGTAGAGGCAGCTCTGGCACAAATGTACCTAGAAGTGAAAACTCTGAAAAGGAGTTCCGGGATTGTCTTGAGACATCCCAATACATGACAACAGGCCTTGCTTCACACTTTGTTATGAAACTCTCAGGAGATATGCTTTTGTAAATTCACAAGCTTAGTTTGAACCATTATTATGGAAATAAAAAATCACATTAGAATATATTTTGGGAAGTAGATCATGGATAAAATATATTGAAGCCAATATATTCTTAAGTTAAGGAAATAAAATTTATTTATATGTCGTCTTTTTTTCCTTGGATTAACCTTTATGTGTTATCCCTAACTTTCCTTTTATTCCAGCCAATGGTCAGTAATAGAAGAACTCGGGCTAACAACCGAAGTGATTGTCTATGTGTTGACTGTTCTAATAAGATACACAATCCAATTGGAGAAGTAATTCAAAAATTTGTCACGATGCTCTCTCAGTTAACTCAATCTTTTAATTGAAACATGGGTCAAGTGGAACGTTCAACCACCCTTAAGAAAAAACATTTCATTGTTGAGAGATTCATGTGACAAATGCCTCTTACTTTTAATAGGTCATTTGATCCCTCAATCGCCGAACAAATGGATCAACTCTATTGAAAATATCTTCTACATCCTCCAATGTTCCAAACAAGAGAAGGTTCATATGGATGGTTATCTTATGAAGGATGAAGCCGATCAATGGTGTAAATTGATCAAAAATACAAATCCTTAGGAGGATATCAAGGAGTTGGAATGGAAGGATTTCTAGAATATGGTTTTTGATAAATACTTTAATCGAACACTCCAGCTTCAGAAGTAAATGGACTTCCTTGGTGTCAAGGAAAAGGGAAAAAAATACATCGGAGTGTATGAGGAAAACTTCACAAGGCTTGCACAATATGCCTCTGGATTTGTCGTTACCCCCAAATGCAAGGTTAACCACTTCTTTGGTGGCCTGAAACCAAGCCTGTAGAAATCCCTAGTGATCCATGACTTCGACATCTATGAGGAAATTGCCTGATGTGACCTCAAGGTCAAAATAGAAATTATAGAATTGCAGGGGTATCATGGGGATAAGATGCATAAGGTGGACTTCTATTCTAGTGGTCTAATTGATAAATCAAATGGTGCTAAGAAAATATAGCACTGAAGTTTTTGAAGGTGTGGAAAGAACCACCCTATAAATTGATTTAAGAGGATAATTAAATTATTTAGGTGTGTAAGAGAAAGGAACCTAGCTATTAAATGCCGAAAAGAAAAAACTACAGTTGCGATAGAGGAGAGGAACGCTCTGTTCGACTCTTAATGGGATGATCATTTCATCAATTGCAAATAACCATGGTACCTTGTAAATCAGTGCCCTAAGCCACGGGTTTTTTGAGGCAACCAATAACCTCCATGGCAGCAAGGGCGAGATTTTTCCCATACTACAGCCGATGTGTAACCCGACAATGAAGTGGTGACAGGTACTCTTTTTGTTCAATCAAGAATAGCGAACGTAATTTTTTATTCTAGTTCTACACATTCTTTTATATCCCAAATGTTTAGTAGAACAATCCCAACACCACCAAAAATCATGTAATTGAAGATGTTGGTGAGTACAGAAAATGGGGAAATCATTTCATCCCATTAATATAACTTTTCCCCTATCAGAATTTATGGATTGAACTTCTCGGTGAACCTCTTCATACTCCCTTTGGTGGGATTTGATGCAATTCGTGGAATGGATTAGAATTCTCTATATAGAGCCAACATAAATTTCTGTGAGAGGGAAATCACTCTCTATATGGTGAATCAACCCCTGATTCTATACATGTGAAAGGAGAAAGATAAATCTTCTTTACCACCATCATCTCAGGCATGGATATTACTTCTCTATAAGCAAGAGTATCTGGATAAAATGATTGGGTCCAAAGAGATAACCATCCTTGAAGAAATTACTATTGTTAGGTAATTCACTAAACTGCTTCGTGAAGAATTTTCGGGTCTTCCTCCTATAAAAGATCATGATTTGTCAATTAACCTTATACCTAGGGCATTGCCAATATCCAAGAAAACGAATATAATGACTATTTTTGGAACGTGAGTAGTTGAAGAAACAACTACAAAAGAATTTGGATAAAGGAATCATATGCCCAAGTGCTTCACCATGGGGTACACCAGTCCTCTTAATCAAGAATAAGGATGGGTCAATGATCCATTGCGTTGATTATCATGAGATCAACAAAATCACGATAAAGAATAAGTATCATTACCATGAATTGATGACTTGTTTGATCAGCTGCATGGAGTGCAATACTTCTCTAAGGTGGATTTGCGATTAAGATATTATCAAGTAAAGATGAATATGGAAGATATCCCCAATACAACTTTTTGTACACGTTACGGGTATTATCAATTCATATTAATTCCTTTCGGACTCACTGATACACCAACAATCTTTATGGACCTGATGAATAGAGTCTTTAGAAATTACCTTGACAAATTTGTGGTAGTCTTTATAGATGATATTCTAATATACTCCAAAACCAAGGAGGATCATGAGGAGCATCTAAGAACTGTACTAGAGACCTTTTGGAAAGAGAATCTCTATGCAATGTACAGAAAGTGTGATTTTTTGTTAATGGAGGTCTCATTATTGGGTCATATCATCACAAGAAATAGAATATTTGTAGATCCCTACAAGGAAACTGCAATTGAGGGATGGTCGATGCCAACACTAGTAACAGATATTTGTAGCTTCTTGGGGTTAGCTGGATATTATTGACGATTTTTGATAAATTTATCATGATTGTAGAACCATTTTACCAACCTAACATGGAAGGTAGTAATGTTTTCATGGAGTGATAAATGCGAAGAAATATTTAAGGAGTTGAACAGGAGACTTACCACTACACTCGTGCTCATATTACCCACAAGTGGAGAACTTTTTGTGGTATTTAGTGATACTTCAAAGAAGGTCCTAGGTTGTGTGTTGATGCAGAATGACAAATTCATTGCCTATGCTTCAAGGAAATTGAAAGTTCATGATCATAATTATCCAACACATGATTTGGAGTTGGTTGTGGTGATCTTATCTTTAGAACTTTGGCAGAATTACCTCATTGGGGAGAAGTGTGAAATATACATGGATCAAAAAATACTTAAGTATATATTCACACAGAAATAGTTGAATATGTGGTAATGAAGATGGTTAGAGCTAATCAAATATTATGACTACTCAATCCATTACCACCCTAGGAAAGCGAACAAGGTGACATATTTTCTAAATAGAGAGGATCCATCGATTCTGTAATTAATGAGAATTGATAAGGATCCAATCTTCTTATATTTTATGAATATAGACATGGGAATCATAAAGAAGGGAACATCATCAATACTTTCACTAATGATTGTTCAACTGTCTTTTTTGGAAAGGTTAATGTATGCTCAATTAATAGATGTAGAAAATTTGAAAAGGGGGAAAACTATCCAAAATGGGAAATCCACAGATTTCATGGTTGAAAAGGATGGAATTGTGAGATTTGGGTCACGATTATGTGTATCATCCAATCCAGAGATAGTGGAGGAGCTTTTTAATGACTCACATAGCTTAACCTTATCTATTTACCTGGGGAGAACAAATATGTATCGATATCTCTAAGAAATTTTTTTGTGGTACAATATGAAAATGGAGATTTCTGAATATATATCAAAGTGCCCGGTATGTCAGCAAGTGAAGGATGAGAGGCAAAAGTCTAAGGGGATGATGCAACCACTACCCATACCAACATGGAAGTGGGACAACATTACCATGGACTTAATCACTGGAATTCCAAGGACATCTAGAGGAAACAATTCTATATGGGTCATTGTGGATCATCTTACTAAGACAGCTCACTTTATCATGATTTGAGAGGATTTATCATTGGATCAACTTGCACGGATTTACATCCAAGAAGTGGTAAGGTTGCATGGTGTACCACTATCTATTGTATCCGATCATGATCCCAGATTCACCTCGATGTTCTAGAAATGTATCCAACATGCTCTATGAACTAAATTGAACTTTTATACGGCCTATCATCCTCCAACTGATGGCCAATATGATCAAACTATTCAAACAATGGAAGATATGTTAAGATCATGTTCTATGGACTTCAAAAGAGGATGGGACCAACATCTTCCACTAGTTTAATTATCCTTAAATAACAGTTTTCAATCAAGAATCTGAATGGCACCATATGAAGCCCATTTATGGGAAAAGGCGCTGAACACCGACGTGTTGGGATGCATTCAGTGAGAGTAAGCTTCTAGGACCTAAAATGGTCGAAATAATGGTGGAGATGGTGAAAACCATTTAGCAACATATCAAGGCATCCCAAAGTCGACAGAAGTGGTATGCAGATAACCGTCGATGAGACCTTGAGTTAAAAGTTGGATACATGGTATTTATATGAATATCTCTATGGAAAAAGTTCATGAGGTGTGGAATGAAAGGGAACTTAATTCATAGGTACATCAGCCCCTTTGAGATTCTTGATCTTGTCAGGGCTCGGGCCTATCGACTAGAACATCCACCTACCATAGCCAAAGGACATGATTTATTTCATGTATCCTTCTTAATGAAGTACATAAAAGACCCTTCACATGTACTCTCTTCAAAGGTAGTACATTTAGAGGATTATCTTTCATACAAAGAGCAACTAGTGAAGATCTTATATCATGGATAAAAAGTTCTATAAAATAAGATATTACCCCTCATAAAGGTGTTGTGGAGAAACCACACATTTGGAGAAGCAACGTTGGAATTGGAGGAAGTAATGAAGCATAGTTACCCACATTTATTTTAGTGTGGGAAAAGGAAATTTCAAGGGTGAAATTTCTCAAGGGGGGAAGATCGTAACGTCCCAAACGTTCATTAATGAAAATTCTTATTAATCTAATTAAATGTATTATTATGTAAAATGATTATATAAAATATTCACTTCTTTTGTTTTATGTTTTTGGTTTTTAAAATACCATTACTAATTGTGATTGTTTCTAATATAGTCATTGAACAATGATCACATGATTAGTATAAATATGGGTCTTTAACAAATCCAATTTACTCAGACAAAGGAAGTGATGGCCTCATCTAGAATACTTTCCCCATATGAAGCTCATTTGTTAGACCTCAGAATATAGGTGGTGTCATTGGGCTTCGCTCTTGAAAAATCCTTATCCATGCTTCAACAATTTATGCTCGAATAGAACCGCCTACGGGAGAAGAAAAAGTTTATAGAGATTACCACCCAAGCGATGTTATCTAAGCCACCCCAATAGTATGTCACTATCACATACATTACTCTTTGGACATATGTGGTTGTTATAAGGGATTATGTAATGAGACCCTTGTACAATGATTATGTACATTATTTTTGTATAAAGAATATACATTCATTTTATCATTGTTACGTTGTAAATAGTTTTTAAAAGAAAAAATAATGTTTTTAGTTAATATTAAACTAAGGAATCTATTTTGATAAATTAATGGATTTTTTAAATAAATAATATTTTAATAAAATATTATTATTAGTAAATTACTTTTTATTAAGTATAATGGTTCGTATAATTTTTATAAATACAATTGTAATTTTTAATAAGGCTTGAAAGCTATTTTTTTCAAAACCCATGAATTTTTAATAAATGCTGGTTTTTAGTTTAAAATTAAAAAACCACATATTTAAAAAATTATTTAGATAAAATAAATATTTTATTTTGTAATTAGTATGTCAAAATTATCCAACAGTAATTTTTTCACAATTTTCCAAGACATTCAAATTTTTGGGTAAAAGTTAAATACTGTTTAAATATATAATGTGTTTATGACATCATAATGACCCAATACTGATGCAATAAAATACTATGAATTGTATGTTCGGCCAATATATGTTTCACAATTATAATAATGTTATTTGAGGTTTTTATTGATTTATTTTACAATGCTTTAGTAGACCCTCCAAGACTTATAAAACATTTTAGCTTTTTAAATTAACTTCCTTGAGAGTGTGACTCACCTTCACATAAGCAACCCTATTATTTTAAAAGGTTAGGTCATTGGACTTATAAAATATGGTTTTCAAATCCACTATTTCAAAATACAAGGGAAAAAACCATGGTCTCGTTTTTTGTTTTTATTAGTTTAATATGTGGTGTCCCAAACCTAAATAATAAATATTTACCCCTCCTTTCCTATATAAACTCACGCAAGATCCCACTTACTCTTCACTCAAAGCCTTTGGAGTTTGTCCAAACTCTGCCCTTATATCTCTAGAATCCTCCTAAGGTTCCTCAAACTCCCAATAAGCCTTTATCAAGCCTCTCCCAAGCCTTTGGTATCACACTTCCAGGTAAGGGATTCCTTGCTTTCTTATTTTATCTTTGTTTATTAATATTGTTATTCACTTTTATTTTCAATTATAAATGTCGGGGTATGATTTTTCACCTCCCCCATACTTCCCTATTTATGTTTTAATGATGATAGACCACTTTATCTCTCATTAATTCCTCCTATTTACACTCGTTACCATGCCAAAATTCCGTAAGGAATTTTTCTCTCCTCATTTACATTCAACCCATTTTTTGTATTATGAATCTAAAAATCCATTACTCATGTTGGTACATGTATATATATATAACCAAATTACTTTACATTTCATGTTCATATGATAATACACCTATTTATCTCTCATTAACCATTTGTATGAATTTTTATGTCATGTCGTTTTGCTACAGAATTTGTATCACGATTTTCCAAGCCAAAGTCATTGTGTTGTAAATACCATGCTGATTTCTATATCAAGGGTATTCACATTTATGTGCATTTACTTATTGATTCTATAGTTTCATGTATGAATTCCACATTTCTTTATCTTGTAATAAATAATTATATTTAATTAATCCCTATTTTATGATCTATGTGGCACAATTATGCATGAAATAAAATGTTTAAGAAGGGTGAACACTAATAGCGCTCCAATGCATTGGGTAAACTATAGTATCATGATACGTTATGCGTAATGAGTTTTGACTCAATATAATTCAAGTGAAATGAGTTTTTACTCTTTCTTCATGTTTAATGAGGGTATACTCACACTCCATGTGCAATGAGCCTTCGCTCATGATAATATCATGTTAAATGTTGTTGTCACATCTCCATGTTATGATTAACATGCTTTATCTTGACTTTATGTTCTTGTTTCTCTTGTTCTCCATTGATATTCCTATTTTCTAATATGTATTGTATTCCTAATTTTATTCCATGTTTATTCCCTTACTGGGCTTTATAGCTCACTCATTTTTTATGTATGTCCTCAGGTTATCCCATGCAATGCTAAGTATAAGGGAATGTAGTGGTCATGGAAAGGAATTTTTTAATAAGATTTTATGTTTTATACTTTAACTTGTTATGTAATGTTTCTAATCTCTAAAGAAACTAGACCTCTAGATTTTATATGTTGTATCAAGTGATGGTTTTATGTAATAATTTATGTTAAGTGTGTAATAAAAAATATGGTTGTTATAGTACCATTACCTATATATGAGGTAACGACAGTTGGACTAAGTATTGGCCACTTCTTAGTTTAGCAATCTATAAATCTGCGACCCATTACCATAGAGGTATGCATATGTTATATAATTTATTTTATTTTTTTATTAAATTTATTTTAACATTTCAAACTTAAAATATTTTTATATTTATCTACAGGAATACATTAATGGTAATGAAATACTATATATCCAACCACAAAGATAATGGGTTATGGCATCATATACCAATTCTAGTAGTGTTGATATATTTTCAAGATATTCAAATATATTAGTGAGTTATTATACATTCCCAATGGAAGCTCAGGTTTTTGGATGTGCAATAGATGTGGGGATTCAAAAAATGATATCATGAGGATTGTTACTAGAGATATTTTGGGCATCAACGTGGTGAAATGTTTTTCCAAGTACATCTTCACACAAATCTTTACCTACATTAAATTTGATGAAAATTTATACTTATCTAATTATAATTATGTATATTAATAAAATGTGTGAGAAGAATGAGAAGAAATATGTATATTTGTTGATGGACCTGTAATTGATTTCACCTAAAAAGCATAAATTGGATTGGGAACAAAAATAAGATTATATTGTAGACTTATTTCAATAGAATTTAATTAGGCATTGTTGGATGTTTCCTTTTTTTGAGAGTTTTGAAACATATGTCTCACAAATTTTTATTTATATTTTAAAATAGTAACCATTAACATTAAATTTTAATTTATTTCAGTGACTATTGGACGTTAGGAATTTTTTGTCCAAGGGAGAAGACACATTATTGGATATTCTTTGTCCATAGATATGTGTAAGGAAATTTTAAGAACATATTGGAAAAGTAAGTTTTGATTTATTAACAGTTGTTTACATTATAATGAATTTTATATTTATTTAATTCAAATTGTTTTCTTACAGAGGATGGGATTTATTTCGAATATACACAAAGAAAAAGAGTTCCAAGATCCAATATATACAAGTAAAGGTGAATATCCATTTATAATTCGTACATTTTGTATTACATAAAAATGATATTTTGAATTGAACTACTCGTTTAAATAGAATTTTCACAAAAAACAAGGTGTCATTGAATGCAGATATTATATGTTAAGATTTATGTATGAAATAATTACAACTGAAAAAGTTACGAAGTCTGGCCAGGATATATTTTTTAAAAATTATTCATTAATATTTCATTTTTTTATTCATTATACATGTTAGTTACATTAATTTATAATTTGTAGTTATTTTATGACCCTTAACCTTATAGTACACTAGAGTTGAAACACTTTCAAGTATAATGGTGAAATTATTTTATAGTTTTGATTGGATTTTAGATTGTTTTTAGTGAATATTGTAATTTTGAATGTTGTAATTACTAAAGTTTATTTGGTAGTTGTTTTAGTTGTATTTAGTTTTTTTAGTGAATATTATAATTTTTTAATGTTGTAAATGTGAATGTGTAATTTTTTTTATAGTTTTTCTTTTTTATTGATTTTTTGTTCTTGTTTCTAGTCTGGTTTGTGGTCTGGTTTTGGTTGTTTCAGGTATGGTTCTGCAGTGGAGAGGAAGGGTTTCTTAAATTATAAAACAAGTAGTTTTTACATCGGTTATTTATTAATTGACATTAAAACGTAAAAAGATAAATTTCTATGAATATTATTTATAATTGACATGAAAACATATTTTGGACATTGTTTATTTACTTACCAATGTGAAAAATGCATCTAGATCGGTTCTTCCATGTCGGTTTTTATATAACCGACATGGTAGTATGTTCTTTAAGCTGGTTATATAAGTAACTGACATGAAAAACCTTTAACAAATCATCTTTCACATTGGTTATTAAATAACCAATTTTAAAAACCTAAAAAATAATATTTTTTAACATCAATTAATATAACCAACTTAAAAAATATGTTTTTTTATGTCACCTATAAGAAGTTCTCCCTAAAAATGATGTGAAAAACCTAAATAAAATGATGCAAAAAAATTCACTAGTGTTCCAACCCATACTCATGTTTCACTCCAAATGATGAGTATCCAAGATGATTTTTTCATGCCTAAAACACTAAAATCACCTTTTAATGAATCAAAAAATCTTTAAGAGAATAAAAAATGGTTGCTCGTGTCATTGAAAATTAACAAAAACCAAAATGGTTATCACAAGGTAAGAACATTCCCAAAATAAATAATCCTTCAAAGGAAAAAACAACTTTAATATCTGAAAATTCAATACAAATACCCAAAGTTAAATTTCAATAATTAAATAAATAAATATACATAAAATTCCTCAAAATATTTTATACTATGATTGTAACCTAAAAAATCATAAGGATTTGATCACATATTCTTCTGTGATTATTTTCACTATCATCTCCAAATAATATCAATGACTATTAAAGTAAAATAAAAATATTTTCAATCCCTAAACACATATTATCTAAGATATGATAATCATTTCCATAAATAACCTGAATCACCTTATATAAACTATAAAATAATATGTTCTTAAAAAAAGGTAATTCAACATTTTTTCTTCAAATAAAATCCCATAATATTTTTTTTACCTTAATATTGTATTGTTCAAAAAATTATAGTGATATTCATATAAAATAACATTAATCACTTAATTATAAATTTACCTTTTTTAAACACATTCTAAATTAGAAAATATAAGTATTAAAAGGGAATCGAATTTACATTCATAAAGATTACTCCTCTACTTAAAGGGTTTAAAAAAATTAAATCCCCTTTAAGGAAATTGTTTTTAAAATAAAATTTTCTAAACATGAGAATCAAATTTTTTAAAAAAATTACTCTTAAATTTATAAAATAAGAATTTTACAATAGAAATACCTATACATAATGGTTTTTAAAAAAACCAAAGGTTTAAAAAAATAATAGATTCCTATATATTTTAATTTTAAAAACATAAAGATATAATTTTTTTAATAAATAAATCACCCTTACATAAAATTAGAGTTCATGAAATATAATCATAAAAATAATTTTCTATAAAAATAATTCCATTTCCTTGTGGACTTCTAACTTAGGCGGAAACATAAGGATTTTTTAGCAATGGTATTTTTCCCACTTACAGAGTATGGATAAGAGGGATAACTAGTGAGTAGGAAGATATATCTTAATCATGGGAGTTTTCTAAGGGTTATTATTTCTTTATATATATATATATTCACTATTAATTTTTATTAAAAAAATAAAATTTAAAAGGGTAATTTTATATCCAATAGAACTGGAGATTTGATGAAATCTCAGTTAAAAGCAGAACTATATAAAATATAAATTTGTAAGATCGGTATTTGGACAAACACTTAACAATATGGATTAATAAACAACCAGTTCAAAAATATCAACATCATCTCCCAATATACCCGGATTTCCATATTCCATATTAAGTATTCAACATCTCCCACAGTTTTCATCACATATGAAACCATTCTAGACTCAAATCATTAAACATAATTCTTTATAACCTGGGGAATATAAAATATAATAAGGGTGAGATCAAACTCATTGTAAGGGTAAACATAAGCATTAATAATTAAATCTCATTAATGATCATAAGATGAACATAAGAAAATTGATAAATGTATATTAGCATATAATTATGATAAATCATATCCATCAAAACATGGATCATCAATCATGAAATATGGAATAAAAGTTTACCATAAGAAAAGATTGTTAAAAATCAATAATACTAGGAAATTCCATTTCAACCTTGGTCAAAGTAAACATTTATAAACCATATAAATCATAAATTAAATGTGTTGGTACCTTGGGAAATCATCTTCAAAGAACCCTTAAAAAACCATTACAATTGGAATAACCATATGACCAACTTCCAGTATATTTATCCATAAAACATAATCATTTTCTAATGCATTGGATCAATATCTAAATTCACCCATTGTATCAACTATATTGGTTTCACCCATGAGTTATAATGGGGCTCATCCCTTTTTATAAATTATATTCATCTCACATATGATCTATAATGATGCTTAACCCTTCGTAAATAATGTACAAGGACCATATCATGAATAAAATATATATAACATGAAACGCGACATAAAACTCATATGAATAACACTTATTCCTTTCATAACATGCGTAACCTATGGAAAATAAATAGGCTAATGACAATATCTTTTATATATGATTAACCAGTGGAAAAAATATTTTCCATGAAAATATCTTTTAAACAATAATAATCGATCTATAAATAGAATGAGGATGGTATAATCCCAAAATATCCCCACTAGAGATTAAGTAACATTAAGGTTATTTGTATTTTATGAATTTTAATATCATTAAATGATCATTTAAAATAATTCTTGAGGAAAATAACATTTTAAATTTGAAAATCCCTTTTAAAAACTAAAAAATCCCAAAATTCAACAAAAATACATTCCTTTGAATGTAACCTTTGAAACATATAAAGAAATATTCAAATAAAATAATGGTCATGACCGTGGAAACATCTATTCATGTAGAATATTTTAGAAATAAATATTCTTTTGAAACATTTTGAAAATGGATCCATAAATAACTCATTTGGAAAAAAATTAAGAAATTTCATTTATAAAACCTTTTTTAGAGATGTACTTTGATCATCAAAAATATCATTATGAAATCATTTAATTTAAGAAAATATGAAATTGAATAATATTTTAGAAAACATTAATATGGAAGAGAAAGATTATTTGTCTAAAATAAGATATATGATCGGTACTACATAAAAAAAACCTTGTTGATGTTTCTTTAATAAATAAGGGAGAAATGGAAAATTAAACATGGAAAAAAATTCATAACTAGAGGGAAATAAAGAGATTTATTTCATCTAAATAATATCATATTATCGCCCCCCAAGTAACATTGAACATAAAAAATCTAAAAAAGAAATGAAATTGTAACTCAAATCCATTGACACTTTGGTAACATTCCAATTATTACCCCCATGAAAGAATAATTTCAAATGAAAATTTAAATATCATTAACATATGGAGATTCATGAAATAAAATTTCAAAATAAGTAGTATATACACCTCAAAAATTAATATTGTTTCATATAATAAATTTATGTCCTAAAGAAAGGAAATTTTAGATGAGTAACCCTAAAAAAGATCACAACATTGAATTAAAAATTAACCAATTGAGATATTATGTGTAAAAATTTTAAATCCACAGAAAAGTAGAAATATATAATAAAACAATTTATAGATCAATTCACAGATAATAAATTCATAACAAATCAATGAAAAAGAGTTATAAACCAGCAAAATAAAATTGAGTTATAATTCTTTTTACCAAATGGTAAATTTCAAATAAAATACCCTTGAATGAAGTAATTCAAATAGAACATTTATAAACCATGAATTATAAAGGATTCATGATATAACATGTAAATTGTTTACTATACAAAAAATATAAAATTAATTAGGTTCATAATCATAAAATATTCCTCAATGAATGGAAAATTGAGATGAAATCTCTTACCTCGAGTCCATACATTCCATGTGTGTCCTTTAACTAATGCATAATAATCACATATAAATTATAATTTTTCTTAATAAAATTTTATAGGTTTAATACATAATAAAAAAACCATTTATTTAATTTATAGTAATGATATAGTTAATTACTTAATTATTTAACTTCACATCAATTTTTTTGAATAAATTTGGTCCATAAGTTCTACATGACCATTATAAGTTTAATGAGGTAAAAGAGTCCATTATTACATCATCTATAGAATAATAATAATGATATAATTATCATTATTTTACATAAATTATACTTTTAAAACCAATGTTGAAATATGTTTATGAAAAAATGAACTATGTCACATTCATGGAGATGGTAGGTCATATATACACATGATTAGTGTTTATTTTTTTAATGATAATTATAGATAAAAGGTGAGTATTATTTTATCTTTCCTCAATTATAATTATATCAAAAATATGAAATTAATTATTTAAATAAACTTATATATCATCCATGTGATTTGATGATGAAAAAATAATTGCATCGCTTTATTGAAGTTGTAGTCCACATATATGCATGAATGGAGTTATAATTTTTTAGTGAAGGGAAAGGTATGAAATTAAATAATATATTATCTTTTGGAAATGAAAAATATGTCATAAATATCAAATATAAATACTAATTCCATCATTATAACCATCTGTTAGAGGTGTTTATTTAAAATTATTTACGTTGGTTTGCAAAGCGGTATTCTATCATACACACAAATAATAATATACTTATGTTTTTATATAATCATGATATAGGAATATTTTAAGGAGGTGGAAGAATAAATAAAATAGAAATTCAGGGTTTAGAATGATGCATCTTCTTCGGAAAACCTACCTTTATTAACACTTTAAGACAACTAAGGTTGGTATTCTACCATAAATATGTCCTCTTAAACATGTAGAGGGGTTTTAGTAAGGGATATGGGAAGATCAGGGCAGAAAAAAATAGTTTTTTAAGTTAAAAGAAAATAAAATAAGGGAATTCCTTTTATAAAATAAGGGATGGGTACTATGGTAATGTATTAAAATATTAAATTAATATAAATTAATTTTAATGTAAATATTGCTCCAAATAGATAATATTTAAAAATAAGATTATTATGAGTTGAAATAATCTCATAAAATTAATGTTTTATAACTTTTTACAATGTTTTAAATGTATAATGTTTGGTTTTAACCCCTCTTTAATTTGTTTCAATATTATCATGACAATAAGGTTTTTTACTCTTTGATGGTCATTATAGTTACTATAAATGGAAATAATGCTCATAAATGGATCATGGTTGATATTATCAAAAATATCCTAATCATGTGGCCAAATATATTATTTTTAATAATTTAATATAATTTATTGAAATATTTCTTATTATAAATTATTATTAATGTGTATTTTTAGAACTATTCATTACATCAACTTTAATAACATAAAAAATGGAAATTGAACCAAATAATTTATTGCAACCATGAGCTATTATATTAATATATAAAATTAATTTATCTTATTAATTATCTCAAATTATATTTCCTTTAATATTTTCAATATCATTTATTGAATTTTTCCATTAATTGAAAAATTACTCCGTCAACTTTATGTAAGCATTAATGGTAATTATATATTCACTAAAAATTAAAATTAAATTATCATGATGAATATAAACCATTTTGATTTAAAATTAATATTTATAACTGAACATATCTTGTCATAACCCATCCTAGTAGGTCCTGTTCAACGACTCCCCAATCCCAACTCCAATAGACCAGGGGCTGGTGATTAGCACCGAGTAGAAATATCACTAACATGGGAGGCATTGACTATGTACATGTATGCACACAAACATCTCTAATACCTTAAATGTTGAAATGTAAAATCCAACAAGAAACAAATTCATGTATACCACTATCCCAACCAAGAGGGTATGATATAAAATTAAAGTGAAGTAAAGTAAATAAGTCCAAAATAAATTCCCTCCAAAAAAAGAGAATATAATTTACAAAGTCAAACCTATAAACAAAATAGGTTCTAAGACTGCAGCTCTAAGCCATAGGAACACCTCAACCTTCCTGAAATCACAAAGATCTGTCCAATCCTATTCTACCCTAGACTCTATGAAAAGGTCTCTCATTTTTACAAGACATGACACGTGTGGGAAAAGCCCATGCAGGGGTGAGTATAACAAAACTCAGTAGGAAACCCCGAAACCACAGAGTGATACCCAAAGGAATGATATGGTCATCTCTACACAGTATATGTCTACAACCCATATAAAAAAATATCAAGATATAATCAAACCAAGATACTCATTCTGGAGGCAAGTCACAACTACCGTATATCAACACTAGGGATTAAGCTTGAAGATTCTATAAGAACTCATCTGGAAGAACACACTCTTGAGTCTGATAGAACTGATGACATTCGCCTGAGACTTACTGTTCATAGGGTTCCATCTTGAGAGATTGATACATTGATATATCTGAAGAGAGATATGATTCCATAGATAAGGATCACAACTAGGGCCATGGGGTGATACCAACAACTCCATCTAGATTAACCTACTAAGTAAAGGATCGATTCCTGGTGAATTTGGTCACATCAATAACAAAGGATCTACCTAGGGCACAAAGAATGAATAGAGGATCCTAATTGGGGCCTCTCGTAGTGGATTCTAATAACTCTATCTATAAATTTATACTGATGGGGTCATACTATTATGAGTATGAAACGATACGCATCAACCTTCATGAAAAGGATCAAGGGAATGAACCCTAACGAATATTTTCCAAGATATGATGGAAAATACATTAAATCCAGGTATAAAGGGTTTCACTACATGTAGTATGGTCATACGTTGTGTCCCTTGACCCTGGGTACTACCCATGTACAATGACCCATGTCATTTAGAACATGTCTTGTAGAAGATGGGTAAATACTATGTAGAAGGGTCACATTGTGTCCTTACATCTGGGGTCTACCTGTGTACTCTAGATATGTGATAGTACACAATGTCAACTCATTTCCACCTACTTATGTACTAGTACATGGGAGTAACTCATGTAACTGTTCTTCTCTAAGCTGTGTGGTGGGGTACACACCATTTAGGCAACTCGTGTACTCCACTCTATGTATGTGAATCTTCTGAGATACACATCAAGAATCCAAAAATGTCGTAAATATCATGTCATATGTTCTCACGTCATGTGATGTTTAACAATATTCCAAAACCCTAGATATTGTTGAGTGGGATCCATAGGATGTGTAACCCTGGGTTACTCATCATGTTGATCGCAATTTTCCAAAAACCACCATTTTTTCTCTTTGCAGCATGGCCAATCCTCTGGTGTTTGATCCAATGCTATGTTCTCCTTGAAACTAGAGACTCAATGTTGTATTTTTATTGCAATAATTAATAGGTGGGTTTTGGGCCTTTAGTAGCCTCTGGAATTTTATTTTGATCACCCGTACATAAATCTCCTGAAGAATGATATCTCCCGATTCACTTTTATTCACCTGTCTCCATCATCGTCGCACCTCTGGTAGGATGTCATGAGGGCATGTCATTAATTATTTATCATTTCACTAAGAATTGAAGGTGAAATGATCAGTTGTTCATAAACCATGAAGAAAGTAGAATGAAAAGAACATTTGGGGAGAAGAAAACACAATGAACAACCCAAGGAACAAACCTCAGGGAATGTTCATTACTACCTCGATCCATTCTGTAAGAATGATCAAGAAAAAAATCAGTTCTCAATAATGAAATCCCTAATAAAAACATGAAATCATAGGCCATCTCGTAAGAATTATCGAATTGTGGGTCAACCTATTTATTAGTTGATCTTTGTTCTCCATTGATTCTAAAAATGGGGAAATAATTCCAAACAATAATTCCCAACCTCAATATTGGATCATTCACTTAATAGGATAATTCCACACATTACTTCCATTATAAAGATCAATTAAAAACTGCATTCATTGATATTTGATCAAATATCCTTCATCATTTCCCATTGAGAGAGTTCTCTAGGTTTCTCTCTAGAGCCTCAAGAAAATTCAAGAGTTATGAGCCTAACCATGGACCCCTTCATATAGTTTTATTTTAAAATAAACCATTACTACATTAATATGAAACATTAAAATAAAATATATTAATATTTTATTTTATTTCTTAAAATTCCAATAATTACATTTCACAAATCACCAATTTTGGCCGATGTTACATCACCCCTAGGGTAAATAATATTCTCTGAATGCAACGGTGCCCTCATATTTCAAATTCAATCATTAATTTTGAAGATATTCCTATTTTTTAGGAAAAATATGAATGTGTGTTATTTAAATCTTAATATTATTCAAACATTTATTCTGGTCACACCAAGTCCCAGAATCACATGTCGTCTCAGTGATTGGTCGCAAATTAATTCCATATAATATTTAAAAAAATACATTTAAAAATCAAAAACATTGCATTCTCCCCATCTTGGGGCTTTAAGTCCTTGAAAAGCTAAAAACAAAGTCTATCCAAAAATATGTGAGTATTGTGCATGGATTTGAGCCTCCCACTCCCATGTGATATCCTCAAAATTCTGGTTCTACCACCAAACATGTAACAAGGGAATTGCTCATCCATGTAGGATCCTCTCCTGCTGATCCTTGATTTCCACAAGGTACTCAACAAAATTCTCTCCATTATCAATGTTCAGCTCTCCCTAGTTGATGACTTCTGATGGGACAAGCACGTACCTCTCATCAACGACATTTGAAAGAAAAAGTATACCCAGTCTAACTTTGGGGGTAGATTCAAGTGGTATGCCACCTGACCAAATCTACATAGTATCTAAAAATGGCTGATACACCTCAGAGATAAATTGCCGCCGTTTCCAAATATCTGCAATCTTCATTGAGTTGAAACTCGAAGAAACACATAGTCTCCTTTCTCAAACTCCAAATGTCTCTTCCACATATCAACATAAGATTTTTTATGGCCATATGTATTCTTTATTTTCCTCTATATGATCTTCACCTTCTCTACTGAATCTTGAACCAACTTCAGGCCCATGGGTACGGACTCTCCTGGGTCATTCCAGCAAATTAGGGACCTATAGGGTCACTCGTACAAATCTTTTAATAGTTCCATACCAATGGTGGAATAGTATATGTTTGTTTTATGTGAACTCCACTAATGTTAGGTGGTCCTCCCAACTACATATGAAGTCCAACATGAAATGTCATAGTATATCCTCTATAAACTAGATGGTCCTCTCCATTTGGTAATCCGTCTGGGGGTTGAATGCCAAGATCAAGCATAACTGAGTCCCAAAAGCCTCCCCCAATCCCTTCCATAGTAGGGATGTAAAACAATCATCATGATAAGAAACTATCATTAATGGGACTCTATAGATTCAAACTATCTCGTGATCATGCAGGCATCCTAATCTATCTGCTGAACTCCACTCCCAGATAGCTAGGAAGTGGGGGACTTGATGAGTCGGTAAACGATCACCTAAATGGAATATTTTCCTCTGGACATACATGGAAAACCCTTCATAAAGTCCATTGATATCCCATCCCACTTCCATTTTGGAACCTTAATGGGTTAAGCTAAACCTACTAGAACATGGTGATCATCCTTCACCTGTTGGCATGTAGGTATCGAGAAATGAACTCTTCCACTGTCTTCTTCATCCATGTCCACAAAAACTAACATCATAGGTCCTAGAACATATTCTGTACTCTAGGATGTACCTCCAAATGGTATTTATGAAACTCCCACATAACATCCTCATGTGAAACTACAGTTACAAATGTGTGTCCTCTAAAGAGGAATATGTACTCCCAACCTTGTGAATATCCATCAAGAACATATCCTATAGACATCTAATCATATAGGGTCTCATATTTGGTATCCCCAAGCTATGCCTCAAAAACATTATGTAAGAGTGGAGGGGTGACAACCATCAAATAGAGGTAAGATTCTCCATCTACATCTATAAAGGATAATTTCAATGAGTCCAAGTACACCGGTGCCTCATTCAGTAATTATGAACTAGATCTCCAACTGAGAGCATATGCCACCACGTTCACCTTCCCAGAATAATAGATATTCTCAAATTCATTTTCCTAGAAGAACTCTATCCAACAACTCTATCTCAAGTTCATATCCTTATAAGAGAATATATACTTTAGACACTTGTTATTATAGTAGACGATGAACCATTCACTCATCAGGTAGTATTGCTAAATCTTCAATCTAAAAACTACCATTTTTAACTCAAGATTGCGGGTGGCGTAGTTCTTATCATGTGGACTCAACTATCTTGAACCATAAGAAATCACCACATTCCTATACATTAGAACACAAACAATTCCGGTCCCAAATGAATTGTGGAACACTACATACTTAACACCCTCCTCCAGCAACCTCAAGATCAGAGCGCTTGTCTAACTCTACCTCACAATAGAAAATCCTTCCAGTACTTATCTCTCTATAAAAAAGGCTTCCCCTTTGAGTCAAAGATGTAAAAGGTTCTAATATACTAGAGAAATACGTTATGAATCTTTAGTAATAGTCTGATATCCCAAGGATGCTCTCCACCAATGTCATGCTTCTAGGTGGCTCCCATGCTAACATTTCATCCACCTTGGCCGGGTTTACTGCCACTCCATCCATTGAGAAAACATGTCCTATAAAGTGGACCACCTAAATCCAAAACTGACACTTCATGAGTTTCCCATATATTCAGTTCTCTAGGAGTATGTCTGTAGACATCCTTATGTGACTCGCATTCTCCTCCTCAGACGCTGAGTACACAAGGATATCATGGACGAATACTACAATGAACTAGTCTAAATAAGGCAAGAAGATTCGTTTCATGTTTCCCATGAACACTATTGTGGAATTCATCATGCCAAAGGGCATCGCCAAGTACTCATAAAGATCATAGTGGTATCGGAAATCCATATTCAATATATCCTCTTCCCATATTTGCATCTAGAGATTGGCTGATTGAAGGTCAACCTTCAAGAACCATCGTGCTCCTCTCGACTGATCGAATATATCATTGGACCTTGGTAGTGTATACTTATTCATCATGTTCACATGGTTGAAACACTATTATTCCACACATAACCTCAATCTTACATTTTCCTTTTTTGAAAAAAAAAATTGGGGCCACCCATTGTGAAACACTGGGCTTCACAAATCCCTTCCTCTGTAAGTCCTCCGGATACACCCTAAGCTCATGAATCTCTGCGAGATCCATCTGATATATTGGTGCTAATATCAGTGTCATCCCAGGGTGTAAGATGATATTGAAGTTTGTCTCCTAGTGGGGAGGTAATACATGAATACCTTTGGGGAATACATACTCATAACCCACCACCACTATAGGAAACTAGAAGCTCTAAACATCTACTACACTGAGGGTCGGTCTAGACAACTCATGAGTAATCGGATACACCCTCTTATGCCTGATTCTATCTTGTGCTTCTTGGGTTTCCTTTTCACTGAAAAAGGAAAAACCCGTTTCATTATTTTAAACACACTGCACCCTTCTCCTAAAATATTCAATATGGGCATGGACTTTGGATAACCAATCCATACCAATAATGAAATTGTAAGGACTCAACAATGACACTAAGATTTTTGAACTGAAACTTTCACCTCAAAGGGTCAGGTCACAATATTGAAATAGATGTGTGGTCACTAAGCCTTCTCTATTAGGTATCTCCATGTATAAAGATCGAGTCAACAGTGCAACTGGAGATCAAGTTCTCAAACATGATATGTGGAGAGAAAGGAATAACTATAACCTATGCCTATCAATAATATAGCTATAGTAGAAAAGACATAGATCGTAACTTAAATCATTAATGAAGCCCCTGAGTCATATTTCTCAACCGCATGAAGTTGTCCTTGCCTCTTTACTCTATCTCTGAAATCCTAGAGTGTTCTTCTAGAGGGTGGTGGTGGTAATAATCTTAAACATAGACCACATCCTCCGGCTCTCTTATCTCCTCTTCAATATCCACCACCCTATGGATCTGCCTACTCTTTTCGTTTTCTCTACCTCAGTGGTCCGTCCACTATTCCCCTATCAGTACCATGATTGGTTGGACAATCTAGAGTGATATTTCCCCTACCATTACATGAATAGAACCGCATCTCTTTAGGATGATTGGACCCACCCTATGATCCTTAAACTGTATATTATCTATTTTGGGATCTCCTTTAGAAATGTATCCCACATCCGGATCCCTGAGACTGACGTCGGATCCTTATGTCCGAGGTCTCTACACATGTTCATCCATTGTTGACTATTAATATCTATAGCTACTCATCCAAGAATATTTTTACCAGCAATGATCACTCAAGCACCCCCAACATATGTCAAAATTCATATAGGGATAGCACTGGCTCAGATGTCTCTATGTAGACCTTACTTGAATGTCTGAGCCCTGATGTACTGATCTCTAATCATATCCATCGAGTACCTGGAATGACTAGTGAACCTTGATGAATAATAATCCATGGTCATGATACCCTACTGAATTTGAAGAAGCTCATTTATATGCACATCTCTGAGCATAACTTCTAAGAACTCCTCTTTAAAAAGATTCTAGAACTCTGTCCATGAAATTTTTACCTCAGCGTGAGTCTGGATAGCCAAACTCCACCATCACTTTGCTGATATGTGTATAAGTCTCACCAACAAGACAACTATTTGGTCTACTAGTTTCTTGACTAGATGGAAAACTCTATTCATCTCCTCAAGATAGTCTTCTACTGCCTGACATTCAAACTCTCCTCAGAACCTGAGGGGTCTTAATCTCTGAAACTCACAGAAAATGCTCAGCATATACTTCTCATCTTCTAGTATTGCGGGTACCATATGTTTCTCCATAGGTGCTGGTATGAATGATACACCACCTAGAAGTGGTATCTGGGGAACCGGTGCCTATATGGAAACCTCGTCACTGAGGTTTTCATCCTCGTGATTGAGTTACCAAGTCCTAGATGACATGTGTCTCAAGGGAATCCTGTAAGAAAACATGATATACCAAGGTCAATGTGTGTATCTATAGAGCTAACTTAAGAAGTACATGGAACCAAAACACATTCCTACATGATGCATGTACCATTATTTTCCCTGAAACCAGTGTTCTCATATAGAGACTTGAAAATAAATCTATTAGAGTCTTGGTGTATGGATATGTCGGTCTCTCACACCAACACTGGAGTCCCTGACCTGAAATCCAGACTCAAAACACTTAACATTGTTTCCACAATCAAATCTCACAGACCATCGGTCCTAAGGTATAACTAACCACCTCTGATACCACTCTATCATGACCCATCCCAGTGGGTCCCGTTCTGCATCTCCCCATGCCAACCTCCAATAGTCCAGGGACTAGTGACTAACACCGAATAGGCCTATAACTAACATGAGAGGAATTGCCTATGTACCTGTACGCATGCACACATCTCCAAGCCCTAAAATTATGAAATATAAAAACCACTAAGAAGAAAATACATGCATACCACTATCCCAATCAATAGAGTATGATAGGAAAGTAAGCATAGAAAAGTAAAATAGGCCAAAAAAAATCCCACCAAATATTAAGAGTCATTGAACTAAAAAGTCCAGCCTATAAAAACAATAGGTACTCAGACTATTGCTCAAAGCCACAGCAACACCTCAGTCTGCCTGAAGTCACATAGCATTTTCTAATTTGATTTTCCCATGGACTATGTCAAAAGGTCACTCATCTGTACAAGACCCGACACAAGTGGAAAAATCTCATGCAGAGGTGATTATAATAACACTTAGTAGGATACCCCCTGAAACCACAATGAAATGCACAAAGGAAATATATATTCAGATCAAAAAAACATATTTCTACAATAAATACAAAAAAAATATCTAGATAAACTCAAACCAAGACTTTCATTCTATAGGTAATTCACTACAACAACATATTGTCCCTAGGTATTCAGTATGATGTTTCTATAATCCCTCGTATGGAAGAACATGCTCCTGGGTCTGATAGTACTGATAACGTACATCTGAGACGTACTCTTCTTCAGTAACCTTCATGAGAGAGAGATACGATGATAGATCTGAAGAGATATATGACACCACATATGAGGATCATAGCCATGGCCATGGGGTGATACCAAAAACTTCATCTAGATTACCCTTATAAATAGAGGATCGATTCCCGATGAAGTTTGTCACATGAATACCAAGGAAGGGTATGAAGAATCAATAGAGAATATTTCTCATTTCCTCTTATAGGGGATTCCAACAACTCTATCTAGAAATTACTACTGAAGGAATCATACTCCTATGTGTATAAAAGGATACTCATAAACCTTTAATAAAAGGATCAAGGGCCTGAACCATAACGAATCTTGTCCCAGAAATGGTGGACAAGAGATTCAAACCATTCTAAAAGGGGTACATAACCAGTAGTCGGGTAACACGTTCTATCCCTTGACCACGGGTACTTCCCTTGTTCAATGGATCGTGTCGTTTAGAACATGTCTTATAAAATATGGGTACACGGCGTGTATAAGGGTTACATGTTGTGTCTTTCCATATGGGGTCCACCCATGTACTGTAGTCGTGTTCTAATACATGGTGTCAACCCATGTCTGCCTACCCGTGTACCAGTACATGGGATAATATGTGTAACTGGTCTGTTCCAAGCCATGTGCTGGGGTACATGCCATATAAGAAACCTATGTACTCATCCCCATGTTCTTGTATCTCTTGAGATACACTTCGAGTCTCTAGGAAGGGCTTACACACATTATTAATCTTCTAAATGCCTTGTGTCATTTAACTAACTCCAAAAACCCTAGCCGCTACTAAGTGGGACCCACATTCCATGTAACCCTTGGTTATATGCCTTGTTGATCTCAATATTCCAAAACCATCATTCTTCCTCTGCATGCCTCAGTTAATACTCCGGTCTCCTTTTTCCTCCAAACTAGAGATCCAAGTTCCTCTCGCCATTGTAACATTGAATTGGTGGCTTTCAGGACTTCAATCGACTCTGAAATCTGATTGTAATCACTCGCACATAAATCTCTCGAAGAATGATATCTCCAAAAACTATTTTATTTGTCTATCTCCATCATCGTCGCATATTCCCTACGTCATACTGAGGTTAGACCTTTAATATCAGATAATTTCACCAAGAATTGAAGGTGGAATAATCATTCGTTCATAAACCATGAAGAGAGAAGAACACATAGATTATTAGGTGGGAAGAAAATAAAATAAAAAACCCAAGGAAGGAACCTTTTTCCATTATTTGTTCTGGACTTGATCCACTCTATAATAATGGTCATTAAATCAAAATAAATTCTCAATAAGAAAATCATCTATAAAAACCCGCAATCGTAGCTCATCCCGCAAGAATGATCGAACTGTGGGTCAACATGTTCATTGGTTGATCATCATTCTTCATTGATTCTAAAAATAGGGAATTAATTCCAAAAAACAATTCCCTATCTCTAGGTTGGATCATTCTTTAAAGAGGATCGATTGTCACATTTCCTCTATTGGCAAGATCCGTCAAAAACAATGTCCATCAATCTCTGATCTAAGCTTCATTGTTGTTTTCCATCAAGAGAGTTCTCTTGTGTTCTCTATAGAGGCCCCAAGAAATTCCATGCTTATGATCCTAACCCTACATTCCTTTCTCTAGGTTTATTTTAAAATAAATCACCATTGCATTACTGATAAATGATAAAATAAAATAAATTCTTATTTTATTTTATTTATTAAACGCTAAAAACTACTTTTCACCGATGACTCGCGACTGTCGATGTTAGGTCGCACCTATGGTAAAATCACAGCTTTGAATACAATTTTGACCTCAAATTATTTATTTGGGAACCCATTTAGAAATTAATCTGTATTTTTAGGAAAACAATGCATGTGTGCTATTTAATATTTTATAATTATTCAAACATTTTTTAGGGAACATCGGGCCTTAGAACCGCAAATTGTCTCAATTCGTAGTCTTGAATTAATTTCATATAATATTTTTAAAAATAATACAAGAAAAAATACAGCACATTATATTTATTATTTTTATCTTAATTTAAAAAATATTATAGTTTTTAAAAACAAGAGTGTTGCATTTTTTACTTTACAAAAAATACTATAAAGTTCATAATCACACTCAAAATAGAAACAAAAGGTCATATAACCAAATATTGTATCATTATGAATGACATGGACTCATATAATAATGTTAATGAAGGTTTTAGGGTCATTTTATTATCCTTGTCATATTATTTTTATCCCTTAATCACATGATTTACCCTTCAACATGATAACAAAAAATACTATATTTACTATTCATATTGACAAAAAATAAAAGGGGCCTATTTAAAAAATGAATACCCCCTAATTAAAAATATGGAATCCATTTTAAAAAATTAAAAACACTAAATTTGGTAGAATTTTATTTAAAATTAACATATAAAAACAAGATTTAAAATAATTTTTCAGAAAAATACCCTATATAAATATAAAATATTTTTATACAAAATTCAAGTATAAAATTCATTTAAAAACCCATAATTGGATTATTTTAATTCAAAATGAACTAATTAAATTTTAAATCTAAAAAATATATAATTATACTTTTTAAATACTTTAATAGAAAATATAATTTTTTCAATAATATCAATATTTTTCACTGTTCACTTAAAAATTAGTCAATTTAGAAAAATATCAAATTTCACCCTAAGAGAATTTTTATATTATTATTTTGGAAATTATATTTATCTCATTAAATTTAATTTCCGAAATTTTAGAAAACTAATTATAATATTCACTCACAAAAATAAATACAAACCTTTTTTCTAAAAAAACATATGTTTGAAGAATAAAATGATTTTAAAAATAATTTAGTGATGATTTCCTAAGAACTGTTCAATAAATTTGTATTCATTAGAACCATTATATATTTAAAAAATTATTTAATCCAATTCATACCCACCAATTTAATGACTAATTTATAATTATCACATTTAAATAATAATATTTCATAGTTCATTTATGCTTAATTTTGTATATTTTGTATCATATTAGACATAGTCATTATTTTTAAAATATCTGCGTATTAAATTCTACCCCATCACTCTGCTTAAGAAAGTGGGTAATAAAAAATTTGAACTTGGCCTCAGAAATAATATTTTCAAATTTTAAAATATATTTTTTGAAATCCCTCATCATAAAAAGGGTTAATAAAACATCCACTTGAATAGAGAGAGGTAATTGTAAATGAATTCTAAAATAAATTAAAATTGGGGTTTTAAATTGGATAGAATTAGTGTTAAGTAGAAATATGGAAATTAAAGTGAAAAATAATTTTCAATAATTAATATAGAGTAATAGAGAACATGGTCATGAGAAAGTTAACCATCACAAAACCATAAATATGTGATGGGTTAAAAGGCCATAAACTTCTAATTATGAAATTTAAATGGAATTTTTTTAAATAACATTTTTCTTATATTTGATTAATCACATTATCATCTATACAAATAACATATGGAAATAAACATACATGAAAATTATAATTTCATCCGTTTGTTATTTTCCACCTTAATCTCATTTTTTCTCAAAAGAATAAGTATTTTTGATGATTTATTTATCCCTAAATAACTTAAATCAGATCATATACTTAAAAAAATAATTCTAATACATTTTTATTTTCATTAAACCTTAAAAACCCATACTGGTTAGCATATGTTAAGATAATTCTAAAAAGATAACAAACCTCCAAAAAAATAAATAATACATTAATAATTGAAATTAAATAGTAATACCCAAAGTTCAAACTAAGTAATTACATAAAAAATATCCTTAAAATTATTCAACATATTTCAAACCAAACTTAAAACCCAAAATTATGAATTATTTGATTACATATGTTGTTAGAGTTCATTCCCTAGAACCAAATTGTGTTTACATTATCATAACTTGTTTTAATTTTTTTTTTTTTGAATATCGATAACTCTTTATCACAACATGATTGTTCTTATGCATATAATGGTATGTGGTAATGTCCTAAGAGTAGTTTTTGTGATGAAAGGCCATAACGGTTCCTTTTTTTAATGAGAACCTACAAGGTCCATGATAGTATTCTTAAATATATGTTCAATAACTCAATGAAATCATTTGAGGGACAAAAATCATACAGGCTATCATGGGTGGAGTCTCATTTATCTTTTAGGAATCTTCTCATGGGGTAAACCCTTGGAAATATTCAGTGTAGGACATTATGATAACGAGACCTTCTAGTAGGAAATATAAATTTATATGTGTCATTAGATGTTCTTATCTAAGAAAATTTTAATTGATTCATAAATTTTAATATAATTATTTATTAGTATTATAAATCATGCACTTTTATTTACTGAAAAAACATTGATGATATATGTTCATGGCGTGTTAGGATATGTTTGGTGTGTCACGAGTAATATTTCATTTATGAATAATGTGTTAAATGATTTTTCAATTCAATTATTTAACTAAATTTGATATCTTAGGATCATTGATGGAAGTGATATATCCTATCTAATCCATGTCCATGGTGTTCTATAGGAAATTTAGATTTCCAAAATTTATAGAAAGTCATCGGGTACATAGGTTGATGGAATGGTCATCAAACCATCATGATTAAAGATATCGTGATAAATGGATTATATAACACAATAAAAATCTATAAGTGGTTTTATGTCATTGTTACATTAACATATTTCCCTATGGGTTCATTAGAATTTTTTTAGATATAATCCATGGAATTTTGGAATCTTTTAATAATTCCACCGAGAAGTAGTCCTAGAGGGTCACAAACTAAGTGTATCCAGAATCGGAGTTAAATAATAATATTATTTATTATTTAACATGTTGATTAAATATTATTCCCTCACATGGTTTAATAATTATTCATCCTTTCTTGACCAAATATATTTTTTCACTAGTTATTAAAGAGAATATTATGTGATAATAATATTTAATAAATATTTAATTATTTCCTATTAAATATATTATATATTTATTAATTAATGAATAATTTACTGATATTTATTTATTAAATAAATAGTCATTATTCAAAGCTTGATAAATATTGTGGTGGAATAGTGGATTCTGTTTAATGTTCCAATAAGAAATAATATATATTGAATATTGTTTTTTATAAATAATATTTAATTCAATTAGTGAGTTTAGATAATGTCAAGAAATAATAATATTATTCTTTTTATTTAAATGGGGTTCCACAAAGATTACCTGAATAATAAGGGCACATGTGAAATTATTATTTTCTAACCATGTTGGTATATAAACCAAATTAAATTATTTTATTAAGAGACTTGATTCATTTTCGTTATGCACAATAAGATCCATATAGAATCCTCTCAATCACTAGAGGGATCCCTTTCTGAGAACAATTTTAAGAATAGAGAGTGATTTGATTCTATATCCACTAATATGTTTAGATATATTGAAGAGAATCTTTCCTGAAGCAATTATTTTTACGATCAAAGGATAATAACAAAATCATTAGAATATTATATGCTAGAACCTATATATTCCTATAGTTATGTTCGAAGGTTTGTGGAACATATGTGGATCACTTCTAAAGGGAATATATTCTTGATTCTTATAGTGAAATGGTGGTGTGATGTAGAGATGATTTCAGATCTATCAATGAATAAATAATTCCTCATAAAGAAATTATTTTACGGATTAAATTAATTCTAAATAATATCTGATGATACTTTTCTTTGGTTCTAATATTTATCTATTTTTTATATGAATTGATTCAATTACATTGATCACTAAGATTATCAGCATGAAAATCATAAATTAATCACCAATCACGACAAAAAAAGAATAGTTTTGCTTTCTCTATCCGACTCTTCCATTGTTCCTAGAAAAATATAGTTGTATCAAAGAGAGGTTACATAATACTTTATAATTATGTAAATATCATTGATTGATTTATAAAATTTTTTTATTAGTATTCAATTACCTTTAAATCATTCTTTAATCCAAATCATGAGATCAAACCATCTTTCTCTTCATTCTCAAAAATATAATCAAATCAATTAATTTAACTATTGAAATAAATTTTAAGATCTCATCTGGAGGTTCCAAGAAGTCTAGTTGGACAATAAAAGAGTACATAACATGTAACATAGAGGCACACACTATGTACCCATGTTTAATAAACCCTGGGTTAATTCAGAATTAATTTGAGTTTTCTGTATTCATTACATGTGGTGAATTTAATTATACATTGCATGTTGATCAGGTTAGCCAGGTGCATGGTCATTTGGAGTACACATTGTCTAACTGCATACACGATGCATAGTCCTTTAGTCACAGATAGGTTGTGCATCTTTTAACATAGCCTACATGACTATTGTCCTTGTAACTCAAAGACCACATGTCAGTCATCCTATGTAAATGTCGTGTACTCATATATTTTTAATTCCATGGTTACACACTAAATATTTATGTGTGTGTCATGAATAAACAGTGAGAATAATAAATGACATGTTTCTTTAATATACACACTATGTACATTTACTAAATTATATAAAATTAAAAATTAATTTATCATATTATTAAAACCTTATAAACATGTTTTTTTGTGATAATTAGGTTTATATTAAATTCTATGTGATAATTCTTATATATTTTAAATGTTTATTTAATTTCCTGCATAAATGTTCAAAACTACATATCATGTATAAATCAAAATACATTTATTACTCTACATGCATTGAAATATTAAATGTTATATAAATATCATGTGTTATGTGTGGTCATTATTTTGATAGTACGTGCCATTAAATCCCATGAAAATCCATACATATTATAAATTGTGTGAGTAAATAGTATAAAAATATCATGCACGTTGGGTAGTTTGGATGGGTACTCACTGTGTTTCCCCCAAGGAAATTTTTTATATACAGTTGATTTTAAATACATTTTTTTTAATTTGTTTAACATTATGATGGATGATAATATAAATAAAATTCATATAATAATTAAGATAAAATAATTAATTAATTAAAGATGATAATAATTAATTTGAGCAATATTTTTCATAAATAAGGATGATATGAATTGAATGTTGTCTTATTAAATGTGTAATACGTTTCATGTATGTAGATGATCGTGAACACAAACTATACCTCTATATGTTATTGGTTTCTTTTGATTTATTATAAAATTAAATTTTTATTTTGTGTTTCATCCCTCCTATCATTATGTAACATTCTACATGCCCATGGTTTCTTTTAGGTAAACCCCTTAACAAATCCTTTTGTTCCCCTCACCTATGTGTGATTAAAAGCATATGTAATAGATGGAGATCCCAAGATAGTTAAGACTATTCACATATAAACTTGAGTAAAAACTAATCCAAGAGATATACATAGGTTTATAGGTGAAAAGATTCAACCTGAACCACAAATAGTTCAAGGTAATTTCCCCCTAATTTGACAGTTAGTTTATCATCTACTAGATAAACTAACCGTTAGTAAAATATCAGGATTATAACACTTTATCATTTTTATTTCTATAAAGTTTCATTGTTATTTCATTATGGATGTTTTGTTTCAATAACATGAATTAATAAATTCATAATCATGAAAGATATAACTAAAATAAAATGGATTATGAACCAAAATTATCTACAACATGGTCAATAACTTAAGTAAATGAACATAATATTAACAAGAATATAATAAAAATAATTATTTTCAATTTATACATAATGATAAAATCCCTCAATTATATATATTAATTAGGTATATACTTCCACTACTTAAGTTAAAATCAAACCCTATTTCATAGTGCTTGACCAGAAAAAGTTTGGGTGCTTTTATTTATCAAGGAATTATTACATAAAGTTTTGGATTAACATAACCTAATTCACATACAAGGTTTACTTCCAAATAATGATTTTTTATAACTAAGAGATAAAGGTTAAGGAAATTAAATTAAAGGATTTTAGAATTTGGGATTCCACCCAATAGATTAAGGAACTATGATTTAATGAAGTTAGCAATTGGAATGCCAACCTAAAACTCTTAAAATTGTTTGATCATCCAAATTCATGGTGATGAGATGGGAATATGGATACTTGACACTAGAGTTTCCAAGAAATATAATATTACCAACATAATGATAGGGGATAATGGGTTTTAATAAAATAGTTAAAGATTAATAAATATATTATTTATTTATTTTTATAAATTTTAATAGATAAAGTACTAAAACATTGATCATATTATTGTATTGAAATAGAAATAGAAATAGAAATGACTTAAAACATATCGCTATGATAAATAATTGATAAGGATAACCTTCTCACTAGAGAAAATTTCCATGAGTGTTAAAGGTGATTTTGAATTATAATATGCGGTGAATGGAAATTGTATGTATTGGTAGAACCAATTCCTGAAGCACCTAGTAAAGAGGCTAGTGGGGAACAATTGTCTCTCTATGTGAAACATTTTAATGATGATACATATGTTCTTTGTTTTGTTTTATCATCCATGTACAACGAGATTATAAATAAATATGAATAAATTGATTCATATAGAATGATATCTCACCTTCAGGATCTCTATCAAGAGAAGAAGATTCAAGAGAGATATGAAATCTCAAATGCTTTGTTTACAACTAATGTTGGAGAGTCCTTGCCAGTTGGGCCTCGTGTAGTCAAACTTATTAGATACATTCAATTCTTATACATATTAGGGATTAAATTCTTGGATGATTTGTGCATGGATCTCATACTTCCTCACTACCCAATTATTTTTCTAGTTTTATTATTAATTATAACCTGAGTACTAATTAGAAGAGTCTTTCAAAAATTCTTACTCTGATTCTACAAGTGGGTAAGTAAATGGTATGTGACAAACCCAGAATCCGTATGGTGAATAAGAAAAGTAAGAACAAGGAAAAGGGGCCCCAGACTCATAAAAATTCTAAATCTCCTGATCACCATCCTTCCAAGAAGAGTATGATCTAGAGGCAGGGTAAGGAAAAGGAAGCAGTATGTTTTCATGTGGAAAGAAAGACCACTAGAAGAGTAAATTCACCCAAAAGTATGGGGAAGATAAATATGTATGTGTTATTGAGTTAAATATTTAAATATATTTACATTGGATATTAGATATAGATTTTGGTTCCCACATATGTATCCAAATGCAGGAACCAAGTAGTTTCCAAAATATTTCTAAAGGAGATATGGATTTTCGAGCTGCTGATGGTGTGAGGATAGTTGTTCTAGCCATAGGATACTACCAAATTTTATTTCCAAAAGGAATGATATTTTTATAAGATATTATTATTATGTTTTTACTATTACCAGGAACAAAATTTCAGTATCCTTCTGAGATAAAGATGGTTTATTTTCAAATTTGGAATAAATTTTGGATCCTTTATAAAGACAACATATTTTATAGTGTGGCACATTTAAATAATGATCACTATGTATTAAATTAAGAAAAATAAGTTTTGGAAATAAATAATGAATCATATTCACTTGACTCATATAACACACAAATATGGAATCACCATCTTGGTCATGTAAATAAGAATTGTTTGACAAAGATATATCAAGATGGTTATTTATAATCTTTTGAGCTAAAACCACTTGAAATATGTCATTCTTGTTTACAACATAAAATGACCGTACCACTATTGTTTGGATAGGGTGAAAGGACCACATATCTTATAGTATTGGTACACAATAATGTGTGTTGACCATTTCAAATAGATGCTTGAGGTGGGTATTCTTATTTCATAACATTTACTCATGAATTGAGTAAATATGGCTATTTCAACTAGATGAAGTATAAGTTTGAGTCCTTTGATAAATTTAATGAATTAGATAATGAATTAGATAATACACTAGGAAAGAAGATAAAGAATATTCTATTGGACCAAGGTGGTGAATATTTTAACCCAGATTTTATCAACATTTTAAGGGTGTCTGGGATTCTTTCTCAAATCACTTCACCTTACACACCATAATGTAATGGTGTTAGTGAAAGGAAAACTATACCTTATTATAGATGGTAAGGTTGATGATAAGTCATATAGATCTTCCATTATCATTTTTCAGATATTCATTTCAAAATATGACATATATGTTAAACAAAGTACCAATTAAAGTGGAAAATTAAATTCTCTTTGAGTTATATAGTGGAAAGAAACATGTCTTGGAACATACACATGTATGGGGTTGCGAGGAATTGTTTTAGGCCTTATCAGGAAACAAACGAGAACCCTGAGGAAAATGTATCTTTATTATATATCATGAAGAGACAAATAGATACTATCTATAAAACCCCTCAAATAACAAAGTGATTATCACCAGACAAGACTTCTTTCTTGAGAGGGAGAACATCATAAAAAAGGATAGTGAGAAAAATATTGACTTTGATGAAGTTTATACTCAATAATCACAAGAGTTGGTACAATAATAGATTCCATAGGTCCACATAAAATAAGTGATTCCTGAAAAAAAAAATATTACATATGAGAACTAAAGAGGAAAGATAACTAGATCTGTGTAGTTTTCTAGTCACCAATGATTGTTACTCATTATTAGTTTAAAATAAAGAGACTATCTCCTAAAAATAGGTAGTAGAGATCTCAAAATCTATAAGATAGAAAGAATCCATGAATTCTGAAATATATTCCTTTTATTAGAACCGTGTTTGGGTTTTGGTTGATATTCCATTTGATTTAATGCCTATAGTTTATAAATGGGTATTCAAGAGAAAACTACACATAGATGGTAAAATAAATAGATATAAATAAAGGTTATGGGATAAGGGTTTTAAAAATAATTAAGGAATTGAATATGATGAGACCTTTTAACTATTTTCAATTTCTAAATCCATCATAATTATACTTGTTATAGAATCTTATTGTGGCTATGAAATTTGTAAGATGGAAATAAAAAACTATTTAGAAAATGAGAACATTTTGTAATATGTATATATAACACAACTAGAAGGGTTTGTGAATCATGGTGATGCAAGAAGGATTTATAAGTTGAAGAGATTAATTTATGGATTGATGCAAGTATCCATTCTATATGAAATTTTATTCGACAAAGCTATAAATGAATTTGGATTTAATAACAATGAATGTGATCTATGTATTTATAAGAGGTTTAGTGGGTATGAAGTCGTTATCCTATTAGTATATGTTGATGACATATTACTTATTAGAAATGACTTACCAGTCTTAATGTGTGTTTAGGACTAGTTAAACAAGTGATTATCCATGAAGTAATTAGGGTAAGTATTATTAATTCTAGGGATAAAGATCATTTGTGATAGATCCATGTGGCTTCTTGGACTAAGAAAAAGTACATACATTGACTAGATATGAAAAAGAGTTAGTAAAGAATGATCCAAGAATGGATTGGTTCTAGTTCCACAAGGTATAAATATATCTAAGAAAATGTTTCCTTAGACACAGTAATAGAAATATATAATGAGTATTATCCTATAAAAATTAGTGATAGGATCAATCATGTGTTCCATGTTATGTTCTAGAATGTATTTTTCATAAGAATTGAGCATGGTAGGTAGATATCTAGAAGATTTAGGAGAACAACATCAGTCTATTATTAAAGATATCCTTAAGTATCTATGAATAACATTGATAGTGTTCCTAATTTATGGAGGATACAAGGATTTGTTCATTATGGGTTATATTAATTCTAGTTTTCAATTAGATTAAAATTTTATGAATTCACATTCAGAATTTTTTTCTGACTCAACGGAGGTGTTGTGAGGTAAAAGTGTTCAATGAATCCAATTTCCACTGATTCTATAGAATATTCCAAGTATGTAAAGAATTGAGATGTAGTCAAGGAATCCATGTGAATATAAAAAAATTTCTAGGATCCTGATGTAGTACCCAAAATTAAGGACTATAACACATTTTATTTTGATAATACTACAGCAGTGGCAATTGCAAAATAGACAAGGCAACACCAATAGAAAAAAACATACTCTGAAAGTATCACCTCTAGAGGGATTTTTCTTAGACATTAGAAGGTATAATAAGTTTAGTTTCCATAGAATAAATTATGGGGGACCCTTTGTCTAAGGTAATATCTTAGGAAAACATGAGTTTCATGTGTGAACTATCGAACAAAAGGTTGTTAGTAGTTTGCTCTTGTTTAGGGGGGTTCTATTGGTGTTTGTTCCCTATAACCAACTTATGTGAACTTTATGACAACTTGTATTAATTTTTTAAAATATTAAAAAACTCCTTATCACATCATGATTTTTATTATTTGTGATATAGTATGTGATAATTTATTAGTATTAGTTGTTTCACTAAATGGTCATAGAAGTTCCCCACTGTGATGAGAACCCTAAAGTGACACAATAGCATTCTTAATTATATGTTCAATAGTTGGATTAAATTATTTTATGAACACAAATGATTAGGTATATCAGGGGTGGTGACTTGTATGACTTTGAGGAAGCTTCTCACGGTATATTCCCTTAGTAATATTAAATATAGGAAATTATGAGAACGAGACACACCAATAGAAAATCAACATTTATATGTGTCGTTGAATATTCATATCAATGAATGTGTGTATTTATTCTTATACTTTAATATTTTTATTAATGGGTATTATAAGTTTCATACTTTTATATATTCATGAAATCCATGATTATAAATATTCACGAAGAGGTGGTATATGATGGGTGTGTCACAAGTAGTATTTTATTAATAAATAATACAAGAAAGTATTTTTCCAATTTGTTTTTCAATGGAATTTTATATCTCATTCCAGTTTATGGAAATTATATAGCCTATATAAATCTGTTTCTATGGTGTTCTATTGGAATGTTTCATTTTTCGAAAGTCAAAGAAAGAGACATCGAACACATAGATTGATGGCACCAACATGAAACATCTTAGATTAGTGATATCATGATAAAGGGATTATATTACACAATTATCATATGTGTGTGGTTTTATGTCATTTCAACATTAACTTCTTTCTCTATGTGTTCTTTGTCATTTTTCTTGATGATAACCATTGACTTTGAACCACTATTCCAAATTCCACAAAGAAAGAGGCATATAGGGTCACCCACTATATTCATCTGGAATCTCCATTAAATTATATTATTATTTATTATTTAAAATTTTGAATAAATTTTATTCCCACATGTGGTCTAATAATTCTTTGTGTTTTCTTAATTTCATATATTTTGTCACCGGTAACTTGAGAGAATATTATGTGAGTACAATATTAAATAAATATTTATTTCTTATTTAGTGAATATAATGTTTATTTATCTATTGGATATTAAGGTAGTGATATTTATTTATTAAATAAATAATCATTATTCAAGACCCGATAAATATTGTGGAGAATGGTGGACTATGTTAATGGTCTGGTGAGAAATAATATATATTTAATATTATTTGAATAAATAATATTTAATTTAATTCTTGAGTTTCGCGCACGTCAAAAAATAATAGTATTATTATTATTACAGATACGGGGTTCTGTAAGAATTAAAATAATAAAAAGGGTATATGTGAAATTAATATTTTCAAACACTAGCAGTATATAAACTCAATTATATTATTTTCTTAAGAGAGGTAATTAATTTTGATTGTGCACAATGAGAACCGAAGAGAATACTCTCAAGAAATAGATATATACATCTCCCAAAACACTCTCAATAATGGAGAGAGATCCTCCTCCACCACCACTCTCAATTCTAGATAGATCTAAGAGGTACCTTCCTTGAAGCAATTCTTGGTGCGATCAAAGGTGAACAACAAAAGTGTTTGGATTTTTCATTATAACATGAGGAGATTCCTACGAAGATGTTTTGAGGTTCGTGAAACATGTGTGGATCACCACTAGAAGGATATATTCTTAATTACTGTAATGAAATGATGTTGAAACATAGATATTTTTGTAATATCCATCAAAAAATAGATAATTCCTCACATAATAATCCTTAACTACTTAAATTAATTATAAATAATATGTAACGATCATGTGCTTTGGTTCTGATATTTTTATATTGCATATATTATTTATTTAATTCCATTGATCATGGTGTTAATCATTATGTAAATATATGATAATACATTTTTTAGGAAAATAATCATAGTTGGGAATGCCCTATCTAATTCTTTTGTTGGTCTTGGAACCTTCATATTATTCCAAGATTAATTTAACATTTATCTCTAAATAACATTAATCACTTATAAAGTTGTATACGTAAAAAGGTATATTACCAAATCATGTAACATCCAAAAATCACCATAAACCCATATTAATATCATATATTATTTCAAATTATAATTCATTATTGACTTTAGAAATTAAAATTTATGTTATTCCTAAGGGTTTTATACATTAAAAATTATTTTTCATAACATTTTATCGATTCTATTTAAAATAAATTTTCCCAATTAGGAATTTTAAATCCTGAAAAATGATTTCCATATTTATAATTATTAGTTCCAAATTTTGTAAATATTATAAAATGACACTAAAACATTCCTTTATTTTATTGGATGAGTCTATATTATCCAAAATCATTTAACATTTCATTATATGGCCTTGTGTTTACATTTTTAAGTTATTATGACCTTTATAATATTTTTTAAAGAAAAGTAAAAAATGAAATAATCTTGTTTTTAATAACTATAATTTTTTCAACAATGGGATAAGGAGGGGAAGTGTTCAGTTATAAAAATAAATTTATTTATATATAACTATCTTCATCATGATAATTTATTTTTAATTCTTTGTGAAAAAAATTATTACTTTATATTCTTACATAATGCGGATGTAGTAATTGTTCAATTAACGAAAAAATTAAATAAATGATGTAAAAAATATTAAAAATAATATAATTTGAGTTAATTAATTTTAAACAATAATTTTATATATTAAAATTAAATTTTATGGATGTTTGAAAAGATTTTTTTCAAATTTTATTTCTTTTTAAATGTAATTAATGTCAAAGAAATTAATAGTTCTAAAAATAGGAATTAATAATATTTTATAGTAAATAATATTTTATTAAATGATATATAATTTCTAAAAAATATTATCCTCAGCCAAGGTTTTATGATATGTTTGAAGATATCAAATATTTTCTATTTAGGGGTCATTTTTTCATTTATAGTTATTATCTTCACCCTGAAAGAGTAAAACCCTAGTTTTCAAGATAAGTTCTTAAAGGGTTGATGAGAGGTTAAAACCAAAATATAAATGTAAAACTATAGCCACATGTTGTATAATTATTATTGTATGATATTATTTCTACCCATACAAATATTTTTTTCTAAAAAAATTATTTTGGAGCCATTTTTAGTTGATAAATAATTTATATTAATTTAATATTTTAATAAACTCCTTGAGTGCCCCTCCCCTCTCTTATAAAAGTGAATCTATTATTCTCTTTTATTTACACATTAAATGAATTTTTGGTTTATTTATGACCTACCCAAACCCCATTATTATATTCATCTACACATCTTATCGTATTTTTTATTATAAAATCATCATATCAAATCTTTTGGTGTAAACACTAATAGGTTTTTTGGAGAAGAGGTATCATTCATAACCAAGAGTTTTTGTTTTATTTCTTCTTCAACTTCATTAAATTCGTATTTAACCATCCATATAAAATAAAATATTTATATCTGATATAATAATATGTTTTTATGTTAATTTAATAACTTATATTTATCCCAAACCACTTTTGGTCATCCCCAAATTGGGCACCCAAGAAATTTGCAGTAAGGCCCAAGAGTCATTCCAAATCCTCTCAAGAAAGAAACTACTATATGGTATCAAATATAACGAAATTGGGAATGATATAACCCAATATATATATATATATACAATAATTAAATAAAATAAGAAACTTTTAGTGTAAAATAAAAAAATAACTACTACACATTCCTTCATGTGATCACATGATCACCTCCATCCATAAATCATGCTCGCTCCATGAGATATCCAGAGTTGAAAAATAAGTAATAAACTAGTAATGGGAATAAAAATTTCTAGTAGGGATACAAAATGATATAAAACACCATATTATTTACTTTTAAATAGAAAACAATTTTGATTGTAGTTTGAAATACAATAATAAAATTAGTTTATCACTTCCTTTTTAAACAATTAACATACTGATGTTTCACACAAAAACACTTTCCATTATTAATTCCGAAACACTTTCCAAAGAGTGAAATAAATTAAAAAAATTATATATAATTAGATACATATAATAAAATAAACCTTTTGGGGAAAATATATCAAAAAATTTTATAAAATAAAGGAAATCTGGATACATATAACAAGTGATAGTGTAAGAGTTTTCGGTATAAGAATAACAGTTTAATGTTTTTATAAAAATACAAAAAAATAATAAAATAATGTTCAATATAATAATAATATATTATAAAAATTAGTATTAATGGTAATGTCCTAAAAATTAATAGATATACCATAGATGTAATCATTTTGGGTCCATCTGTTGGTGTGTGATGAAACTTCATAGTCAATAACAAACGTTACTGGTCTACACTAGCCTCACTAAGGTCACAACCCACAAGGATTATCCCTACTAAGGGGATATTTTTTTCTAATTGGTATATATATTGTAACCATATATCAACCCTCTATATGATTTCTAGGATCCAATAATAATAAAATAAAGTAAAATAAAGGAGTTAATCACATGATTAATACAAAAATGGGTACAAACATGTGTGCCTTTCCCACTTCCCAACACCATTCATGAAAAGAACCTCCCTATATGTAGGACATCCATGGAGGTTCCAATATTAGAAAAATCATTTCAAAGTTTACAATTGGGATTACACATCATGGGAGTTCAAAAACATTTTCTAAGAAATACCTAATGGTTCCAAACGGGCCTTAGAATTAAAAAAACATTTACCATTTGAAAACCCATTTTTAGGCTCTTTGGAAAATCAAAACTTCAATTAGAGTTGTATGGAACTGTAGATCAAATTATGTAATATCTTTGTAAATTCCCAATTCACATGTTAAAAATCATTTGGAACACCTTTTAGTATTTATATTATTTAACATTTTGGAACAAGTTGGAAAATGTACTTTAATAAAAATACCCATATCAAATCTTAGAGGAAAACATAGGAAAACAAGGGTAAACCAAATGCTAAGAATCAAAACCATTTTCTATAATATAATTACATAATAATATAATTAAAACAACCAATAGAATCACTAATAAATTTTAGTTTTCAATTTAATGGTTTAGACATTGGGTACCTACCTTAAAACATGACTCCCTTGATGATGGCCACTTCACACATACATGCATATAAACCAATACATATATATATATATATAGCTGTACCAATTGAACTATTGTACATATTCCCCACTTCATGATGGAATATGTACAAAGAGGGAATATAAATATATATATTTGTGTGTGTGTGTGTGTGTGTTCTTACCTATGTGTATGTGTGAAAATCATCTTCAATGAGCCACTAATTTTCATCCTCATCAACAACGACCCAAAACTGCCTCAAGGATTTCCAAGGCACTATAGAAAAGTACAAGAAACTAAAAATTTATATAATACCTAATTAAAAATAGAGTTATAATGTAAAATAGATAACAACCTACTTTAATTTGGTGGAGAAATCCCTACCACCATGCTCGCAAAAACAAACAGCCTTAATCAGAGATTAAGAACCCTAAACCTCACAAATGAACAAAATAAATTCCCAAAATTAGTTTATGGTTTTTCTAGGATGTGTACAATATAAAAGGGGAATAAAAACTAAATAAAATAAAGAGTATATAATAAGATACTTTACCAAGATAACACACTAGAAATTGAAGGTGGTAGCAGCTAGAATACCTGGAGGTGGAGAAGAGGGAGGCCCACGGCTAAGGAGCCCCCCTTCAGGGATGCACCGAATGAGAGGGGGAGGGGTATGGGCCTGGGTCGGAAGATATGTTGGGGTTGATTTAAGTATTTTATTTTTATTTTTATTATTAATTTTACTTATTGCAATAATATTATTATTATATTAATTTATTTTTATTGTAATTATTTTTTAAAAATCATGAACATGGTGCCTGGTTTGGCCACATGGTTTTCCAAACCATATTCCCCTATTGGAACACCCAAGGAACCTCACATGGGTAAGTAGCATGGTGAAGGTAACTATACATTGGATATGTGGTCATATCTGCAAACTAGAAGTCACCCTTGCATGATCTACACATAGTTTTTACTAAATAAACACCAATCATGTGCTAATGCTGAAAATCCCAAAAACATTCATTTTCAAGAAAAATTCACTTAGTAATAGAGAGAAATAAATAGGGACCAAAAATTAATAAATATATAAAATGAATAGTGTTGGGTTGGGGTGTGAAAATTCTCATCACCACTACACCTTCTTCCCCCAAAAAGTATCAAAAGGATCAGTTGGTTGAGACACAAGATTAAGATAAACAAAGTCTCAAGATTGGACTTGAAAACATAATTACTAAAGAACTAACACCCATTTCCTCCTCCAAAACATGAAACTCCAAAGTCTAAAGAATCTGGTAAGACCATCCATAATAAACTATCTGTATATCCAATGAAATGGATAAGGAGACTAAAGGACTCAAACTGCCAAATGAAAGAACCAATGTGAAGGAATCACATCTCTAAACATAATCTCAAAATAAAGAACATTGTGAACCCTAACATAGTGTTCACTAAAGAAAATCATCATGGTCTATTTGGGATCCAAATAACCATATTTCTTGTGAATCATGATCTAGGATAACCTAACTTTTATGATTGGGGTTAGGCAGAGTGAAAACTAAGAATCACATTGGTGACTATAATACAAAATTCCCTAGAAGAAATATGTGATGGATAGAAGACTAGATTCTGTACAAGTCTTATCTATGGTGGTCTCCTCACCATTTTATAATTTTTTTTAACCCTGATTCTTAGGGTGAAACTAACTCATAAGTCATAGAAAATCTATTTACATGAGAAACAATATAAGGAATGAGAAACACCACAATTTCACAATAATAAGATCAATAATTTTCCCAAATGAATTTTCCATTAATAAATAGATTCATAAAGGTTCTATAACATCGTTTTCCATTCCTAAAAATGAAAATACCACTAAATAAATAAATTTCCACAAAAGAAATTTACAATAAACGAATATTTAGATTGATATTTTTAGCACTATGTTTATCCAACAAAACTAGAAGTTTATTCAAAAGATTTGATTTGTCTCTAAAAATGTCCTAGAAACTTCTATAAAAAACCTTTGAAAAATACCTAAATTTATATAGGTATGATAGATATTTAGTTCTTCACAACAAGAATACTTCCTTTTCCCTAGATTCCCACTTTGATAGCACACCCAAAACATACTCATAGATGAATCTGGAAAGATAAAACAAAACAACCTTTTCATACCACTTCCCAACAGTTGAGAAATAGTTAAACTAACTTTTTCCTAAATAGAAAATCACGCCACTTCATTATAAGTATATATGAACAAAGTCACATCCTTATGAAATTTTTATTGAAGTCACCATTAAAAGAATCAATCCTCCAATGAATCATCTATGATAATATTTCATAGATATGAAACCTGCTCAGAAAAACTCTTAGAATAATCCAATACCATTGAATCACTTTTCATGAGATATTATAATGTTTAACCCTTCAATACACTCATGTATATGGAGAAACACTTTTGGATTAACAATTCTTTGAATCTTTATCATGAGTATTATTTTTATGGTTTTATCTAAACAAAAAACTCCCACCATATCTATCTTAAGACTTTTAACACAAAATTCAACAACTTGAGATTTAAAGGATTAGGAATCTCAAGCCGAGTAAATATCCCCTCAATTATTTGTAATCATTCCCCATATTTTACTTATCTCTAAATACCTGAAGAAATTGGGAGGGTTCATCTCTCAATAATTCTTGACTAATTCCTAATACTACGAATTTGTAAGAGAACCAATAGGGTCCATGATAAAAAAAATATGAACTAAACAATTGATACGTGACTTAATCGATCTAAAAAATCATGTGGTGGAAGACCCACCTATAAATCCTCTCCAAGATTCATCATAAATTCATAGAGGCATACTCTGAAAATAAGAAGTGAAAATACAAAATAAAAACATGTCATAAAACTTTAATCCATATCTCAATAATAAATCAGGAAAAATACTGAAAGCACAGGTTTTAATAACATTCCCTAAATAGAAAACCTAGAAAGAAAACCTAAAATGCACATGGAACATCGAACACTTAATCACTCACCAAAACATTAAAATTACCACTTTTTGAAACCCACCTTGAAATGAAAAATCACACTTTTAATTATTATGAACCCAATAATGGTATTTTATGGAATTTTACAAATTTTTCCACACCTTACTCCACTTATATCCATCCACACATACATACCAACATGAACAATCCACACACATGAAATATATGTAAACATTCATAGGGAATAACAAGGGTCCCCAAAATAATGAATTTTCATATTTCCAAAAAAAATTACCAATTTACAAAATATTACCACAGTTCCACCATTGTATCTCCAAAATAAAACGTTTACCAATTCTTAATTTACTTACCAAACCACATTTCCACCATCCTTTTCAAAATCCAAAAAAAACCATTCCATTTTCAAATAACACAAAGAATCTATTTTAGAAATCCTTTTTTTATTCAAGGGTAACACCCACAATGAAATATAAACCGAAAACAATAATAAAAATAATAAACCCAACACCCAATGAACTAAAATTCCAAAATTTCAAAGGAATGAAAAATGTTCATGGTTTGCACACATGGTTTGACAGACTGTGCACCAACTGTGTGGGCACACTAGAGGTCAATAGAGGTATTTTCATAGTATGTTCATGGTATATTCATAGTTTTTGAGTTCATGAATAGTAAACATGAACCCTATAAATCCACCAAAAAATAAACTCTGTCTTTTATAGTTCATTAAAACATCCCTCCAATTCTCCAAGACTCAAACAAAACCAAAAACCTCAAAAAATCCAAGATCACAGCTTGTATTTTGAGGCATAATCATCTCATACAACCCTGTAAATTTAAGCATCCTTCCAAATATGTGGTGATAAAGCATCATCCCATGATTTATCAGATGAATTTTAAAAAAACCAAGATTTGAACTAATGGACAACCCCAAATAAAAAATGTTAATTTCCATGATACCATTTTTCATGAACCACCCAAGGTTGTCCCTAAACCGGGCACCCAAGAAGGTTCGCAACAAGGTTGGAGAGGCATTATAATTCCTCCCAGGATATCAATAAGAGTATAGAATCATATTTAACTCAATTTGGAATGAGTTTTCCTGATAAAAATAAATAAATAAACATGAATAAATTAAAATAACAAAACAGAAGTGGAAAATTTGTTTAAAATTATATACATACCTCATTGTGACCCCAAGGTCACATCAAACCATTGAACCATTATCTCTCTATGAGAGATCCAGATCTATAAAATGATGAAAAATATAGGTGTGATAATTAAAATTACAATTAGGGATACCATATAAGAAATTAAACCCTATGAATTATCTTTAAAGAGAAACCAATTTCATGATACTTCGAAATAAAATAATAAATGTTTTTTTTTATTTTATTTTAAAAAAAATAACATTTTTGTGTTTCTCAAAAATCCATTTTCAATTATTAATTTTAAAACACTTTCCAAAGAGTGAAATACATCAAAAAATACCATTTATAAGTAGAGACGTATAATAAAAGAAATATATCATATAAAATAAAGTCAAAAAGTACCACAAAATTTAGGAAAGTGTGATACATATAACAGTTGATGGTGTAAGAGTTTATAGTATAAGAATAAAAGTGAAACAGCTTTTTAAAAAGAACGTAGAAACAAGAAATTAAAGTTTAATAGAATAATATAGGAACATACAAGGTAATAGTCATGGTCTTATCCTAAAAATTCCTAGAGAGGCCTTATATTTACTTAGTTCGGATCCATATTCCAAAGTATGATGGAACTCTGTAGTCGATAACCAACCCGGCTGCTCTACACTAGCCCCACTATTCAAACATCCCAAAATTATTGTCATTACCTGGGGGGTCTAGTCCATCTAATTGGTACATAGAAATAAAAAATCTTTTGAACCACTATATGACATATAGGAACCCATGATGATAATATTAAGGATAAGAGAGGAGGTCATCGTATGCTTGGCACTAACGTGAGTAAAAACATTCATGCCTTTACCACTTCCTAACACCATCCATGTGGATACCCTCTCTAACTATAGGAAAAACATAGAGACACCCATTATATAGAAATAATTTAAAAGATTTCTACTGATCCTACACATCATGAGAGTTCAAAACATTTTTCCATGAAATACATAAAAGTTCCTAATGGGCCTTGGTGCTTGAAAAAACACATTTAACACTTTAAAACACATTTTAAGGATCATTGATAAATAAAACCGTCCATTAAAAATTTACGAAAAATTGGATGAAAGGCTATAAAATATTTCGACATTACCAATTCACATGTTAAAAGTCATTCATAACACATTTGAAAATTTATAATGATTAACATTTTTTTGTACAAGTTGGAAAACATACTTTAATAAAGAATACCCATATCAAAGCCTAGATGAAATCATGGTAAAATAGGGTTAAACCAAATGATAATAATAAAATCCATTTTCTATAATATACTTACTTCATAATATATTGGAAAACTCCAATAAAATAACCAAGCAATTATAGTTTTCAAATTAAATATTTGGACATAGGTTACCTACCTTGAAAATGATTCCCTTGATGATGGTCACTCCAGACTTACACACATATTCTCTTATACAAAAATATATATTTTAAACTCTTGATTTGATGTAAGAATTACCTATTCTATGAGAGAATATGTACAAAGAGGTTATATATATATATATATGTACTGACCTATGTATATGTGTGAAATCCATTTTCAAGGGTCCATAAATTGTATCCCTTTTCAACGACAACCCAAAAATACCTTAAGGAGGTACAAGGTTCACTATAAAAATATAATAACCCCAAAATTCACACAATCCATAATTCAAAATATATATATAAATGAAATCAGATGAAACCCTACACGGATTCGGTGGAAAATGTGTTGCCTCAAAAAGTAATGGCAAGAAGTGGACTTAATCAGTGATCATGAACTCTATACATAAAAAATCAATAAAATAAACACCCAAAATAAGATTATATCTTAGTCGTGTACACTTAAAGGAAGAGAGGAAAAAATATATATATATATATATATATGATAAAATGGGATACCTTACCATGATGAATGCACTATAAATCGAAGGCAGTAGTATTCGGAAAGCATAATATAGGATAGGAAGGAGGTTTTCAGATGGGGATCCCCCCTTCGAGCATGCATCCAATGAGAGGGATATGGTTGGGGGATTGGTTAGTATGAGGTTTGGGGGTATATTTATGTTTTATTATTATTTATTATTAATTTACCTTTTATTATTATTATTTATTTATTTATTTATTTTATTTTATTTAAAAAGATTTATCATCGTGTATTGCTTGGATACATAGTTGGCCAACCCATTAATCCATATATAAACACCTAGGGTACCTTGCACAAGCAGAATTTATGGTTAAGGAAACTATATTTCAACTACGGATTCATATCTTCCAACCTATAGAAACCCTTTCACAATTTTCACATGGTTTCAAATAACCATGTGCCAACTATGAACATATGCTGAAAAATCCCAACAAATCTCATTTACATGAAATATTCACTAAATAAGAGAGTGAAATAAATATATAATAAAAATAAATAAATAAAAAAATAAATAAAATATTTTTTGGTTCAGTTGTGACACTGTCTTTCACCAACCTCCATCAAATGGGAAATGAGTCTATCTTTTGTGTGTGCATTAGACTACCGCCTCACAGACTGATGTAATTTATTTTCCATAACTGCCTCTCATGCATATTTATAATTATAGAATTAATGTATATATATTATATTAATGAAATATTTTTATCTTTTAAAATATAATATATCATATATGTTCTCACCTTTCCCTTCATTGAAAAATGGTAACGAAATTTGTGTGTATGTGTGGACTACCACCTCCACAAAGTGATGTTATTTATTTTTTATCACCACATCACATAGATGATATATATAAGTCTATTTAAATAAATAAATAATATTTAAGTTATTATTATCATTTTAAAAATATATAATAATAATTTCCCTCCTTCTATAATAATCGTTTAAAAATGGAAACGTTACTCATGCATATGGGAATACTACCATCTCCATGATTTTAACATAATTCCTTTTTCATAACCATATTTTATTATTGGTTTTAAAATTATAATTCAAGTATAAAAATTATAATTATTTCATGGTTATTATTAAATATATGGTGGGATAATTTATTCTTTCACTATAGTCAACCAATCGAACCCCTTTTGGTCTTAAGAACCAAATATCATCAAATCCTTTGACATAAATTTAAATGATTAAATGATTTTATAAAGCATGATAAGAGATAAAATAAAATGAATAATAAATTTTAAAAATTTAATTAAGTAAGAAAAAAATTAAAATAATTTTATTAATCAGTAATATAAAGAACAAATGTGACGAGTCATGCTCGTGGTAAGGAACACTTTAACATAAAACTTTATTTTAAAGATTTATTTTCAAAATATTTCTCTTCTATATACATATTTTGAAAATTATTTAATGAATTTATTTATATAGATATAAAGGAACTATAAATAATGTTTCAAGGTAATTTATTTAAAAGGTTTTAAAAAATAAGTCTTCTTCTGTAATGTTTTACTTTCTTCATAAAAGAAAAAAGGAATTTTTTATTTTAACATATATGATGACAATGAATTTTACCGCCACTATAATCATTTTTTTAATGTTTTAATCAAATAAAATATTTCATTTTTTCTTCAAATAAAAAACATCATTCCCTTTTTCTTATTATTTTGGTATTAAGAATGGATTTTTAAGAGAAAAACATATTTTTTTAATATAAAAGTGTCATTCACATGATTTTAAAAGATTTTTTAAATTTTTATCCATCATATAGTCCTTAAAAATTATCCATGAAGGGTTGATCTCTATTATAGCTCATGGTTGAACCTTATACATCTTATATAGAGGTTGGAGACCTATTATAGCTCATGAGTGTGCTTGATATATCTTATATGATGGGTATGAGCAGATAAACCTCTAATTAATTAGTTAATGATTATGTTCTCTATATAATTATATTGGAAGTTGATCATATGTTTATTCTAATTATAAAGGTTCTATAAGGGTTATATGAAGATGATGTATTGAGGAACCCACATGATTTTTATATTTTTACTTATATGTTGTTAGGGAAATAATTTGATTTCAAAATCTAAGTTAACGATATTTTTAAATTACATAAAAGATGATTCCATTTATAGGTAAAAATGTAAGTTTTAAAGAAAAGGTTTTTCATGGATTTTCATGTTTTTCACTAGACTAATTGAATTCTTATTTTTATTCCCCTTCTTTACATTTCTTCTCATCATATGTTTTAAAAAAAATTCACTAGGTTTTAAGGATGATGATGGAAAAGGATGAGGTCAAGATGAAATCTTATTGATATTTCATGTAAATAAATCTTTGTATAACCTGGAATAATGGTTTATAAAATAATCAATACTACATGGAAGTGTCCAATTATAGTGTATGGGTTTATTGTATAATATCTTTTCCAAATTATCAAAAACACTAAACCTAAAATGATATAGATATTGTAAGAAGGTATTTTGAGATTGTGAAATATATTATCTTTTTCTTGGGATTCCATATTGACGAAAAAATTATTGAGTGAAGCTTATAGTTACCCTTTTTCATTTCACACTGAAATCACTGATATGTATCAAGACCTTCATGAGTGTTATTGGTGGTAAAGAATAAAAAAATATATTGGTTACTTTACCATGAAATGATTGACTTGTAAAATAGTTAATTAATAATGAAAATTTCCAAGGGGGGTGATTCAGCCTCTTCTTTTTTTGAAGTGGAAATGCGATCATGTGTCCATAGATTTTATTATGGTATTCTCAAATAAGTCTTGAGGTGATAATTTGATTTCTATTGCTATGGATCGATTAACAAAATATGAAAATTTCCTTCCTATTTGAGATATTATTTCATTGTATAAATATTATTAGTTGTATCTCAATGATATAGTTTTGTTACATGGAGTTACTCTCTCTATTGTATTTGATCATGATACTATATTTACTTATGTTTTTTGGAAATATCTTTAGAATCCGTTTGGTGATAAACTAAATTTTATTATAGATTTTAATTCTTAACCCGATGGATAATATAAGTGAAAAATTCAGACCATGGAAGATATTGTTCATGTTTTTTCAACAGATTTCTAGGGATGTTGGGATCAACAACTTTCAATAGTTAATATTTTCTATAAAAAAATTTCATTCTAGTATATAGATGAATCCTTTTGATCCATTATATGTATAGAGGTGTTAGAATCTATCTTTTTGGGGTGAAGTATAAGAATGTAAGTTAATGGGGCTAGAGTTAGTTGAGGAAATGGATTTCAAGTTGAATATGATTCCATAGGACATGAGGATGGATCAAATAAGGAATAAAATTTATGCGGATAATCATAGAAAGATATTTCTTTCGAGGAAGATGGCCATGTTTTTTGAAAATTATCTCAATGGAAAAGTGCTATGCATTTTGGTTAAAATGGTAAGTTATTTTCATGGTTCATTAGACCGTATGAAATCCTATATTAATTCAGATCATTTTATTACCACATGTATTTTCCTATTAGTTTATCTAAGGTACCCAATTTTTTCCACATTTTGATGTTAAGAAAATATATGTTGGATTAATATCATATTTTTATCACTGAAGTGGTTCAATTATATGGTAAAATTTATTATGAGGAAAATACCATTCATATTCATCATCATAGTGAGAAATTGTTACAAAAAATGGTGATTCATCAAGTCATGGTTTGTTAAAAAACCATACGGTTAAAAAAACAACATGGAAATATGAAAAATCAATTAGGGAATGGTATCCCCAGTTTTTTAATAAATGAGTAAAATTTTGATGATGTAATTTCCAAATGGGAGGAAGATTGTAAAAACCCACATAATGAGAGAATATATCATTTTTATTTTTATACCATTCATTAATTTGATATTTATATTGATTATAAAAATATTAAGTGATATTTATATCAAAAAAAGATATGCTTTTATTAAACTCTTTTCCTATAGGGTTTTATTTAAAAGTTTAATTTTCAAATAATAAAATTTCAATTTTCAAAAAAAATTGAAATCAGCATGTCAAAATTATGTTAAGATAAGTTTTTGATTATTTTCTAAAATTATTGATTTTTTAGTGATTAGTGAAAAAATATAATTTTGTTCCAACATTTTTTATTTATTTTAAATAATTTAAAAAGTGAAGTAAAATTTTTGTTGAATTTTGAAATTTAATTAGTTCCTTTTATTTTAAATAATTAAATTATGTTTTTTGAAATAAATTTTATACATGAAGTTAGTATAAAAAAATTTACATTAAAAAGGGCATTTTTTGATAAACTATTTTTCATCATGTTTTACTGGTTTAAGTATGAATTAATTTTTTCTACTTAAGAATTTTGAATATTAAAAAATAGATTCAATATTTGGAATTGTGAGGTTAAATTTTTTAAATAGTTTCTTTTATTTTTCTCCAAAACGAATAAGAACCTTAGTAATTTTTGTTACCATGGTAAAGGGTAAATTAATTAATTAAAAATAAAATGATAAGGAATAAATAATGACCCTAACACTTACTATAGTTTTATTAGATTATTAAAACTCATAAATAATCATAAAAAGGTATAATATATGGCCTTTTCCATTTGTATTTGATTATATCCTTTATAATATTTTATGTAATGGAATGTCAAAAATGTCAAACTCTTGTTTTAAAAAATTATAATATTTTTAAGATGGGGATAACTAGAGGATATTATTATTTATAAATATTATTTTGAAAGATAAAATATTTATCTACATAATAGTAATTTATTTTTAATTTTTACAGAAGAATAATAATTACCATAAATTCTTACACAACGTTGATGCAGTAATTATTAAATTAATGGAAAAATAAAATAAATAACATTAAAAATATAAAAGGTAGTATAATTTTAAAGAATTAGGGTAGAATATGAATTTTAAATATAAGAATTAAATTTTTGGGATTTATTAAAATATTTTATTCAAATTTCATTTCTTTCCTTGATGTTATTTAATCTAAAGTAAATGAATATTTTCAAAATTTATGTTATTGATAATTTATGAAAATAATATTTTATTAAGTGGTATAAAATTCCTAAAAACCTATATTTAGACAAGTGATAAACATATGTTCAAACATATCAGCCATGGTCCATTTATAGTTTTTTTCATTTAGGGTAATAATATTGACCCTAAAAGAGTAAAAACCATGTTATCATGGTAAGTGTGAAAAGAGTTGACTGAGGGTTAAAACAAAAATATAAGGGAAAAAATGTGGACTAAACATGTCCAAGAATTATTATATGATATAATTTCCACTCACCTACATCTTATCTTTTAATGTAATCTATTTTGAGCCATTTGGACTATCATGACCCAACCCAATAGGGCTTCAACAACAACTACCCCAAGCCAACCTCTATAGGCCAGGGGTGGTGACAAGCACCGAAAGGAATATATAATATGGGAGGCCTATGCATAATAAACTTGTATGCTCACACCCAACAATATCCATGTATAATTTTAGAGGAATAATAAAAAAATCTACATATGGGGAATAAATTATGCATTTAAACTCTCTTTAGAGTACAAGAGTATGACAGTGTAAACTAAAAAGAAAAAAGGGGAAAATATACACAAAAACAAAAATTTGTCCCAACCTAAAAATAACTATAATGTAAAGTGATAAGAGGGACTAGCTCAGAATCTCCAAGCTTTGACAACTATACGTGGTAAAATTCACAAGGTATCTCTATACTCCATTGTATTCACTGCTAAAATATGCATCATCTATATAAGATGCGAGATGTGAGAGTAAATCCCATGCAGGGGTGAGTAAATACATACCCATTACGATTCCCCAAAAGTTGAAAGGGGACAGTAAGAGACATTATAGGAATAAACAACTCAACCCAAAGCAAGGGTGGAACAAAATACAATGGCATGGATAAAAACATTCATATATGTATGTATGTATGTATGTATGTATGTATGTATGTATGTATGTATGTATGTATGTATGTATGTATGTATGTATGTTTGTATGTTTGTATGTATGTATGTATGTATGTATGTATGTATGTATGTATGTATGTATGTATGTATGTATGTATGTATGTATGTATGTATGTATGTATGTATGTATGTATATATATTCTAAAAAAAGAAACTCAAATGAGAGAAAAATGGAATCTCCATCTCACAGCCCAGCCTAGGTAAAGAGTCTTTCATCAGTTCCAAGGGTCCATCAATGATAAATAATATCTCGCATGTATTTCCATAAGTGTAAACATGTGATGGACCTACACATATCTATTGTGCCACACAATCAAGGGGATAACTTTATAAGCATGGGACAGGCACCCTATTATGTTAGGGTGTGCCACTAAATGTTAGGAGGACATGTACCCTATTTCTCATAAGAGTTTATGTAACGTCCTTGATCCGGGTGCCACTCAACGGGTACCCTGAACCCGGTTAGTCACATGACCTCAAGCGCATTTCCTCAAATGCCAAAGGTAGCCGAATAACAGCAAGGGCCTAGGTCTGATAGTGGGGAAACTATGCCCTTAATTGTCAAAGTGTAACACATCAGAACAAATTACAAGCGTACAACAACGGAAGTAGTAAATAGTACCAATGATGAAATGGACACCGTACTAAAGTAAATAAAAGACCATTAGTCATATATAATGATTCCATCTATCTCTAAGTCTAAGAAATCAGCCAAAACAGGATACACTGCAATTTGAAACTATATAATACAAGGGAAAAATACAGAAAAGCATAATAAAATAGCGCAGTAGGAACTCAACAGCATCGCAATCCTAGGCTTGGTTCCATGCTCTTCTACTCCTCTGTAACAATCAAGTACCTATATAGGGACCCTTTCCCTTATCTACACCTGCAGCAATATAATCTGTTTGGGCCCAAGAAATAACCCCAATAGGGTGTGAGAAAAAAAATCCCAATAGGAAACCACCAAAGGAATGTGCCCAAATGTCAGTGAAAATGTGCTACAGCAGTGTGCAATAATAAAATGAAATAACTAAGAAGAACTCAAAAGTAACTATCTCTACTAGTTACATTGAAGTTTTATTAATCATTTATTAATTCTGAGCTTGTGCTTTGTCTTGGAAGGTACAACAGAATAAATCACCACAGTGAATATATAAAGTAAATGGTGTTTGTAGACATGAAAATCCTTACACTCAGGTAATCAAAATCGAAACTCGCAGGTGATTTCCTACCGGAATAAAGAATATTTTCCTCAGGCATACAAGATAATTCCCCCAGGCATTGAAGCAACTGCCCATAGGCATAAGAAAAGTTTCCCTCATGCTAAACAAACACTTGCCCTCAGGCCTGAGAAACACTGCCCTCAGGCTAAACAAGTAACCTGGACAAGCCCAACACACAAGCAAACAATTATACACATTTTCTCTTAAGAAAACACAAAGCATTCTAAAATCATGGCATACCCTTGGGTATCCTTACCAAATGGGTAAACAAGGGAATCGCATCCACTGGGTGGGCCTGGATCCAAGCAATGATCCCGAACAACATTTTATAATTATCATTATATTATCTATGAAATTCTAGATATCTTAATTAACCAAGGCCTCAGTCATACGACACCCCAAACAAGGGCGCATAGCACAACAGTACTCAAAAACCACATGATAGTTGGAATTAAACATTAGACCGCCTACCTCGATCTCCACTGATCGATATACATGAATGACGCATCCTGAATCATATGTGAACGACGTAGATCTGGGATAAACATTCACCCATTCAAACCAAAATAACTTCCTTTAGAGGAATAATTGGTAGGAAAGACTCACAGAGAGGGAAGAACTCACCCGCGCAGTTCCAATGTGATCGACGACAGAAGAATCTGATTCCTTTTGTGTGGTTGGGAGCTCCTCCAACCATCAGTCTTCTCTCCTGGTGATCCAAATGCATCCACTTCCTCCTCTACCCAATGAGGAGGCTACTACCCGTTTTAAGTGAAAAAAGCTACACGGTGTGTACTTTTAATTTTTTAATTGTTCCTCTGGAAGCTAATTTCATCGTCGGGCAGTTCATATGTTAACATGAGTACACGGCGTGTATTCTTGAGTACATGGTGTGTACATGGCGTAAACTGTCACTCCGCTGGCAGCTACTTCCACTGCCTTACTATTTATCTGCCGACTAATTACAAGCTGTGTAAATACTAAGTACATGGCTTGTAGTCAGTTTTTTATACCCTTCATCGCCGACAGGCCAACACGCCCCGTGTACCCATCCCATACGGACAAAGTACATGGCGTGTGGAAAATTACATGGTGTGTACCCACAAAATTTGGGATTTTTCCTCATTTTCCTTATTTTCTAAAAAACACTTAAAGGAAAAGGAAATGAAGAAAATCGTACCTCAAGAATAAGAATCGGGTTATTACAAACTTCCCCCCTTAAATAAATTCATCCCTGAATTTAGCCTTTCAAGGGTGGTGAATATAAATCTCAGAACAAATTTGGCCACTGAGCACGTACGTCTGTCTCCCGCTCCCAAGTTTCATCTTGCACTCAGCCATGCCTCCATAGCACTTCTATGAGAGGAACTGACCAGACTCGAAAACTCATCATGCTCCTATCAACAATACGAATCGGATGCTCCTCAAAGGGCGCATCAGCCTGAAGCTCAACCTCCTTGGGCTAAAAGATGTGAGACGGGTCTGAGTGATAATGGTGCAGCTGAGATACATGGAAAACATCATTCATGGCTTGATACTTCTGTGGTAACTGCAACTGATAGGAAACTGACCCGAATCTCTCTAGAATCCAAAATAGCCCCACATACCTTGGTGAAAGTTTACCCTGTCTCTTGATCCACCTGTGTTCCAACCTCGGTGAAACACGTAAGAAAAAATGATCCCTGAACACGAACTCCAAGGGTCATCTTCGGCGATCAGCATAATATTTCTGACGAGGCTGTATAGTATCCATCCTCTTCTGAAGGAAGTGGACCTTCTCTCAACTCTCCTGCACAAGACATGGTCACAGTAAAGCTACCTCACCTGCCTCCAACCAGCAAAAGGGTGATAGACATGGCCTACCATATAAATCCTCGTAAGGTGCCATCTCAATAGTTTCTTGAAAATTATTATTATCGGAATACTCGAATAGGGGTATGTTCTTCTCCCAAGAGCCCCTAAAGTCTAAGACACATGCCTGCATCATGTCCTCTAGCACATTATCGGACAATATGACTGGCCATTGGTCGGAGGGTGGTAAGTTGTGCTCAGAATCACCTATGTACCCAGTTCCCTCTGAAAACTCTACCAGAAATTAGACGTAAAATGGGAATCCCTATTTGAAATGATAGAACGAGGGACCCCAGGAAGATATACTACCTCATAGATATACAACTTCCTGATCTTATTAACACTGAAGGTCTCCTTGATTGGAAAAAAGTGAGGTACCTTTGTAAGTCTGTCTACAACAACCCACATGGAATATTTTCCATGAGGTGACCCCGGAAACCCGGTCATGAAGTCTATCACGAAATCATACCATTTCCATTCTGGAATGGGTAACTGTTGTAACAACCCGGCTGGCCTCAGATGCTCCGCCTTCACCCGATGATAGGTGGAAAATCTCGTAACATAACCAGTTACCTCTCTTTTCATACCCGACCACCAATACTGACGTCTCAAGTCACGGTACATTTTGGTGACCCTAGGATACACTACCCAAGATGAATCAGGAAATTCCCGCATCAACTCCTAGCATATATCCCCTGAAACCCACACTTGTCAATGGATACATAGTACCTCATCATCACCTATCGTCCAACCAGGAGGAGGGTCGTCAATTTTCACAAACTCCCATAGAACTAGGCCATCTGAATCTGATAGTTGTATCATCCTCGTTCTATCCAAGAGGGTAGAAGTCACATATAAGGATGAAAGATAGGTTTTCCCCTGACTATCGTGCACCTCCAAATGCATCTCAGAGAACAAAGCCATAAGCTGGCACTCACCACTGGCCTCCTGCACTTCCTCTATCTGAGTCCTCCTACTCAGTGGATCGGATACTTCATTACCCTTACTAGGTGTCTAAGAAAGCTCAAAGTCGAAGGACTGAAGGTATTTAACCCACCTTTGTTGTCTCAAATTAAAGTCATTCTAGGTAAAGATGTATTTAATACTTTTTTGGTCCGTAAACACCACAAAATGTTCTCCCAAGAGATAATGTCTCCAACAGTGTAATGTATAAACAACTAAATCCAACTCGATATCATGTGTCAGGTAATTCCTCTCTTGTGGCCTCAACTTCTGAGACCCCTACACAACTGCTGGATCGCCCTACATCAATACTGCTCCCAGCCCAATACCTATTTCATCACAGTAAACTGTATAGCTCTTCCCTTTCTCTAGAATTATCAGTACTGGGGATGATGTCAACCTTCCCTTCAGATCATAAAAGGATGTATCATAAGTTTCTAAACAAATGAACTTCACACCCTTCTTAGTAAAACCCGTCAACAGTGATACTAAGTAAGAGAAGTCCTGTATAAAGTGTCTGTAGTAACCATTCAGCCCCAAGAAACTCTGTTTCTCAAACACATTCTTAGGTTGCTCCCAAAAAACTACTACTCTCACTTTCTCTGGGTCTATTGAAACTCCAACCTCTGAGATAATATGTCCAAGGAAGTGTATCTGGTCCATCCAAAAGTGACACTTTGAGAGCATATCATATATTTGATGCTCTCTCGGTGTACTTAGTACTATCTCAAGATGGGTAGCATGGTCATGTAGAGTATGAGAGTACACCAAGATATCATCCTTGAAGACTACCACAAAAGAATCCATATAAGTGTGGAACACACGATTCATCAGAGCCATGAAAACCGATGGCGTGTTCATGAGTCCGAACGGCATAACCAAGTACTCGTATAGACCATATATTCTCCAAAAAGCTGTAAGCGGTATGTCTGATAGTCTATGGCGTAACTGATGATATCCATATTACAATTAAATCTTAGAGAATACTCATCCTCCTCAAATTTGATTAAAAATATCATCAATCCTCAGCAAGGGATATCAGTTCTTGACTGTCAACTAGTTCAGATTCTGATAATCCCCACAGAGTCTAAGGGTACCGTCCACCTTTTTCACAAACAGGACAGGTGAACCCCAAGGAGAAGTATTGGGTCAGATGAAACCCTTTGCCTACAACTCATCTAGCTGTCTCTTGAGCTCCTACAACTCTAGTGTATCCATCCTATTAGGAAAAATGGACACCAGTGTTTCTCCTAGAACTAGCTCAATAGAGAATTCCGCCTCTCGCTCGGGAGGTATACCTGAAAAGTTTTTTGGGAATACATCCTTGAAATGATGAACTATTGAAGGGAAATCCTTCTAAAAAGTTCCCTGGTCATCTAGATATAATCTCGCAATCTGGGTTGTCACTCCACCATGACCACGATGCTCTGGTCGATCTTGGCTCGCCTGGACATCCCATTCACCCTTGTATAGAAACTCTCTGCCCTTTGGTGACATGAAACCCACCCAGCAACTATAGCAATCTACAAAGGCTCGAAAGGGTACTAACCAGTATATCCCATGAATGACATCATAGCTTGTCATCTCATAGACATAGAGGTCCCATAGAAAGTGACACCCACCAACCACTAGGGGTCACTCCTTGCTCTGACGCACACTAGTTATTCTAATTCCTAGCGGAGTGTCTAGTGTCATGATATCATTAGAAGAAGAAACACAGAGCCCAAGGCTCTCCACAATAGGAACAAATATAAATCTATGTGTAGCACCAGTATCGAAAAGTACTGAAGATAAATCAGAAGGAACTAGATTAGTACCTCTGATAGCGGAAGGTCTGAGATCCTGCTTCTGTTGGGTATGTTGCGCAACATATGCCTACCCAGTGCCACAGCCCTGTGATAGATCCTGACTACCCTGAGCTGACCTGTCGTGCTGTCTCTGAGATCCTAGTGTCTGGCTACCATGGACATGAACACCACCTCGTCCAGAATGCCCCGACGTATCCCAATTCCATGACTAGTAGGAAGCTACTTTCCCTACTCTTGCACATAGAGTCTGCACAGAACCCTTCTCACTAGCCATTGGTGGAAATGCCCTGCAAAAGCACTACAGATGACCCATCTTGTCTCAAGCTCAGCACTCCAATAGGTCACGTGGACACTAAGGTCTCTTGTGCCCCTTTTTACCGCACTGGTAGCACATCACCTAGCCACCTGAAGAATTCCTATGGCTATTACTGCCACCATGAGGGAAATCCATCTTCCTCTTCCTCTTACTAGTATAAATAGTACCAAAAATTGGTGTTGAACTGCCCTGACCTGAACCACTAGATTCTTGCAGGTTCCACCCAGTAATCAGTGCCTAGTTCATAATAGCATGTACTGTAGGCAGCCTGAAAACATTCACCAGGGCTCGGATGTCCTACTGAAGATCATCCTCAAAGCATCGATCCCTCAACGCCTCGTATCCCACCAGAACAGGTGTGAAGTGTTGTAGCTCAGTGAAGCGGGCAGAATAGTCTATCACTCACATAGCACCCTGCTGTGGATTCATGAACTCTCGAGCTCGATCTACCCTCAGTGTCTCTGAAAGGAAAACATCATAGAAGACTGCCTGGATATCTTCCCACACCATGTCTCGGTGATGCTCAGTCTGGGTGGTAACATCCCACCATCTCTTGGCAGAATCACACAACATATATGTAGCGAGATTGACCCTCCTCCTAGGAGGCATCTCCATATTCTTGAAGATCATCTGCATATAACCTAGCCAAGACTCTGTAGCTTTTGGTCTGATATCTCCTGAAAACATAGGCGGATGTTGCTGCTGGAATATATGCGTCATCTCTTCCATAGATGTGGAAACCAGCAGTGCACCCTGGAAGTTCTGCATGAACCGCATGAAGCCTTCAGGGAACTTCACATCCGCACTTGCGTCCAGTATAATGGCTGGCACCGCATCTAGCACTACTGGAGGATCCATTGGTAGCCCATGGCCTACTATCTCTGGAGAATAATCATCACCACTCTCTTGAAAAAAAATTCGTGGTCATCTCGGCGGCATGACTCTACAAGGTCAAACCCAGACCTTAGTTTAATTTTCTGTTGAGGTTATTTTATTCGTTTAAAAGTTCCGACGCAAAAAGGGAAAGAAAAATGCATGAACTGGAAAAAAGAGACTATATGGCATGTATAAATTCAACACAGTGTGTACCCTTAAGCCCTTAAATGGTCGTGTTCTGATGACAGTCTGGGCATGTCTCAACCGGAAAAACACGACGTGTTACACCCGCACATGGCGTGTACACCACTTTGTTTCCTCGGCCAAACGTCTAAATCCCCAAGGTCTCTCCCTGGTCAAAACTACACGGCGTATCCCATAGTTACACGACATGTACTAGTCAAGTTTCACCGGCCCGTGTTTGTTAGGGACACAGCCTATGTTCCCAGGTTACATTATACAGCGTGTTCCAGAAGGAAACGATGTGTACTAAGAATCCCCAACTGATATGTGTTGTTAGATACATGGCCAGCTACATGGCCAGCTACATGGCTGATACTATACGTCATGTTCCAGATAGACATGACGTGTACTAGAAGGATAACTCTAACCTGTGTTGTTAGTGACACGGCTGGGTACCTTGGTCAGACTACACGGCGTGTTCAAGGTAGACACGGTGTGTTTATCTTAAGGATCCTCTGTCTGTGTTGTCAGTCACACGGGCAGACACAGGGTCAACACTACACGACGTGTTCAAAGTGTACACGGCGTGTTCCCACAAGACATTCTCTATCCCGTGTCTCTACCCACACGGCCTATGACATGGTTAGAGACTACACGGCGTGTACTTAAAAAATTTTCATTTCTTCCCGAACAAAAGAGTACATGGCATGTGTTCATAGAACCACACGCCATGTTTTCAGGGTTTCTGGACAGTACTCCTTATAAACGACTCTGAATCCCCTTTTTCCTTTAATTTCATGCGTCAGTATGCCAAATTTCAATACGTGGGGGCCTATACTCCCTTTGAATCAATGTTTAACACCCAACCTTTCAAATTATAGTACAAAACAAAAAAAAAGGTTGGATCATGATCTACTAAATTCTGGTCCAAGAGAGCCCATACTTCTCAGGAACCAAAGTTTAGCATCCATAAACTCAACTGTAACATATACCAATACCCTATCAATTAGAAGGTATTTCTAACAAGGTACCAATCACAACAACATGCATTTTCTAGAACAACATCTATCACAACAACATGAAATTTATAATGCACCTACATGGCATGGAAACTATAAATGGCATGTGATTCTAACATGTTCTTAAATGATGCATGAGATGGAATACCCTCATCTCATCGGGTTTCAACTAAATAGAACCCAGTATAAAAATATAAATAGCACACCACAAGTGAGTCACCCAATGGTGAAAATCAGATGAATTGTAAAGTGAAATATCAGTAAAATTACAGCACAAGGTAGATTGGCTTTCCCATGTACACAGGATAGCTACTCCCGGGCACAGCTTATTACCAAATACCTATTCATCATATCCCTGACTATAGGTTCCAAACAGTAAGTCAAAGAAAAGAAATCTTCTAATACAACTTTGTAGCATCCCGGATCTGGGTGCCACTCAACGGGTGCCCCGAACCCAGTTGGTCACATGACCTCAAGTGCATTTCCCCAAATTCCAGAGGTTTCCGACTAGAAGCGAGGGCCTAGGTCTGATAGTGGGGAAACTATGACATCATTTGTCAAAGTGTAGCGTAGTGGAAAAAATTACAAGCATACAAAATCAGAAGTAGTAAACAATACCAATACTGAAATGGACACAGTACTAAAGTAAATAAAAGACCAATAGTCATATATAATGATTCCATATATCCCTAAGTCTACTAAAGCATCCAAAACAAGATACATTTTAATCTGAAACAATACAATACAAGTGACAAATAAAGTAATGTAGAATAAAACAGCATAGTAGGAACTCACCAGTATCGCAAGCCTAGGCTTGGTCCCAGGCTCTCCTACTCCTATGAAAAAATCAAGTACCTGTATAGGGACCCTTGCCCCTATCTACACCTTCAACAATATAATCTGTTTGGGCCCAAGACATGAACCAAACAGGGTGTGAGAAATAAATCTTAGTAAGCAACCACCAATGGCTTGTGCCCAACTGTCAGTGAAAATGTGCTATAGCAGTGTGCAATAATAAAATGTAGTAACTAAGAAGAACTCAAAATTAACTATCTATACAAGTTAAATTTCTATTTTATTAATCATTTATTAATTCCAAGCTTGTGATTTATCTTGGCAGGTACAATAAAATAAATTTCCACAGTGAATATGAAAAGTAAACTTCGTCTACAGACATGAAAATCCTTACCCTCTGGTAATCAGAATCGAAACCCGTAGGTGATTTCCCACATGAATAAAAAATATTTATCTCAGGATTATGAGATAATGACCTCAAGCATGGATGTAACTGCTTGCATATATAAGAAAAGTTGTCCTCAGGCTAAACAAACACTTGCCCTCAGGCATGAGAAATACTGCCCTCCGGCTAAATAAGAAATCGGGCTGAGCCCAACACACAAGCAAACAATTATACACATTTTCTCTCAAGAGAACTCAAAACATTCTAGAAACATGGCATACCCTCAGGTATCTTGGCCAAATGGCTAAACAAGGGAACCTCACCCATGGGGTGGCCCTGGATCCAATCAATGATCCCAAATAATAGTTTGTAATTATCATCAGATTATCTATGAAATTCTCAATATCTTAATTAATCAAGGCCTCAGTCATAAGACACTCCAAACATGGGCATGTAGCACAACAGTACTCAAAAACCACACGACAGTTGGAATTGAACATCATACCACCTACCTTGATCTCCACTGATCGATATATGTGAATGAAGCCTCCTGAATCTTCTGTGAACGACGTATATTTGGGATAAGCATTCAACCATTCAAACCCAAATAACTTCCCTTAGAGGAAGAATTGGAAATAAATACTCGTGGAGTGGGAAAAACACACCCGTGTGGTTCCAACGTGATCGAAGGCGGAAGAATCTAATTCTCAGTGTGCGGTCGGGAGCTCCTCCAAGCTCCGGCCTACTCTCCTGGTGCTCCAAAGGCATCCACTGCCTCCTCTGCCAAATGAGGAGACTACTGCTCGCTTTAAGCAAAAGAACCAACTACATGGTGTGTACTCTCAACTACATAGCGTGTACTTTTCATTTTTTAAATGTTCCTCTGGAGGCTACTTTTCATCATTGGACTGTTCATCTGTCGACATGAGTACACGGCGTGTATTCCTGAGTACATGGCATGTACACGACATGTATTCCTGAGTACATGGAATGTATTATCGCTCCGCTGGCGGCTACTTCCACCACCTTACTATTCACCTACCGACTAATTACACAGCATGTAAATACTAAGTACACAGCATGTAGTCATTTTTTTACACCCTTCATCACTGATAGGCCTACGCGCCCTATGTACCCATCCCCCACGGCCAAAGTACATAGCCTATACCTAAAAAATTTGGGAATTTTTCCCATTTTCCTTATTTTCTCCAAAACACTTAAAGAAAAAGGAAAAAAAGAAACATGTACCTCAAGAATAGGAACCGTGTTCTTACAGGTTACCACTCAATGGTTAAACAACCCACACCCTAATTCCATAGGGGTATCACTCAATAGATAGAAACCCACTCCCTAACTCCATAGGGGGTACCACTCATTATATAGAGGACCCATGCCCTATTTCCATTAGGGGTACCACTCAGTAGATAGAGGACTCACACCCTAATGCCATAGTGGGGTACCACTCAGTAGATAGAGGACCTAAGATCTAACTCTATTAGGGGGTACCACTCAATAGATAGAAGACCTACTCTCTAATTCCATAGGTGGTTCCCCTTAGTAGATAATAGGACCTCACCCTAACTCCATAGGGGGTACCACTCGGTGTATAGAGGACTTGCGCCCCAATGTCATATGGGGTACCACTATAATGATCACACCTAATCACTTCCATCCTAAAGTTCCACCTAAAAAAGCATCACACTCCTAAAATCTCTCATCATATTCCAAAGTAATCTAAAAAGTCCACCATGTATTTTTATGTGGAAAACACTAAGTATATTCTACTTTAGTCCAAAATATGAGTTTAGAAGAAGGAGATATGAGAGGTTGAAGTTACCAAAAAAATGAAGTAGGGGTACATGACATGTGTGGGGTACCACACTATGTGGGGTCCCGCTCTAAGGCCTAACTTTTTTCTTTATGGTACATGGTTCACTGACCGTGTATCTCTATACAATGTGTAAGGGAACTTGCTAGTGTGTCTTAGCCACCCGGGGTCCTTCTCATGCTCCTGGTCATGTATGTGTATACTTTCCCATATCCACATACCCTAGTACATTGTGTGTGTCTAGCCATTCCCATGATCATGTACTCCTAGAGTACAAAAGAGTTCTCCATCACCAAGTCACAAGGTGTATGGGGGTCTCACATAGCATGTGGTATTTAACTCTCCTAAAACCTTAGTCGTCGCGTCCATGGGGTTACACACCATGTGTTCCTCCAAACTACATGGTGTGTAGTCAAATATTTTCATATAACTCACTAAATTTTCATTTAGTTCAATATTTGGATCCTCCTCTACATGATCTACCATTTTACCACTTATAAATGGTGGAAAATCTATCCAATGGTCGATTCCAACCCTTTAGTGGACTAAAATCGAAAATTTGGCCCTTCACACAAAGTCGTACACACCGCCAAACCCCATATCACCTATTGTTTCCTACCTTGTATACTTATCAATAGTTTAATCACCCACATCCCACAAATCAACCGAAATCATCAAATGTTCTCCTATCTATTCATTATATTTAAATCCACTACATATCTGAGGGTATAATCATGATTGATACCACTCGAAAAAGTTGATCCATGGCTCCATAGTCCAATAAAGAAGAACGTGAAGAAAATATGGTTGAAAAAGAACAAAAATAAATGTTTGATGATCAATGTCCAAGATTTCTTGGATAAAGAATGTGAAATGTGATTCCAAGGGTGAGAAACATTGAATAAGAGATATTAATTTAATAATAAATAGAAAATTTATACATAGACACTTGAAAATGCATGATTTAATGTAGATCAAGATATAGATTTAATCATGTTAAATATACATAATCAATCAATGAAGAATCCAAAAATTGAAGTTTCATACATCATTTTGGATCATTCTTCAATGAAGAATGTGCTAACTGATGAATGAGAGAATTCATTTCATTCATTATACCTTGATACGATTGGATCTGAATTTTTATCATTCTCAGATTTTGATTCGCTAAGAGATGTGGAAGAACTCTTCTCTCAATGATCTCAGTGTTATGTGGATAACCATGGAAATATTTCATAACCTAGATTAAAATAGACGGAATTATATCTAGTTTATTAAATAAAAAAATAATATTTATTATTTTATTTTAATAAAATTTACCCGCCAATGGACATTTTATCTGAACATCCCACACCTACCCATTTATGTCACTCTTATACTAAAACTCATGTTCTAGATTCAACTGTGGCCTTAGATTTTTTATATGATACTCTATTTAAGAGTTGTCCCAATTTATTTAAAAAACCATGCATGTGTGATGTAAAATATATTTAATATTTTTATAAAATGGATTTGGGGCACATCATGTAATGCCCCGACCCCAGTTACCCAGAGTATGTGCATTATTACATAAAATTGGAATGATCACAAAAGATCAAGTCTTGAAAGACTGATTAGTTTAGTAGCCTTGGAATCACTAGATACATTCATAAAGTTTATATTACATCATAAAGTGAAAAACTACATCTTGTCTTCATAGACCACACTCATATCCCATCATACTATCCTTGCAGGTCATTTATAAAATACTTTTTCACATCCTGGGAAAAATAAAACATAAAAATGGGTGAGCTCAGATGCCCAGTAAGGATAACAATATAGCAGAGACTTTCATAAATAAGCATAGACATTTAAGGTAATTTATAACTAAAAAAGACTTTTAACCATGAAATTCAGCATAATATGGAATAAATATAATGAAATAATGTAATTTACTTATTCACATGGATATTCTACTAGTCGAATAATCACATGAAATATCAATAACCACTTTCATAATGATGGAATGCATAATGCTAGACTATCATAACCACATAGTCAAGGACTTGTGCCAAGACTACAAATAAGATTTTGTCAAGGCCTTGTGCCAAGACACTAGTTTGTCTCATGATACCTACCGATGCATCGAGAAGCTATAGCAGGCTCCACCCGTCACTTATTAAGTCCAATACATTCCTCATATGAACAGGTTTAAACATAACATAAACATTCGTATTAAAATTGGCATAAGAAATCTCGATACTTTATCCATAAACCATGAATGGTATAAAAATAACACATCCGCAGTCAAACATATCACAAAACCTTCAATTGTATATGTAAGTTTTGTATCATAATAAATCAACTTCAAATAATCTTAAAATCCATCAAAGGATGTTGACATAAATGAAATCAAAACTATTTTAGAGAAATATCCTTTTTTTAAATCATTTAAAAGTCACATAATTATAAAATAAAACATTTAATTTGAAAATATTCTTATAATCTTGTAAGGGAAGCTTAGACTATTTTATAATGGTGGAAAATAGTTGTACCCACCGTATAATTTAAAAAAGACATTCTTACCTTAATTCTGTCGAAAAGGATAAAAAGGACCTTGTTTGGAAAATGATAGAAAGATTCCTTTATAAACATCTTATAAAAAGTCGAGAAGGGTATAAATGACTTTAAACCATAGTCTATAAAATATTAAGAATAATTTGAAATACATTTTTAAGAAACATGGATGTGGATGATAAAGAGGTCCTAGTAGATAATTACGTATAAACATCCTTGGATAATGAAGAGATTGTGAAATAAACCCTTAACTTGTACTTTTCCTTGGTTGAGGGTAGTTTAACCGCTTTTATAATGGTGATAAAAAATTTATTCAATCATACAAGAATCATATACATTAATATGATATAATATATGATCTTTTAACATTGCTTTCTTAATAATATCTTAGTATTATCGTCGTTTCGGGTGTTGACTTACTCGTTTTCTTTTATATGTTTTGTTACATAAGTTGTGTTTGTTATGGATAGGTTGTACCTTATTAATATCCAGAATTATATCATGTCCTTAAACATTATTTTTAATCATAAAATTAGAATTATACTTTAATGGATACGATGGGGAATGAATCTCATCATGTTCATGGAGATTGTAGTCTGTACGTATGCACGTGCGACAATATCACTCTTTTGATATTAAAATAATATATAAATGGATGCTATATCATATAAAAAGAATAATTATCATGATATATTTATTATTTACATCTATTACACATCATTATCATACTCGTCCAAATAATAATGTATTGAATAACAATTATACCACAACATAGAGACGGTAGTCCCTACGTACGCACATATGGTGACATGTCATTCAAAGGATGGATAGAATAATGAATATGGTTGTACCATATTTTTAATAAAATCACAGTATATAGAATATAATAGAGTTATAAATTTAGTATGTAAATAAAAAAGAAAGAATAAATGGTAGAATAAAGGAACTTGAAAGAGGGTGGTGAAATCATTACCTCTTCTTCAGGTTCTTCCTTTTGATTTGATGAAAAAGGCTCCTTAGGATGGATTTCTGATCAAACTAAGGCCTCTATGTTGAAGTGAGTAACTTGGGAGGATATTTGGGAAGGGTTTGGCTGATCCAAATGGATTTAAAGGTGTTAATTGGAGAGAAGTGGGAGTTCCCTTTTATAAGAGGGGTGAGGGGCACCTTTGGAAAACATAGAAATATTATTTTATAATAAATTTATATTCCGTTTATAATAGATCCAAACTGATTTATTTCTAGAATAAGTTAGGTATGGGTTGAAAATAACTAAATAAATAGGTTTTAGATAGTTTTGGGTCACTTTATTAACCTTATCTTTTAGTTTTAACTCTTAGTTAATTAGTTTGACATTTACCATGTCTCTTTGTATTGTTATAATATATGGTTAATAAACTTACTATAAACATCTAAGAAAACACCAAGAGGTTTATTAATGATACACCTATAATTATATAAGTCCTTTTTGTGACACCTTATATTTTTAGGAATATTATATCAATTTATAATATAATATTTGTTTTAAAAACTCCTTTATGTCAATTTTGACACTATTTAATAATTGATTTTTGTTAAAGTCATAAAACTTTATTAATTCGAACAAAATTCATTTAAGCAACCCTAAAATGTCATATTAACCAATAAAATTATTCTATGTCATCAAAACATAAAATTATATTTATATTAACATTTATAAAACCAATTATTTGATTCATTTATTAATAAGGAAAATATTGTATCATTATTGTGTCATAAATAAATTTAATTATTTAGTGTCTCAAAATTATAAATAAAATACCATTATGTAGTACATATTTTTATCTTTCTAATTAATATTTATATTCGAAAATATAACATATATAACCCTATGTAAAGTTTTTTTTCTAAAACATATATGCTTATGTCATTTTTGTATTTACTTTAACTTAATTAATATAAAGTGTCATTATCACTTACAAGTGGCTCCATGGGGTCCCAAAATCGACCCAAAGATTCCCATGGTTGGACATGTATCAACCAATAGGGTTAGGATACGTTTTAGGGTAATATAATATTATTATAATATTATTTGTTTACCATTATTTACCGGATTTACCCTTTAACCAGGGTAAATAAAATATTTACCGAAATAATTATTCAAAATGTCTAAAAATAAAATTTAATTATTTACACAATTTGGAACTCATGATTCTAAATACGGAATCTATTTATCTAAATTCAAAACACAGAAGTGGCAGAAATTAATTTAAAATTAATTCATGTTGTCAAAACAAAAAGCTTGTTTTTAAGAAATAATAACTATCAAAAGATTTGCATTTGCTTATATCAGTTTAAATGTGAAATTATGTCTAATGACAAAAATTGGATTAAATGGTAAAAATATAATCTAATTATACTTTAAAATCACTCAAATTCATAATTTATCACTATTAATTATTTTGATTAAAAAGTTTTTTTAATTAAAATTTAGTAATCTTCACTATTAATCAAAATATAAAAGTTATCATAAAAACATAAAAAATTCATCAAAACTAAATTTTTATGTCTTGATTCTAAAGAGTAAGTTTATTTTGTCAAATTGAATATATAAAAGTTTCAAATATTGAATTTAATAAGGGTTCACCATTAAAAGGCGGTAAAAGTGTATTTTTTGGAAAATACTTATTTTATCTGAAAAAGTGAATTAGTTCTTTCATTATGTCTAAGAAACTCATATTATGGATTCTAAAATTATAAAGATTATATAAAGTTTAAAATTCAGTTAACATTATTCATAACTACTTTTGAATGACTAGTTTGGTAGGTCGTGGTGCGCTTGAACTCAGTGTTGCGTATAGTGCAAGTTATTGAATTACTTTGAAGAAATAATGTTCTATGAAATATTGGGGTGTTACATTCTTCCCTCCTTCAATAAATTGAATCCTCTCAATTTGAAATTTTTCTTCTAAAATAAAAGTTTGAAAATAGAAAATACCTTTGGGAAAACCTGCATCAGAAATGAGGTTAATAAAATTTGGTCTTAATAATAGGAAAAGGAAAATGAAAGGGTCACCACCAAATTATGATCTCGATTAGTAGAACATTGGTGGAAATTAGAGACATATAATTGGAGTAAAAAGTAAATATTTATAGGTAGTGATTGAGGTTGTCAATCACAAACAAGTGTGAAATTGAGGGCCTTAAATTCATCAATCTATGATGATTTAAAATACCATCAATTCAACAAAACATAAGGTATTAGGATAACACATTTTTGGTTTTAAGATCCCTCCACTAAAGTTTAATAGTTAATTTCATCATAGAATAAAAGAAGAAGAAAAATGTATGCTTGACAAGTAGAGTTCCATCCTTTAACTAATTTCTACCACAAACTCATCTTTCACTGTAAAAGCTAATAGAACTTAAAAAAATATTTTTCCTATTCTTATAGGGTTTCAAAAAAAATGAATTTATAATTCATATACATGAAATTTTTTTAAAAACTATATTATTTAATCCACGACATCACGTGGGCCAGTGGTAGGTGATACTCCCTTGTCACCCTTTAGTTGTGGGTTCAAGTCTCGTGGCCTTGCCGAACACGACAGGTTGTTGCCCAACCTTCGGGTTGTCCTTTTTATAAAAATACAAAAATAATCTCAAACTAGACATATCCAAAATAATTTTGTTCAAACTCACAGTCCAAAATTTATAAGGTAGGTAAACACAATGATGATCCTTTTTTCCATGTAATAACATGTGAACACATTCATTATGTATTCTTTTAAAACACTCCAACATCTTGAATTACCATAAAACCATATTGATTACATTCATGCTCCCTTATTCCTTATAGAATACTAGATATATTCCTTCTATCCCAAAATGTTGTAAACTCTAACAATGATGGAATATACAAATCATTAATCAGTTTCAAGGTATTCAAGAATATCCAATACAATTTATCCAAATCAATCATGTATTATTCCAAAATCACTACATCGATATCAGAACCATATTATGGTTTATCTTTCTCACAACCATATATTTTCCAAAAAATTAACCTGCTATTGAGTCACTTTTCTTGGTTCCACACAATCTCAAGTCCTTAATGAAATAGTATTGTAGTACAATCCTTATATACTCCATAATTATTATTACCAGTATATCGTTGATACAACACTCAAATTACATAATTTTTTAATAACAACATAAGAACTATAATCATTTATCCTCATCTGTGGTAGCATCATAACTTGATTATTATCCAATAGAATCATTTGGGGAATACTATGATGATTTGGACATTGGTTTTCATAGCGTCCCAACTCCTTGCAGATGAATCATTATACATTTGAAACCTTTTTCTTACCCATATAGTCACGTACTTGGTGTCCTTTTTCTCCACACTTATAAAAAACTCACATTCCCTTTAGAAAAGTTCCAGGGTGTTTCTTCCCACAGTTATTACATATGGGAAAATTATTCTTTTCCCTCTTCCCTTTATCTATCTTTCTCTCTTCCATCCTTTTCTTCTCTTACTTCCCTTCAAAGTCATAGGACTCAGAGAATTCATTACTTATCTTATTAACACATGATACTATTTCTTCATATGTTGAGAATACATGGGAGACTATTTCTCTTCTAAATGTTGAATTAATAACATGAAAGATATGATCCTTTTTACTCTTTGGATCATACATATTTTTTGGAGTTCACATTACTTCTATTGGGCGTTATTTCTATAAAATGGTATAAACTAGGTCATTTTATGAATTGCAATGAATAATTCCAAACTTGTAAAATACCTAACGTAAATTGAACGGTTTATGGATATAATCTATAATCATAAAGATGTTTTCATTGAAGAAGTATATACTCATAAACCCTTCATAATGATTTGTAAAGAAAATGAGAATTATCCTTAGCATATCCCCCGGGAGTGTCGTAACCAAGAGTGCAGCAAGGCCCGTTGTCGTGCACCTGTTCTCGTTCGAGTCTACCTCAAAGCATTGTTTTTGGGTTTTACCCCTAGGTACATCTGTCCCAGAGCCACCACTACCTTCTCGTATCCAAACAGGGATGTATTGCTCGGAAAACTCACAAAATATCTTCAATACCAAAATTCTAAGAAGTTATTCTATACTAATCCTCAAAGTCCATATTAAGTATATGTGCTCTTATCAGAGTTTATCTAAATCTAGTTTCCAAGGATTGTACTAAACTTTCTCTTATACCAACTGTAACGCCCTGACCCCAGTTACCTAGAGTCGGTGTATTATTACATAACATTTTCATGATTACTAAAGATCATGTATTGAAAGACTGATTAGTTTAGTAGCCTTGGAATCACTAGATACATTCATATTGTTTACATTACATAATAAAGTAAAAAACTACAACAACATCTTGTCTTCATATACCACACTCATATCCCTTCATACTATCCCTGTAATCCATTCATAAAATACTTCTTCACATCCTGGGAAAAATAAAACATAGAAATGGGTGAGCTCAGATGCCGAGTAAGGATAATAATATAGCGGAAACTTTCATAAATAAGAATAAACATTTAAGGCAATGTATAACTAAAATAGAATCCTCTTAACCTTTAACTTCAGCATAATATGGTAGAAATAAAATGAATAATGTCATTTACTTATTCACATGAATATTATACTAGTTGAATAATCACAATCAATATCAATAACCACTTTCATAATGATGGAATGCATAATGTTAGACTATCATAACCACATAGTCAAGGCCTTATGACAAGACTACAAATAAGATTTTTCCAAGGCCTTGTTCCAAGATAGAAGTTTGTCTCATGAGACCTACTGATTCATCAAGGAGAAATAGTGGGCGCTACCCATCACTTATTAAGTCCAATTCATTCCTCGTATGAATAGGTTTAAACATAACATAAACATTCATATTAAAACTAGCATATGAAATGTCAATACTTTATCCATAAACCATGAATGGTATAAAAATAACACATCCACGGTCAAACATATAAAAAAAGCTTCAAGACTATATGGAAGTTTTTTATTATAATAAATCAACTTCAAAACATCTTAAAATCTATCAAAGGATGTTGACATAAATTAAATCAAAACTATTTGAGAGAAATATATCTTTTTTTGAAATCATTTAAAAGTCACATAATTATAAAATAAAACATTTACTTTGAAAGTATTCTTATAATATTTTAAGGGAAGATTCAACAATTTTATAACAGCGGGAAATAGCCGTACCTTCTGTATAAGTTAAAAAAGACATTCTTACCTTAATTCTGTCGAAAAGGGTAAAAAGGACCTTGTTTGGAAAATGACAGAAAGATTCCTTTATAAACATATTATAAAAAGTAAAAAGGGTATAAATGAATTTAACCCATAGTCTATAAAATATTAATAATGATTTGAAATACATTTTTAAGAAACATGGATGTGGATGATAAAGAGGTCCTGGTAGATAATTACGTATAAACAACCTCGGATAATGAAGAGATTGTGAAATAAACCATTACCTTGTACATTTCCTTGGTTGAGGGTAGTTTAACCTCCTGAATAATGGTGAAATAATTATTATTAAATTATACAAGAACCATATACATTAATATGATATCATATATGATCTTTTAACATTTCTTTGTTAATAATATCTTAGTATTATCATTGTTTCGGGTGCTAACTTACTCATTTTATTTTATATGTTTTGTTACATAAGACTGGTTTATTGTGAATAGGTTGTAACTTATTCATATCCTGAATTATATCAAGTCCTTAAAAATTAATTTTAATCCTCATATGAGAATTATACTTGAATGGATACGATGGGGAATGAATCTCATCACGTTTGTGGAGACGGTAGTCCGTACGTACGCACGAGCGATAATATCACTCTTTTGATATTAAAATAATATATAAATTGATGGTATATCATATATAAAAAATAATTATAATTTTATGTTTATTATTTACATAAATTACACATCATTATCATACTCATACAATTAATAATGTATTGAATGACAATTACACCACGATGTGGAGATGGTAGCTTGTACGTACGCATGTATGGTGACATGTCATTCGAAGGATGGATAGAACACTGAATATGGTTGTAAAATATTTTTAATAAAATCACAGTATATAGAAGATACTGTAGTTATTATTTTAGAATATAAATAACAAAGAAAGAAGAAGTGGAAGAAGAAAGGAACTTCAAAGAGGGTGGTGAAATCATTAACTATTCTTCGGGATCTTCCTTTTGATTTGATCAAAAAGGCTCTTTAGGATGGATTTATTCTCAAACTAAGGAATCTAGGTTGAAGTGAGGAATGTTGGGAGGATATTTGGATAGGGTTTGGGTGATCCAAATGGCTTTGAAGGTGTGAATTAGAGAGAAGGGGAGTGCTCTTTTATAAGAGAGGTGAGGGGAACCTTAGGAAAAGTTAGAAATATTATTTTATAATAAATTAATATTCGGTTTCTAATGGCTCAAAACTGATTTATTTCTAGGATAAGGTGGTTATGGGTCGAAAACAACTCAACCAATAGGTTTTATACAGGTTTGAGTCACTTTATTAACTTTATCTTTTAGATTTAACTCTTAGTTAATTAGTTTGACATTTACCATATCTCCTTGTATTTTTATATTATATGGTTAATAAACTTACTATAAACTTCCAAGAGATCCCCAAGTGGTTCATTAAGGATAAAAATATCATTATATAATTCATTTGGTAGAACATTAGATTTTTATGAATAATATATCAATTTATAATATTATATTTGTTTTAAAAACTTTTTTATGTCAATTTTGACACTATTTAATAATTAATATTTCTTAAAGTCTTAAAAACATTATTAATTCTAAAAAATCATTTAAGCAACCCTATAATGTCATATTAAACAATAAAATTATTAGATGTCATCAAAACATTCAAAGTTTATTTATATTAACATTTATAATACCATTTATTTGATTCCTTCCTTAATAATGAAAATACTGCATCATTATTGTGTCATAAATAAATTTAATTATTAAATGTATGAAAATTATAAATAAAATACCATTATGTAGTAAATATTTTTATATTTCCAATTAATATTTATAGTCGAAAATATAACATATATAACTCTATGAAAAAATTGTTTTTCTAAAAGATATATGCTTTTGTCATTTTTGTATTTACTTTAACTAAATTAATATAAGGAATCATTATCACTTACAAGTGGCTAATTGGGGTCCCAAAATCGACCCAAAGAATCCCATGGTTGGACATGTATCAACCAATAGAGTTAGGACACATTTTAGAGTAATTTAATATTATTATAATATTATTTGTTTACCATTATTTATCAGATTTACTCTTTAACCATGGTAAATAAAATATTTACCGAAGTAATTATTCAAAATGAATGAAAATAAAAGTTACCTATTTACACAATTTGGAACTCCTGATTCTAAATATAGATTCCATTTTTCTAAATTCAAAACATAGAAGTGGCAGAAATTAATTTAAAATTAATTCCCATTGTCAAAACAAAAAGCTTGTTTTTAAGAAATAATAACTATCAAAATATTGGCACTTGCTTATGTCTAGTTTAAATGTGAAATTATGTCCAATGAACAAAATTGGATTAAATTTTAAAAATATAATCTAATTATACTTTAAATTCACTAAAATTCAAAATTTATCACTATTAATTATTTCGATTAAAAAGGATTTTTTTAATTAAAATTTATTAATTTTCACTATTCATCAAAATATGAAAGTTACAAGAAAAACATCAAAAATTCATAAAAACTAACTTTTTATTTCCTGATTCTAAAGAAAGAAGTTTATTTTTTCAAATTTAATATATAAAAGTTTCAAATATTGAATTTAAGAAGGGCTCACCATTAAAAGGTGTTAAAAGTGCATTTTTTGTAAAGTAATTCTTTTATCAGAAAAAATGAATTAGTTATTAAATTATGTCTAAGAAACTCATAATATAGATTCTAAAATTATAAGGATTATATAAAGTTCAAAATTCAGTTAACACTATTCATAACCACTTTTTAACGACTAGTTTGGTAAGTCATGATGCGCTTGAACTCGGTGTTGCGTGTAGTGAAAGTTATTGAATTACTTTGAAAAAATAACGTACTATGAAATCTTGGGGTGTTACACACCAATCCCCAGAATCACATGTTGTCTCGACACCTGGTTCGGAAAATATTTCTAAATATATTAAAAGGTCTTAAAAGTTAAAAAGGGGTCACTACATTATTCACTTCTTCAATATTTACATCCTCAAAAAGAAAAAACTAAACAAAAAGTTTGGGATACTAATCCCTCATATGGATCTCCCACTCCCAGGAGCTCTCCGATATTTCTCTTATGCTGACATAACACACAAACTAAGGGTATAGTCCATCCTTGTGGGGACATCTCTTGTCGATCCTTTCTCTCCACTGGGTTCTCCGCAAAAGTGGCTTCATTATTGATGTTCACCTCACCCTAGTAAATAATATTCATAAGTTCATGCATGTATCTTCTCAAATTTAACACATGGAATATTTCATGAACTCACTCTAACTTTGGGGGTAAGAAAAACTGGTAAGAAACCTCACAATCCCTCTATAAGATTTCAAATTCCCCAGTAAACCTTTGGGATATCTTACCTCCCTAGAAGAATCTTCATAATCCTCATTGTGGGAAGACCTTAAAAAAATATGGTATCCCTACTTGAACTCTAGGGGTTATGATATCAATCTGCATAAGATTTATGCCTACTCTAATTTTTCCTCATATACTCATGGAAGACCTAGACCTTTTCCGTCATCACCTTCACCATCTATGGACCGACAAGAGATAGTTCTCTGATATCAGTCCAACATATGGAGGACCTAAAGGACCTCACATATAGGGCCTTAAAAGGTTTCATGGTGATAGAATATTCATAGATATTATTGTATGTAAACTCTACTAGTGGGAAGTAATCTCCCCAACTCTCTCTCAATTCTAACATGCAATCCATCAGCATATCCTCTAGCACCTTGATAGTGTGATCAGTCTTCCCATATGTCTGGGGGTAGAAATTTTTACTCATCGTCATATGTGTTCTAAGTTACTCTTATAGGTATATCCATAACTAGTACATGAATCTTGTATCACAGTGGAAGACAATAGTCGAGGTAACTGCAATAAGAAGAAAAATACCATGTGTATACAACTACCCCAAAATATCCACTAAACTCTTCACCCTGATATTAAAGAAGTGCACCAAATTCAAGATCCGGTAATCAATCACCCATATGGAATCATGTACTCTCACTAAGTCCATGGATATGTTTTCACATTTCAACTTTGGGATCTCAATAGGCTGCAACAAACCTACCAAAACCTAGTGATCATCCATCACCTACAGATAGTTGAGGCACCGTGAGATGAACTCAACCGTAATTCATCTCATGTTGGCTCAAAAAAAACTTCTATTAAAGTTCGCTATTCATATTTCTTACACTAGGACCCATTTCTGAAGGAGAATTGTGGAACTCATTCCTTGCCTCCTCTAACATCGGGAATAGGATCACTTTCTTCCTTGGAAAAGGATTATGTGATTCCTTATTTCAAAAAAAACATCAGGTGATCTCCTGAGGAAATCTAGTCACGAAAGTCCTCATATTTGATGTCTCCCAAATGGAGATCTCTCATGTATTGGAGGATAAGAGGATTAAACACCATAAAATAAAGAAAAGTTTCACCCTCCAGATCAACCAGGGTCATCTACATGGAAACCAACTACTATGACGCCTCCTACACCAAATGAGCTTGGGACTTCTTACTAAGAGAATCTGTAACCATTTCTACCTTATCTAGAGTATAGAATATGTCAAATTCATATTCATAGAGTAATTATAACCAATGTATCCATATCAGGTTCAAGTTTCTCTTTATGAATACATACATAAGACACTGATGGTTGGTGTAAATAATAAAATTCTCTCCCAGAACACATCCTTAGAGAAAAGACTATTGTTTCCAACTATAGATTGTGAGTCGCATATTTCTACTTATGGGGTCTCAACTACCTCATCCAATACATGATAACTACTTATCTTCATATTAACATGCATCCAATACCATCTCCTAAGACATCACAATACACTATGTACTCCACAACCACCTCTGGTTGTTGCAAAATAAAAAACTCATCAGCCTCAACATCAACTCCTCATAGGTCTTTGGCACTGCTCAATCTTTGTAAACTACCACCCTTTTCACATCAGGGAGGTCAAATGAGATGTAATCAAGGATAATTATTCCAGAAACCATCAGTAGTACCCCTCCAAGCCAAGTAAACTATGCAACTATGACATGATCCTGGGTGGTTTCCAAGATAGAACTGCATCGAACTTACCAATGTCTACAAATAATCCATTATCAGAAATTGAATTCCCTTTTAAGTGAAACTCATGGATATAGAATAAACACTTTTAGATCTAACCATAAATTTGGTGCTCTTGAATAAAATCTTGGACCATTCCCAATTTTTCTTCATGATCATCCTCTAACGCATAGTATATGTGTTTTTCTTCAATGAAGACAACCACATACTATTCTAATTATGTCTTGAAGTTTTGGTTAATAAAATCAATAAACATGGACGTGGAATTTATCACAATGAATAGAATCACTAGAAACTCATAGGTTCTATAGCCACATTAGAATGCCAACTTTGGTATATCAGCCTTTGGAATTCTCAACTAGTGGTAGCCAGATATCATATCAATCTTTGAGACCATCTCATTCCTAGAAACAGATCAAAGATGTTATCAATCCCAAGAAAGGGGTAGTTTTTATTCATCATTTCCTAGTTCAAGTGATGATAATCCATAAAATCTATAAACTTCTATCGACCTTTTTCATGATCAGACACTGGAGATGCTAAGGGGGAAATACCATGTTTGATAAAACACTTCTCTTGAAGGTCCTACAAATGGAACTTCATCTCTAGAAGCTCTTTTGTGCCCATGAGATATTACAAAGAAGATATCATATCTAGACTAGGGTGAAAGTAGATGAAAAACTCCCTCTCCCACCCCATAGGTATCCAGAAAATTTCCTCGGTGAAGACTCCCACAAACCTCCACAACTAAAGGAACCAAGATCCCTAAAGAGCTTGTTGTATCAATCGATACACTCTCCAAATAATGTTAAATGGTTTTCATTATATTTCTCCCAAAACCCACTCACCTTAGCATGAGATATCTCTTACCAATAAGGATAACTCGTCACATTAGTGTGAATGCATCTGAATCATCTTTGGTGAAAGTAAATCTAGGATTGGACTTTGGAAACTAGTCTATACCTAGGATGAAATCATGTGTTTTCATCAAGATGACCAAAGGGTTCCATGAGAACCTCTCTCTACCATGTGATATCTCACATTTTTGGTAGATAAAAGATTTAGAAGAATAATTCCTTGTAGAAACCGCCAGAGAAAGATATTGTGTTAAATTATTGATTGGAACCTCTAACTCTTGCACTAGGAATAAATAAAAGAATGAGTTAATTGTAAATGTTTTTACTAGTATTGAATCAATAGTATAATAAAAAAATTGTACCTCTAATTATCTCAGGTGTTGTTGGCTTATACACCCCCATAGCCTATAGTTTTCAACAGACCAAACCACTAGCTCCCTGATCCAGACACCGGCCACCTCGTTTTCATGGTGGTGGAAGGGTCTCATAGAATCTTCCACCACCCATAGCAACTTATCCTGGATCTCTAACTACTCATCTAACAGGTTCACCTCCCTGGAGGCTACCCTTACCTCACCTGGTGGATATGTGATCATAGTGCTGCCTTTTCCAGGTGGTCCATATGTTGTCTTTCTTCCCTCCTCGTCATGTTTGTTCAGAAAATCATGCACCATATGACCTCACCCATCACATTCATAGAACCACCCCTATCTAGGATTCCTTGTTCCTCTTTACAGTCCATGTGTCGCACGACCACATTCTGGGGTCTGGTCATGGGGACGTCTCTGGTGGTGAGATCCTACTGACAGGAATCTTCTAGATACTGCAGGAAACTCATCCATAAAACCCCCAATTTTATCTCAAGATGTCAGGTGTCCCTTTCACAAGGATATCTCTATCACAAATGCCTACTCTAGCACACCTTCATAAGTGGGAATGTGTAAATTTACTACACATGCATGGATATCATTGTGGAGACACTACTAAAACTTCTATAACCAAATGTATCCATCCTTAATAATGTTTATGGAGTACCACATAAGGTATGTGAACCTTGCATCATACTCATGTAAGTTCACTCCTACCCACTACAGCTCCAGAAGATCATAAATTTGAATTGAGTGCAAGAATGAGGGAGACTACCCCTCACAGAATAGTTTCTAGAAGCCTTTCCATGATCGTGTTGACTCATCATGCATCTATGTAACTAGACTCGACAATCACCCAACTACTCCATGGAAAACACTAGTTTCCAATGAAACCACCTGATTACTCGATGTTGGGATAATCCTAAAACCACGGATCACCAACTCTAAAGAATACTCTTTTGTTCGGTGATCTGGATCACCATGAAACCACAGTAGCCTTTGGTACTAGAATTCTTTGAGTTCACTAATCCTACAAACATCCTTGACCAACTCTATCAGTATGACCTGTTACTCAATAGGTTGGTTTTCATCAAACTATCAAAATAGTGAACTATTCCTGTATGATGGACCCTAAACCGAGGGCTCATTAATCATCATATTGTCATCATGATAAATAATCGGTAACCTTATTGGCAGTCATCGTGGAGGAATCATGAACATTAAATCAAGATGTACCACATTCAGATGAGAATATATATATAATGGGGAGCTAACTCAAGAAAGAGAGTCAAAAGACTAAATCATATATGTTGTATGTACCATTTATCCTTGTAACCAATGTCTTGGTATGTTGATTTGACAAGAATATACTCAGAGTCCTAGTGAATTGATTCATCGACCACTGCACAATCAATGGGTTCTCTAGACTGAAAGTTGTACTCGAGAAACTTTGACACTATTTCCTTAAATCCCACATCCCAACCCAAGAATAGAGTCTACCATTAGTTTTAAGGGTCCATCAATGATTCCCATCATCTTGTATGTCTATACATAGGTATAACCATGTGACGGTGTTACACTTGACCACTGTGAAACATAGTCAAGGTAGAACAATCTTCAAACATATGACTTGTTCCCTAGTATGTCAAGGGTGTTCTACTCAATGTATGGAGGAACTTAACCCTATCTTGTGTGGGTACCAATAATTGGTTATACAAACACTTCCAAAATGAAATATTTGTACCACCTAGTAGATAGAGTACTCCCACTATAACGCTATTGGGTATCACTCAATAGATATAGGACCTGCCCCCTAATGTCATAGGGGAACCACTTGGTAGATAGAGGACTCGTTCCCTAATTCCATAGAGAGTACCACTCAATATATAGAGGACCTGCACCCTAACACCAAAGGGGTACCACTCAGTAGATAGAGGACACGTTCCCTAATGCGATAGGGGGTACCACTTAGTAGATAGAGGACTTTCACTCTAACACCATAGGGGGTACCACTGAGTTGATAGAGTACATGTTCCTTAACTCCATAAGGTGTTACAACTCTAATGATAATACCTGATCACTACCATCATCGAGCACTACCTAAAGAAGGGTCACACTCGGAACATATCACATAATATAGTGATGGCCACTGTAAAGTCTACCATTGTGTTTTTTGTGAAAAAAGACTTAGGATAGGCTACTTGAGGGCCAAAATCCGAGTCCAAAAGAATGAGGTACTATAGGTAGAAGTTTTCTTATTAAGAAGGAAGTGTGTGTACATGGGGTGTAAGGGGACCCACATTGAGTATGGTCCCACTCTTATACCTAGCCATGTCTATTTTGGTACATGACTCACATACTTTGTAGACTTATACAATGTGTAAGGGAACTAAATGGTGTGTCTCATCCACCCGGGGTCCTTCTCGTGCTTCTGGTCATGTCTGTGTAAACTTTCCCATGTATTTGTACTCTGGTACATGTCATGTTCCTAGCGGTGCTCATTTCTGTGTACACCCAGAGTGTACTTTGGGTCACTAAAATCGAGTCAAATGTTGTGTGGGGATCCCACACATTTTGTGATATTTAAATATCCCAAAACCCTTGACGTCGTAGCTAGGGGATATTCCCTATGTGTTCTTCAGAACTACATGGTGTGTAGTCAGGATTTACACAGAACTCGTGGAATACTCATGAAGTTATAGATCTTACTTCTTCACCTCTAGATCTACCATTTGGACACCCATAATTAGTGGAATTTACCTACAATGGTCAATTATGACCCTCTGGTGACCTGAAATTAAAACTCCAGCTCTTCACATGAAATCATAGGTTTCGGCAAACCAAATTGTTCCTCTCGTTGCCTCACTGATATAACAATCCATGGTAGAAAGACTTGAATCCAACAAATAAACTGAAACTCTACTTTGATAATAGATCCATTCATCTCATAAGAATACACCACAGATTCAAGGGACCAATAGTGTTTGATCCAACCCGAAAATGTCAATTCATGGTCCCAAATTCTAATAGCGAAGAACCAAAAGAACATATGGGGGAAAACACACCAAAAAATTGTGTAACAATAATTTTTCAATAATTATTGGCCAATGAACACAAATTTTTATTCATGGGGTGAGAAACATGGCATAATATAGACTAATTTAATAATAAATTGAAAATTGATACAAACTCGCATGAAAAGGATTGATTTAAAGCAAATCAAGTGATAGATTTGATCATGCTCAATATATATAATAAATTGGGGAATAAACCATTAATTTAAGATTCCAACCCCAATTTGGATCATTCCTCGATGAATAATGTGATTTCTAACAAATGAGAGAAGTATTTGCATTCACTACGGCTCGATTCACCTAGATCTGGATTTTCATTATCATTGGATTTCTATTCTCTAATGAAGATGTAATAACTCTCCTCTCAAAAATCCTAGGGTTATTTAGATAACCCTAGGGATCCTCCATATCGTGAATTAAAATTGAGTTAATTAATTCAATGTTATTTAATAAATAAGTAAAAAATAATTATTTATTTTAATCAAGCATACCCGCCAACGACCGTTTTAAGAAATGTCCCACACAAACCCATTTTATGTCGTGCCTAGGGTAACATTCAAATTTGGGATTCGAATTTGGTCTCATATTTTATATCTTATACTTAGTTTAAGAATTATCTCATTTTCTTTATGAAATTGTGTGTGTGTAATATAAAAAATATTACATATTTTTATAAAATAAATTTCAGGTAAACCAGGGCTTGGAATCGTATATCATCTCAGTTCCTAGATCTGAAAATATTTCTCGATATATTATAAATAAAAAAATCTCTTCATGAAAAATGAAATAAATTTATATTAAATTAATATTTTTAGAAATTCCCAGATTTTCCATCCCCTCTCTTATAATAGTGAAACTATTCTTTTAATTTTACCACACTTCAAGAACCATTTTGTTTATAAATTATCTTCTTAAATATCTTACATAAATTCCCCCTCACATATTATAGTCCTTGGTTTGATCATAAAATCAACCTTGAAAATCTTTTGGTGTAATCCTTAAGTGATTTTCCAAACAAGAGGTATCATTATTTATTAAGTGTGTTTGTTTTATTTATTATTCCACAACCTTAAAATATTTATTGACCATAATGAAATAAAAATATAGTATATTATATATAATAAGTTGTTTTTATATTTATTTCACAACCAATATCATTCTCCAATTCAATCAATTAGTAAACGAAACAATTGTTCATGTGTACGGAAGAATGAAGTTTTGTGATCTAATATAATTCATTTTCTATCACTATCTCTCACAGATGGATTATAAAAATGGAATTAATGTTTATATATTATATTAATGAAATATTTATCATTAATAAAATATAATATACCATTTACTCTAGTACCTGTTCATTCATTTAAATATTATAAAGTCTTTTGTTAGTAGGTATAGACTACCACCTCCATGATGCGATGTGATTTTTTTCATCACCACATCACATGGATAGAATATATATATTAGTATATTTAAATAATTTTATGATAGTATTATCATTATATAAAGTTAAGAATAAAAATTATTATATTTACATAAAGATCATTGAAAAATAAAAATTTTACTCATGTGTATATATGACCTACTGTCTCCATAATTATACCATAGTTCATTTTTCATAACCATATTTCATGATTGGATTTAAATAATAATTGATTTATATAAATAATAATTATTTTAGGATTATGATTCTTTATATTATGGAATAATGGCCTATTTGATCATTTCCAACCTACCGAAGACATTTTGGACTTATGAAACAAATATGATTAAAATGTTTGACATAAACATAAATGATTGAGTAACTGCATATAACATAGTTTTAAATAAAATAAAAGGAATAATTAAATTGATAAAGTGTAACACCCTTATATGTTATGAAGAAAATTTGTTTATTAATTTGATCTTTTTGATATTTTTCACTTCACGCAACACTGAATATAGCTTGTGTTATATGAAAGGAGTAAGTTTGGTTTGAATTGAATGCAACACAAATTTAATCTTGTTTTATAAATAAAACATATATTAGATTTAGGTACTCGAAACACTATGTTTGGATTTTGTTACACAAAATTATGAGTTCATTTGATAGCTTCTGTTACAAACAGTAACTAGTTTTACAAAACTACAATATACTAATAATATTATTATTAAAATATTATTATAGTTTTCGTCTAGCCGTTGGAATAAAGGTTATGAATAAGATTAATTAAAATATTAAAATATTTTTAACATGTTTATATAAGATTAATTATTCAGCAAACAATTATCTAGAAATAAAAAACATTTTGAAAATATAGGAAATCTTTTATTGGAAAACTATATTTATGAAATTAAACAAGTTTTATCTCAATAAATTAATTAATCCACTTTTGATAAATGATTTAAATTTAATATATATATATATTATTCAGTCTAATATTTAATTTTCATATGATTTGTTTTCTATAGAAGAGATAATAATAAATCCAATTTTATGCACAAAGATATATATTCTATCTAAAGATAATTTTACTACCTTTTAATAGTGCACTTATTTTAAATAAAAAATTTTAAACTCTTATAAAGTTTATTTAAAAAATTAACATCATTTTTGAAATCTAAATGTAAAATTTTACATTGGTTAAATTTTTGGTATTTTTCTGAGAAATTTCATTTTTTGATGAATAGTGAAAAAAATACTGAATTTAAATTGAAAACTGCATTTTTTATAATTTATGTTGATAGTTAAATTATATTTTAAATTGTTTTTAAAGAATATTTAGATCAATTATACATATATTAATACAATCAAGGTTCTTTAAATCAATTTCACATTGAAATTGGATATCAAAAATCAATTTTTTTTAATTTTTACTTTTAAAACCCATTTTCTCGTCCCGTCTATGGGATTAATTTTAAATTATTTTTTGAAATATTTGTGTCTAGAATTTGGAAAATTTTATTCTATATTTTTAATCACAATAATTTATAATTTATATTAATTAAAACTAAGTGTTTGATAAAAATATTAGTGAAACTAATTAAAATTAATTAAAATGATTAAGGTAAAAATGAGTTTACTTAGTGGTTAAACTTTAACTTAATTGGTCAAATAACCTAGAAAATTTCCAAAATACATAGTATGTTTGTATATAGACCATATAATTCCTTTAATACAAAATATAACATTATATTAAGTAGAATATTTAAGGGGAACCTATCAATAATGTTTATCTTTTTATATTTATAAGAATACAACTCCCCCGCCGTTATAAAAGGGAATCCACCCCTCACTTATTTACACCTATCATGAACTTTTAATCATAAAAAACCTTCCCAAATAAGCTTAAAACATTAATTATATAATCCTATAATTATAAATTTGCGTAGAAAGAAAACCAAGTTAGTCCTTTGGTGAAAACCAAAAGGAATTTCCCAAAGAAGAGGTAATATACTTCAATAAGAACTTTTGTTTTATTTCTTTCTCCACCCAATATATTATTGTTATTAAATTATTATATAATATCCTGAGTATCCTAAATATACTTATATTTTATTATATTAAGGGTTCAACCTACACCTATAAACACTTCCATCAATTAGGATACATAATCATCGTTCGAGTGTATGGTAGACTACCACCTCGCGAACTGATTTCGTTCATTCTTCCATTACAATATTTCAAGGTTAGTAATAATTATTGAATTAATATTTTAATATTATATATATTATATTTATGATTTATTTATGATTATTTAATTATTTTATAACACATACCTTCTTGATTTCAATTTTTTGGGAATATGATAACTTCATTTGTAGATGTATGGACTAACACCTCCTCAAACCGATGTGATTTGTTCACACATTACATGGAATGTATTAAGTATGGATTTAGTAAATAAATATGATATGTATAAAATTATAATTACAATATATTGATAATATATATACATATATTTTATTTACTTTGTTTCTTTCAATATGATAAGAAAACGAAAATAGTGTTCATGCATACATACCCTACCATCTCCATGAACAATGTATTCCATTTCATATTTATTTATTTTATATATTATAATAAATACTTATATACTAAATATATTTGAAATTTATATCTTTCTTTACTTTCTTTATGTAATTCAATCATTATCTAAGTAATAGTATCTAGAATAACAAGTCAAAACATATACAAAAAATATAGTGATTATTACCCAAAACATAACATTAACCTGGAATTATTAATAAATAGGTAATATAAATTCATGATAAAATAATATATGGTATGATATATAATAATATGGTTATGCGTTATGTTTATAAGAAATTTATATTCATTATACATGATTTTTTAATGTGCGTGAATAAATTCAAGACTTAAGGTAAGGGTTTTCTCATCTCACCTTTATTTATATGATATATATGATATATTCACCACTTATTCTTATTTTATAGGGTATATAATGACCTATGATGTGTTATATCATGAATTTAATTTATTTAATGATAATTAATCTTTTTATAGATGTTATTCTTTCATATATCTCATTATTCTAATGTTACTCAAGTGGTATGGGAATTTATAGTCTCACTTTTATTTCTATGAGACTAATGCCTTATTCACCCCTAATTTATTATGTGTATAGTATATAATTACCATTAATTTATTATGTGATTATTATAAATAAATTTATGGTTATTTAAATATACATTTGGTGACATCTATTTTTTGTGGTTTTACAGTTCAAAAGTTTCCAAATCAGTAAGGTAATTTTGTCTTAGTTTTCTTCATTGAGACACATGTTTTTTTATTTACCTATATTATTTTATAATGTGTATATACTACCATTTAACATGTCATACCATGATTATAATTATTATAATTATATTTTAAGTTTTATTTAATTTTATCCTTTCATGTGGATTTGGATTGAAATTTACAAAGTGGTAAATGTGTATTATTAAAATCTCATCATTTATCATGATTGTTTATGACTATGCATCCATCAATATTATGATAAATCTCTCAAGAATTATCATGATTTATATTACCCTTTGTTTTTCATTATATATTCATGTATTGGAATCATTTTTCCAAACATTTTTACTAAATATAATTAAAAAAATTTAAGAAAATATTACCTTATTTTTCACTTTGGTTAGAAATAAACTTTACTAAAAAAACAATGCTTTCATAAATGTTTTCAAAAATGTTTCTCAACTATATTTTAATCTCTTTTTACATGAAAATGTATTTTAAAAAAAATTGAAATGTTTTTAAAATTATTTTCAAATATTCTTTTATATGTTTTCAAAGGTTATTTTCATATAAAAGGATTTCAATGATTTCAAAGATTAATTTATAAGTTTTCAAATATATTTTCAAAGGAAAATATTTTCAAAAACAATTATGTTCTAAAAAGTATATTTTTCAAAGTGAAAAGGATATTTTCCTTGAGAAATATTTTAAATTATTGTTTTAATCTTACTTAATTTTTTTTGAAAGTTGTTTCTAAATAAAAGGATTTTGAAAATGTTTAAAAAGTTGATTTTTAATAAATGGTTATTTTTTCTTAAGAAATGATCCAAGTTGTATTTAAAAATATTTCTCCATCTAAGATGACATCATTTTATATTTTTTATTATTTACTATGAATATTATCAAAGTAAACCATTATTATTATTTATTTTAATGGTTTATGTTTAATAAGGTAAGTTATTTATGAAACACGTTTATCTTACATGGGTTATACCATGATAAAATGATTATGAAACATACTTCATTTCATAGGTTTTCCCATGAAAAAATGATTATTAAACCTATATACTTTCCATGGGTTATAATATGATGAAATGTTTGTGAAACACATTTCATTATATGGGTTATTATATGATGTTTATGAAACCCATATATTTTTAAGGTTCATCAATGATTAATGTTTTATTATCTTATAGAACATATATTAATGATTTAATTATATGAGGGTGGGACCTTTATCTACATTTAATTCATTGGTTAAATATTTATATCTCATTATATAAATATGGGAAATGAGTTAATGTGCTTGATCCATAATTAGAAAATTTGTGTCATAATCCATAATATGAAACTATTGTGTCCTAATCCATAATGGGGAATAAGTGTGTCCCAATCCCTAATGATAAATAGGTGTTTCCTAATCCACTATGGGAAACATGGGTGTTCAGATCTACTATGTTGATGGTCTTGGTAGTTAACCTTGACAGGTGAAATAGTTTTTGTATTTATGATTGTTACATACTTATATGACAGGATATTATTGATTAATGATGATTTATCACACTTATGGGTCATGTCTTATGAACTTCCAACCTTTATTACATGATTTCTGTTTATGTTATTTGATATGCAGGGTATGATTTTCTAAGAGTATGCTCATGTTATCATACCCTTATACTTATATTATGATTATATATCTTCTTTATTTACCCTTATAAGGTATATGAGCTCTACCTTTCTTATGTTTCCTTTCCCTGGGTTATAAATAATGTTTTTAAGTAGGTGTAATAAATGGAAATATCATTAAAGGATTTGTTTAAGATATTTCACAGAATTAGAATATTTTTTCCCAAGTTTCAAAATACACTAAACTATTATAGTCCTTGAGTATCTGATTTTTTAATATACTGAATATTTATCTAAAATTATGTAATATCCATATATATTAATATAGGGTCACTATAGTTGGTATCAAAGGAAAGGTTTAGTGAACCTTAGAAAACTAAGAGGGGGAAACTTTAGTAAGATACATATGGATATTTCAAAGGATATATCTAGGGATGTATCGAAGGATAACCCTAAGGTATTATAGTTTTAAAAGTATGTGTAATGATTTGGGAATCCTATAGGTAATTTTTCATGATGATGTGGGTTTCTTCAAGGATAAGTGTTTTTCATGCCATGCTGTATGGGATTAGTAAACTACATAAACTAAAAGGAACTAGATTAACATTTATGTTTTTAGATTTGGAAATTATGGGAATTATAAAAAAATAATGTTCTAGGTTGAAATCGTGTGAAAGTAATCAGGAAGGTGGTACGAGTATTGGTTACACTAGTGAAGATAAGTAGACCAAAAACATCATGTGGAAGGTATGAGATGTTTTAACATTACTTTTGAAATTAAATATAAGAATTATTATTCTAATGAGGTTGAGAAACCATAATACATGATTCATATTACAAATTCTATAAAAGGTATATTAAGAAATTATATGATTAATCCTAATTAGTTTTTTGATAAAGGACTAGGATGATTAAAGTGAATATGTATTGGAATTCAAGAGTTATGTTCTTTGAATCATGGATTATATGTTTTCCATTAATGATTTCAAAAAATATATATTGGGTGGTTCTAATGTCCAAGAAAAGTGATTTAATACAAAGTGATATTTTTATTAAGGGAAGGTAACCCTTAATGTTTTACTGATATTGAGAAAATTGTGTTTAGCTTGGAAAAAGAGATGATTGATAAGGATACTGTAAATTGGATAGTATTGATTACCATGGAACTGATTATTGATTTGTTGACAAAGTGGCCTATGTTATGATGGATAAAATTTACAACTTTTTTGGATTTAATGATTATATCTAATAATATTTATAATAATAATGAATGAATTATTTCAATAAGGTTTTATGGTAAGTCATGTTATTACTATGTTGTAAGAAAATACATGAAAATGGTATTTGTGTGTTTGGAATGTGACAACCAAGAGCTACTTTATAAAATAAGGGGGATTAATGTTAAGTTTATTTTAAGATATTTATTAACCTTATTTCAAATTTTTATTATTTTCATCTTTCATAAGGGTTACAAGTTTGACCATTTATATAATGATTTATGTTAAACATTGGATGAGGTTTTTTAGATTAAATTATTATCTCAGAATTTAAGAATTTATGGATATTTGATAACTTGTTATAACCTTTTTTTGGATATTAACTAATGAAATATTGAATGGACTATCATTTTATTTATGGATCTCATGATCAAATAATTCTTTAGGAATGAAAAATTAACCTTCATTTCTTAGAATACGATATGAAGTAAAAAATTGATCAAAGAAAATCCAAGGGTGAGATTGTACACATGAAATGGAATGAAATAATATAAGAACATTTTCTCTTGAAAATTATTCTTTTTTAAGAAATGTATATTGAAATAAAATGTTGTCTTATTATCATCATCTTTGATGATATTAATGACCTCTTTCAATCCTCTATGGTTTTTGGTTTTGTGATTGTTATATTTATCTGAATCACCCATTTACAAGTGACTAGTGATCTTTATCAATCTCTATAATTATTTAACATCTTATCCCTTTTCCAAATATTTACTTATGTTCTCCTATAAGGAAACCAAGTTATGAGTTACTTTGGGTAACAATTATAGTTCCAAATTTTCCATTTTAAAAGAAGTTGTAGTTTTCATTTTTACGATGTGGGTTGCTATAAAAGAAACATTCATGTATTAAACCATTGATAACCCAGATGGATTTTGAGGATGAAATTATTTTTAAGGTGGGTAGAATGTAACACCCCCAATATTTTGTGATTTTTTTGAATTAATTTAAACTTTTTGATATTTTTCATTACACATGAAACTAAATACATCTTCTGTTATATGAAAGAACAAAGTTTCGTTTGTGTTGAAAAAAAACACTAAGTTGATATTTTTCTACATGTAAGACATAGATTAGATTTTTCTACACGCAAAACTATTTTTGTCTTTTATGTCACACAATGTCGAGTACATTCGATAGTATTTGTTACATGAAATACCTAGTTTCACCAAACAAAAATGTACTATTAATATTATTATAAAAATATCATTATAGTCGTCAACATGCTGTTGGAATAGAGGTTATGAATAATATTAATTAAATTATGAAAATATTGTTTTCAAATGTATATAAAAATAATTATTTAGTTACCAATTAATTTTAAATGAAAATAAAACCCTTTTGAAAATATATGAAATCTTTTGTTGGAAAATTATATTTATGAAATTAAACATTTTTTACCTCAATAAATTAAATAAAAAACTTTTGATAAAATATTTTAAGGAAATATATTTATATATATATATAACATTCATTAAACTATTTCATTTTCACCTTATGAATTTTCTATACAATAGATAAGAATGAATCCAACTTTATGCACAAAGATATATATTTTTCTTAAAGGTAATTTTACTACCTTTTTATGGAACACCAATTTTAAATAAAATTTTTGACACTATTATAAATTTTATTTGAAAAAATAAAATTCATTTTTGGAATCATAATAAAAAAAATTACTTTGGGTAAATTTTTGGTATTTTTTTCTAGATGTTTCATTTTTTGATGAATAGTGAATAAACAATGGGTTTTATTTGAAAACGTCATTTTAAACTAGTTTATTTATATAGTTAAATTATTTTTTAAATTATTTTTAAAATATATTAAGATCAATTATACATATATTCATACAATTTTTACCTTTTAATCAATTTCACTTTGAAATTATATATAAAAACATTTCAAACTTTTTAACATTTTTATTTTAAAAACTTGTTGTCTCATCCCATCTGGGTGATTAATTTTAAATTAATTTTATCCAATTTTGATTTTATAATTTGGAATAATGGATTCAAAATTTTAAACTTATTATTTTATAATTTTAATTATGTCTAAATTAGTTTTAGAGGAAAAATATAAGTGAAATTAACTAAAACTAATTACAGTGATTAAGGTAAAAGTGAGTTTTTCTTAGTGGTTAAAATTTAACTTAAGGGGAAAAATGACCTATGAACATGTAAAAAAATCCATTGAATATAAATAGTTACAAAAAATATTACTTTTATAAAAAAATTACCATTATTGGAGGAAATTATGTAAGGTAGACCTCTCAATAGTGTTTACATTTTTATATTTACAAGAATGTCACTTCGCCTCCACTATAAAAGGAAACTCACCCCCCTAACTTATTCAAACCTCTAAAGACCTTTTTTTCAACCAAAACCTACCCAAATAATCTAATAAATTCCCCATTTCCTTCTATAATCCTCTATTTTTGACATAAATCAAACCAAGTTAGTCCTTTGGTGCAAACTAAAAGTAACTACCTCAAGAAGAGGTAAAATCCATCAACAAGCACGATTGTTTTATTTCTTTCTCCAACCCATAAATTACTTTTATTCCATTATTATATAATAACCTCATTATCCTAAATATACTGAGAATTTTTTATTTTCATGGTTCAACTTACACCTTTACAGACTTCTATCAAAAGGGATATACAATCATCGTTCGTGTGTACAACAGACTACCACCTCACGAACTGATGTCGTTCGTTCTTCCATTACCATCTTTAAAGGTTGGTAATATTGATGTAATTAATTTTTATATAACTTATATGACATTTATTATTTATTTATTATTCTTTAATTATTATATAACACATACACTATTTATTTCTATGTTTTGGGAATATGATAACTTTGTTTGGAGATGTATGGACTACTACATCCTCTAATCGATGTTATTCATTCACACTTTACATGGAATGTATTAAAAATGGGTTTAGTAAATGTATATGATATATATAAAATGGAAATTATATTTTAATTATAATATATATATACATATATGTAATTTACATTATTTTTTTAAAAAAGACAAGAAAACAAAAACATCATTCATGCAGACGTACGGACTACCGTCTCTATGAATAATATATTCCATTTCATATTTATATCTTTTATATATTATTATAAATACTTATATATATAATATATCTCATATTTATATCATATTTTACATTATATAAATAATGAAATCATGAACAAAGTTATATGATAAAAAATAACCAATCAAAACATAAACTAAAAACAAAGTAGTTATTACCTGAAATATAAGAATAAGATGGAATTTTTATTAAATATGTAATATAAATTCAAAATAAAATAATATATGGTATTATATATAATAATATGTTTCTTTTTTAAGCTTATAATAAATTTATATTTATTATACATGAGGTTTTAACATGTACAATTAAATTTAATACTTTATCACACGTTTATTTCATTGAGATATATGCTATATTCACCACAAATTCTTGTTGTGTGGTGTATGTACTAACCTAAGACTTGCTATATGCTGAATTAAATTCATTTCATGATACTCAAATTTTTTATTCTTGTTATTCTTTCATGAATCTCATGATTCAAATCTTACTCAAGTAGTAAGGGGATTTTTAGTCTCACTTTTATTTCTGTGAGAATTATGCCTTATTCACCCCTAGTTTCTTCTATGTGGAGTATATATTTCCCATGAATGTATTATATGATTTTTATAAATAAATTTATTGGTATTTAAAAATCCATTTGATTATATATATTTCAAGGGTTTTTACAGTTCAAAACTTACCAAATTGGTAAAGTAATTTTGTCTCAATTTTTCTTCTTTGAGACACATGTTTTGTTATGCACCTGTATTCTTTTACAAGGTGTATATATTTCCATTTAAAATATTTTACTATGAATATAAATATTTTAATTTTATTTTAATCTTCATTTAATTTTATCCTTCCATGGTAATATTTATTAAAATTTACCAAAGTGGTAAGAGTTTATTGCTACAATTTCATCATTTATTAGGATTTTTTATGTTTATTCTTCCATTAATATTATAATACAACTCAAAATAATTATCATGATTTTTCTTATCCTATAGTTTTTATGATATATTCATGTATTAATATCAATGTTTCACCATTTTTTACTTAATAAAATTAAGAAAATGTTTTTAAGAAAATCTTACCTTATTACTCTCTTTGATCGGAAATATGTTTTATTAAAAAACAATATTTTCAAAAAAGGCTTTAAAAATATTTTAAAATTATATTTTAAGATAATTTAAATCTAAAAAACGATTATAAATCTATTTTATGTATAAAAAAATCATTTTTTCAAAACATCCTTTATATGTTTTCAAAATTTTATTTTTAAAGAAAATGATTTCAATGATTTAGAAACTTCTTTAATAAGTTTTCCATTCTATTTTAAAAGGAGAAGGTTTTAAAAACAATTATGTTTAAAAATAATATTTTAAAAGATAAAAGAATATTTTCCTTAGGAAATGTTTTGAATTATTTTTTATATCATACTTCATGAGTTTTCAAAGTGGTTTTTCAAATAAAATGATTTTGAACAAAAATTATTTCTTAAAAATATAATTTTTTACGAAATGTTATTTTTCCTTAAGAAATTATCCAAGTTTTCATTCCTAATCATCACCCATATAAGATGATATCATTTTATATTATTTATGATTTAATATTTATATTATCAAAGTTCATCATTATTATTCATTCTTGGAATGGTTTAAGTTTAAGATAACAAGTTTTTTAGGAAACCAATTTCTCTTCCACATGTAACCATAATAAAACACTTATGAAACCCACTTCCTTTCACGGGTTATTATATGGAAAGTTATTATTAAACCTATATATTTTCCACATTATATAATATTATGAAATGATTATTAAACCCAATTCATTTCATGGATTATGATATGATTTTTATGAAACCCATCTTATTTTATTGGTCATGATGTGATGGATGTTTTATTGTATTTTGGAACACATATATTTGATTTCAATTTTTTTAATGGGTGGGAAATATATATCCCTATAATTAATTAGGTAAAGATTTTTATCTCATGATATAAATATATGAAACAAGTTAATGGGCTTGATTAATAATGAGAAATAGGAGTGTCCAGATCTATGATGGGAAATGGGTGTGTCTTGATCCATAACGGGCAATAGGTGTGTCCTGATCCAAAATGGGAAATAGGTTTGTACTGATCCATAATATGAAACAGGTGTATCTTGATCCACTATGGGAAACAGATGTGTCCTGGTCAACTATGTTTATGGTATTTTTAGTTAACCATGACACATGAAACAATTTTCTATATTTGTAATGGTTCCACACTTATATTATATGAGTATATGGTTCATGATTGATTCATGATGATATTACCCCATTATGACTCATTTAATATAAACTTAAAATATTTATTCCATGATACAAATTTATGTTCTTTAATATGTGGGGTATTATTTTCCAATGTTATGTTCATGTTCTCATAAAATTATGCATATGTTATTCTTATATACCTCCTTTATTTACCCTTACTAAGAATCACAACTCACCATTTTTAATGTTTCCTTTCTACAGGTTATGAATAAATGTTTTTAGTAGGATTACTAAAGGCGGATTTCATTAAGGTAGTTATTGAAGATATTTCAGAAAATTATAATAATGTTTTCTATTTTTTAAAAGTCACTAAAAATTACGGTCCTCTAACATGTAATTTTTTAATGTTCTTAATATTCATCTAAAATGTTATAATATCAATGTATGTTAAGTTTAGGTCGCTATAAAATGGTTAAAAATCAATTAAATAAAATTAAACTAAGTTTATTTTTCAGGAAGATTAAGAACATATATGATGATTCTGACTCAAGGTAAGGTACTTTCTTTTTAAAATCCATTTTTAAATTTTATAATAAAAGTTTTTTTCTTCCATGTAAATATTTTTTAAAAATACTCAATTAATTTTTTTATATGGAAGTAAATATTTATAAAGGAAATTTTAATTCTCTTTTTACTTTATTTCAAAGGTTGTCAAATGGAATATTTCTAGGGAATGTTTAGAATTTATTTACAAAAGATAAATGGATTGTTCTATTTTAATGTATACAATGACAAAAACTTTTCCTGTCATCATAGCCATTACCTGATATTTTAGATTCCATTATAATATTTCATGGTCTCTTAATTATTTAGGTATTTTGGTATTGAAATTTTTTTTATATATAAAAGGGTATTTTGATATCCAAAAAAGTTTTATGCATAGTTTAAAAAAGTGTTTTCCAAGGGTTTTATTCATGATATGGTCCTTGGACATTATTTACGAAGAGTTGAGCACCATTATAGCTCATGGGTGATCCTAATATAGCTTATAAAAGGGGTTGAAACCCATTATATCTACTGGGATATCCTGATAAATATTATATAATGGGTGTTCCCAGAAATCACTTCAATGCATTGGGTATTGGTTATGTTCTCTGGAGAATTATATTGGAAGTTGGTTATATGCTTTTTCCAATTATGAATGTTTTTAAGGGTTTTATTTGTATGATGTCCCTTGGAACATAAATGAATTTTATATAATTAATAATGAGTTATCATGGAAATAATTTGATTTCAAAAGTTAATATAATGACCTTTTTAATAGAAAAACTTTCATCTTTTCAGAAAAAAAAGTATTTTTTTTTAAATCATGTGTTTTCATATTTTAAATAGGTTAATGTATTTCTTCATTTATGTCACTTTCTGTGGTTTTTATTCTTATCCCAGATTTTAAAATATTTTTCATAGGGTTTAAGGAAGGGTAAGAGAAAGGAAATGTTAATTCGAAAGTTGGGAAGAGTTTTAATGAAAATAAATTATTATAAAAAATTATGTTTTGGGGAAAAATAATACTTAATAGAAGTGTAAAATTTGTAAATTATGGTTTTTATGCGTATTATTTCTGACCTAATTCTCTAAAAATATATACTTAAAAGATCCTCGGTAATGAAAATAGGTTAAATTCTTGTTTAAATCCATTAGAATGGGTAATGTTTATCATTGGATCCTTACATTTGGTATCACATAAGGGTTTAGATAACTTTAGAGGTTAGGATAATGATAATGAATACCCTTAAAATATTTTACCTAATGGTTAAGTTCAAATGATATATCATTTTATCATTAACATGTTTTATTTAACAAACTACGATTTTTCAGGATGGTTTTCCATAGAGGAAAATGGAAGTTATTGTGTGAATACACCAATAGGGTGATGTCCTTCCAAATCAGCAACCCATAATGGTCAGAATTGTGACTAACCAGTTTCTTACTATGATAGCTCAGTTGATGAAGGCTATAAATTGTGGTGGAATCCTTACTAAAGAGAATCCAGATCTACTATAGAGGAACCTGGTGATAGTATATAACTTTATAGTATAATCATCTCCAGAATTTAGTGGATCTTCGAACCTGATGGTAGCCAAAGTATATATTAATTCCATACGGATGATATTTGAATTCATGGGTAGTTTAGAATATCAAAAGGTAACCCTTTCAATTTATCATTTTAAAGGTAAAGTTGGTTGATAGTGGTCTTTGGTTAAGAATAACAAATATATATATGAGATATATTCCTTGGAATGGGAAAATTTTAATAATATCTTCCTTGGGATATATTTCCCTATGTTTTTTCAACTTTGGATGAAGAAACAATTCCTAGAATTGAGTTAAAAGAACAAATATTCTATAGTTGTGTAAGAAGAACATTTTAAAAGATTTTCTAGGTATGTAATATATTTTATCCTGGATCTTGATATTAAAATTAATGAATTTTATTGATGATTAAAATAAAGTTTATAAATATATTTTTCCTTGCTAGACCTTAAAATCTATGATAAATTTGTTTATTATATTAATAATGTTTAGAGGGAGTTTTTCAGCACTTATGTTCCATGAGAAGACAAGAGTAAAAAAAGGACGAGGTGGAATGCAATAGAGACGCATCAAAATAAGAAATATGTAGTTAATCCACCAATATATTCCCTGTGTGGTAAAAATAGTCTGGGGGAATTTTAGGTAAATTTTGGATAGTGTTACTGGTGTGATATATTTGGTCATAGGGCTCATCACTGAAAACAAATGAGTTTTGAATAATCAAAGAATGGGGAAATTGATAACCATCTATTGGTGAGATTTTTTTATTTTAATGAGTTTGATTATTATGATAACATGTTCATGAGGTTAGTTAGTCATGATATAAATTCTCAAGACCGAAAATATAATGGTTTTTCAAAATATTTTTCTACTACTATGGTTGATACAATTCCTTCCAATGGTTTGGTAATAGTTCTGTTACTTGTATATTTAAATTATGCTAATAACTTGTTTGACTATGGATATTCTTATTCCATCATTTTATAGTAACAATCATTTAAATTATGAGTATCTCCTCATGAAATTAAGATATAAATTTTCGTGAAAACTCTAGGTGGAACAATTAAAGTAACAAAGATTTATATAAAACTTCCTATTATTATCATTGGGATGGTATTTCCTACAATTCTTGTTGAACTCACCATGGTTAAGTTTGATATTATGTTTGGTATAGATTATATTTGTGTTTAAAATTCTAAGAGATATTTCATAACTAAAAAATTAATTCAATGATTCCGTACCCTTGATAAACTACCATGATGTTTATAAATTTATTAGAGATGGCGGTGAAACTTACTTATCACGTGTTGTTTTAAAAAAAAGTAATTGTTTAAATTAATGATTTAACAGTAGTGAAAAAATATAGGGTTTATGTTCCTAATTATTTACCTAGTTTTATTCATAATCAAGAGGTTGAGTTTACTAGTGACTTAGTTCAAGATTCTAATCAAATTTCTCAGCCCCCTTATTGAATTTCACATGTAGAACTATTTGAATTGAAAAATAAATTGAAAGTGTTTATAGATAAAGGTTTAATTCATCCTAGAACTTTACCATGGGGTTATCATGTCTTATTTTTTTAAAATAAAAATGTTTCCATAAGTATTTTCATTTATTGTAGATAATTGAATAAAATAGCTATTAATACCAAGTATAATTTTCCTTATATGAATGATTTGTTTGATCTTCTCTAGAGAGTGAAATATTTTTTAAAGATTGATCCTTGGTTAGGGTACCATAAGTTTAAGGTTAATAGGTTAATGAGGAAGATATTTTTAAGACTGCATTTGAAACTAGATATGTGCATTGTGAGTTTTTCAGTTATACCCTTTGGGTTGTATAATCAACCAGTTATATTTATGGATCCTATGGATAGAGTTTTCCATGAATACTTCGATAATTTTGTGGTTGTGTATATTAATGATATATTTTTTTATTATAAAAGTAATGAGGATCATGAAATAAACCTATGGATTTTTTTCTCAACCATAAAATAAAATAACTTATATGGAAAATTTAGTAAGTTAAAATCTTGATTGAAATAAATTTATTTCATTGGACATAATGTTTCTATATAAGAAATAAATATTGAACCTGTAAAAACTAATGTTGTTGAAGAGTGTCCAAGACCTACTAATTTCATAGATATTAATATTTTTCTTCATTTAGTATATTACTAAAATCATTTTTTTTTTGAAAAAAGGCCTGTTTATTTGTCCCTCTAACTAAGTTAACTCAAGAAGAAGTTAAATTCATCTCAAAAAAATAATGTGATGATTGTTTTCAAAAAATAAAAATAAGGTCGGTGAATGATCTGGTTTTTCTTTTTTTCTCTAGAAATGGGAAATTTTTTATATTAAAAATTCATTTTTTAATAGTATAGGTTTTTTTCTCATGTATAATTATTAGGAAATTTATTATGCTTCATGTTAACTAAAACCTCGTGAGTTAAATTATACTACATATGATCTGGAATTAGCTTCTATGGTTTTTTCTTTAAAAAATTTGAGGCATATTTTATATGTATCTAAGTTTAAAATACATATTGATTGTAAAATTTTCAAGTATATATTCACTCAAAAAGAGTTGAAAATGATACAGAGAAGATGGTTATAACTAACTAATGATTATGACTACACAAATCATTATCATCCTGAGAAAGAAGAGAAAGTAGTCAGTACTTCGAGTCATAAAAGCACTGCTATGCTAACCATGTTACATTTGGAACATGACACTTTGATAATTATTTGATAAAAATTGGCATAGAAGTTGTGGATGTAGGAACATATTTTTTTGGTTTTTGGTTTCAGTGAAATTATATCTTTCATAAATAATTAACAATGTTTATAAGGAAGACTGTGAGTTATAGAAAAAGGTATAATTGGTTTAGAAGGGTAAGTTTCCAGAATTTAATGATGAAAAAGAATATGTTTTGAGATTTTAAAATAGTATCTATTTTCCTTTTTATTCATATTTTATGATATAATTATTGAGTAAAGCTTATAGTTCCCAATTTTCCATTCATTCTAATAGTATGAACATGTATAGATACCCTTGTGGGTATTACTATTGGGATAGAATGGAAAGGGATATTGTTAAATTTACTATGAAATGTGTGAATATTCAATAGGTTAAACCATAATAAAAGTTTCCAAAATGAAATCCTTCAGCCTCTTCTGCTTCTAAACTAGAAATGGGAAATTGTATCTGTTGATTTAATAGTGGGATTACCAAAGATATGTGGATATAATAATGAAATATTTAGGTTATTGATAATCGATTAACCAAATATGTATATTTAATTCCCAATAAAGATGTTGTATCTTTGGTTAATCATTATTGATTATTTCTCACAGAGATATTCAATTTACATGGAGTTCCACTCTCTATTGTTTCAGCTCATGATATCAGATTCACGTCATATTTTTTTAAAGTTCTTCAAAATTTGTTGAGTACTAAATTAAATTTTAGTACAGCTTTTTATCCACAATCTGATGGACAATCTGAGTAAAAAATTCATAACTTGAAAGATATGACTCACACTTATTCAGTGGATTACTAAGGAATTTATGATCAATATCTTTCATTAGTGGAGTTTTATTATAATAAAAATTTTCATTCTAGTATATAGATGTTACTTTTTGAGGAATTATATGGAAAGTGGTATCAGACTTCATTTTTTTGGGGTGAAGTAGTAGAATGTAACTTGGGGACACAAGAGTTGTTATATGAAATGGTTATGAATGTGATGATTATTTAATATTATATGGAAATTTCTCAAAGAATGAAGAAACTTTATGAAAATAATTAAAGAAAAGATATTTCTTTTTAGGTAAGTGGTCATGTTTTTCATAAAGGATTTCCATGGAAAAGTGCATTATATTTTTTTAATAATGGGAAGTTAAGTGCATAGTTCATTCGATAAAATTAAATTCAGGATAAAGCTAGATTAGTTTCCTATCGAGTTTATTTTCTTCTGAGTTTATCTTATGTACACAATGTTTTTCACGTTTCAATGTTACGAAAATAAGTACTGGATTCATCTAATATTTTGATTCCTTAAGTATGTTAGTTATAAGAAAACATTTATTATGAGTAATAGCATGTTCAGATTATTTAATGTAGAATGTGTTACAAAAAAAAAGTTGATTCACCAAGTTAAGGTTTTGTGGGAAAACCATATAGTTTAAAAAGAAATATGGAAATCTAAAAATTCTATAAGAAAAATGTATCCCCACTTGTTTAATAAGTGGCTAAAATTGCATGGAAGAAGTTCATAAGTGGGGAAAGAGTGTAAAAACCTAGTTAATGAAAGAATTTCTCATTATTATAATTACACCACTCATTAATTATATAGTTACATTCATTAAAAAATTGTTAAGTAATTTTTAAATCGAAAAAGAAATTATTTTATTAAAATATCTTCTTATAATGTTTTATTTAAAAAATTTATTTTCAAATTAAATTATTTTATTTTTAAAATATTAATTTCACTTTTTAAATCACCATTTCAAAATTATCTTAAGATTAATTTTTTGTAATTTTTTGAAAAGATTGGTTTTTTAGTGAATAGTGAAAAAAATACTAATTTTGTTATTGAAAATTGTATTTATTTTCTATTATTTAAACCATAAAATTTAATTTTTGATGGGTTTAAAATTTTAATTAGTTAATATTTATTTGAAATAATATATTTATTGTTTTATAAATTAATTTTAAAATTGAATTTGGTAAAAAAAATATTTTAAAAATGTAATTTTTATGGAAAAAAACTATTTTTCATCATGTTTTTTCGGTTTAATTTAAATTTAAATTCTGAAACTTATGTGTTTTGAATATATACAAATTTATTCCCTATTTGGAATTAGAAGATCCAAATATTGTAAATAGGATCATATTATTTTTAGTCAAAATTGATAGTAACCTTAGTAATTTCGGTTATGATGATAAATAGTAAATAGGGAAATTAAAGTTAAAAATAAAATGATGATGAATAAATAATGACTCTAACACTTGAATTAATTTTATTTTATAACTATATATCGTCTTTAATCATCCAAAGGTCAAATATATGTACTTTTTTAATTTTTATGTGATTATGACCTTTATAATATTTTATGTAATGAAAAAGTTAAAAATGGAAATCTTATTTTTTATAACTATAGTGTTTTAAACATGTTGATAACCAAAAGATATTTTTTTGTTAAAATGTTACTTTTAAATAAAAAAAATTATTTTCATCATGGTAATTTATTTTTATTTTTTAGTGAAAAAATAATTAACTGAAATGTTTACACAACGTTGACGCAGTAATTATTCAATTAATCGAAAAAACAAATAAATTATATTCAAAATATTAAAATTAGTATAAGTTGAAAAAATTAATGTGTCAGGTGAATTTTATATATAAATATAACATTTTATCTATGTATTAAAATATTTTATTTTAATTTCATTGTTTTCTTGATTTTATAAAATTCAAGGTAATTGAATAGTTCTGATTTGGAAATTGTTGATAATTTATGAAAATTATAATTTATTAAATGATATAAAACTATTAGGAAAGATATTTTCCCACAATTAATTATGATATTATTTAAAATATAAATATAGGTCCATTTTGGGACTTTTTTCATCTCTAGTAACAATCTCGACCATCAAAAAGAAAATAACCTTGTTATCACGGTAAGTGTTAAAAGGGTTTATGGAGGGTTAAAACCAATATAAAATCATAAAAATTTGGTCTAAACATATCCAAAACTTATTATATAAGAGTATTTATACTCATACTTATCTAATATTTTATTCTTATCAAAATTTATCTATTTGTACAATAAAATTAATTTATATTAAATTAATATTTTAAGAAATTCCAAGAGTGACTTTCCCCTCACTTTTAATATCTCACCTCTTCTTCTTAATTAATCAAACTTTAAAGACTTTTTGTTTATAAAATATCTACCGAAATACCTTCCATACATCTAAAATCACATCTTGGAGGCTTTTATTTATCATAAAAACAAGCTCAAAATTCTTTTGGAGTAAACCTTAAGAGATTTTTTGAAGAAGATGTATCGCTCTTATCCGAGTGTTTTTCTTTTATTTCTCATCACACCAAATTAAAATAATCTTTAATCATGACAAAATAATAATAATAAAATTAAATAAAATGAGGTGTTTTTATATCAATGGGACATCATATACCCATCTTCTCTTCCATCAAAGGGGAAACGAAACCATCATTCTTGTGTACGATGGACTACCACATCACAAACTGATATAATTTTTTTCCATTGTCGTCTCTCACGTCTAGATTATAATGATGAAATTATCTTGTATATATTATATTAATAAAAAATTTATTATTCTGAAAAATTAAAATATCATTTACCTTATTACTTTTTCATTTACTAAAAAATGATAATGTTGTTCGTGTATACATGTGGACTACCACCTCTATGAAGCGATGTGATTCATTTTTCATCACCACATCATAAGGATTATATGTGTGTGTGTGTGTATTTTTATAATTTTATGGTATTATAATCAATATTTAAATATATTAATAATTCTTTCCTTTTTCCATAATGATCATTGAAAAATTAAAATGTTACTCATGTTTTTGTACGACATACCCTCTCTATAATTGTAACATGGTTCATTTTTCATAAAAATATTTAATTCAGGGATATAAAATTTTGATTTATATATTAAAATTGTAATTATTTCAGGATTATTATTTTATATATAATTGCATAATGAATTATTTGACCATTTTAAACATACCAAAGTCCTTTTGAACTTATGAACTGAATATCACTAAAATTTACAACATAAAAATAAATTATTAAGTATTTATATGTAACATGGTATTAAATAAAATAAAATAAATAATAAACATGTAAATTTTTCTTAAAAAATTAAATAAAATTAACATAATTTCTTTAATTAGGAAGATAAATAATGTATGTTATGAGTCAGACTCGAGGTAATGGAATTTATTTTTAAAATCTTCTTTTAATGTTACCCTTTAAAAACACTTTTTCTTCCATGTCCATATTTTTTAAAATAATTTTATTAATGTTTTCATATTGAAATAAATTATTTATAAAGTATATTTTATGTCTATTTTGAATTTCTTTCAAATTGGTTTCAAAAGAAATATTTTTAAGGAATGTTTTAACTTTATTAAGAAAAAAAAGAATGTTATATTTTAACATATAAAATGGTGAAAAATTTCCCACCATCGCATCTATTACCTGATTTTTTGGATTGATTAAAAATATTTCATATTTTATTCAAATAAAAACCCTATTTCACTTTTTTTATTTTGGTATTGAAATTTTTTTTAAGAGAAAAGGCTATTTTGATTTCTGAAAAAAAAATCACATGGGTTTAAAATAGTTTTTGTAGGGTTTTACTCATGCTATGGTCCTTATACATTGTTTATAAAGGGTTGGTACCTATTATAGCTCATGAGGGATCCCTATATATATTATATGAAGTGTTTATCCCCCATTATAACTAATGGGTGATTTTGATATTTCTTATACAATTGATGCTTCCAGATAGTGATCTAATGCATTGGGTAATGATTTTTTTCTTTGGAGAATTGTATTGGAAGTCGATTATACATTTATTCAAATTATAAGGGTCTTATAATGTTTTTATGATGATGATGTATCAAGGAAACAAGATGAATTTTATATCCTTTATAAAGAGTTTTCGTATAAATTATCTCATTTCAAAATGTAAGATAATGATCTTTTAAAAGTATAAAATGATGATATTTTCAAATGAAAATGTATATTTCTTAAAAAAGGTTTTTCTTGGTTTTTAATTTTTTGATTGGACTAATGGATTCCTTATTTTATGTTCCTTACTAATACTTTTTTACTCATATCACATTTTAAAATTTATCATGGGGCTTAAGGATGGGTAAGAGACATGGAGAAGTAAATTTGAAAGTCATAATGATTTTTCCTGAAAAGAAATCATTTTTTATTATAAAATTTTTATATTATTAGAAAAATTGATATAGAATAGAAGTATCCACTTTTTAAATTATGGTTTTTATGAGTTTGATTTATGACCTAATTATCTAAGACTATAAACCAAAAATATCATTGGGAATGTAAGTAAGTGGATTTTAGTCTAAATTCACTAGAATATGTAATTTTTAAGTCAAAGTCCTTACATTTGGTATCAAAGGAGTGTTTAGATAACATTTGGGGTTAGAAAAATGATAATAAAACAACCTTAAAATATTTTACCTAATGGTTTTTTTTAAATGAAAAAGCATTGGAATAGTTTCATGTTTCTTTGACTAAAAAATATTTGTTTAGAGTGATTTTATGAAGAGGAAAAATAGATTATGTATTAGGAAGGCATTAATATGATGATATTATTCTAAATTAACAACCTAGAATGGTCAAAATTGGAACTTATTAGTTTTTTATAACGGATCTATTAAAGGAAATAATAAATTGTGGTGGAATCTATGATAGAGAGCATCTATGTCTACCAAAGAGTAACATGATGATAGAAGATCATTTTATGGGATAACATCCTCTATAATTTAGTGGATCTTCAAACCCATTAGTAGTCTAAGGATGGATCAATTACATAGAGAATATAATTCAAGTACAGGGGTGTTTGGAACAACAAAACTTAAACCTTTTCATTTAACATTTTGGATGTGAAGTTTATCGATAGTGGTATTTTGTTAAGAATACTAAATAGAAATATGATATTGATTTTATGTAATGGGAAAATTTTAAGAATATTTTACAAGAGGAATAATTACATAAGTATTTTCAACTCATGATGGAGAAATAATTCTTTTAATTGAGGTAAAAGGTTAAAGATTTTATAGTTGTGTTTGAAATAAATTTTACAATATTAGCCATATATGTACCAAATTGCATTTGGGAATTTGAAAGTATAATTAATTTATTTTTCTAGTTAATAAAACCATGTTTATTAATATATTTGACTTTCTAAGGCTTTAAAATCTATGAAATTGTTTTATTTTTATTGAGATAGTAGAGATGGATTTTTCTATCACTTGTGTTCCTTAAGATTACAAGAGGAAGAAAAGGTAAAGTGATAGGAAATAGAGAATCATACAACTAATAAGTCTTGAGGAAATCCCCCAAAATGTTCCAAGTTTGGTAAAAAATCTTCCTAGGGTATTTTTGGAAAATTTTATAATGTGTTACTTGTGTCATAGGTTTGTTCATAAGGAACATGACAACAAATAAAAGAGTCTTGAAAAATCAAATAATATTGTAACCGATATCCATCCATCAGGGAGATGTTCTTGTTGAAATGAGCTGGGTCATTGTGCTAAAATGTGTCCAAATTTAGTTTCTCCATATGGAAATCATGAAGATCAAAAGCAGAATGGTGTGAAATTTTTTTTCTACCTCTATAGTTGATGAAGGGTAATCCAATGAAGTGATTAAAAGTAGGTTACTTGTTTATTCAAATTATACCAATACACTATTTAAATGTGGATTTTTTCTTTCTTCATTTCCAAAAAAAATTACATAAATTGAGAGTATCACCTCCTGAAATTAAGATTTAACTTTTTATGAAAACTGTAGGTGGATGTATTAAAGAAACCAATATTTATATAAATATTAATATTTTTATCAGTGGGATTGTCTTTATTATAAATCTTGTTTTACTGACCATGGTAGAGTTTGATATTGTTTTGGTTATCAAATCAAATTTTATTTTATCATTCTAAGATACATTGTAGGTCATATAAAATTTTATTGAATGATTTGACACCCTTGATAACCTACCATGAAGTTTATAAATTGAGTAGAGAAGGGAGTGAAAGTTACTTATATATTGTTGTTTAAAAGAAATAAATTATTTAAATTAGTGATGTGTTGGTAGTAGAATAATAAGTGGATATTTTCTGGATTATTTACCTAGTTTTATTCATGATTAGTATTTTGAGTTTACTATTGAGTTAGTTTTTGATGATAAGACAATTTTAAAACCCCCATATCCAATGGTAGAAGTAAAACTTGTAGAAATAAAAAAATAATTATTATAATTTCTAGATAATTATTTAATTCATCCTAAAACATCACCATGGGGTTCTATTATTTTATTTTTTAAAAATAAATATTCTTACATGATAATTTTCATTGATCTTTGAGATTTAAATAACATCACTATTAAGAACAAGTATTCATTTCCTCATATTGATGATTCATTTGATCACATTTTGGGAGTGTTGAATTTTTCAAAGAATGATCTTAAGTCAAGGTACAATCAATTTATGGTGTAAGTGGAATATTTTAGAAATACTATGTTTCTAACTATATATGATCATTCTTATTTTGTTATTTATTACCTTTTATTTGTCTAATAAACCAGTTTTATTTATGGATATCTTATGAATAGATTCTTCAATGAATATTTGGGTAAGTTCTTGGTTGTGTTTATTGATGATATATCGGTATATTCTAAAATTAATGAGGATCATGAAAGAAACCTAAGGATTTGTTTTAGAAACATTAAAAGAAAATAAACTATATGGAAAATTAACTAATTGTAAATTTTGGTTGCAACAAATTACTTTCATTGAAAATATTATTTCTAAAGATTTAATAACTATTGAAACATTTAAAACTAATGTTATTGATGTGTTTCCAAGACCTATCGATGTCATAGTGATTTGTATTTTTCTTGTTTTAATAGGTTAATACCAATGGTTTGTTGAAAAATTTTATCGTTTATCTAGCCTACTAAATAAGTTAACTTAAAAGGGATTTAAATTAATTTTGATAAAATAATATGATGATTCTTTCAAGAAATAAAAATATGATTTGTAAATGTTCTGGTTTTTTATTTTCCTTCCAGAAATAGATATTTTTTCTTCTACATTAATTCTTTTTTAAGGGTCTTAGTTCTATTTTGATATAGATTAGTTAGGTAATTTCTAATGTCTCTCCAAAATTGAAACCTCATGAGATAAATTATCCTACACATGATCTAAAATTAGAATTTATGTATTTTACTTTAAATTTTTATAAGAATAATTTATATGGATCCAAGTGTAAAATATATACTGATCATAAAATTTTGGATTATATATTCACTTAGAAATAGTTGAACTTGAGATAGAGAAGATGGTTGAAACTAATTAAGTATTATAACTACACGATTCATTATCATATAGGAAAAGAAAAAAGTAGTTGATTCTTTGTGTAGAAAAAATAATAATGCATTAACCATATTACATTTTAAATATGACCCTTTTGTAAATGATTTAATTAATTTTTTCCTAGAATTTTTGGATGTAGTAACATCCACAGTTTTTTTAAGTATCGGTACAATCTTATCTATCAAAAAGAATTAAGTATGTTCACAAGGAAGACCATGAGTTACATAAAAAGGTTGAATTGGTTAATAATGGAATGTTTTCTGAATTTAATATTGATAGAGAATGTGTTTTGAGATTTTGAAATAGATTATGTGTGCCTTATGATTCCCATTTTAAGAGATAATTATTGAGTGAAGATTATAATTCCCCATTTTTCATTCATCCTAGAAGTGCTAAGATGTACATAGATATTTGTAAGTATTTCTGGTCGTATATAATATAGAGAGATATTACTAACATTACTATTAAATGGTTGAATTATCAATTAGTTATTGAATAATAATTTTTTTGAATTAGTTGCTTTATCCTTTTCTAGTGTTGAAGTGGAAATCGAAAAATGTTTCCATGTACTTCATTATAATATTACCAAATATGTCTTGAGGTAATGATGTTATTTTTATTATTCTTGATCGATTATCAAAATATTTTAATTTCCTTCACATTCTATATGTAATTTATTTTGATCAAATTACACAATTGTATCTCAAGGATATATTCATGATACGTGGAGTCCCTCTCTTTATTGTATCTAATAATGATCTCATATTACCTTCTAATTTTTATAAAGGCATTAAGAAGTCATTGGGTACTAAATTAAATTTCAGTAAATCGTTTAATTCTCAACCCGATGGGTTATCAGAGAAAAAAAATAAAAGCATCTAATATTTACTTCACACTCTTTCAATGGATTACCAAGTAATTTAGGATCGGTATCTTTCATTAGTTAAGTTTTCTTATAATAACAATTTTTATTCAATTATATAGATGATACCTTTTGAGGTATTATATGGAATGTGGTATCGAACTCTATATTTTTGGTGTGTGGCAGGAGAAAGAATGTTTATGGGACTATATTTGGTAGATGATATGTCTATAATGATAAAGATGATTCGCTAGTACATGATAATGGATCATAACTGGTAGAAAATTTATGTCGATAACCCAAGAAAATATTTTTCTTTCAAGGTGGGTGATCATATTTTTCAAAAAGTATATTCATGGAAAAGTGTTATGAATTTTAGTAAAAAGGGGAAGATAAGTTCAAACTTAATTGGACCATATAAAATCCTACATAAAGTGGTATCAATTGACTGTTGAGTGGATTTGCCTCCATGTTTACCCATGTACATAATTTTTTATGTTTTGATGTAAGAAAATATGTATCAGATTCATATGCTTTTTTGAGATCTAAAGTGGTTTATTTAGAAGATAAAATTTCTTATGAGGAAAAACCTATTTATATTCTTGACCATATAGAGAAAGTGTTATGGAATAATGTGATTTTTCAATTTAAGGTTTTTCGGAAAAAACAATATGGTGGAAGAAACAACATTTGAATCTGAAAATACTAAGAGGAAAAGGTATCCCCACTTGTATAATAAGTGAATAAAGCTTCAAGGTTGAAAATTAAAAAATTAGGGAAGAATATAACATCCCAGGTAATGATAGAATAAATCATTTTTATCTTTCTACCATTCATAAATTATATAGTTATATTCATTATAAAAATATTAAGTAGTTTTTAAATCAAAAAGGAAATAGTTTTATTAAACACCTTTCTTATAAGGTTTTATTTAAAATTTTGATTTTCAAATTACAAAATTTTAATTTTCATAAATGAATTTAATTTTTGAAATTATCAGGTCTAAATTATCATAATATAAGTTTTCGAAAATTTTATGATAAGATTTATTTTTAACTGAATAGTGAAAAATAGTAATTTTTTCATTGAAAATTATATTTATTATCAAGTATTTGAAAAGGAAAAATTATATTTTTGATGATTATTATAATTTCATTAGTTATTTTTTATTTAAAATAATCCAATTATGATTTTATAAATAAATTTTATAGCTTAATTTTTGTATAAAAATATTTTAAAATTAAATATTGAATTTTTCTGAAAAATTCTTTTTCATCACCTTTTTTAGATTAAATTTTAAATTAAATTATGCCACATATATATTTTGAATAACGAAAAAAGGGTACAGTATTTTCAATTTGGAGGTCCAAAGTAGGTAATTAATTCCCTTTTATTTTTAGTCAAATTGAATAGTAACCTCCGTAATTTTTTTACCATGATAAAGGGTAAATCAGGTAATTAAAGTTTAAAATAAAATGATAATAACTTAATAAAGAACCAAAAATAATAATTTTATTGGATAATTATTTCATTATCATAATCATCCAAGGTCTAAATGTGGCCTTTTGTGGCCATTTATATGTGATTATGGCCTCTATAAAATTTTATGTAAATAAAAGTCAAAAATGTCACACACTTGTTTATAATAAATATGCTATTTTTAATATGGGGATAAACAAAGAATATGTTTGTTTATAAATAGTTTTTTGAAATTTAAAAGTATTAAGTTCATCATGGTAATTTATTTTTAATTTTTTGTGGAGAAATAATTATCTTAAATTATTACAAAACGTTGATGCAATAATTATTCAATTAATGAAAAAATTGAAAAAATGATATTAAAAATATTAAAAGAAATATAATTTAAAATAATTAAGGAAAAACACAAATTTTATAGAGAAAAATAACATCATAGTTATGTTTTAAAATATTGTATTCTAACTTAATTTTTTTTCTTCATGTAATAAAAGTCAAAGTATATAAATAGTACTAAAATTGACATTATTTATAATTTCTAAAAGTAATATTTTATTAAATTATCTAATTTTTTTAAAAAAATATATCTGCATCCAATTAATTATTATATGGTTTAAAATATCAAAATGGTTCATTTAAGGTTTGTTTTCAATTTATGGTAACAATCTTGACCCTCAAAGAGTAAAAATTTTTTTTATCATCAAAATTGTGAAAAGGGTTAATGAAGGGTTAAAAACATAAGTTAAAGCCAAAATTATGATCTAAACTTGTCCAAAAATTATTTGATAATATTATTTGGAATCATTGTCATATTATTTTTTGATATTACCAATTTGGAAACATTTTTACATAAAAATAAATTTATATTTAATTAATATTTTAAAAAATTTCAAGTGTCCCCCCCCCATATCATATAAAATGGTACCACTTTTTATCATTTCCCAACACTTAAAAACACTTTTTGGTTTATCCAATATTCACCTAAATCCCTACCTTACATCCCTCCCCACATCATAGAGTCTTTTTTTTTGAAAAACAATCCTAGTAATGATTTTTATGTAAACCTTAAGAGATTTTCTAAAGAAGAGGTATCATTCTTCTGATTATAATTTAACATTTATCTCTAAATAAAATCAATGAATATTAAAGTATCATACAAAAATGTAAATTTCCTAAAAATATATTCTCCATGATATCCTAATTATATATATAAATAACCTTAACAACCTTAAATAAATAATAAAATAATATGTTCTTCCAAAAGAAAATTCAACCTTTATTCCAAAAATAAAAGCCTGTAATATTTTTTTACCTTAATCATATAATGTTCCACAAAATTATAGTGATATTATATATAAATAACATTAACCACTTAATCACCAAAAAAAATCCCAATCCCACGGTTATATATAGGATAAAACATATATTTCAAAAATGAACATAAAATTTCCATACCAAATCATTTAACTAAAAAACCATGTCATGCTATATTGGACATCGCATAGGCCAGTGGTAGGTGATTCCCCCTTGTCACCCTTTGGTTTTTAGTTAAATCCTCATGTCCATTCCAGATGTTATGGGTTGTCACACGGACTATTGGTTTTCTTTTTTATAAAACAATATTAATATAATCCTTATAAATTCCGAGAAATGTGATAAAAACCCTCAAAAATAACCTTAATATATTAAATATTAAAGAATTATTTAAACACAAAGTTCATCTCATAGATTTAATATTGCATCCCCAAAAATGTAATAACCCATAATTACCTCAAAAATAAAAGATCATATAAATACTAAACGTTATCCATACCATTAAAACTATGTCCACAAAATGAAAAGAGCATTCTTCCCCAAACCATTTTTTTCACATGATAATCTTAAGGGATATATATACCTCAAACATCTATCAAAACTCAATAAAAGTATCCCAGAGTACTCCCATAATCAAAAAATAAATTAATTGTTTCAATCTTATTGTAATCCTTTAATCTACCAAGGTATCATAACTCTTAAATCCATTATATGTAGACATATTAATCATTCAACATTATTCATTATCCATTAACCATGATTTTTCATATTATTCCTTAATACTTACTTCCTACAAAAAATATGAATCATTTCCTAAGATTCAACAATGTTAAAATAGAGGCTAATAAATAATCCATACATTTCATATGTCATTTTCAATTTCCTCATCTACATCTATAATGGAATTAGTTATTTCTAAACAGATATATATTCGATATTTATGATCCCATTCATGAGACTTCCCCCTTTGACATCAATTTTCATAATGAATATTATCCCCACATTTAAAAAATTCAATTGATACATTAGGAATAACTTATTTCCCATTCATGGAATTAACTAAATGCTTCTTTTTTTATTGGTATATTATTTATTTATGAACTCTATTACTAAATAGAAAACATCTTCCGATTCTTTTTAGACATTTTAATGGGCTCTTCTTTCAAAATTATTGACACATAGGTCATTTAATATATTTAACTTTATGATCTTTATCACCCAAACATCCATGTGGCTTAATTTATCTTGTATTCGATGCATTAGAAAACTCATGTAGGTTCAATTTATTAATCATTACTCTAAATAGCTGGTTCAGAATAACAATAAGATTTATTACTACATCTCCCATTCTATTTAGTGGAACATTCAGATAACCATTGAATTTGTCTTTCCATACATTAAAATTTTGGTTCTCATTGGATCCCTCCATTTACTAAAACCAAAAAGGTTGGTTTTATTATATTATAACAAAACAACTTATGAAGAGATTAAACATTGAGATGCCCTTATTCATGTCATCTAAAACTCTTTCAATTTATCTAGAATAACTATTATTCTCCCTAGTATACTAAAAATTATATTTATAGAGTAATTTTAACATATACTCAAATAACATTTTATCCTCTAAATTTATCTACACCTTTCCTCTAATAACAATTGTGAGGACACAGCCTTAAACATAACATGATCTTGAGTTTTCAGTTAATAATTCACTTTTTTACATTCCTCGTGATCATTTTATGATTTTATTTTTAGATAATTTTGAAAAATTATTATATAATAAACTTATAAAATAGAAGTGGAAACTTCCAATCAGTATCCATTTTTTCACAAACAAATATTATAGGATATAATAAGGTTTCTTTTTGTAACACATATTCACAATTATCATATTTAACGCCTTATTCTACCTACTCATCCATAAAACCCTGTGAAAAACATTTTAAAATGTGGGATGAGCACAAAATGATCAATAAGGGGTATAATAAGAATAAATCTATTAGTCTAGTGAAAAATAATAAAACACGTGAAAAAACATTCCTTTTTACCCAAAAAGCATATCATCTTTTTTAAAAAATTATTAGTATCTTACCTTTTTAAATCAAATAATTTCCATTAAAAATAATAAGAAATCATAGAAAAGTAAAGTAGGTTCCTTAGTATATCATCATCATAGACCACTTATAGAACCCTTACAATTATAATAACCATATGGATGAATTAAAATATAATTTTATAGAGAACATAATATTTACCCATTATATTCGAGTGATATCTAGGTGTTCCCATTTTAAAAATTATAACAGGCACACCTATGATCTATAATGGTGCTCAAATTTTCATATAATGGCTCACCCATGAGCTATAACAGGGCTAAACCTTTTATATAATGGCCCACCCATGAGATATAATGGGTATCAACCCTTCTTAAATAATTTCTACGGACCATATTATGAATAAAACCCTTGAAAATATATTTTAAACTCATGTGAAAAATACTATCGGATATCAAAAGTTCGTTTTCTCTTAAAACCCCATTTTCAATACAAAAATACCTAGAAATATGGAATGAGGATTTTTATTTAAATAAAAAATCAAATCTTGTAAAGTAATCCAAACTTGAAATAAGGGTTAAGGAAAAGGGAAAATTTTATATCATCGTATAAGTTGAAATAGAACATTCCTTTTGATTTTTTGTAAATAAATTCAAACATTCTGTAAAAAGAATAATTTTTTAAAACCTATAAGATAATGTGGAATAAAATTATCATTATAGTTCTTTACATATAAATTAATTAATAAATTAATTTTAAAAACATGTACATTGAATAGAAATATTTTAATAAATATTTAAAATGACGTGTAAATTTAAAGTGTCTCTTACCTTGAGTTAGACTTATCATGTATGTTCTTTTATCTTCCTTAAAAATAAGTTTATGTTAATTATTTTTTTATTAATAAAAAATTTCATATTTATTATTCCTTTTATTTTATCTCTTAACATTATATAAATAACTTCTTAATCATTTATCTTTATATCAAATGATTTGTTGATATTTGGTTTCTAATTCCAAAATGAGTTTGGTATGTTGACTTTGGTTAAAGATATAATTATTCCAACATATATAAAATAATAATCATGAAATAATTATAATTTTTATAAAGAAAATTAATTTTAAAACTATTCATGAATGATGGTTATGGAAAATTAATTATTTTATAATCATGGAGACGATTGTCTGTACGAAGGTATGAGTAACATTTACATTTTTCAACGATCATTCTGGAAAGAGGGTAAACATTATTATATATTTAAATAATGATAATAATATAATAAATAACATATTATTTATTTAAATACACACACATATATATATATATAATCCATGTGATTTTTTGATATAAAATGAATCAAACTGCTTCACAGAGGTGGTAGTCCACACATACGCACGAACGATGTTATCATTTTTCAGTAAATGGAAAGGTAAAAAAGTATATGATATATTATAATTTAAGAGTGATAAATATGTCACTAATATCATATATAAACATTAATTCCATCATTATAACCATTAATTAGTGGTGATTATGGAAAATTAATTACACAAGTACGTGAGGTGGTAGTACGATGTACACACAAAAGATGAATTCATTTCCCATTTGATGGATATTGGAGATGGAAACAGGTTATACCATTATAAAAATAACATATTAGTATATGGTATATACTTATCCTACATTATAATCATTGTTAAATATGATTTTTTTAATAATAAATAAAACAAAAAACACTCGGTTAAGTATGATGCTTCTTCTCCGAACAACATGTTAAGGTTTACACCAAAAGCATTGTTAGGTTAGTTTTCTGATCAAACAAAAGACTCTAAGAAATGATTATGAATTTAAAAACTTCATTTTTTTAGCTATTTTCCGAAATAAATTCCTTTTATATGTGAATAAAAGAGATTAAGGGATTACCTCTCTAAGGGAGGGGAGTGACACTCTTAAAATTCCATGAAAAATTAAATTAATATAAATTAATTATCAATTAAAAATGGATCCAAAATGATTTATTTATAAAATATAATATGGATGGGTATAAATAATGTTAAAAATACATATATAATTTATTACTATGTTTTTACCCTTATCTTTTGGTTTTAAACCCCCATTAACCCTTTTCAAACTTACCGTGGAAACATTGTTTCTTACTATTTAAGGGTCAAGCTAGTTACTATAAATGGAAAAAAGCCCATAAATGGATCTTAGTTGATATATTAAACCATATAATAATATCTTTTATGAGTCTAATATTTTTATGAATTTTATATCATTTAATAAATTATTATTTACTATAAAATATCATTAATTTCAAAATTTAGAACAATTAATTACTTTCACTATAAGGACATCAGGAAAAAAATAAAATTAAAAAGAAAAATATTTTAATAAATCCATAAAATATCATGTTAATATATAAAATTCATGGATAAAATTAATTATCTCACATTATTTAATTTTAATATTTTTAATATCATTTATTTTATTTTTTCATTAATTTAAATATTACTATGCCAACTTGGTGTAATAATTTAATGTAGTTTTTTCTTCAATAAAAAATATAAATAAATTATCATGATGAATATAAATCATTAATATTTATAATTAATATTTATAATCAAACATATCCTTTATTTATCCTCATTTTAAAAAAATTATATTTATTAAAAGCAAGAGTGTGGCATTTTTTATGTTTCTTTACATAAAATTTAATATAGTTCATATTCATATAAACATGGAAACAAAAGTTTATATTACTAAATAGTGGATTTTTATTGTTGATATGTACTAATAATAAAAAGTAATTCAAGTGTTGGGGTCATTTTATAGTCCTTATCATATTATTTTAAACTCTTAATTAACCAATTTACCATTTACTATGGTAATAAAAATTACTAAGGTTATTATTCATTTTAACTAAAAAATAAAGGGCCTAGTTAAATTTTTTCGAAATAATAATTTAAAATATGAAAAAAAATATTAATATTAAAAATATTTAATTTGTATAATTTAATATAAAATCAGATAGTTAAAATGCAATGACAAATAGTTTTCTAGAAAGATTTCCTTTTTTAAATATTAAATGTTTGAATACTAAATTAAGTTATAAAATTCATTTAAAAACCAAAAATTATATTCATTTAATAAAAATTAACTAATTAAATTCTAAAACTAATCCAAAATATAATATATATTTGTTAAAACTTTTAAACAAAATACAATTTTTAGTAATAATCAGAATTTTTCACTATTCATTGAAAAATGGATCTTTTCAAAAAAATACCAAAATTTCACCATAAAAAATTTTTGATGTACTAATTTCAAAACTAAATTTAATTTTATCTAATAAATTTTCTATAATTTTGAAATACAGTTATTTCAGAAGAAAATATATTTTTAAAGAATAAAATAAATTTTCTAAAAATTGAGTGCTTAATTTTCTAATAATAAATTAATATATTATTAAGTATTAAGACCATAATATATTTCATAATTTGGTTAATAATCATTATTCCTTCCAATTTAATGGCTATGTTACAATAGTCACATTGAAATAATAAGATTTTGTTGTTCGTTTAAGCTCATTGTTGTGTATCTCACACTCTAACAAGTATGGTATTTATTTTTTAATAACTGATGATATTACATTATCCCCTATAATAAATTTCATCCATTGAATTTTAACTTGGGTTTACATATAGGGGTAATACCATTTTTAAATCCCTCATAATAAAAATAGTTAATGAAACTTCCTCTTGAAAAGACAGAAAGGGAAGTACGAAAGGCATCTGGAATAACAAATACTAAGTTTCAAAATGGGATAACATTAGAGGTTATTGAAAACATGAACATGGAATAAAAAATTAATGTCAGAATGATAATGGAAGGTGATATAGAACATTTATCAAAAGGAAGTGATCAATCATGAGAAATTTGACAACCACAAAACTTCAACTCGATGATGTGTGCAAAAAACCATCCAATCATCAGAAAATAATGTAATAGGATAAAAATTTGAATTCGGGAAAATTTATCGTAGTTTAGGAATTCATTAATCATATATAATATGAAATTAAGGAAATATACTTACTTAATATGAATAATTTCATCTTGTAATTAATTTCCACTCGGAACTCATTTTTTGCTTCAAATAATTAGTATTAAAGATGAATTTTTCATGAATGAATAACTAAAATAAACTTCCAACAATTCACATAATCTATAACAGAATAATAGTTTATTCCTCCAATCATTAAACATTATCCAAAACCAAAATATTGAGTATAAATTAAGATAATTCCAAAAATAAATAGACCTTCAAATGAAGAAAAACTACTTTAATCTTCAAAATTTCAATTGTAATACCTAATGTTCAGCTTATATCATTAGATAAATAACAATACTTAAAATTCCTTGAAATATTCCAGAATCATATTGAAACCTTAAAAAATAAGGGGGGTTTTATCACATATTCTTCCGCTATTAATTTAACATTTATCCACAAATAACATCAATGAATATTAAAGTCTCATAAAAAATATACATTTCATAAATATATATTCTCCAAGATATGATAATCATTTCCATAAATAACTTGAATCCCCTAAAAGAAAAAATCAAACCACATGTTCTTCCAAAATATAATTCAACCTTTATTCCTCAAATAAAATACCATAATATTATTTTTACCTTAAACATTTAATGTTCCCAAAAATTATTGTGATATTATTTGAAAATAGTATTAATCACTTAATCACCAAATCAATATTTTATTCCATGGTTATATATAGGATAAAATAAATGTTCCCAAAATCAATATAATATTTCCCTGTCAAATCATTTAATCGAATAAAATCAATGTTATTCTAACCATCACATCGTGCAGGACAATGGAAGGAGATGAACCTTTGTAGACTTTAGGTTGTGGGTTCAATCCTCTTGGCCTTTTTACAAGTGATGGTTTGTCTCTCAGGCTATAGATTTTACTTCTTCTAAAACTATAACAATATAATCCTTATAATATCCAAAAAAATGTGATAAACATCCTAAAAAATAACCTTAATATATTAAATATTAAAAAATGTTTTAACCTTAACGGTTATTTCATAAATTTTAATTTGCATATCCAAAAATGTAATAACCCATAATTACCTCAAAATCAATGATCATATAAATCCTAAAGGTTTTCCAAACCATTAAATTTTTGTCCACAAAATTAAAAAAAAAGTATTCTTACTCAAATAAATTTTCACACGATAAAATTAAGGGTTAAATATACCTCCAAAATCTATAAAAACTCAATAAAATTCTCAAATTACTCCAATAATCAAAATTAATAGTAAACTTAGTAATTTTTGTTACTACGATAAAGGATAAATTGGGTGGTTGAGGCTTAAAAATAATATGATAAGGGCTATAAAATGACCATCACAATTGAATTAATTTTATTGGATGATTTTATCTCATCCATACTCATCCAATATTCGGTTATATGGCCTTTTTTCAATTTGGATATGATTATACCCTTTATATTATTTATTTAAAGAAAAGTCATAAATAAAAGATTCTTGTTTTCAATAACTATAATATTTTTAACATAGAGATAAACTGAGTATATTTTCGGTTATAAATATTAATTTAAAAGATAAATGGTTTATGTTAATAGTGGTAATTTATTTTTAATTTTTAGAGAATAAATAATTGCCTTAAATTCTTACACAGTACTAATGATTAAATGTTTTAATTAATGGAAGAATAAAATAAATGATATTAACAATATTAAAAGTAATATAATTTTAGATAATCAATGTGATATATAAATTTTATATACTAACATGATATTTTAATGATGTAATAAAATATATTTTTTTCAATTTTATTTTTTCCCTTGATGTTATGAGAGTCAAAGTAATGAATAGTACTAAAAATTTAAATTAATGATATTTTATGGTAAATAATATTTTATTAAATGATATAAAATTACTAAAATATTATATTCATCCAAGTGATTATGGTATGGTTTTAAATACCAAAGTTGGTCTATTTAAGGGTCTATTTTCCATTTATAGTAATTATCTTGACACTTAAAGAGTAAAAATCATCGTTATCACACCAAGTTTAAAAGGGGTTAATGAGGGGTTAAAACCAAAATATAAGGGTAGAGATATAATAAAAACTTTTCCAATTATTATTAAATGAGATTATTTCAACCCATAATCATATTATATATTAAATAAATTAGTTATAATCCATTTATAATTGAAAATTATTTTATATTAATTTAATACTTTAAGAAATTATAAGATTCCCCATCCCCTCTCTTATAAAAGAGAATATTTTCTTTTCTTTTATTAACACATAAAAGTGATTTTAGTTCAAAAAATACCTACCAAAATACATTCCTTAAATTCCTACTCACATATTAGAGAATTTGGTTTGATTATTAAAAAAACCTAGCAATGCCATTGGTGTATACCTTATGAGGTTGTCTAAGGAAGAGGTATCCTTCTTAACAGAGTATTTTTGTTTTATTTCAAATAAAAATTACTAAAAATATTATTTAACCATAAAGATATAATAAAATAATTATCCAAAATATAAAAATGTTTTATTGTGTTTATTGTATAACCAATATCCATCTCCAACCTCTGTCAAATGGGAAAGGGATTAATCGTTCATGTGTACGATAGACTACCGACTCACATAATGATGTAATTCGTCTTCCATCTCTTCATTTAATGGATGGATATAATGTTTTAATTAATTATTATATTTTCTATTAATGAAATTTTTATCATTATTAAAATATATTATATCATATATTTTCTTACCTTTCCATTCATTTTGGACTTATGAACCAAATATCATCAAATCATCCAACATAAACAAAAATGATTAAGTAATTATATAATGAATAATAACAGATAAAATAAAAGAGATAATAAACTTGAAAATTTTCTTAAGTAAAAAAATAATTAACATAAGTTTATTATTTAGCAAGATAAAGAACATATGTGATGATTTAGACTCAATGTAAGAGACACTTTAAATTAAATATTCTTTTAAAATATTTAATTTCAAAATCTTTCTCTTCCATGTACATGTTTTCATGAAAATTTTATAAATGTATTTATGTAGAAATAAAATAACTATAATGGTCATTTTTTCTACTTTCTTTCAAAGGTTTTTAAAAAAGGGATCTTTTTATGGAATGTTTTCTTAAATGTTACAACTCGAGACCCACACTCCCGAATATGGTCCTAAAAACATGTTATATATTTTCTTTATAAAAATTAAGTAAAAAATAAATAATCATTTACACTAACATAGATAATTTTATTCTAGTTTTTTTAGGATTAGGAAAAACCTTACAATATATAAAATTTATACAAATGATTCTATAAAAAACTATCTCACTTCACTCAAGATAGATCCTTAATTGAATCCAAACATCTTTAGAACATATAGTGATCCTATTAAAATCATTTTAAAACATATGGTGAGCATAAAATTTCACATTGAGTTTTTAAAACTATGTTTAAAACCATTTAATAAATAATATGAAAAATTCTTTTAAAAAAATTCTTTTAAAAACATTTCTTTGAAAAAATTTCTTCAAAAATATATCCCTTAATATCAAAACATTTGATATAATAAATAATTTTCCAAAACTATATAACTAGGGGTTTCAATAAAAATACATAAGAAAATAATTTCCAAAACCTATAAAATACATGTTACTTTGAAACCCCATTTAATTTCAAAATATAAAAACGTTTGAAAATAATTGGATTTCTCCTTGAAAAAAACTTTTAAAATGGGTTATATATGTTTTGAAAAAAGGTTTTATTAAAGGAAAGTGTATTTTAATATCTTAAAGTGAATTTGACAAGAGTTTAAATTGTTTTTTCAAGTGTTTTATTCATGATACATTACTTAGAAATTTTTTTACAATTGCTTGAGCCCCATTATAGCTCACAGGCGATCCTTGCACAACTTATACGAAAGATTGAGCCCCAATATATGTCATGGGTGAGGCCGATATAGATTATAATATGGGTGCACCCAAATATCTATCTAATTCATTGGTTGATGGTAATTTTATCCATATAATAATAATGTAATTTAGATGTATGGTTATTGCAATTATATGGTTTTTTAAGGGTTTTATAATGATGATGTCCCAAGGTACCAACATGTTCTATTTATGATTTCTATGGGTTATAAATGTTTCCTTTGATTAAATTTGACATCACATTTCTCATGATTATTAATTTTTATAATTATTACCCTATGGAAAATATTTATACCATATTTAATTATTTATTATTTAAGTATCAAATGGTATTGGTTCTATTATGATTATACTCATGAGCTATGATTATTTCTCTTAGGATTATCTTATATTCATTAATTATATTCAATTATTAATGCTTATGTTAAACCATAATAAGACTTTTTTATTAGACTTATTCTATTTCCAATTTCTCTAGTTATTAATAAATATGTTTAATTATTTAAACCTATAAATTTTATATTTGTGAATAAAATTGTGGGAGATGTTGAAGTCTTAATTTAGAATTTAAAAAGATGGGTATAATGGGATATGATGTTGATATTTATGAACTAGTTGTTTATGGATATGGGTTTCTTATAGTTTTCCCTAATTCTATAAAAATCTAAACCTAAAATATCCTTGGTTAGGTAAGTGATCCAAAATTTCCTTTAGGTTTTATAAATTTTGGTTGGAAAAAATTGAGTCACATTTATCAATATTAAGGCCATAAATGTAATGTTTATGAATTTACCACCAATTTAGAGAGTGTGGGTTTGGGGGTATTACAGTTGGTATTTTAGGATTCATTATTAAATTATATTTTTTGAGAATATATGATCTTAATTTTTATTTATGTATATTTTTGGATATTATATTATTAAGGAATATACCTTTTGGGTATATGAATATATAAGTCACTGAAGTTATTTTAAGATAAATGTTAAATTTATCTTGGGGGAATATGTGATCAAATAAATTTGATTTCTGGGTTTCAATATTGGTTATAAATATGTTGAATAATTTTAAGGATAGTCATTTATGGAATTATTTAGTTTAAACTTCGGTATTACTATTAAATTTTAAATATTAATGTATTATTTCTTCATATCAATGTTTGTTAAATTTTTATAATTACCTTACCTTATGCTAGCCATTATGGTTTTTTTGATTTATAAAGATAATTTAAATTTATTATTATAATTTTTTGAATAATATTATATGATGGAAGTGCTTTATGCACACACAAAAATCATTTGAAATGCTCATCGTTTGAGGGGGAAATGATATTGTAGTGGAAATTTACTAAAGGATGGTTTTATACATGTAAAGTAGTTATATTTTCTTATGTTCTTATTATTTCTGATAAAGTAATACCTTAACACAAGGAAAGTGGTCTTGAAATAAAAAATATTTTCCTTTTAATTTTCTTACTAACAAAATCAAGGGTCTTTTAACCCATTACAGATTTATAGTTTTGTGATGGTTAACTTTTTCAAGACCATGTTCTCTAATACTCTATATTAATCCTTAGTCATTAGTTTTTTATTAATTTTCCATATTTTAACTTCCCAATAAATTTAACCTATTTTAAAACATGGTTTTTGTGTTATTTTAGATGGCCTTCATACTTCCCCTTCTCTCTTTTTAAGTGAATGTTTTATTAACCATTTTTATGATGTGGGATTTCAATAAAGGTTTTTGAAAATGTAAAACTTTGATTATAGTGATTGAGTTAAAAAATTTGAGGATGAAATTTCTTAAATGGGGGAGAATTTAATATCGCAAAAATTTATAAATATTGAATTTGTTTGATAGTGAATAAAATATGCATCACTAAGCATAAATGAACTGTGAAATTTTATTTTTTTAAATGTGAATGTTATAACCTAGCCATTAAATTAGAGTGTACAAATAAGAATAAATAATTTTTAAAATATATATATAAAGGTTCTGATAAATACATATGTATTGATTAATTTTTAAAAAATAAGCACTCAATTTTTTGTAAATTCATTTTATTCTTCAAAAATATGTTTTCTTCAAAAATGATTTTTATTGATTTGTGAGTGAATATTATAATTAATTTTTAAAACTTTTAGATATTTTATTTTAATAAAAAATATCATTTTTTAAATCATAATAAACAAATTTATTAGGGTTAAATTGTCATATTTTTCAAAAAAAAAGTTTGTTTTTTTAGTTAATAGTGAAAATACCAATTTTTATAGAAAATTATATTTTATTTTAAATAATATACAATGTAAAATTATATTTTAGATTAGTTTAAAATTTTAATTAGTAAATTTTTATTTAAAATAATATAATTTTATTTTTTTAAAATATTTTAACAATTTAATATAGTATAAAACATTTTATATTTAAAAATAACAGTTTTTTAAAAACCAGTTTTCATCACGTTTCACCAGTTTGATTTTAAATTAAATTATGACACTTCTATGTTTTCAATTTTGAAAAATTTATTCCATACTATAAATAATTTGGTTCAAATTTGGTGAACTTTTCCCTTTTATTTTTAGTCAATATGAACCATAGTATTTTTGTTATCACGATAAAGGGCAAGTTAGGTAATTATGGGTAAAAAATAATATGATAAGGGCTATAAAATGACCCTAAAACTTGCATTAATTTTATTATATAAGTTTATATTATATATACTCATATAGGATTCAATTATATGGTACGTTTTCTATTTCGTTGTGATTAAGACATTTATAATATTTCTTGTAAAGTAAAAAATGCCACTCTTATATTTAATAAATATAAATTTTTTTAAAATGTATATAAATAGAGGATGTGTTTGGTTATAAATATTAATTTTAAATATAAATAATTTATCTAAATCATTATATTATTATTATTTTTAAAAATAGTGGATAAATAATTACCCTAAATTCTTACAAAATGTTGACACAATAATTTTTCAATTAATGGAAAAATCAAATAAATGAAATTAAAAAAAATTAAAATTAATGTGATTTGAGATAATTAATATAATACAAGAATTTTATATATATAAATGAAATTTTATAGATGAATTAAAATATTTTTTTCAAATTTTATTTGTTTTTTTGATGTTATTAATGTCAAAGTAATGAATTGTTCTAAAATTTGACATTAATGATATTTTATAATAAATAATATATTATTCAATAATATTAAATGGCTGAAAAATATAAATTTTATTCAATTAATTATGATATGGTTAAAAATATCAACCATGGTCTATTTATGAGCTGTTATTGTAATTATAGTAGCTATCCTGACCCTAAAAGAGTAAAAAATATGTCATCACGATAAGATTGAACAACGTTAATGACGAGTTAAAACCAAAAGATAAGGGTAAAAATATTGTCAAAACATTTATAATATTTATTGAAAGAGATAATTGTGACCCATATTCATCAGATAATATAATTAAATTATAACACCCCAGGTAAATAAAGAATATGACATTTTCATATTTATCCATATTTTTTATTAAAATATTAATATTACTTTAAAGGGAATGCTATTCTCGAGGGCGTACCCAATACGCAACAATGAGTTTCTTTGAAATCTTACGTTGCACTCTAATAAAAAAATAATATTATTTTAAAAGGTAGTTAACGCCAAGCCGTTGTATTAGCGGGAATGAACGGAACTAACTACAAAATGATTATATATGTTTTTCAAATATTTTTACTTTTATCCAATAAATGTTGGAGGCTTAAAATGCAAATGAATCTAATTTTAAGCATAAATCTTCTAATATTCTTTAAAAGGACGATTAACCGCCTTTTGATGGAGAAATATTTTTAAATATAATTTTGACAATTTTATATGTTGTATTTGACAAAATAAAATCCTTCTTTAGAATCTGGACATCAAAATTAACTTTGTGTAAAATTTCGTTATTTTTCCAATAAAGATCATTTTTATTGAAAATGTTGAATTTTAATTCAAAACCTCTTTTTAATATGATTTATTTATATGGATAGATTATAATTTATTTAATATTAAATTTTATTTAGAATATATTTTTACCATTTAATCTGATGGTGGTCATTGTAATTAATTTCACTTTGAAATTGGACTTAAACTAGTGTTAATCTTTTAATGGATATTATTTCTTAAAAACACGCTATTTGTTTTGACAGCGGGAATTAATTATTAAATTAATTAATGCAACATATATGTTTTGAATTTTGTAAAATATACATAATTTTTGAATTCGGAATGTCAATTATAGCTTAGGGTGAATTTTTGGTATTTTTCTGCAAAACTTCAATTTTTGATGAATAGTGAAACCACTAAGTGGTAGTTTAAAAACTGATTTTTCGTTTAAATGAAACTTTACCACTTCTGTGTTTTGAATTTCAAAAATCCGACATACATGGGTTTCATTAGGATGTAAAATGTGGTTCAATGGGATTAAAATAATTTTTTGGTGAATAGTAACTTTTAAGTTTTTAATCACGATTAGAGGTAATTAGTGTAATTTAAGGTAAAAATAATGTTTTAATAATATGAAATGACCTAGACACATGTCCTACCCTCATTTTATGTGTCCTTCGAGACCAAGAAAATCCATGGGTCAACTTGGGGACCCCATTGATCCACTTTGGTTGGAAAATGACATAAATAACTTTTTATTTAAAGTTAAAATAAAAATGTCACAAGTACGAGTTGTTTTACTAAAACAATTCCTAAATGGGTTTATACAAGTCATATTTTTGACTATAAATATTCATTAGAAATATAAAAATATTTCCTACATCATGATATTTTTTTATAATTTTTAGACATTAAATAAATTAAATTATTTATGACATCATGATGATGCAGCGATTACCTCATTAATAAAGAATTTAAATAAAATGAAAAGATAATGTTAAAACTATAACTTAAACTTGTAAAAAACCTATTTGATGAGTATATTTCGAACCCTTACCGCCTTATACTATAATTACATCAATGTGGGACCTTTAAAATTCGAAAATCACTTGAAAATAAAGTAACATTTTGTAACTTTCCAAGAGTACCCCTCCTCTCCTCTTATAAAAGGCCCCCACCTCTACAACCTTACCCACACCTCTCAAGACTTTGGCTCGGCCAACCCCTTCTCATTTTGTCTCTCCACATACCTCTCTTACTCTTAGAAGCCTCACTTTGGGCAGAAGTCTTCCCAAGGAAGTCTATGAGCTCAAATCAAAGAGAGATACCCGATTTTAAGGTAATGTCTTCACTTGTGTTCTTTTGTTTTATTTTTCTTCTCCAACCCCATAAACTCTTTTTATTAATTTCTTTTGTAACAACTCCAGTATATTTAATAAACTAGGATGTTTTTATAAGAATTATCCAAGCTACACTTAGACACACCTACATCTAATTGATAAAGAACATATTGTTTCTGTGGATGGTGAATTTCTGCCTCACGAAACGATGTTTATTCAATATTATTTTAACACCCTAAAAGGTGTCCATTAAGATGTTACTATTTACATATGATATATAATATGTTTATTTTTTTACTTAAGATTCTTTATTTTTCATTTATGACACACCTTTATGGTTTCCATTATAGTTAAACGCGATATCTTCATTTTAGGAAGTGCGGACTACCGCCGCCTCAAAGTGATTTGATTCGTTAATACCATATGTGGTGCGTATAAAGGATAGATTTAATGATATTATATATGATAACATACTGGAATTATAATACTATTATGTATCATTATGTTTTAATTCCATTAAATAAGAAATATAAATGGAAGTAGCGTTCATGCGTACGTACGGCTTACCGTCTCCATGAATGGTGCATTTCATTTCTTACTTCTAAATGTTATGTAATATTATAAATGCATGTATATAATGGATATATATGATATATATGATATCTACATAATGAATATAATTCTGGATATAATATATATTTTACCACATGAACAACTTGTAATTATAAAGAGTTTATTTTTTACTCAAGTAGCAATGATCTACAAAACGACCATTATTAACTTAAATAATTACATAGTGTTCATAGCATAGTAGTAAGTGATATAAAAGGAATAATGACCTTGTAAAAGGTTCTTAAGAAATTAGAAATTTACTCATGTTTATTATTCAGGAGGTTGAAGAATGATCGAGTCAAGTGAGACCGGAGGTAAGGGATCCTACCTCTCTCTTTCTTTTTAAGTACTCTTTTTTATGTAACTTACTTTAATCTCCTATTTCTTCTGTTGGGGGATGTTCTTTTATATTACTATTTCTTTAAATTGTATATTAATATCATGAGAGACCCTATTTTATCTCATAAATCTATTTTTGGATGTTTTATGTGGCGCTATTAGGCTGTCGAATTTTCATAAGGGGATTTTCATCTCATTTTTATTCCCGTGAGATTCATGCTACATTGGACACTATTTCCTTTTGTTTGTTGTATATACTAACCATTATTTTACTATTTGTATAATACAATCTCATTTATGGGTAGTTACGTCTTCATTTTATGACCCTTCTTGCATGGGGTGTACGTTTTGAAAGTTGCCCAAATCGGTAAGGGAACCTTTCACACTCCTATTTTAAAAAGACTTATTTTGTTATGTCTTTTTATTTACATATTTTTATGTTAGGATATGTTCTTATATATCCTTATTGATGTAAATTTTATGTACAAGTGATGAGATACCATTTTCTCTCTCATCAACAAATCTTATGAATCTTAAAGTGACATCGTTAGGCTGTCGAATTTTACCAAGGGAACTTCTTAATCCAATTTCGATTTCTTTGGGTTCAACTTGTAGTTATTGAATATGTCATTCTATTAATATGTTTGAATGACCTCTGGTTGTTTTACAATTAATATCCAATTATATTGGGTTTATTTATATTTTTCACACATAATTATGAGATTGATTTATCCTTAATTTAAAGATACATTCTTTATAAGGGATTTCATTTCATTTTACAATTCTATTGAGACTTCATTGTTTTTATGCACAAATTCACACTTATATGGTGTATATATTGTTCTTTGGAATAATATATCATGAATCCATTTATTCTTATTATATTATAAAGTTTTTATTAAATGTTATTCCTCAATTATTGTATTCAAGTGTCTCTCATTTTGTTAAAAACCCTTTAACTAAAATATCGTTTTAAATGTTTTAATGATTTAATCTTATAAATATTTCTCATTAACATCCATGTTTTCAAAATGGTTTTAAGGGTTTATTTATATGGATATTAATGGTTTAAAATGTTAAAAGCTTCAATTTGGTATGGGACACTTTGATTTACAAATCTCTTTATTAAATGTTTTAAATGGTTTTGAAAATGGTTTTTTAGAATGGATTCATTATTTCAATATTTTAAAATGTTATATTGTTATTGCAATGTGGGAATTTTATCTTTCCTTTATGCTTAAGTTATGTGCTATGATTATGTTATGGTTCTTCAGAATTGTTATGAAGACGGGTGGTTCTGTGATAAACTAAGGGCGGGTGAGCCCGATATAGCTCTCCAATGCATTGGGTAATGCGAAGGAGTTAAACGTTAAGGTTTCTCTAAAGAGATTTAGGGAATATAATGTGATGGGTATTCCAAACGTAACCAAGAGGGTTACTCCCTACGTAATAATGTTATGAATGCCTCAAGTTACCTTTATGTCTTATGATTTCTATGACTTATTCAAGATTTTATGAGGTAGGTTAAAGTGCTTATGTTTTATGGGTAAGGTATGATTTCATTCTTATGTATATATGTACTCATGTTTCCTTTCCATACTTTTTATAACCCTTACTGAGCTTTTTATGCTCATACCAAGTTTTTGAAATGTTTTTTACAGGTCAAGGCAATGGTACATGATATGATAATAGTGTCAAGGAAGTCTCAAGAAAGAATCCATGTTTTATTTTAAATATATTTCCGTTGATGGGAAAAAATGAATACTATCTTTTATATAACCACTTTGTTTAAATGTGGAATATAATGCAAGTTTTATGATCTAATTCTCTAAAACTCTAAACCTGAAAAGATCCTCAATGTGTAATCTTGTAATAACTCAAGATTAAGTAAGGTTTAAGGTCGGGGGCCTTATAGTTGGTATCATATGTCGGTTTAGATAAATTTAGAGGTTCGAGTGTTGTTTAAGAAAAACTGACAAGTTTTGTATAACCACAATGGTTAGTATATTAGATGGAGTCATCGTTTTTTTGAAAGTAAGAATGATTTTGAGATAACTTGGATAAGTATATCTTGGTGTTTATCTTCCTCTTTTTTATTTGATGATTTTACTGATATACTCACACTGACCTTTTTGGTTTTAGTAAATGGATGGATCTAGAAGGCACCAAAGTAACAGTGGATTTGAAGAAAAATATAACGGTTTTATGAAAAAACAACTGAATGATATGGGAGCTGCAATGAGAACTCTTGTGGTTATCCTCAACCAACTATCTGGAGTCATTATTGACCACCTGAACCTTAGTGATTTTTATAAGGCATCATGTATGCAAGAAAAAAATCCCTACGGAAGTTCAGGTAATAATCATAAAGGTAAGTATGTTCAAAAACCTATGTGTCAAATATGTGGAAATAAACACATAGGAAAATGTCTCAAAGGGACAGAAAGATTCTATAGATGTGGAAATGAAGGTCATAAAGCAAGAAGCTTCCACGGAAAAAGAGAGCATCTAGTTGACTCTAGGAAAGGGAAATAAGTTCTTTCTGAAGGATTAATTGAATGTTTTAAATGTGGGGTGCATGGTCAATATGAAAACACATGTCCTACGAAGAAGTTTCGGGAATGGGGTCACCAAGAGCGTACAAATATTCACTTACCAATACCTAATTCCATTCTGATTGAGGATGAAGAAACTGACAATGAATAATGAAAGGTATGGATTATTTCTTAACATATTTTTTCCTATTATTGGAATCTTAGGATATGATTCATGATTTTTTTTGTAGGAAAGAAGTATTTCAGAATAAGTTTAAAAGGAATGGCTAATGGATCAGGAAGAATGTTGAATGAGTAAGAAGTCATCATATAATGGATTCAAGAGTTATGGTAGATTCTAGGATGGTGAAATTCTTAGATGTATTAAGTCTCTTTTGATGATGGGGTTACATTAGAAGACTTTTTATAGTAACCCTGATGTTTGATATATGAAAATTTTATTCAAGGAATAATTATCATTTATTTTTTGGATATATTTATAAATAACCATTTGGGTTTATATGATCCTTGAATTTGAGGCAATTACTGGTTAATACATTTTGGTTTTCAAAATGGAAGTTATTAGATAACCTTTGTGGTTAAAATATGTTATGGTTATTTTTGATGAATTTATCTCTTTTTGAGGAATGTTATAAAATTATATAGTTTTTGAAAAGGGACAACACGCAGACCATGTGACAACCCATCACGTCGGACGAAGCTGCGGGAATCGAACCCACAACCAAAGTGAAACTGGTATTTATCACCTACCACTGGACTACGTGAAGTCCCTGGTTAGTTTGAATGATTCTTTTTAGTTAGATGATTTTATGAATTAAGAGTAAGTTTATTTTTTTTTATCAATGGAAATTATTAGCCTATCATGGAGGATATGTGATTAGGTTAATTACTTTTCAGTATGAGACTATAAGAGTAACTGATGTTATTTTGGAGAAAAATGTTAAAATTTATCTTAGGAGACTACGTGATTAAATCCTTCAGAGAATTGGGTTTCAATCTTAGTTTTGTTTACTTTGTAGAATTTTATGGATAGATGTTTATCGAATGGTCTTTGTTGAACTTTGGGTTTTAGTTTTGGTTAAGGTCTAAAGACATGGGAAGTATGTAGTTCTCTTTTGTGGATTAGGTGATTCTCTAGAAGTTGATAATATCTCTCTTAATGTGAACAAGTCATCCTAAATACTAATCTTTTGGAGAAAATATGAGTTCGTGTAAGAAATATAGTAAAATTTGAAAGTCAACATGACAATTAAGTATGCTTCCTTATGTTTTAGTTAAGCTCATAAATAAATTCCTCAATGAAAAGTAACTTAAAAAAAATGTTGTCTGTTAATTTTTCCTACTGGGGAATAAAATACCGTTTAACCCATCACAAATTTGTGATTTTCTTGTTGTTAACTTTTTCCTAGACATGTTTACTATCACTCTCCATCAGAACATGACCCTTTGTTTTTTCCTCCATATCCATATTTTCATACTTGGAATCCTAGTATGGGTTAACTCGGGTGACATTTGTACTTCTCTCCCATTCTTTTAAAGTGATAGTTTTACTGACTCTTGTTCCGATGTGGGATTTTCAATGAAGCTTCCAAGCCCAATTTTAAAATTGCGAGGACGCAATTCCCAAAAGGGTGGAAGGATGTAACACCCCAGGTAAATAAAAAATATGACATTTTCATATTTATCCATATTTTTGAATAAAATATTAATATTACTTTAAAGGGAATTCTATGCTCGAGGGCGTACCCAATACGCAACAAAGAGTTTCTTTGAAATCTTACATTGCACTCTAATAATAAAATAATATTATTTTAAAAGGTAGGTAACGCCTAGACATTGTAATTGTTGGAATGAATGGAACTAACTAAAAAATTATTATATATGTTTGTCAAATATTTTTACTTTTATCCAATAAATGTTGGAGGCTTAAAATGCAAATGAATCCAATTTTAAGCATAAATCTTATAGTATTCTTTAAAAGGTCGATTAACCGCCTTTTGATGGAGAACCCTTTTTAAATATAATTTTGAAAATTTTATATGTTTTATTTGACAAAATAAAATCCTTTTTTAGAATCTGGACATCAAAATTTACTTTGTGTGAAATTTCGTTATTTTTCCGATAAAGATCATTTTTATTGAAAATATTGCATTTTAATTCAAAACCTCCTTTTAATCTGATTTATTTATATGGATAGATTATATTTTTAATTTATATTAAAGTGTATTTAGAATATATTTTTACCATTTAATCTGATGGTGTTCATTATAATTAATTTCACTTTGAAATTGGACTTAAACTAGTGTCAATCTTTTAATAGATATTGTTTCTTAAAAACACGCTATTTATTTTGACAGCAATAATTAATTATTAAATTAATTAATGCAACATATATGTTTTGAATTTTGTAAAATAGACATCATTTTTTAATTCGGAATGTCAAATACAGCTTAGGGTGAATTTTTGGTATTTTTCTGAAAAACTTCAATTTTTGATGAATAGTGAAACCACTAAGTCGTAGTTTAAAAACTGATTTTTCATTTAAATGAAACTTTACCACTTCGGTGTTTTGAATTTCAAAAATCTGACATACATGGTTTTCATTAGGATGTAAAATGTGGTTCAATGGGATTAAAATAATTTTTTGGTGAATAGTAACTTTTAAGTTTTTAATCGTGATTAGAGGTAATTAGTGTAATTTAAGGTAAAAATAATGTTTTAATAATATGAAATGACCTAGAAAAATGTTCTACCCTCATTTTATGTGCCATGTCCGACCAAGACAATCTATGGGTCAACTTGGGGACCCCATGGAGCCACTTTGGTTGGAAAATGACATAAATAACTTTTTATTTAAAGTTAAAATAAAAATGTCACAAGCATGAGTTATTTTTCTAAAACAATTTTTAAATGGGGTAATAAAAGTCATATTTTTTACTATATATATTCATTATAAAGATAAAAATATTTACTACATCATGATAGTTTTTTTTATAATTTTTATAAATTAAATAAATTAAATTATTTATGACATCATGATGATGCAGTGATTACCTCATTAATAAAAGATTTAAATAAAATGAAAAGATAATGTTAAAACTATAACTTACACTTGTCAAAAACCTATTGGATGAGTATATTTAGAACCCTTACCACCTTATTCTAGAAATAAATCAATGTGGGGCCTTTAAAATCCTAAAATCACTTGAAAATAAAGTAACATTTTGTAACTTTCCAAGAGTACCCCTCCTCTCCTCTTATAAAAGGCCCCCACCTCTACCACCTTAGCCACACCTCTCAAGCCTTTGGCTCGTCCAAACCCTGATAATTTTGTCTCTCCACATACCTCTATTACTCATAGAAGCCTCACTTTGGGCATAAGTCTTCCCAAGGAAGCCTTTGAGCTCAAATCAAAGAGAGATACCCGATTTTAAGGTAATGTCTTCACTTGTGTTCTTTTGTTTTATTTTGCTTCTCCAACCCCATAAACTCTTTTTATTCATTTCTTTTGAAACAACTCCAATATCTTTAATATACTAGGATTTTGTTATAAGAAGTATTCTAGATACACTTAGACACACCTACATCTAATGGTTAAAGAATATACTGTTTCTGTGGATGGTGAATTTCTGCCTCACGAAACGTTGATTGTTCAATATTATTTTAACACCCTCAAAGGTGGCCATTAAGATGTAACTATATTTATATATGATATATAATATGTTTATGTTTTAGTTAAGCTTTTGTATTTTTCATTTATGACATACCTTTATGGTTTCCATTATGGTTAAACGCGATATCTTCATTTTAGGAAGGGCGGACTACCGCCCCCTCAAAGTGATTTGATTCGTTAATACCATATGTGGTACGTATAAAGGATAGATTTAATGATATTATATATGATACCATAATGTAATTATAATACTATTATGTGTCATTATGTTTTAATTCCATTAAATAAGAAATAGAAATGGAAGTAGCGTTCATGCGTACGTACGGCTTACCGTCTCCATGAACAGTACATTTCATTTCTTACTTCTAAATGTTATGTAATATTATAAATGCATGTATATAATGTATATATATGATATATATGATATCTAAATAATAAATATAATTCTGGATATAATATATATTTTACCACATGAACAACTTGTAATTATAAAGAGTTTATTTTTGAAACAAGTAGCAATGATCTACAAAACGACCATTATTAACTTAAATAATTACATAGTGTTAATTGCAAGGTATTAAGTGATATAAAATGAATAATGAACTTGGAAAAGGTTCTTAAGCAAGTATAAATTAACTCAAGTTTATTATTCAGGGGGTTAAAGAACGATCGAGTCAAGTCGGACCCGAGGTAAGGGATCCTACCTCTCTCTTTCTTTTTAAGTACTCTTTTTTATGTAACTTACTTTAAGCTCCTCTTTATTATGTTGGGGGATGTTCTTTTATATTACTCTTTCTTAAAATTGTATGTTAATATGATGAGAGACCCTATTTTATCTCATCAATCTATTTTTGGAATTTTTATGTGGCGCTGTTAGGCTGCCGAATTTTCATAAGGAGATTTCCATCTCACTTTTTATTCCCGTGAGATTCATGCTACATTGGCCACTATTTCCTTTTGTGTGTTATATGTACTGCCCATTATTTTACTATTTGTATAATACAATCTCATTTTTGGGTAGTTACGTCTTCATTTTATGACCCTTCTTTCATGGGGTGTACGTTTTGAAAGCTTCCCAAATCGGTAAGGGAACCTTTCACACTCCTCTTTTAAAAAGACTTATTTTGTTATGTCTTTTTATTTACATATTTTTATGTTGGGATATGTTCTTATATATCCTTATTGATGTAAATTTTATGTCCAAGTGATGAGATACCATTTTCTCTCCCATCAACTAATGTTATGAATCTTAAAGTGACGCCCTTAGGCTGTCGAATTTTACCAAGGGAACTTCTTAATCTAATTTCGATTTCTTTGGGTTGAACTTGTAGTTATTGAATATGTCATTTGATGAATATGTGTGAATGACCTCTGGTTGTTCTACACTTAATATCCACTTATATATGGTTTATTTATATTTTTCACACATAATTATGAGATTGATTTATCCTTAATTTAAGGATACCTTCCTTATAAGGGATTTCATCTCATTTTACAATTCTATTGAGACTTCATTGTTGTTATGCACCAATTCACACTTATATGGTGTGTATAATATCCTTTGGAATAATATATCATGAATCCCTTTATTCTCATTATATTATAAAGTTTTGATTAAATGTTATTCCTTAATTATTGTATTCAAGTGTCTCTCATTTTGTTAAAAACCCTTTAACTAAAATATCGTTTTAAATGTTTTAATGATTTAATCTTATAAATATTTCTCATTAATATCCATGTTTTCAAAATGGTTTTAAGGATTTATTTATATGGATATTAATGGTTTAAAATGTTAAAATATTCAATGTGGTATGGGACACTTTGATTTAAAAATCTCTTTATTAAATATTTTAAATGGTTTTGAAAATGGTTTTTTAGAATGGATTCATTATTTCAATATTTTAAAATGTTATATTGTTATTTAAATGTGGGAATGTTATATTTCCTTTATGCTTAAGTTATGTGCTTTGATTATGTTATGGTTCTTGGTCATTGTTATGAAGATGGGTGGTTCTGTGATAAACTAAGGGCGGGTGAGCCCGATATAGCTCTCCAATGCATTGGGTAACGCGAAGGAGTTAAACGTTAAGGTTTCTCCGAAGAGATTTAGGGAATATACTGTGATAGGTATTCCAAACGTAACCAAGAGACTTACTCCCTACGTAAGAATGTTATGAATGCCTCAAGTTACCATTATGTATTATTATTTCTATGATTTATTCATAATTTTATGAGGTATGTTAGATTTCTTATGTTTTATGGGTAAGGTATGATTTCATTCTTATGTATATATGTACTCATGTTTCCTTTATATACTTTTTATAACCCTTACTGATCTTTTTATGCTCTTCCCAAGTTTTTGAAATGTTTTTTACAGGTCAAGGGAATAGTACATGATATGATGATAGTGTCAAGGAAGTGTCAAGAAATAATCCTTGTTTTATTTTAAATATGTTTCCATTGATGGGAAAAATGAATACTATCTTTTATGTAACCACTTTGTTTAAATGTGGAATGTAATTCAAGTTTTATGATCTAATTCTCTAAAACTCTAAACCTGAAAAGATCCTCAATGTGTAATCTTGTAATAACTCAATATTAAGTAAGGTTTAAGGCTGGGGGCCTTATATAAATAATTTTGGAGCCATTTTTAAATGAAAATTAATTTAAATTAATTTAATATTTTAAGAAATTTCCAGAGTGCCCCTCCACTATCTTATAAAAGGGCATCTCTTCTTCTCATTTTTTCACACTTCAAACCCGATTTTTTTTAAATAATATATTAAAAAATAAATTTATAAAATCCCTTCCCATTTTCTAGTGGAAATATTTATATAAAATTACCAACCTTATTAGTCTTATGGTTTTAAGGAAAAGTGGTTTTCAGAAGAAGAGGTATCATTCTTAATAGAGAATTTCTATTTTATTTATTCTTATAGCACCATTAAATCGTCTTTAAACATGATTGTATGATAATATAAGTATCTTAAATATAATTATATGTTTTTATGTTAATTTAATAACCTATATCCATCTACAACCTCTATTAAATGGGAATGGAATTCAATGTTTGTGTGTATGGAAGACTACCACCTTGCAGACCAATGTAATTCATTTTCCAGCACCACCTTTCACAAATGGTTATAATGATTGAATTAATTTTTTTATATGATAGTAATGATATATTTATAATTATTAAAAGATAATATATCTTTTATTTTCTTACCTTTCCATTAACTAAAAAAATGATTATGTCATTCATGCTTATGTGTGGACTACCACATCCGTGTAGAAATGTGATTCATTTTTCGTCACCACATCACATGGATTATATATTTAAGTAATATTATATTTATAATATAATTATCATTCTAGAAATAGAAAATATTACTTACCATATTTACAAAATGATCTTTGAAAAATGGAAACATTACCCATGACTGTGTAGGGCTTACCGCCTCTATGAATATAACATAATTCAATTTTCAAAACCATATTTTGTTATTGGTTCTTAAAGTATAATTTATTTATGAAAATGATAATTATTTCATGATTATTATGTATTTACACTTTTTTTTGGAGTTACATTTTTTAAACATAATCTAATAATTTATTAATTCTCAATTCAATGATATGATCTTTATAAGGGTTATTCATCTCAAATTCATTTTCCTTGGGACATATGTTTATTATATTAATATATATTCTTTAATAAGGTGTATATAATTTCCATTCGACATAATATATCATTACTATCATTTTTTTAGTGATATTAAATGTTTTATTTGATGTTATTCTTTCACAGGGCATATGATTGAAAAGTTACCAAAGTGGAAAATATTTATGTTACAATATCCTTTACTTTCAAGGTTGTTTATGTTCACATTCCTTTGGGAGAAATAATAAGATATTATTTTCTTGAACCAAATATCTTTTATTCACACCTAGTTTTGAAGTTGGTTTATAAGTTTTGTTCAATTTTCCCCTGATTGAATAAATAATCAACCAGTAAGTTTTTTATATGTGCTACCAATATTGTATCCTCTTTTAGATCAGGAATATTTCTATTCCATATAGATTTTTCCTAAAATTTTTTCAAAAATGTTCTTTTTTAAAAATAAGTGACTTCATAAATCTATTTTATAGGATCATTGGTAGTCTTTTAAAAAAAATAGGAAATTTCTCAATGTTTTCCAAATGGTTTACTTTTTATTCTCTTTAAAAAATGTTTGAAAATAATGTTAAATTATTTATGTTTATGAAATGAATATATTTTCCACCATTATTTCCATTATTTTATTTAAATACTACATTATAACTTTCCAACATTATTTTAAAAGAAAATATTTTCTATAATCATTTTTAAAAATTTATATAAAATATTACTCTAACAAACTGTCATTTTCCCTTGTTTATAAAGAAATGTTTTATATTATTTTAAGGATATTTTAACCTATTTCAACAACATACAATGATTTATATATATCAATAATATTTTTATATTATGATTCAATCCATCTTCTTTCCATGTCTGGATTATGATGGTTATTTTAACGATATTTTCATGAAACCACTTTCTTTTTCAAAGGTTATGAAAGTTATGATGTTTGTTTTTCAAGGGAATTATATTGAATAGTGTAAGATTAAAAATGTTTTATTCATGTTATTATTCATGGAAATTGTTTATGAAGTGTTGATCCCCTTTATAGCTCATAATATATCTTGATAAAACATATATTAATGGTTGATCTCTGTTATAGCTCGTGGGTGATCTTGATATAAATTATAAAATAGGTGTGTACAGATAGAGCTCTAATGTGTTGGTTAATGATTATATTTTTTAAAGAATTATTTTACAAGTCTTTCATATGTTTATTCTAATTTTAAGGTTTTTTAAGGGTTTATTTTGTAGATGTCTCAAGTTACCAACATGTTTTCTTTATGGTTTCTATGGGTTATAGAGGTTTCATTTGATCAATGTTGACATCACATTGGTTATTATTATTTATTATTATGACTCTTATCCTAGGATAAATATTTATGCCATGTTTTAGGATTTATGATCCACATTTTGATGGGTGTGAGTTTTATTGTTATTATTATCATACATATTGATAATCCATATTATTATCATATTATTCTCATTGATTAGATTCAATTGTTAATGTTAATGCTTACTATTATTGTAAATTTGAGTTCACCTTTATTATATTTTATATTACCTAGGTTATTAATAATTATGTTAAATTATTTGAGTCTATAAATGTTTCATATGAAAATAAAATCATGGGATATATTGAATACATAATATGGAATATGAAAATTTTGGTATAGTGGGAGATTATATTGATCTTTATAAACTAGTTTTTTATGAATCCATGTTATTAAGAGTCTATGATAATTATCTAAAACTATAAACCTAAATTGTACTTGGGGTATTTAAATGGTCAATTATTTATTTTTGATGTTTTATGTTTAGGACTAAAAATTTTGTGACATATTTATCCACATCAAATCCACAAATGTAATGTTTATGTTTTTAGCACCAAATATGAGAGTGTGGGTTAGGGTATCTTATTATTGGTGTCAGAGTATCAATTTTTAGAATTTTTTGATTATGATGTTTTCATGTGAGGTTATATTAATAGTTATATATACCATCATGTGTCTATCATTTTTTTTTTTGTAATTTTAATGTTTAGAAGCCCCTTTTGAGGTTTTGAGTGGTGAATTTTTAAGTTGAATATTGATTTTTGGGATATGTTTTATTTGGATGAGGTATATAAAACTATTATATTTAACATAAAGTATTATTTTAGGATTCAAGTTTGGATTATATTTTGTAATCATATATGATCTTAATGTTTCTTTATAGTGTTTTTTGGATATTATATGATTAGGGAATATACCTTTTTTGGTATAAGAATTTACAAGTGACTAATGTTATTTTGAGATAAATGTTAAATTTATATTGGAATAATATGTGATCAAATCATTTTTATTTTTGGTTTTTAATCTTGTTTAGGAATATGTTGAATAATTTTAAGGATAGGTATTTGTGGAATGATTTAGTTTGAACATTTTATATTACAGTTGAAATTTAAATATTAATGTATTATTTATTCATATAAAGGTTTCTAAATTTTTCGGGAATTAACAGACCTTTTTATAACCATTATTGTTTTGATTAATGTCTAAATAAAATTTAAATGGATTATTATCTTTATATTTAAGTATATGGTATGATGGAAGTTCTTTAGAAAAAAAATCATCTAAAATACTCATTGTTAGATGAAAAATATGTTATTGGGGTGAATATTGACTAAAGAATGAAATTTTACTTATCCAGTAAGTTTATTTACTTATATTCTTAATAAATATGATAAATTAATTCCTAAAATAGAGGAAAGGGGAATTTAAATAAAAACATTATTTGTTTACTCTTCTTAATGAGAAATCAAGGGTCTTTTAACCCATCACTAATTTACAGTTTTCTGATTGTTAAATTTCTCATAACCATGTTCTATATTACATTATATTAATACTCAGGTATTAGTATTCTCTTCCATGTCCATATTTTTACATCCCATTGATTCTATACTATTTTTAAACATAGTTTTGGGTTATTTTATATGACCATTATACTTTATTTTCTCTCTTTTCAAGTGGATGTTTTACTAACCCTTTTAGGATGAGGGATTTCACCAAATGAATTTTAAAATGTAAACCATTGATTACTGATATTAGATTAAATATTTTTACTATCCAACTTATTAAATTGGGGGATAATTTAATGTCCCGGGATTTTAAAAAATAACAACTATGTTCGATAGTGTACAAAATATGCAACACAGAGCGTCAAAGTGCTATAAAATATTGTTATTTAAATGTAATTTTTATACCCTATTCCTTAAATTTGTTGGTATAAATAGTAATAACTAATTTTTAAATTATATATAAATGTTATAATAAAAAAATACTGATTAATTCTTAGTATGTAAGCTCATAATTTTTAGTACTCATTTTATTCTTCAAAAATATGTTTTCTTCAAAAATGATTTTTATTTCATTTTGTGATTGAATATAATAATTAATTTTTGGAAAGCTTAAAAATTTTATTTTATAAAATTAATATAATTTTTTAAATTATAATATCAATATTATCTTTGGGTGAAATTTAGGTATTTTTCTTGAAATAGTGACTTTTTAGTGAATAGTAAAAAAATACTTATTTTTATTGAAAAATGTATTTTATTTTAAAGTATTTACTAAGTAAAATTATATTTTTTATTATATTTAACATTTAATTTTTGTTTTTGTTTAAAATAATCCATTTATGGTTTTTTAGAATTAATTTTATACTTGAATTTAGAATAAAAACTTTTTATATTTAAAAGTTGCATTTTTATAAAACCTGTTTTTCATCGCATTTTTTCAAATTGATTTTAAATTAAATTATCTTAATTAAATATTTTGAATTATGAAAAATGGATTCCATATTTTTAATAATGAGTTTCTAGTTTATGAAATTGTTCACTTTTAATTTTGGTCCATATGAACAGTAACCATAGTGATTTTTGTAACCTCATAAATGATAAATCGGCTAATTAATGGTTAAATATATTTTGATAAGGAATATAAAATTACCCAAAAACAAGACTTAATTTTATTGGATGATTCCATATATTAAATAATCATCCAATATTCTGTTATATAGTGTTTTTTATATTGGTGTGATTATGACCTTTACAATAATTTGTGTGAAGAAAAGATAAAAATGTCACACTATTTTTTAATAACTATAATATTGTTAACTAGAGGATAACCAGAATATATGTTTGGTCATAAATATTAATTTTAAATTTAAATGATTTAAATTAATCATTATAGTTTATTTTTATTTTTTATTGAGGAAATAATTTCCTCAAATTCTTACACAATGTGGGCGTAGTAATTATTCAATTAATGGAAAAATAAAAAAATGATATTAAAAATATTAAAAGAAATATTATTTGAGATAATAATTTTGATCCATGAATTTTATAGGATACTATAATATGTCATGGATGTATAAAAATATTTGGTTCAAATGTCATTCGATTTCTAGATGTTATTAAAGTCAAAGTAATGAATAGTTCAAAAAAATTGACATTAATGATATTTTATAATAATTTACATTTTATTAAATGATATTAAATTTATAACAATATTATATTTTCCTAAGTGATTATAATATAGTTTATAATATTATACATGGTCAATTTATCTTCCTTTTCCCTTTTATAGTAACTATAATGACCCCCAAAAGGTAAAAAATCATATTGTCATAAGAAGATTGAAAAGGGTTAACGAGGGGTTAAAACCAAAATATAAGGATAAAAACATAGTCAAAACTTATATAATTTTTATTATATTAGATTATTTATACCTATAATCATCCTATACTCTAAATAAATAATTTTCTATCCATTTTAAATTGAAAATTAATTTATAATAATTTAATATTTTAAGAAATTTCAATAGTTCCCCTCCCTTATTTTATAAAAGGGAATCTCTTTTAATCTTTAATTAAAACATAAAAACCCATTTTTCTAAAAATACATACCCAAATATCTTCCTAAAATTTATCCCCATGTTTTATAGTCCTTGTTTATGGAATAATACCAACCTTAGTGGTTTTAATGTGTTAAGTAAAGGTGGTTTTCTAAAGAAGATGTGTTGTTCCTAAATGAGTGTTTCAATTTAAATTATTAATACACATACCTAAAATATTTATCAACAATGATTATATATTAAAATATGTATCTTATGAATACTAATATGTTATTATTTTAATTTTATAAACTATATTCATCTGCAAACTTCATCAAATGGGAAAGGAATTCATCGTTAGTGTGTGAGGAAGACAACCGCTTCGCAGACCGATGTAATTTATTTTCTATAAAAAAATAACGTATATCATTATAAATGTGAAATTATGGTTTATATATTATATTCATTAAATACTTATCATTATTAAAATATAATATATCTTTTACTTTATAACCTTTCCATTCCCTAAAAAATGATAATGGTGTTCGTGCGTATGTGTGGACTACCACCTCCACGAAGTGACCTGATTTATTTTTCTTCACCTCATCAAATGGATGATATATATAATTAATATTATATTTATTATATAATTATATTTTTTTGAATAAAAAATAACACTTTTATAATTTCAATAATGATCATTGAAAAATGGAAATTTCACTCATGTGTGTGTACGAACTACCATCTCTATGAATATAATGTAGTTCATTTTTCTAACCATATTATATAATTAGTTTTAAAAGTGTAATTTATGAGTTAAAATGATAATTATTTCATGTTAATTATTCTATATGTGATGGAATAATGTCCTCTTTCACCTCATTCAGCCTATAAAAGTCACCTTGACCTTATGAACTAAATATCCTCAAAACACCTTATGTGGACTTAAATAGTTATGTAATTGAATTTTTAATTAATACGAATGAAATAAATGGTTTATGGATAAGTTATTAAAATTATAATTTTTTTTAAGAAATAAAATAACTGATATGATTTTACTAAACATGAGTTAAAGGTAATACACAGAAAGTCTAGACTTGAGGTAAGTGATCTCGTCTCAATTTCCTTTTATTTAGGAATATTTGATTGTTAAGCACGTAATTTATTTTAAAAGATATATATACTGCCATTTTAATTGTTATATCATGAATACTTCATAATTTTGGGTATTTTAAGTTATAATTTTAAATATTTTATCCAAGAGAATTTGACTTGAAATTTACTAAGTGATAAAGGGTTTCTTAACTCAATTTCATTTTGTTGGGTTATAACTCTCCTTTATTGACTTATTTTTTCAACTATTATTTTTTAAATTTATATTTAAATTGATTTATTTTGTATTTAATTTTATTTTTTTGGATTTATATTTTTTACACAAAATATCTTCATTGATTAATTCTCAATTCAATGATAAGCTCTTTTTAAGGGTTATTTGTCACAAATTCCTTTTCTATGGGAAAAATATTTAGGATTTGAACCTATATTTGTTTATGATGTGTATAATATAAACCTTTAAAAAATATATCATGAATATAATTATTTTCATGATATTTAAAGAATCATTTGACATTATTCTTTCACAAGGAATATAATTGAAAAGTAACCAAAGAAGTATCATTATTAACTGAGTGTTTTTGTTTTATTTCTTGTTCCAACTCATTAAATTATTATTTAACCATGATTAAATAATAAAACTATTATATTTCATGTATATATTATTTTTTATGTTAATGGTGTGACCAATATCTCTCTCTCCTCTTTCATAAAATGGAAAATAAAGCCATTGTGCGTATGTACAGTGGACTACCTCCTCTCAAAATTATGTAATCTATTTTCCATCACCATATCTTGTAGATATATTATAATGATTGAATTAATGTTTCAATATTATATTCATGACATATTTATCCTTATGAAAATATATATGTCATTTACATTCTTAAATTTCCATTCACTAAAAATGATAACGTCGGTTGTGTGTGTGTGTGGACTACCACCTCTCTGAAGTGATGTGATTTGTTTTTAATCACCACATCACATGGATAATATATATAATTATATTCAAAGAAGGTTATAATATTTTTATAATTATAGAAATATAAAAATAATACTTACCTTCTTTCCATGATGATCTTTCAAAAATAAAAACATTACTCATGCGTACGTATGACCTACCATCTCTATGATTGTAACATAGTTCATTTTTTATAAAAATATTTAACAGTTAGATTTAAAATTAAAATTAATATATTAAAATGATTATTATTTCAAGATTACTATTCTATATATGATGTAATAATGACCTATTTGACAATTTTGAACATACCAAAGTCATTTCAGACTTATGAACCAAATATCATTAAAATGTCTGTCATAAACTTAAATTATTAAGTGATTATACACTGCATGATAATAGATAAAATAAAAGGAATAATAAAAATTAAAAACTTTCTCAATTAATAAAATAATTGACATAAATTTATTATAGAGGAAGATAAAGAACAGGTGTGATGATTTGAACTTGAGGTAAGGGACACTTTAACTTAAAACCTTGTTTTAAAGATTTACTTTTGGAATCATTATCACTTATGAACATATTTTTAATATTATTTTATGAACATATTTATACGAACATAAAAGAACTATAAATTTAATTTTATTCTACTTCATTTTAAAGGTTTTCAAAGAGTAATATTTTTTGCAATGTTTTACTTTCTTTATATAAGATAAAAAGAGTGTTCCAATTAAATGTATAAGGAGAAAATGAATTTTATAGACACCATAAATTTTATTTTAAGTTTGGATTCCATTATAATATTTCATTATTTCTTCAAATAAAACTATCATTTCCTTTTTTCTAGTCATTTTGAAAATAAAATGGGTTTTTAAGAGAAAATGGTATTTTGATATTTGTAATTTTTTGCACATGAGTTTAAAAGAGTTTTTCAAGGGTTTTATTCATTATACAATCCTTAGAAATTTTTTAAGAATGGTTGAGCCTCATTATATATCATGGGTGAGCTCAATATAGCTTATATGAATAATTAATTTCTATTATAGCTCAAGGGTGAGCCTAATATAACATACATGATTAGTGTGCCCAGATAGATCTTGAATGCATTATGTCACACTCGGACATCTATAGTAATAATAATTATTATTATTTTATAATTTTATCTGGAGTTAAAATTTATTTGTTAAGGTAAGGGTCGGACCGACTTGAGTCTCGCACTTTTGCTGATAAATGTGTGTATTGGCATAGCAATGTGCGCCACTTTATTTTATTCTTAATTATTTTATGTCTTGTTTTTAAATTTCACTTTAAACGTGTTTAAAATATATACATATATTTATATATATATATATATATACTCTTGACCGTGTGTATGACTATATACAGGCGCGTGACTGTTTACGTAACCGTGTGCAGTGCCCAACCTTAATAACACAACGCTTTATTATTAATTTTATGATTTTACGGGCGTGCGACCGTGCACGAGTCCGTGTGTAGACAAATGATTTAATTCCATTCTTTTGTGGCTAGTTTTATTATTGACATTAAATTCATTATTATTAATTATTAGGTTTTTATTTTATTTTTATTTTTATTCTTTTATTTTTATCTTTATTCTTATATTTTTATTTTTATTCTTATATTTTTATTTTTTATTTTATTTTTCCTTCTTTTTTCTCTCATTTCCTCCCTCTCCCTCATTTCCCCTCATTCCCGTCGCACCCCCTACCCTAATTCTCGCTGCATCCCTTTCTCTCCCTCTTCTGGATCGCGGCTCCCCCTTTCCCCTCCCTTCCCATGGCTGACTGCCCCCTTACGCGCCACCTCTCCCCCACATGCCGCACCTCTCCGGACCTCCTTCTCTCCTCCGGCGGACTGAGCTCGCGCCGTCTTCCTGTGTGCTGACCTGCCACCTCGCTCCCTCTCCCTCGGCCAGCAGCCGCCGCGCGCAGCCCCCCTTCTGGTTGGACACTTCTGCACACCTCTCTTGACGGATGGACCTCCTCACCGGTGTCCCTCTCTCCTTTGACACACACACCTCCTTTAGGTAATTTCTTCCCTCTTTGCGTAGATCTTGATTTTATTTGTTTCGATGCCTTGTTATAGGGTTCTGTTGGGTTTGATTATGGTGTTTATTTGGTGCAATTGAGGATTCGCACATGATTTGTGGAAAATCTGTAGATGGTTATGCATATGATTATTGTTTGATGGATAAATTGCTTGATTGATTAATTTAGCATGATTATTAATTGGTTTGTTTGATGTGAATTTTATTTTACTTTAGTTTTAGTATATTTTGATGTTTTTATGAGTTTAGTGTTATGTTTATATGATACAGGTACTTTTTGCTATGAAAACCCATGTTGAACTATTTAAATAGTGTTTTATAAGTTGTTCAGTTAATTTGTTACTATGTGTAAAGGGTTTAATTGGTGTTTTAGTGTAGCGTCTATATGCATGTAGCCATGAATGAATATTTTATCATGTCTTTAAAATTTTGAGTCATTCGATGCACTTTTAAAACTGTTTAATAAATTTACTAGCGGTTTTCTTAATCAAGAAAATGGTCATTTTAATTATTCAGCTGGTTATTTTAATTGTGTGGGTGTTTCATATGGAGTTTTCAAAGGGTTTTTATTGAGCGTTTTTTTAATGGAATTGGGCTTTGTGTGTGTTATTGTGAATTTTTCAATATATATTGTAAATTATTTTAAAGTATGAAATGTTTTTTTAATGTCTCTTTATTGTAATCATGGTTTCAAAGTCTCTTCCTACTTGATGTTGAGTGTATTACTGGTGAAAACCCTTTATGTGTTATTTTTTTAAATGTTTTATAGATTTTTAAGTGTTTGAATTGTGTTATTGAATTATATGTGTAGTGTTTTGGGCCTCGGTGCGATGGTTCTGGGTCATGGGTGTCGAGGTTTCTTACACGTACATGCATGCGGTAAGACACACACATATATATATATATATTCCCTCTTTGTACATATTCTCTCATGGCATGAGGAATATGTGCAATGCATCTAAGGGTGTATATATATATATATGTGTGTATAAATGCATGTGTGTGTATATACCTAGGATCAGTTCGAGTGGTCTTCGTCAAATGACGACATGTTTGAGGTAGGTCTCCTGTGCCTAAGCCTTTAATTTTAAATTCATAATTGCTTGCTTGTCTTGAAATTATGTTTTATACATATATGCTATATATATATATATATATATATATATACATGCTATGAAATCTGGGTGCCATTTCTATTATTGGTTAATCATTTTCTTTGAAAAAAAAGTTGTGTATTACTAATGACCATTTGGACTTTCATAAATGAATTGCTTCATTATAAGAAAGAGTTCAAGCTTGTTTTGTTTAATATCTAACATGTAGTTTGTTAATTGCATTTAAAAAAAGGTTTTTCAAAGATTTTAGATGATTATGTGTTCAAAAGTGAAAACTATTATTTATAAAACAATGAATCCTTTTTTTCCCCCTTGAATTATTATTTTTTTGTAAAATTTGAAAACCTCTCTTAAAGAAAACCCATTGGTTTTAGAAAATGGATTGTATGTTGGGTCTATGAATATGTGCCCAAAGTTGAAGCTTATGAATTTTTTTTAAAAATGTGAAAGAGGGGAATGCACTTAAGGAGGGAGATCAGTGGTGAGCGGTTTAACGAGTTTTTGGATAAAGAAAGTGTGATGTTCATTTCTTTTTTTTAAACTCGCCACATATTTGGATTAGAGCACATGGGAAACTCCGGGTATCTAGGTGGGCGGACTAGGACTAGTACTCTAGATGACACAGTAGGGTTTAGTCCCGATTAGTCTAGCAGGATTGACGCAACAACACTAACTAAATGTATGATGATGACTGGAGACCACTATGGTAGGAGGTGTTTCCCTACCAATGGCTTGTGCACGGGAATGTATGATATGGTTCACCAAGGTATGAGGTCTCTAGGGTCCCACTTGTGCTAGTTACCTTTAGGGATTTCACACGGTGCTCGTTTGTGACATGCTACTTGTGGTGTGATTTCCATTTTAATTGTTTCATATCTAATGATTCATTTGGGAAAAAACACCTTTTATTATAAACTGCTCTCTTTTAATTTCAAAAGGTTAATGCATGTCTGATTCCATTTTCTAAACATCTTGGAAATAAATGTTTTCCTTAAAAGTGAAACTTATTACTTGAAATCTTAAATGGAGTGGAAAACACTATTTTAATAGGTCTTTTTTTCAAACTTGCATGATTGAAATTATTATTAAGGGCATATGCATGGGATGTTGTTGAACATTTGGCTTTCCTACTGAGCACCTCAGTGCTCACGCCTACTTTACTTTCAGTTTTCGGTTTTAGACTCCGTTTGTTTTCAGACAAGTGTGGTTCTATGTCAGTGGTGACCCATAGGGTCTCTTGGAGGTATGTCTAGTTATTTATCTCTAATTTTATTTTCCACTGCAATTTTTTACCTGTCTTATTGTGTTCATTTCTGTTTATCTATATTTTATTTTATGGGCTAAACCATTCCCAACTGTTTTTTTGATGCCCGGCACTAGTTGTCATCCCAGGGGGATCAGGAACGCCCCTCGGGACATGCCACGGGCTGGCTCGGGTGACCGGTTCAGGGTCGACCCGGGCTGGTTCGTGAAAAAGTGGTCTCAGAGGGAGGTTTTTGTTCTTGTTATTCGGGATGTCAGGTAGATTGAAGATAGGACTGTCGGCACTCGAGGGAGAGGTGAGAGAAGAGCGTCGCGAACTCTTTCTCGTTCTGATCCTTGAGAAACTAGGGGTAGTTTAGGATTTAAGTTTTGGCCTTGGTCTTTGTGGATGGGGGATGACAATGGGAGTAAACCGGTACTGCACACAGTCTCACATGGAGTAGCAACCCATGTGATGCCCGAGAGTACGGTTCGACACTCCTAGTGGTTGATTCTTACCTAGGGCATGGTCTGTTAAACCATGTAGTTGGGTTAGACGCGACCACTAGTCCTCTGCTCAGGTGCTTTAATGTTTGTGATATCTTGCTTCAATTTTGGGATTGGCACGAAATTGTTTTCCTTTAAAAAGGGAAGTGGACTTTGGTGTTGCTCTTATTTTATTTTGGTGTCTGGTTGGCATGGTTTTTGGGGTGCATTTCTCTTGGACCTTGTTTTTTTTGGAAATTTTGTGTTTTATTTGTTGAAAATAAAATTCCTAAAATAATCTCTTGGCTTATCTGAAATTGAAGTGGGTTGTTTTAAAAATGGAAATCATTTTGAAAATTTGTCTTGAAACATTGAAATGTTTTATTTGAAGAAAAAGGAGAGTATTTTTGCAATAGTTAAAATGTTTTATTCTTGAAAGCAAAAGAACCTTGCTTTGTCTAGTGGTATTCCCATGGATGCTCATGTGGGAACGTGGAAGTGATTAATGGATAGTTAGTGGATTGTGTGGATGGGTTCCTGGGTGGCACAAAAATGGAAATCCACGAGGCATGCAGGAATATGAGTGGTGAGTGACTGATTTTAAAAGTTTCATCTTGTTTCCAGAAAAGTGGTGTTTTATATGAAGTGGGGTTTATGCTTAAATTGTTTTTTAATTCGAAAATGATTTTGAGTCTAGAGTTAAAGCAAGAGGTTCAAAAGAGTTGTTCGGTCTTATTTCACTGTGTTTGGTTTCTCAAGCGGGTGTTTTTTTTAAGAATTAATTAATGTTTTTTATTGGAATTATTGGATTTGTTTCTGGAATGTTGATGTTTTTTTTTGTAATGTGTTTGGATTTGTGGAAGGATATTTTTTGTTCTTGTTTGGGATATGCCCCCTAGAAATGTCCTATGGGTTCTAGAAGGTCTCTATCATTTCTTGGCCCAGCTCAGACTCCCAGTGGAGTGGCAGAGTTAGGATCTGCTTGGTGGTGTCGACTGTTCGTAAACGTCAATGTCAGTTGAATTTCTTTGAGTGCTTTGGGAAAGTTGGAAGTGTATCTAGTTTTGGAGGAACTCTATATGTCTTGTATGCGTAATTTGTCTCGAGTATGTTTGGAGGACTGAGACTAAACCGGAAAATGGTGATAGTTCTGTTTTCGTTGCGAATAGCGACGCTGTGAGTAACCCTCAAGACTAGTCTCATTCTGCGGTTGTACCTAAGTGAAGGCGAAGGAAAGTGGTGGATCGTTTAGGTGCTTGACTAGTCAACGAAGGGTGAAGGAGGTATGTTGACCTTTCTAATGAGATAGTTTCAAGATCTCCAAAGGTTGTGTTGAACAACCAGCTTAAAGTTCGTAATAGTTGTTGCTCCCATTTATATTGTGGTAAGTGTAGGTTCCTCATCTGATGAAGAGTGTGAATCAAAGGGACTTGTTCATGGAGTGCCCCTCTCGTCATTTTGTGTCACGCGTTTGACAGACCGCTCAATCTCCTACCTCTAGCATGGTCAGTCAGACACTCTAAGTCGTTCGCTGCAATTCTCTGTTGGTATGTTGATAGAGTGGCCGCACGAGACACAAGGAGAAGTATGCGGGATAATTTTCCAGTGGAGGAAGTTCCAGTCAGAGGTGGTCAGCTTGTGACTGCGAGGATGTAGATGCTTCAGACATCAAGGCCCCAACTATAGGTTTCGGGGTGAAGCTTGCGCGCAGTCAAAACTCGTCGGACGTGGGACGGGCTTGGTCCGACTTAAGTCTGCAATGTTGGGATGGGGACAACTTAAATTTTCCTATTACGATACCATCTCTGAAGGCCTTGTATCTTTGTTGTGGTCTTAATTTATGGGAGTTCCTCTTGAGTCTTAAAGAGGTCTGAAAAATCAGTATCCTTGTAAAAATCGGCAGGCATGTTTTGTGAACCTTCTCGTGGTCAGTAATGGATCTAAATTGTACTTGTTTCAGAGATTCTTATGTCTTGTGGAATTGACACGCGTCTGTCCAGTTTTCCATGAGGTTATGTGTTTCCTCTATTAAAACAATCTCATGAAGGGGAGTGTTGTCCACTGTCGGAATAATCATTGCAGGTCGACCTGTGTTGGTGGGTTTATGATGCAGAGTTCAGTCGGTATTGCTTTAAGTAAACTTGTAATGCCCGCATGGGTTCTGTGGTGTTAGGAAATTTTAATATGGTGGGGAGACCCGCCTCGGGTATCTCCATCATCTCCTCTTGTGTGAGTTTGGTCTAACGTTTGGGAGATTTGAGGATCAAGCAAGCGTTAGACATTTGTCTGGGGTTGTGAGTCATTTTGGTTTGAAGAATCAATGTTTGAAAAGAATCCTAATATGGTGGGGAGACCACCATGGGACTAGCTTGTGGAGAACTATGTCTTCGAAGTTTCCATGGAGGGACAATCTGCCCTGCCCAAACCTGACCATGGTAATTAGTTATCTCTGGTAGTGGGTAGTTTGACGAGTGCTCTTCAACGTCTCGAGTGAGCCATGATGCTTCCTAAATTAGGGGTCAAAGTGTTCCCTACTGAAGTTGTGTTGAAGGTCAGTTCCTTGCCATTGTTTATTATTATTTTATTCTTCTTCATGATTCTATTTTTGAAATCTATGGAATTTGGGGATAAGGGTGTTTTGAATGCTCAGTATTTGGGTGCTTGAGGTTTTGATTTATGTGTCTTCTCGGTCTCGCTTGGAACCTCGATCTGGTCATGTCTTTTTGGGACTTTATGGGGGCAAAAAGTGTCATGGTGGGGAGAATTGTCACACTCGGACATCTATAGTAATAATTATTATTATTATTTTATAATTTTATCTAGCATTAAAATTTATTTGTTAAGGTATGGGTCGGACCGACTTGAGTCTCGCACTTTTGTTGATAAATGTGTGTATTGGCGTAGCAATGTGCGGCACTTTATTTTATTCTTAATTATTTTATGTCTTGTTTTTGAATTTCTCTTTGAATGTGTTTAAAATATATATATATACACTCTTGACCATGCGTGTGACTATATACGGGCGCGTGACGGTTTACACAACCGCGCGCAGTTCCCAACCTTAATAACACAACGCTTTATTATTAATTTTATGATTTCACGGGCGTGTGACCGTGCACGAGTCCGTGTGTAGACAAATGATTTAATGCTATTCTTTTGTGGCTAGTTTTATTACTTTAGTTTTATTATTGACATTATATTCATTATTATTAATTATTAGTTTTTTATTTTATTTTTATTTTTATTCTTTTATTTTTATCTTTATTCTTATATTTTTATTTTTATTTTTATTTTTATTTTTTTATTTTTTTCCTTCTTTTTTCTCTCATTTCCTCCCCCTCCCTCTTTTCCCCTCATTCCCGTCGCACCCCCCTACCATAATTCTCACTGCATCCCTTTCTCTCCCCCTTCTGGATCGCGGATCCCCCTTTCCCCTCCCTTCCCATGGATGACCGCCACCTTGCGCACCACCTCCCCCCCATATGTCGCACCTCATCGGACCTCCTGCTCTCCTTTAGAGGACTAAGCTCACGTCTCCGTCCTACGCGCCGACCTGCCACCTCGTTCCCTCTCCCCTGGCCAGCAGCCGCTGCGCGCAACCCCCCCCCCCCCCCCCTTCCGGTTGGACACTTCTGCGCACCTCTCTTGACGGATGGACCTCCTCGCCGGTGTCCCTCTCTCCTCTGACACACACACACCTCCTTTCGGTATTTTCTTCCCTCTTTTCATATATCATGATTTTATTTGTTTCGATGCCTTTTTTTATGGTTCTGTTGGGTTTGATTATGGTGTTTATTTGGTGCAATTGAGGATTCTCACATGATTTGGGGAAAATCCGTAGATGGTTCCGCATATGATTATTTTTTGATGGATAAATTGCTTGATTGATTAATTTAGCATGATTATTAATCGGTTTGTCTGATGTGAATTCTATTTTACTTTAGGTTTAGTATATTTTCATGTGTTTATGAGTTTAGTGTTATGTTTATATGATACAGGTACTTGTTTCTATGAAAAACCATGTTGAACTATTTAAATAGTGTTTTATAAGTTGTGCAGTAAATTTCTTACCATATGCAAAGGGTGAAATTGGTATTTTAGTGTAGCGTCTATATGCGTGTATTCATGAAAGAATATTTTATCATGTTTTGACATTTTGAGTCATTCGATGCACTTTTAAAACTGTTTAATAAATTTCCTAGCGGTTTTCTTAATCAAGAAAATGGTTATTTTAATTATGCAGTTGGTTATTTTAATTGTGTGGGTGTTGCAGATGGAGTTTTCAAAGGGTTTTTATTGAGAATTTTTTTAAATTGAATTGGGGTTTGTGTGTGTGTTATTGTTCATTTTTCAATATATATTGTAAATTATTTTAAAGTATGAAAAGTATGTTTTAATGTCTCTTTGTTGTAATCCTGGTTTCAAAGTCTCTTCCTACTTGATGTTGAGTGTATTACTTGTGCAAACCCTTGATGTGTTATTTTTTTAAATGTTTTATAGATTGTTAAGTGTTTTAATTGTGTTATTGAATTATATGTGTAGTGTGTTGGGCCTCGGTGTGATGGTTTTGGGTCGTGAGTGTCGAGGTTTCTTACACGTACATGCATGCGGTAAGACACACACACATATATATATATATATATATATATTCCCTCTTTGTGCATATTCTCTCATGGCATGAGGAATATGTGCAATGCATCTAAGGGTGTATATATATATATATATTTATGTATAAATTCATGTGCGTGTATGTACCTAGGATCGGTTCGAGTGGTCGTCGTCAAACGGAGACATGTTTGAGGTAGGTCTCTTATGCCTAAGCCTTTAATTTTAATTTCATAATTTCTTGCTTGTCTTAAAATTATGTTTTATACATATATGCTATATATATATGTATATACATGCTATGAAATCTGGGTGCCATTGCTATTATTGGTTATGCATTTGCTTTGAAAAAAAAGTAGTGTATTACTAATGCCCATTTGGACTTTCATAAATGAATTGCTTCATTATAAGAAAGAGTTCAAGCTTGTTTTGTTTAATATCTAACATGTAGTTTCTTAATTGCGATTAAAAAAAGGTTTTTCAAAGAGTTTAGATGATTATCTGTTCAAAAGTGAAAACTATTATTTATAAAACAATGAATCTTGTTTGTCCCCCTTGAATTGTTTTTTTTTTTGTAAAATTTGAAAACCTCTCTTAAAGCAAACCCCTTGGTTTTAGAAAATGGATTGTATGTTAAGTCTATGAATATGTGCCCAAAGTTGAAGCTTATGCATTTTTAAAAAAAAATGTGAAAGAGGGGAATGCGCTTAAGGAGGGAGATCAGTGGTGAGAGGTTTAGTGAGTTTTTTTATAAAGAAAGTGTGATGTTCATTTCTGTTTTGATAAAAACTCGCCACTTTTTTGGATTAGAGCACATGGGAAACCCCGGGTATCTAGGTGGGCGGACTAGGACTAGTACGCTAGATGACACGACAGGGTTTCATCCTAATTAGTCTAGCAGTATTGACGCAACAACACTAACTAAATGTATGATGATGACTGGAGACCACTATGGTAGGAGGTGTTTCCCTACCATTGGCTCATGCACGGGAATGTATGATATGGTTCACCGAGGTATGAGGTCTCTAGGGTCCCACTTGTGGTAGTTTCCTTTAGGGATTTCCCATGGTGCTCGTTTGTGACATGCTACTTGTGGTGTGATTTCTATTTTAATTGTTTCATATCTAATGCTTCATTTGTGAAAAACCACATTTTATTATAAACTACTCTCTTTTCATTTCAAAAGGTTAATGCATGCTTGATTCCATTTTCTTAACATCTTGGAAATAAATGTTTTCCTTAAAATTGAAACATGTTACTTGAATTCTTAAATGGAGTGGAAAACACTATTTTAATAGGTCTTATTTTCAAACTTTCATGATTGAAATTCTTATTAAGGGCAGAGGAATGGGTTGTTGTTGAAATTTTGGCTTTCCTACTGAGCACCTCGGTGCTCACGCCTACTTTACTTTCAGTTTTAGGTTTTAGACTCTGGTTGTTTCAGACAAGCGTGGTTCTATGTCGGTGGTGATCCATGGGGTCACTTGGAGGTATGTCTAGTTATTTATCTCTAATTTTATTTTCCACTGTAATTTTTTACATGTCTTATTGTGTTCATTTATGTTTATCTTGTTGTACCCCACTATCTTGGATTTTAATGTTCACAATCACTCTCATCGTGTTCTAACTTGTTTTCAAGTTTTTTGATGCTAGGGAAAAGGTTGCCCAGGAGTTGGCCCATGAAGGCTGATAGTGGACTCTCTGAGTCCACCGGCCAACCGGTGGATTCCCACCGGCCAGCCGGTGGTCTCTGGTAGAAGCATTTCTTTCTGCCAGAGCCACCGGTCAGTCGGTGTTAGCGCTCCGGCCAACCGGTATGGGCACCGGCCAACCGGTTCTTGCCTACCGGCCAGCCGGAGGACCCAGGCAGTAGGCTTGCCCACTGCCTGGTGGCACCGGCCAACCGGTGGATGACCACAGGCCAGCCGGTGGAACCCAGACAGAAAGCATGCTCTGTCTGGACCACCGGCCAGCCAGGAGCCCAGCACCGGCCAGCCGGTGGACCACCGGCCAGCTGGTGAGACACCACCGGCCAACCGGTGTGCCCAGTCAAACTAGTCGTTGGGCTTTGACCAGACTTGTACTTTTGACCCCCAACGGCTCCGGAAGCCCTCCAACGGCTATATTGAAGTGTTTATGGGTATTTCTCCTATAAATAAGAAACCATGGATGCCGGGAACACTACCGAATCATATTTTGATGTCTTGACGCTCTAACGACAAATCTCCAAGGCCTCTTGTGATCCATTGCCATCCTTGAAGCTTGAGCTCCCTCTCCATCAGCTGCTCTCACACTCTTGGCGCTCAAGGCTTCCGTGTGTTTGTATTATTTTATTTGTTTATCTCCTCATTGGGTTTGGATTAAAACAAACCTCTCATTTCCATTCTTTATTTCAATTGGGTTTCTTGCTACAACCATAATAAAAAATCAAGATGTACGAAGGTGTTCTAGCATACCTTAAAACGGCTAGTGGGTTTCTTGCTACAACCATTAAAAAGCAAGATGACGTATAAATCTCTCAACGGTTCTTGTTGGGAGCAGAGACGTAGGATTGGGAATTAACCCGAACTTCATTATCAAATTGTGTCTTGCCTTTTTTATTTCCGCTGCTTTGATAATTGTTTTAAATTGTTAATTATTTTTGAAAAGGCAATTCACCCCCCCCCCCCTCTTTCCATCCTCTATGACCCAACATTTGGTATCAAAGGAGGCATTTGTGTAATACCTTAACCGGTTACAAACTTAAGATCCTTAGTGATGGCTAATTCCTCGCATACTCCCGAAGGGTATTCTATGACTCGGGCTCCATTCTTTGATGGAACCGATTATACTTATTGGAAAACTCACATGATTACTTTTCTTATAAGCATTGGTTATCCTATCTATAGGATTGTAATGCAAGGCTATACTTTATCTAACAAGGATGACTCCAAATGGACCCCCGAAGACATTGCCAATTTTGAGCTTGATGGAAAAGCCATGAATGCTCTTCATTGTGGGCTAGACCGTAATGAATTCAACCGTGTTTCTACTTGATCCTCTTCTTATGAAATTTGGAAACTTTTAGAAGTAACCCATGAGGTCACTAACAAAGTCAAAGACAATAGATTAGACATGTATCACCAATATTTTGAAAGTTTCACCATGCACCCACACGAATCAATTACTGAAATGTTTACTCATTTTACTGACGTTTGCAATGGAAGAAAATCTCTTGGTGAGGATGTTTCTGCAGAAATGATGGTCAAGAAGATTATTTGGGTCCTACTAAGCTCATGGGCACCAAAGGTGACCGCAATTCAAGAAGCAAAAGATGTCAAGAAAATGCTTGTTGAAGAGCTCATTGGATCACTCATGACCTATGAGATCACCATGAAGAGACAAGCCGATAAATAAGGTAAAACCTTCAAGGAGAAAAAGAACATTTCTTTCAAAGAAAAGGAAGAAATCTCCTCTGCTGATAGAGAATCCGAGATTTCTCAACTAGCAAGAAAAATGAGCAAATTCATGAAGAAAAAGAAGAACTTTCAAAGGGCACGAAAGGAAGAGCCCAAAGCGGAGAATGAAGTTACATGCTTTGAATGTGGAAAGAAAGGCCACATCAAACCGGAGTGCTCCATTTTCAAGAAAAGGGTAAAAGAAAAGAAAAACAAGAAGGATTTTAAAGAATCCACATGGAGTTCAAGTGATGACTCCATGTCTTCAAGCGACTCAAGCGATGAAGGTGAACAATTCCTAATGGCATTTGATGAGGTATCTTCTTCTGACACCTCTTCCTCATCTTCCTCTTTCAATAATGACATGTCCTATGAAGATCTTCAAAATGCGAGAGATCAATTATAGGAAGTTTTTCACGAACTTACCTCTAAATTTATGGCTTTAAAAAAGATAAATAAAATTCTCATTTCTGAAAAAGAACAACTTCTCAAAAAGAATGAGGAACTTACCCTTAAGATCCAAGATATTCCAAATGTTGATTCTTTGAATTCAACCATTAAAGATCTAAGGGAGTATCTTTCCAAGTTCACCCAAGGTGAACAAAATTTGACCAAATTACTAGGTTCTCAGTGTTTGTCTAGAACAACACATGGACTTGGCTTTAACAAACAAGCCACTTCTTCTAGAGCACCCACTACTTTTGTAAGGGGGAGCTCTCAATATAAATTTTGTAATTATTGTAAAAAGACAGGGCACATGATTTATGAGTGTGATTGTAAAAATGCAAGGTATGGAAGCCCCAAAACCATTACCTACTCGGATGAGTATTTTAGATGGCAACCCTCTAGAAAGATATGGGTTCAAAAGTCTCTTTTAGCTAATCTTTCTGGACCCAAACTTATATGGGTACCAAAATATATTCTCTCTTGATTTTGTAGGATAAACGCCAAAGAAGTAGGAATTCGAAAGGCTTGTGGTATCTCGACAGTGGATGCTCGAGGCACATGTGTGGCGATCCCTCCTATTTCAACTCCCTTGAAGAATTCGATGGAGGATATGTCACCTTCGGTGACAATTCAAAAAGAAAGATCATCGGAATAGGTACCATTGGATTTGGTAGCACCTCTTTAATTAAAGATGTTTTATTTGTTAAAGGTTTAAAACATAATCTAATTATCATTAGTCAACTTTGTGATAGTGGTTTTTCGGTGAATTTTCAAAATTATTTATGCAATGTATTTGATTTTCAAAACAAATTGATATTTTCTGCTTCCCGTTTTCAAAATGTTTACATTATTGATTTAAAGTCTTTAGCTAGCCAAAATCTTAAATGTTTAAGTGCTCTTGAAAATGAGTCTTGGATTTGGCATAGAAGGTTGGGGAATTGTAGCTCTCATTCACTTCTAAAGCTTAATAAGAACAAGCTCATCTGTGACCTTCCTAAACTTAAGTTTAAGAAAGATTTGATTTGTGAGCCATGCCAACTTGGAAAGCAACACAAGTATTCTTTCAAATCTAAGAAGGAAGTGTCCACTTCAAAATCTCTTGAGCTCCTACATCTTGATCTTTTTTGTCCTACCCCTGTATCAAGTCTAGGTGGAAAATCCTATACCTTTGTCCTAGTAGATGACTTTTCTCGTTTCACTTGGGTTTTCTTTTTAGCTCATAAAAATGATGCTTGTAGAACCTTTTTGAAATTCTCTAGGAAAGTAGAAAACAAAAAAGGATATAAAATTATATCACTCCGTAGTGACCATGGAGGTGAATTCGAGAACAAAGAATTCGATGAATTGTGTTCCTCTCAAGGATACAATCACACCTTCTCTGCCCCTAGGACTCCACAACAAAATGGAGTGGTTGAAAGGAGAAACCGAACTCTCCAAGAAATTTCTCGAAGCCTCCTTAGTGAATTCAACCTCCCTCAATTTTTCTGGGCCGAGGCAGTTAACACTGCTTGTTATACTATCAATAGAGTCCTTGTAAGACCCCTTCTTAAGAAAACCCCCTATGAACTTTGGAAAGGCAAATTGCCCAAAGTTGGTTATTTTAAAGTGTTTGGTTGTAAATTCTTTATCCTTAACACAAACAAATAACCTAGGGAAATTTGATGTCAAATCCGATGAAGGTATTTTTCTTGGGTACTCCAACTCAAGCAAAGCCTATCGTGTCTTCAACAAACGTTCAAAAACCATCGAAGAATCATCTCATGTCAAGTTTGATGAAAATCTTCCAAAACCCCATCCGGTCATTGAAGATGTTGAAGATAAGCTTGATAAACTTGAATTAAATGATTCCTCTTCTCCTCTCAAGGAGGATGATGATCATGAACCTTCTTCACCTTCTTTGCCTTCCACCTTGCCTAAGGTTTGGAAACCTTCTAGAGACCATCCATTAGAAAATGTTATAGGTGATCTTCAAGCCGGTACTCAAACTAGAAGATCAATCCTCAAAGAGGTTGAACATCAAGCCTTCATTTCTCACCTAGAGCCTCAAACCATTAATGATGCCATTAATGATGAGAATTGGGTTCTTGCAATGAAAGATGAACTAAATCAATTCTCTAGAAATGATGTTTGGACTCTTGTTGAAAGACCCAATGATCATCCAATTATTGGCACTAAATTGGTTTTTAGGAACAAACTTGATGATCAAGGAAATATAACCCGGAACAAGGCTCGCCTAGTAGCTAAGGGCTATAATCAAGAAGAAGGAATTGATTATGGTGAAACCTTTGCGCCCGTTGCTAGATTGTAATCCATTAGGATCTTGTTGGCTTTCGCCGCCCACTTAAATTTCAAACTTTTTCAAATGGATGTTAAAAGCGCCTTTTTAAATGGTTTTATTTCAGAAAAAATCCTTGTTGAACAACCTCCCGGTTTTGAAGATCCAAAATTTCCAAATCATGTTTTTAAATTAACCAAGGCTCTATATGGATTAAAGCAAGCCCCTTGGGCTTGGTATGAGCGGTTAACAAAATTCCTTTTAGAAAATGATTTTAAAATGGGTCAAGCTGATTGTACCATCTTTTTAAAACACACTTCAAAAGATCTTTTAATCGTCCAAATCTACGTCGATGACATTATCTTTGGTTCTACCAAAGAATCACTTTGTACTGATTTTTCAGATTTAATGAGAAAAGAATTTGAAATGAGCTTTATGGGGGAATTGAAATTTTTTCTCGGTTTTCAAATCTTTCAAAATTCAAAAGGTATTTTTCTAAGCCAAGGAAAATACAAAAACGAGCTCTTAAGTCATTTTGGTATGGATCAAGTAAAGGAAATTAGTACCCCCATGATTACTTCCTGTAAGCTTACGTTAGATGAAGTCGGGAAACCGGTTGATAACAAGCTTTATAGGAGTATGATCGGGAGTCTACTTTACCTAACTGTGACCCGTCCTGACATCATGTTCAGTTTTTGCCTTTGTGATCATTTTCAATCCAATCCCAAAGAATCTCATTTTAAATCGGTCAAATGAATTTTTAGGTATTTAAGAGGATCCAAAAACATTGTTTTATTTTATCCTTCTAATGCTTCTTTCGAACTTTCTTCATATTCGGATGCTGATTTTGGCGGATGTCAATTAGATCGAAAGAGTACTAGTGGAACCTGTCATCTTCTAGGCAAGTCCCTTGTATCATGGAGTAGCAAGAAGCAAAATTGTGTTGCTCTTTCTACTGTCGAGGCTGAGTACGTAGCCGCTGGGAATTGTTGTGCCCAAATTATTTGGATGCAGCACACTCTCTTGGATTATGGCCTTTCCTACGATCATGTCCCTATTCGGTGTGACAACACTAGTGCCATTAGTATTTCTAAGAATCCAATACAACACTCTAGAACAAAGCATATAGACTTAAGGCATCATTTCCTTCATGACCATTTTCAAAAAGGGGATATCACTTTGGACTTCATTTCTACTAATTTCCAATTAGCTGATATATTTACCAAACTGCTCCCGGTTGAACGTTTTGATTTTATTAAGGGGGAGTTAGGAATGATTCGTCAATGAGCACTATTAAATATTTAACTCTTTTTTATTTTAATTTTTTTTTGTTTATCTAATTTCTTCTCATTTTTTTCTTTTTCCCTCCTATTTTGATAATCCTGAAGGGGGAGAAATTTCTCTATTTACTAGTTTAATATTTCAATTAATTAAAGTGCTCTTTTTAAAAGTTCAATTTTTTTTAAAACCGGTAAGTTATTGATTTTGTTCCTTTTAAAAAAATGACCTATGGTTACAATTTCAAAATGATTAAGATCATTTTCAATACATGGTACATCTCTTCAATTTATTTTTTTTTGAAATGATCTCTAATATATTTTTATGTCCAAAATTGTTTATTTAAGTTTCCAATTGGCATATCCTTTTTAAATCTTTCTCTTTTGTGATTGTGATCATCAAAATAGGGGGAGATTGTTGTACCCCTCTATCTTGGATTTTAATGATCACAATCACTTTCATCGTGTTCTAACTTGTTTTCAAGTGTTTTGATGCTAGGGAAAAGGTTGCCCAGGAGTTGGCCCAAGAAGGCTGATAGTGGACTCTCTGAGTCCACCGGCCAACCGGTGGATTCCCACCGGCCAGCCAGTGGTCTCTGGCAGAAGCATTGCTTTCTTCCAGAGCCACCGGTGTTAGCGCACCGGCCAGCCGGTATGGGCACCGGCCAACCGGTTCTTGCCTATCGGCCAGCCAGAGGACCCAGGCAGTAGTCTTTCCCACTGCCTGGTGGAACCGGCCAACCAGTGGATGACCACCGCCCAGCTGGTGAGACACCACCGGCCAGCCGGTCTGCCCAGTCAAACTAGTCGTTGGGCTTTGACCAGACTTGTACTTTTGACCCCCAACGGCTCCGGAAGCCCTCAACGGCTATATTGAAGTTTTTATGAGTATTTCTCCTATTAATAAGCAACCATGGATACCGGGAACACTACCGAATCATATTTTGATGTCTTGAAGCTCTAAAGACAAATCTCCAAGGCCTCTTGTGATCCATTGCCATCCTTGAAGCTTGAGATCCCTCTCCATCAGCTGCTCTCACACTCTTGGCGCTCAAGGCTTCCGTGTGTTTGTATTATTTTATTTGTTTAGCTCTTCATTGGGTTTGGATTAAAACAAACATCTCATTTCCATTATTTCTTTCAATTGGGTTTCTTGCTACAACTATAATAAAAAATCAAGCTGTACGAAGGTGTTCTAGCCTACCTTAAAACGGCTAGTGGGTTTCTTGCTACAACCATTAAAAAGAAAGCTGACGTATAAATCTCTCAACGGTTCTTGTTGGGAGCGGAGACGTAGGCTTGGGAATTAAGCCGAACTTCGTTATCAAATTGTGTCTTGCCTTTTTATTTCCGCTACTTTGATAATTGTTTAAATTGTTAATTATTTTTGAAAATGCAATTCACCCCCCCCCCCCCTCTTGCCATCCTCTACGACCCAACATATCTATATTTTATTTTATGGGCTAAACTGTTCCCAACTATTTGTTTGATGCCCGGCACTAGTTGTCATCCCGGGGGGATCGGGAACGCCCCTCGGGACTTGCCACGGGCTGGCTCGGGTGACCGGTTCAGGGTCGACCCGGGCTAGTTCGTGAGACATTGTATAATGATTTTCTTCATTAATGAATTACATTGTTAGTCTGATGTATGTTTATTCAAATTTTAAGTGTTCTATAATGGTATCATGATGATGATGTCCCGAGGAACCTACATGGATTTTTTATTCTGGATTATGATCTTTCATGGAAATCATTTGATTTAAAAAGGTTAGATAATGATGTTTTTGAAAAAAAAGATTATTATATTTTTAGGTAAAATGTTATGTTTTTAAGAAAAATAATTCCATGTATTTTTAGGTTTTTTACTTGACTAATTGATTTCTTCTTTTTATGTCCCTTACTAAGCCTTTTGTGCTTATCCAACTCTATAAAACATTTTTCACAGGGTTTTAAGGATGAGTAGGGACATATATGATATCAAGATGAAAATTTTGAATATTTTTTAAGGAAAAAATATTATTATATACTAAAATATTTGTTTATGAAAAAATTGATATTGACTGGAAGTTTTCATTTCTAATGTAAGATTTTATTATTTAAAATTTTGTCTTGATTCTATAAAACTCTAAACCTCAAAAGATCCTTGGGATTGTAATAAAGTGAATTATTGAATAAAAAATTTAGTTCATGTTATGTTTCAGGTTGTTTCATTATAATAAATTTAATATCCTATGATTTGAAAATCATTAAAAATGTTCAATAGCAAGAAAAATAAGCAACATTGAGCATATATGAACTGTAAAAAATTTTTATTAAAATAAGACTATAATAACCAAGCTCTTAAATTAGTGGGTATAAATAGGAATGAATATATTTTTAAATATATACAAAGTCTCTAATAAATACAAATTTATTTATTAATACTTAGGAAATAATCAATCAATTTTTAGTAATTTATTTTACTATTCAAAAATATGTTTTATTCAAAAATGATTTTTATTACTATTTATGAGTGAATATTATAATTAATTTCTATAAATTTAATAAATTATATTTGATAAAATAAATATAATTTTTTAAATCATCATATAAATATTATATTGGGGTGAAATTTTGGTATTTTAAAAAAAAAGATTGATTTTTCCCTAAATAGTAAAAAAATACTTATTATTATTGAAAAGTTTATTTAATTTAAAGTATATTCAAAATAAAATCATATTTTTGGATTATTTTTAAAATTTAATAAGTCAATATTTGTTCAAAATAATCTAATTATGGTGTTTTAAATGAATTTAATAATTTTATTTAGTATAAAATCATTTTATAGTGAAAAGGGGCATTTTTTCTGAAATAAAAACTATTTTTCATCGTGTTTTATGGGTTTGATTTTTAATTAAATTCTACCACTTATGTGTTTTGAATTTTTAAAAATGGATAAATTATTTTTAAATTTTATATCCAAATTTTTTAAATAAGTCTCTTTTGTTTTTTGTTAATATGAATAGTAACCATATTAATTTTTGATACCACGGTAAAGGGTAAATCTTGTAATTAAGTGTTAAACTTAATATGATAAGGACTATAAAATGACACCAAAAAATGAATTAATTTTATTGGAAGAATCAAACACGTCTATAATCATCGATATTTGGTTATATGAGAATTTTTTCCCATTAATGACTGATTATAACCATTATAATATTTTACGAAAAGAAGAGTCAAAAATTCCACTCTCTTGTTTTTAATAAAAATTATATTTTTAAGTTGGAGATAAAAAAGTATATGTTCTATTATAAATATGCATTTGAAATATATATGATTTATATTTATAATGACAATTTATTTTTAATTTTTTTTTAATAAATAATTATCTTAAATGCTTACACAGCGTTGATGCAGTAATTATTCAATTAATCAAAAAATCAAATAAATGATATTAAAAAAATGAAAGTAATAAAATTTGACATAATTAATGTGATACACAAATTTTATAGAATAAAATTACATTATAGGGTTTTTAAAATATTTTTTGGATTTTTTTTCTTGATGTATTTAAATTCAAAGTAATGAATAGTTCTAAAATATTACATTGATTAGATTTTATAGTAAATTATAATTTATTAAATGATATAAAATTATTAAAAACATTATCTTCACCCAAGTGATTATTATATGGTTGAAAATATCAACCCTGTCCATTTATGGACTTTTTTTATTTATAGTTACTATCTTGGCCCTCAAATAGTAAATAACCTTATTGTCAAGGTAAAAATAAAAAGGGATAACAAGGGGTTAAAACCAAATGATAAAGGTAAAAACATAGTAAAAACTTTTATAATTTTTTTTATGATATTATTTTGACCCATACTCATCCTATATTCAAAATGAATCATTTCAATTCCATTTTTAAATGAAAATTAATTTATATTAATTTACTATTTTTGGAAATTCAAAGAGTTCCCCTCCCCTCTTTTATTAAAATACATCTCTTCTTCACATTACTTTGCACTTAAAACTAAATTTTTTCACCCAATATATACTCAAATCCCTTCCTAACATACCTAACCATGTTCTATAGGACTTATTTATTATAGAATACCAACCTTAGTGGTCTTAATGTTTTAAGAAATAGAGGATTTATGAAGAAGAGGTATCATTCTTAACGAATCATTTATGTTTTATTTCTTCCTCAAACTCCTTAAAATCAACCTTAACCGTAATTATATAACAACAAAATTATATTAAATATACTGATCTATTATTATGTTAATTTAATAACCAATATCCATCTCAAACCACCATCAATTGGGAAAGGAATTCATCATTCATGTGTATGGCGGACTACCACCTTGTGAATCAATGTAATTTGTTTTCCATCCCCATTTATTATGGAATTTTATAATGATGGAATTAATTTTAATATACTGTATTCATGAAATGTTTATCATTATTAAAGGATAATATATCATTTACTTTCGTACCTTTTAATTCACTAAAAATGATAATGTCGTTCATACATACGTATGAACCATCACCCCCACAAAGCGATGTGATTTGTTTTTCATCAGCATGTCACATGGGTGATATATATAAGTTTTGGTCAAATTATAGTACTCAAGTAGGGGTTGAATTGTGTCCCTATAAAAATTTCTGTAAAAAATGGTTCTTCGAAAATTTCCACCAATTAAAAAAATAATCCAAGTCAGTTTGTAGTGAATTTATAAGAGTCCTGAAAGTTTAATTAATTTCTAAATAGATTGATTAGTTCTTAGCTATAATTACCTAAAGATTAATATATTTTTTGAAACTAACCTATTATTTCAAAATAGTTATAAACTCTTGTTAAACTAACTATCAGAGTTTGACTTTGTTTGAATGAAATTTTTTATAAAATATGGTAAAAAATAACAATAAACATAGTGTAATTTAAAATAATAGGTTTAGTATCAAGCCGAGACTTAGTCGCCCCCATATGGTGATCACCTACCACCAAGTAGTTTAAATTAATAAAAAAAATGATCCACACACTAGATCGGGGTTCACAACAGCGCAGAAGTTTTTTCATCTTACACAAGACCTCTACCATAGTTCTGCATGGGAAAAACAGCAAACAGGTCACACATGACCTCTTCCACAATTCTATATGTGATAAAAAGGGATAAAGAGAATGTGAGATTGAGGATAACAAGTATCCTCCAGTTATTAATATGAGTCAATGGGTGTGTAACAGATAGATACACACACTGCTCATAAATGTAAATAAATGCAAAAAATAGAGCTAAAGATGTAGAGTAAGGTTTAGAATTTTTTATGTTTTATGAAATGCAGCTCTAGATTCATTTGATATAGTGGAAATGAAGTTTGAGTCCTCTTCTAGAAGTTGACTCTAAAACCAAGTGTCGTAGACTCTGTGTTTTAGCTTCTAGGAGTATGAGATTTTTAGCTTCTTTTTCAAAATATGTTTAGTTCAACTCATCAGGTTTAGCTTGATTTATTGATCTCCCTATTTGTTCTTCCTTTTGAGTTCTTGGGTTTCGGAAGAACCCTAGAGAGTTATTGGATTTCTTCTCTTTTTCATGTTTTCTTTTTTTACTGCTATTCTCTGTGTGTTTACTATATGTCGAATGATCTAATATGTTATCCTTTTATCCTTTGAGGTCCAGTAGGCATAATGATCTCCCTATGTGAATGTACCTCATACTGTCCTCTGAATATCATACAAACATTATTAATTAATATCATAAGAATTAATTTATCTAAATATGATTGTTATATATATAGTTGAATTAATAAAATAAAAATAGTTGTTATGAATATCAGTGAGTCATGAGTATCAGTGATTCATTAGCATCACTCTATCGGCATCGGAGACTCTTCTTATTTGTGAGTCCTTTTCATTGGTATCAGTGACTCTGGGCATCGATGAGTCATTTGTACTATCAGTTTGTCTGGGCATTAGTGGGTCATTATTGGTGACATATATTGAACTATCTGTGTGTCGCCCATCGGTGAATCATCTGTCGGTAAGTCCTTTGAACTATCTATTTGTCTCCTATCATTGATTCGTTCATTGGTGAGTCCTTTGAACTATCGGTGTGTCACCCATAAATGAGTTTCCTATCAGTGTGTCGCTTGAAATATTGGTGTGATGTTTGTTCTATCGGTGAGTCCTGCATTGGTGTCCTCTTTGATCAGTGAGTCATTCATCAGTGACTCCTTTGAACCAATCGGTGTTAGAGACATTAAAAAACATACAAAGTGTCTGTCTTATATAGAATAGTACTAGATTAAGTGAAATTCATGATTTCATGTAAATATACACTTGTAAATATATTGAAATAAGAATATCCATAATTTATTGACCTATTAAAATGTATTATACCATTTGACATAATTTATTCATTTATAAATATTAATTTACATGATTAACATTTGTTATAATATAATTTGTGAATTATCATGATTTCTAAATTGGCATGATTTGTGATTATTAAAACAACTATATCAAAAAGGGTCCAATAGTCTCCCCCTTTTTTATAATCACTAATCATGGAATAAATGAGTTATACAATATGTGAAGGAATAAAAATTACTTGGCTTAGCATACCAATAGTGATTGTAAATTCTCAATATAGTTATAAGGTCTTTCCTTTTATGATCCACCTCAATAATTGTTGCAAGGAATATATAAGAGTTTCTTATAAGAGAGTTATATCAGAGAACATTCATTCTCCCCCTTATTAAGTTGTATTAGAGCAGTCTTAGTGATTAATATCATTGAATAGATATATATATATATATATATATATATTTGTTTTTAATTACATGTCATCTTTCCTATGTCATAGTTAGTCTTCCCCTTAGGTTAAGAGTTTATGCCATCCCTCTAAGGTTAAGAGTTTATTCCATCTATATATTTATCCCCCTTTTTGGATTAGAAAATAGGTGAAATGAAACATAAAGTATAAAGAAAAAGAACTCGTATTAACTTTAAACATAGTGAAGGAAAAACTTATATTCATGAATGTACAAAAGAGTACAAACATCAAAAGATACTCATCAAAAATAGAAGTATAGATACCTATCAGTTAATTACCCACAACTAAGGCTTAGGATTTTGAGTAGATTTCCCTTTATTTTATGGGTCAATATTGGGGTCAATATGTGGTGTTCTGGAATTAGGAAGGGATGAACGAATGGTTACATCATGTAAATCAATGGTTTTAGGGACAGTATATGAAAGGCTTGGTCTCTTCTTTGATAGAACACGACTGGGAGGCTTCTCTAATATCACTGTCCTGATCTGAGATAAATCATGAGACACAGACATCTGGGCTAGAGGAAGTGAACCAGGTATGATGGAAACAACTGCAAGGACCACTATAGCCTTAGACTATACATATAGGTAGGGCTTCAAAAGCCTGATAAAATCATTGATGATTTCACACCTACTGCAATGTCCTTCTCTGAAATCCTCCTTATTTTAAATGAACTTATCCAATGTGGGATTAAACTCTTTCAATTATCCCACTTTATTATTTAATGCCTCGGTCACTAGTGGTATTCTGATGTTCACATCTATGTATTTAAAGTTGTTATTCAACTCAAGATTTCTGTATATTTTAGAAAAATACGTGTCCACTTTGTCTTTGATATTATTTTGAGGAGAAGTTGCCTCATTTGAACATTGTATCACCATGTTATAAACATGGTAACTGTTCCTTTTCACTTTGGCAAGGGTCTCTTTATCATATTTATTCTGAATAGCCTTGATCTCTTCTCTTATCACAGTACTAAAAGACCCTATATCAGCAGCGGACCTAGTAACTCTAGAACTGGATCCACCAGAAATAATTTTTCCAATATCCTCTTTATACTTTTTCAAATCTAAATTCAGTATATGTGTGACAAGGTTCTTAATAACCTCCACAAGGCCACAAAATGTGGTTCTGAAATCATTGGACAGAGATACAATTTCATGATTAATTTTCTTCACTTCTTCTCCCAGCACTAAATTATTTCTCACAATGTTTTTGGCTGTAGTGGTAAGATTTGGTTGTATTTCTTAAATTACCATTCTAGAAATATATTAATGATCTACCTCTAAAATAATCATAGAAGTACAAGATTAATTTCTAACTTCAATAGAGGATCTCACATATTCACATACATCAGCTTTGAATTGTTCAAGATCAGCCTTGGTGACATAGTCACTAGGAACTAAAGGTACAAAAGGATTATCCTCCAATGGCCCGAAGGCCTTCATTTTTTATTGATTTTGATAATCCACCTTTCAAGGGGTGAGGTGGAACCCTTACAAGGCCTGTAGGCATATGTATTACATGTCCTGTATGACTTAGAGGAATTCATTTCCCGTAGGCTTCAAACATACATACAACCCAGACTAACTACTTGGAACTGCTCCTCCCCAGCATCTTCATCATGAAATCTGATCTCCACCTTTGCATGGTTATTCGGCTAGGCATTCTCGTGCACGCACAGTCTTGTCCGGATGGTAGGTTTCATACCCTCTCATTCTTGCAATCTGTTTAGCTTCTGCTATGTTGAATGCTCATTTCTCATCCTCCTTGTAGAGCTACTTCCTTGTAGGTTTTTGGGGTTTCATCTGCACTTAAAGTGGCCTAAAGGCCTTGAGGTGTCCCAAAGGCCTTACTGACCCGAAGTCCTGGGTGGCCCGAAGAACTTAAAGGACTCAGGGAGCAAATCGGTGACCCGAAGGCCCAAACGGGGAGAATATTCCCAACTATTGCAGTGATAAACAGTGCCTGCTACAGTTCCCGCTACAGTACCTGCTACAGTACTACACAGTTCCTGCTACAGTACTACTACAGTACCTACTACAGTACTGCTACAGTACCCGGAAATTCTGCCTCTACCTGGATTTGATCCCTGGTCACTTGGATGCACTTACGGAGTCCTTATCAACCGGGCTAAGGATCATGTGCATAAAAAAGGCTTATCACAGGTGGCAAAATCATGTGAAGTATGAAGAGTCGGTTCCACATCAGCTTGTATAGTAGGAGGAGCTATCATCTCCTCATCTGAACCATAATCCAGTCCAAATATAATATATCTTATATCTCTATTTCACTCACCAGAACAAGTCCAATCTATAGGCTCCACAGTATCAATTATTACTCTTTTCCTTTGTGGCTACCCCTAATTTTGAGGCATAGGTACAATCTGAGCTTCACCTTCTGCTTCATGACCTCCATCCATTTGAGTCTCTTCCTCATTATGAGGTATAGGTACAATATGAACTTCATCATCTTCCTCTTGACCTCCAGCCATAATATTAGCCAGTTCCTGAATGATGCCTTTAGTATCATTAGGGTGGTCATGTCCATCACCATTTCCAACATCTCTATCATTATGATCAACACCATCAAAATGAACTTATCCATTAGGATCAACATCATCCTGTCTAATGGCCTCGTCATCATCTCTATTCATAGAATCCACACATGAACTAACTAAATCTTGTCAATATTTTAGTGAGTCACTCACATGATCACCATCATCTTCCTCCCCATCATCATAGTCATCATCATCATCATCAGCCCTGCTCACATAACCTTCAACTCCAGAGACTTCAGTCTCTTCCTCATCTTCATCATCATCTAGAATAGGTTCATTCAAAGGTAATTCTAATGTTGGAATTGCATGTCCATATAGCATTTCATTAAGGATTTAATCAACAGCTGAGTCACTTCGGTCATTTATTGGAGACCCCATATTCTCTTTGCAACTCAGACTCAACTTGTTCTTCATCTAAATGAACAAACTTCTCACAAGGTTTAAGACCTGGATTAGCTTGATCCCTTAGTCTGGTAGGATGATAAATGGAATTATAATCCTCAAAAAATTTCTCCTCGTATGCTACCCAAATTCTTCTCTATGGGTTCCAAAAGATTTTTATCCTTTCGCATATATCTTTTTGCAGGAAAAATTCACTACAAGTAGTAATCACATAATATTTATCCTCCATACATCCTACCCTTATCAACATTTCATAAATCATCCTCATATAATATAAACACGTTTCTTTTTTAGATGGTTTGATCATTTCACAAATGTGTACCATAAGGTACCTATAGAGGTTTTCTTCCACCTTATTCTTTAACAAGTAAATCGGAAATACATTATGTTACTTTAAGGTAAAAAAATCTCCCTTCTTTAGGATGATTTGATGTTAGATAAACTTTAATAGCATTTTGGCCTCTCCAGATAATTATGAAGCTATTAACCTCCTTGACTCCTCATTTATAGTCAACTATTTCAATGCAATTTCATAAGAAAATAAATCTAAAGTTTGTGGAACATTACCCTGATAGTCATCAAATATTCGCTCATGTGGAATTTTTAAGCATTAAGCCCACTCTTTTGAATAAAAAGAGATCTCCTTTCCCTTTACCAGGGATTTCATTTGATCCTCCTCAGGTACTTCTAAAAACAATTCCAAGTGGAGATAAAATTGGTGTACCAGCTTGGGATAAAAATGTCTCTCATTATCAGCAAACCAGCTAATCCACCCTTGTGATTCCAAAACTTTCAACAAGAGAGACTTTCTCAACAATAACCATTCGACAAACACTTCTTTCTCAGGAGTTACTATGAATCTTACCAACTCCAAATTCACAGAACTTGTAGCACTTCTTGATTCTCCTTTGAGATTATTGGCTGATGATTATTCACTTGGTCCTTCCATCACACTCTTTTTCCAATCCATTCTAAAGGTTTGGGTTCTAAGAATGGAGTTGAAAGGTTGAAGGTTCAAAGGTAGAGTGGGTAGTTAAATGTATAAGGGTAGAAGTAGTGTGGATCAATTTTATTTTATCATTTAGGGATTTTAATACGTAAAAATATAAAATATAGTAACATTAGAATAAGAAACAAAAATTGTGTCATTTTACATGAAATATATAGAAAATAGATTTACTGAAAGGTCTTTATCTGTATTGGTTTCACTCTAATGGTATCAGACACACTGGATTAGTTTCATCTGATCAGTTTCACATGATCAATTTCACATGATTGTTTTCACACGATGGATTTCACATGATCAGTTTTACCTAATCAGTTTCATTTGATCGATTTCACATTATCATTTTCACACAATCGGTTTCACATGATCAGTTTCACATGATCAGTTTCACCTGATCAGTTTCAGATAATCAGTTTCACATGATTGGTTTCACATGATCTGTTTAATAGTGATCAGTGTCACTGAAAAATAGATTTTCTAAGTGGATATGGTCATATATTCTTTCTAGATTTATCATTCCTAGTTAATGTTTGATATAGCTCATTCTCTCAGAGTTTAAGGGTTTGATAAAAAATTTAGCAAATTGATGTTCAATACTAATAAACTCAAGAGTTCTGTCACATTTTTTATAATGGTCTCTCAAAAATTGATGTCTTACATCAATATGTTTTTTCTGTAATGAGAAATTGTATTCTTAGAAATTTTAGTAGCACTTGTATTATCACAATTTCTAGCGATATGTCTGAATTTAAATCCATGGTTTAATGAGGTGTTTTTCATCCACAAAATTTGTGCACATTAAATACTAATAGAAATGTACTCTACTTCAGCGGTTGATATTATAAGAGAATTTTTCTTTCTACTAAACCATGAAATTAGAGACATTCCCAAAAAGTTACATGTTCCATTGGTTCTCTTTCTATCTAATTTACACCCACCAAAGTTAGCATTAGAATAACTAACCATATCAAAAGGTTTCCCTCTAGGGTAGAAAATTCCTAAATTAGTTTTATATTTGAGGTATTTGAAAACTCTTTTAACAGACTTTAAATGTGATTCTTTTGGGTTTACTTGAAATCTTAAACACATACACACACTAAACAGGATGTTTGACCTGCTCGTAGATAAGTAGAGTAAACTCAAAATCATTCCTCTATAAGTGGTTTGATCAACCGATTTCTCACTTTCATCAAGATCCAACTTATTTGTAGAACTCATAGGTGTTTCACTATTCTTAATTCCATCAAATCCATATCTTTACAAAATATCTTTAATAAATTTTATAGATTTAAAATAATACCTACTTTGTTTTGAAATATTTGAAATCCATGAAAATATTTAAGTTCACCCGTCAAACTCATTTCAATCTCACTTTGCATCATTTTTGAGAAATAATTGAAAAAAGAATTCTTATAATAAACAGAAATAATATCATCTACATATATTTGAGCTATTAAAAAAACTTTAGAAATTCTTTTTTAAAATAAATTAGGATATAAAACTCATTTTGTGAAACCTTTTGAAATAATAAAGTTACATAACCTATCATATCAAGCTCTTGGATCTTGTTTCAAACAATATAAAGCTTTAGTTAATTTGAAAAAATGATTTAGAAAATGTGGATTTGTAAAACCTGGGGTTATTCAACAAAAACACCCTCAATTATATAATCATTTAAAAATAAACTTTTGATATCCATTTGATAATGTTTGAAGTCCAAGTATGATATATAGGCGTGTAAGACTCTAATGGCTTCAAGCCTAGCTTCTAGTGCAAAGGTCTCCTCATAATCAATTCCCTCTTCTTGATTATTTCCTTGTGCAACCAATCTATCTTTTTTCTAACAATATTTCCAACTTTATATACTATATCCATAATCGTCCATTTAGTTCATATGGTCAAGGTATCTTTTGGTCTATCAATAAGCTTCAAGACTTTATTCCTATCAAACTGATTAAGCTCTTTTTGCATAGCCATCACCCAAAATTCATCAGTGATTGCATAATTGATATTTTTAGGTTCTAGTTGTGACAAGATTGATTGATGTTTAACTTGATTTCTCAAGGAATCTCTAGTTTGGGTTCCTCTGTCTAAGTCTCCAACTACAGCATCTAAGGGATGGTTTTTAAGGGTTCTAGTTGGTCTAGTAAAAGTAGGGCTAGTTATTTCAAGTTTATCACTTGGTTCTAGTTCATTATGAATAGAATCTGAATAATTTCCAGAACTGGAAGTTTTAACAAATTACTTTATAGGATAGCCTACAGTTTAGCATTAATGTCCATATTGGACATATCCTCTTCAAGAATTTCTAGAGAGGTCCTAGGTTCATGTGGATCTATTTCATCAAACATGACATGTACAGATTCGTCAACACATTTGGTTCATTTATTAAAGACTCTATATGCTTTTCTTGATGTTGAATATCCAAGGAATATTCCTTCATCACAGTGAGAGGAAAATTTATCTAGATTATTTTTAGTGTTTATAATATAAACTTTACATCCAAACACTTTAAAATAATTTACCTTGGGTTTCCTATTATTGAAAAACTCATAGGGATTTTTCTTAAGTATAGGTCTGATTAAGACTCTATTTATTATATAACAAGTTTTTTTAATAACTTCATTCCAAAAATAAATTGGTAGGTCATATTCATTGAGCATTGTTTAAGAAATTTCATGTAGGGTTCTATTTATTCATTCTACTTCACCATTCTGTTGAGGTGTCCTAGGGGTAGAGAAGCTATTCCTATATCCATTAGGTGTGCAAAAAGATTCAAAGACTTTATTTTCAAACTCACATCCATGGTCACTTCTTAGAGATTTAATTTTATGTCCACTGTGATTTTCTATATTCCTAACATACCTTGTAAAATTAAAGGGAGCTTCACTTTTGTGAGTTAATAAAAATATTCATTTATACCTAGAGAAGTCATCTACAAGAACATAAACATAGTTCTTCCCATTGAGACTTGAAACTCTAGATGGTCCAAACAAGTTCATGTGAGATAAATCAAGAGGTTAAGAAGTATTAACTTCATTCTTTGTATTGAAAGAGATTTTTTGTTTCTTTCCCTATTGACAAGGATTGCACACTCTATTGTTTGGAAAATCTAGTTTGGCCAAGTCTTTAATTAAACCTTTTTCAGTTAATTTATTAAGGGAGTGTACATTATAATGTCCTATTTTAATATTCCAAAAACAAAGACTCTTTTTTAAAGTCACATAGGTAGGAAACATTCTATGATGCTAGTGTGTCTAAATTTGCAGCATATATGTTATCATTTCAAAGGGAAGTAAATACTAAGTAATTTTTTTCATGAAAAAAACATGGCATGAATAGATTTCAAATTTGAAATTGAATCCATAATCACATTGTTGAGATATGATATGTTAGTTATATTTTATTCCATTAATATAAAGTATATTGGAAATTGAAATAGATTTAGGGATACCAATCTGGCCTAAGATGATAATATTTACTTTACCATTGTCGCCAAATGTGACATGTACTCCATTAATATTGATGAGATTCTCGAAGATTGAGTAATCTCATGTCATGTGTTTTGAATAGACACTGTCTAAGTACCAAATATTTCTTCAAGAACTCTTTTGGATGTTTACCTACAAAACAATTCATCCAAGAAAAGATTTTGGTACCCATATTTTTCTAGGTCCAGAAATATTAGTAATAAAGTCTTTAGGAACCCATAATTTTCTTATGGGTTTCCAATATGTATAATGTAATGTATTTAAAAAATAAAATTTATTTAGTCTAGAAAAACTTGATGCAGTAAAAGATTTTTCAGAACTAGAACCTGTAGTAAAATCTTGATTTTTGGACAGAGAATTAGATTTTCTATATTTAGTTATAAAATGTGTTTTAGATAAATTTATTTATCCTGGATGATATCCAATTCTGGTAGTATACCTAGGAGATATATTTTTACCAATTAATTGAGTAAGTGTGTTTTTTACATTGGTAAAATTTTCCAGATCCTTCTTTAATTGATCATTAGATAACTTTAGGTCATTATTTTTCTTTAGCAGTTGTGAATTTTTCACTTTCTCAACAGTAAGTTTAGATTTAATATTTATAGAGAGTGCATGTTTTTTATTTAATGATTTAAACTTATACTTCAGTTCATAATAAGTTTATTCTAGCATATTACAATACTATAAAATTTCATCATTTTTCATATTTTCATATTCAAATTAATCTCTATAATAATAGTCATTAGGTACAGGATAGTTTAATAGTAGCTATGAGGTATTTTGTATAAAACACATGTTTCCATATCTTATTTATCATTCTAAGAAGAAGAAGATTCACTGGAGCTATCCTCGGATGCACTCCAGGTGGCCTTCATTACTTTCTTATGTTTATTATCTTTATACTCATACTTATTTTTATAATTTAATTTATGACAGTCAGATTTGACATGCCCTCTCCTTTTTCATTCATATAAAAAAATTCTTCTGATTTTCAGGCATCTTCTAATCCTTTTTCCAATTTCCTTTGTTGTCATATTTTTCATTATAATTTGGTTTCTTAAATAAATTTTTATTTCTGTAAACTATTTTGAATCTACTGGCCATCTGGACCATTTCTGCATCACTGTCTGAAGCTGATTCTTCGCTACTTGTGCTCTCAATAACAATATAAACTTTCTATTTTTCTTTTCTCTTGGAAGTGGTAGTCTTGAAGGATATATATTTTATCTTTGTTTCTTCCTCCTCTTGATTCACCTTTAGTTCCTCTTAATACATTATAAATTTTCCAATCATTTCCTTCACTGGAAGCTTATCAATGGAACATGATTCTCTTATGGATATTTATGTACCTATCCATCTCTCTGGTAAGCATCGTAGAATCCTCATGATTTTATACTTTCCTGTTACAACTCTTCCTAAATAAATCATGGTGTTTACAATTTCTGTGAACCTGAGATACAAATCATAAATAGATTCATCAGGATTCTTTCTAAAATTTTCATATTTAGTAGTAAAAGTATTTAATCTCATAGCTTTTATATTAGTTGTTCCCTCATGGGAAATAGCTAAAGTGTCCCAAATATCATATGCAGTTTTACAGGAAGAAATGTGATTAAATTAATCTTATCATAACATATAGTATAATACATTCATATATTTATAGTTATTGTTATAGGCAGTCTGCGTACCTTCATCCCAAGTGGTTCTAGCAGTATCAAGAAGTGAAAATTTACTTTCAATAGTAGTCCATATATCAAATACCATGATTTCTAAATGTATTTTTATTTTAACCTACCACTGAGCATAATTTTTACATTGAAAAAAGGTGGTATATTCATAGAATCTCCTTTTAATATATTTTCCATAATCTAATTTTGGAAAATATTTCAACAGATAAGAATATAGAAGTAACATAAACTTAAAAATATTGAAATACAACTAAAATCAGAGTTGAAATTTTTTGAAAATACTTTGAAATATAGAAACATCCTAAATTCATTTGATACTGAATGTTGGTCAGAGTAGAGTACTCAAGAGGGGGTGAATTGAGTCCTTATAAATTTTTTTGTTAAAAATTGGTTATTTGAAAATTTCCTCCAATTAAAAATATAATCCAAGTCAGTTTGTAGTGAATTTATAAGAGTTCTAAATATTCAATTAATTTCTCAAGAGATTGATTAGTTCTCATATATACTAACCTAAAGATTAATATAACTTTTGAAACTAACCAAATAGTTTAAAACTATTATAAAAACTTGATAAAATAACTATTAGGGTTTGAATTTTTTTTGAATGAAATTTGTTATAAAACATAGTAAAGGAAAATAACAATAGGTGTAGTGGAATTTAAAATAATAGGTTTAGTCTCAAGCTGAGACTTAGTCCTCCCCACTAGTTAATCACCAGAAACCAAGAAATTTAAATTAATAAACAAGTTTTATCCACACCCTAGATCGGGATTCTCAACATCACACAAGGCTGTCCAGGTCACACTTGACCTCCACCATAGTTCTTCATGGGAAAAACAACAAACAGATCACGCACGGCCTCTTCTATAGTTCTATGTGGGAAAAAAAGGATAAATAGAGTGTGAGATTGAGGATAACAAGTATCCTCTAGTTAGTCATAGGATTCAGTGTGTGTATAATAGAAAGATACACACACTACTTAAAAATGTAAATAAATTCACACAATAGAGATTAATATATAGAGTAAGGTTTAGAAGTCTTTGTGTATTATGCAGTGCAACTTTGGATTCGTTTTATGTGGTGGAAATGAAGTTATAGTGATTTTCTAGAAGTTGAATCCAAAATAGAGTGCCATGCCCTTGGTTTTCTGGCTTCTAGGAGTATGAGATATCCAGCTTCTTGTTCGAAATTTGTTCAGTTCAGCTCATCAGGTTTAGCTCAATTTCTTAATCTCCATGTATGTTCTTCCTTTTGAGTTCTTGGGTTTTAGAAGAACCCTCAAGAGTTACAGGAGTTATTCTCTTTTTCATGTTTTCATTTTCATAATGCTATTATCTATGTGTTTTCTGTATATTTAATGATCCATCTTGATATCCTATTATCCTTGGAGGTCTAGTAGACATAATGATCTCTCCATGTGTGTGTACCTCGTATTGTCCTCTGAATATCCTATAAAAAGCATTAATTAATGTCAGAAGCATTAACTTTTCTAAATATGACTGTTAAATATAAAGTTGAATTAATAAAATAATTAACATTTTTATGACTATTGGTGAGTCATGCGTATCAGTGAGTCATTAGCATTGCTCTATCGACATCAGTACCTCTCTGTATCGGTGAGTCCTTTTCATTGGTATCGGTGACTTGGGGCATCAGTGAGTCATTTTAACTATCGGTCAATCTAGCCATCAATGAGTCATCATTGGTGACTCATTTTTAACTATCGGTGTGACTCCAATCGGTGACTCGTCTATTGGAAATTCCTTTTAACTATTGGTGTGTCGTCCATTGGTGATTCATCCATCGGTGAGTCCTTTGAACTATCATTGTGTCGCCCATCCGTGAGTGTCCTATCAGTGTGTGTCTTGTAATATCAGTATGATGTTTGTTCTTTCAGTGAGTCATTCATTAGTGTCTTCGTCTATTGGTGAGTCCTCTTCGGTGAGTCAGTAATCAGTGACTTCTTTGAACCAATCGGTGTCATAGACTTTGAAAAAATTACCAAGTGTCTGTCTTATACAGAATAGTACCAAATTTAGTGAAATTCATAATTTCATGTAAATATACACTTCTAAATATATTCAAACACAAATATACATAATTTTTTGACTTATTAAAATTTATTATAGCAAGTGACATAATTTTTCATTTATAAATATTAATTGACATGATTAACATTAGTAATAACATAATTTGTGAATTATCATGATTTGTAAATTAACATGATTTGTGATTATTAAAACAACTATCTCCCAAAGGGTCCAAAAATAAGTATAAAAAATTAATATGATATTTTTGATATAATTATCCTTATGTAAAGTTAAAATTATAATTCCCTTCTTTTCATAGTGATTGATAAAAAATGGAAATGTTACTCATGCGTATGTACTGTCTCCATGAATTTAACATGGTTCATTTTTCATAACCATATTTCATGATTGGTTTTAAAATTATACTTTAATTCTAAAAATGATAATTATTTCCTTATTTTTATTTTTAATATTTTGGTATAATTACCACTTTGAACTCAGTTGACCTACTGAAGTCATTTTGATGTTAGGAATTGAACGTTCTAAAAACACCTAATATGGACTTCATTGTTATATTAATTAACTATGTAATTAAGTTAAAAGAAATAAATGGTTTAATTATAAGTTATTAAACCTATAAAATTTCATTTCCAAATAAAATAATTGATATGAGTTTGTTATATAGGATTTAAAGGACATACAAGGATAATATCGACTCAAAGTAAGGGATCTCATTTCAATTTTATTTCATTGACACATATTTTATTATTATGAACCTAATTTCTTTTAAATTATGTATTTACTAAAAATTTACATTTTATTTAATGTATAATTCATATTTTATGGTGTTTTTAATTTTAATTGGAATTATTTCATTCAAAGGGGCTTTGACTTGAAAATTACTATGTAGGAAAGGGAATCTTAACTCAATTTCCTTTCAATGGGTTATAACTCTTTTATATTGAATTTGTTATGAAATAATTGTGTGTAAAAAGATCTATAAATTTTTTTATTTTTTATTTACACTTGTTTATTTATTTTAATTTCTTATATATAATATTTTCATGGATTAATTCTCAATTTAGTAATGTGATCTTCAAAAGGGTTATTTGTCTCAAATTCCCCTTCTCTGGGAAATACGTTTATGACAAGAACCTATATTTTTTTAGGTGTATATAATTACCCTTTTACATATTATATCATTAATATCCATATTTTAATGAAATTTCATGTTTTATTAGACATTATTCATTAATAGTTATTACGAATGAAAATGGCATTTTTCTAAAAAAACTCTTTTATGTCGTGTTTTTTTCTTTGATTTTAAATAAAATCCTTAGACTTGAATTTTTTGAATTTTGAAAAACGTATTCCATATTTGAAATCATGGGGCTCAATTTTATTAAACAGGTCCCTTTTATTTTTTATCAATATGATTAGTAACCATAGTAATTTTTGTTACCATAGTGAATGGAAAATCAGGTAATTCAGGGTTAAAAATAATACGATAAGGACTATAAAATGACCATAAAACATGAATTAATTTTATTTTATGAGTCCATATCATCCATAATCATCCAATATTTGGTTATATGAGATTTTTTTCATTTGGTTTTGATTATAAAATTTATAATATTTTATGTAAAAGAAAGTCAAAAATGTCACACTCTTATTGTCAATAACTATAATATTTTTAACATGGGGATAAACAATTTTAAATATACATGATTTATATTAATAATTATAATTTATTTTAAATTTTTAGTGAGTAAATACTTATCTTAAATTCTTACACAATATTGAGGCCTTAATTATTCAATTAATGGAAATTTCAAATAAATGATATTAAAAATCTTAAAATAAATATAATTTGATATAATTAAGGTGATACATGAATTTTATATACGAATATACCATGTTAGGGTTGTATTAAAATATTTTTTTCCTATTTTAATTTGTTTAGTTGATGTTATTAAGTTTAAAGTAATCAATTGTTCTAAAAAATTACATTAATGATCGTTTATAACAAAAAAAATTATTAAATGACATAAAATTATTGAAAATATTATATTTGAACAAGTGATTAGGATATGGTTTATAATATTTACCATGCTATATTTATGGTCTATTTTTTCCTTTTATAGTAACTATAATGACCATTATATAGTAAAAAACTCTTGTTTTCATAGTAATATTGAAAAGGGTTAACGAGGGATTAAAACACAAAGATAATAGTAGAAAAATAGTCAAAACATATATAATTTTTATTTTATTAAGTTATTTTGACCCATAATCATACTATATTCTAAATAAATAAATATTTATCAATTTCGAATTGAAAATAATTTATATTAATTTAATATTTTACTAAATTCTAATAGTGCCCCTACCCTCACTTATATAAGGGAATCTCTTTTTATCTTTACTCCACACTTCAAACCCTATTTTTTAATTCAATCCCTACCAAAATAACTTCAACAAATACATCCCCATGTTATATAGGCCTTAGTTATATAATAATACCAACCTTATTGGTCTCAATGTTTTAAGAAAAGGATGTTGTCTGAAGAAGATGTATCGTTCCTAAATGAGCATCTCCTTTTAATTTCTTCTTACACCTCCTTAAAATTTTTCTTAACCATGATTATATAAAACAATAAGTATCTTATATATATTTATATTTTATTATTTTAATTTAATAACCTATATCCAAATCCAACCTTTATCAAATAGGAATGGAATTCACTGTTAGTGTGTACAGAGGACTACCGCCTCACAGACTGATGTAATTATTTTTCCCTCACCACATCACATTGATCATTATAATGATGGAATTAATGTTTATATATGATATTAATGACATATTTATCATTATGAAAATATAATATATCATTTAATTTTTTACCTTTTATTTCTATGAAACAAATTATAACATCATTCGTACGTTCGTGAGGACTTACACCTCTATAAAGAGATGTGATTTGTTTTTGTCACCAAATCACATGGATGATATCTATATATATATAAGTAATATTATATTTATAATATAATTATATTTCTGTAAATATAAAATAATAGTTACCTTATTTTAATAATGATAATTGAAAAATTGTAACATTACTCATGCATGTGTACAGCCAACCGTCTTCATGGTTGTGATGTGGTTCATTTTTAATAACCATATTTAAGGATTAGTTTCATAAGTAAGAGTTATGTATAAAAACTATAATTAATTAATTATTATTATTATATATATGAGGGAATAATGACCTCTTTGGCCTGAGTCAACCTACAAAATTCATTTTGAACTTATGAATTGAATGACCTCAAAACACTTCATCTGGACTTAACTAATTAATAAATGAAATAAATGGTCTAAGTATAAGGAATTAAACCAAGAAAATTTTCTTATGAAATAAAATAATTTATATGAGTTTATTAAATATGATTTAAAGGAAAAACATGGAAAGTATGGAATCAAGGTAAGGGATTTCATCTTAATGTCCTTTCATTTAGGTATATTTTATTATTATGCATCTAATTTATTTTACATGGTCTATATACTTCCATTTTACATGTTAAATCCTGAATACATCATAATTTATGAAATTTAAACTTTAAATTTGAATTATTTCATCCAAAATAATTTGACTTGAAATTTACTAAGTGGTAAAGGGTTTCTTAACTCAATTTCCTTTTATGGGGTTATAACACATCTTTATTGACATTATTAGGCCATTATTAGGTGTAAATTTATCTATAAATTGATTTATTATGCATTTAAACTTGTCTTTTATGTATTTATATTTTTTACACATAATATATTCTGTGATTATTTCCAAATTCAATGATATGATCTTTGTAAGGGTTATTCATCTTAAATTCCCTTTCCTCGAGACATATATTAATGATATGAACTTATATTATTTTATAAGGTGAAAAAAATAAACCTTTAAAAAATTATCATGAATATTATTATATTCATGATATTTAAAGTTTCATTTGATGTTATTCTTTCATGAGGCATACTATTGAAAAGTAACCAAGATGTATTCTTCTTAATCGATTGTTTTTGTTTTATTTGTTCTTGAAAGTCTGTAAAATATTATTTAAAAATGATAAAATAATAATGCTAGTATCATACATATACTAAGTTTTGTTGTGTTAATTGCACATCCTATATCCCTCTCCTCGTCCATCAAATGGGAAACAAATACATCATTCATGTGTATGGAGGACTACCACCACCTCTCGAACTTATGTAATTTTTTTCTATCACCATATCTCATTTTTTTATTATAATGATGGAATTAATGATTATATATTATATTCATTAAATATTTGTCTTTATTAAAAGATAATATATCATTTATATTCTTAACTTTCTATTCACTAAAAAATGATAATGTTGTTTGTGCATACGTGTAGACTACCACCTCCATAAAGCGATCTGATTTTTTTTTCATCACCATATCATATGGATGATATATATAAATATATTTAAATAAGTTTATGATGTTATGATAATTATATAAAGATAATAATATTATTGAACTTCTTTCCATAATGATTATTAAAAATTGTAACGTTGTTCATGTATATATATGGCCCATCATCTCCATGATTGTAACATAGTTCATTTTTCATAACTATATATAATGTTTAGATTTAAAAGTATATTTTATGTCGAAAAATAAAAATTCTATCGTAGTTATTATTATTTATAATATGTAATAATGAAATATTTTACCATTTTCAACCAACTGAAGTCATTTTGGACTTATGAACCGAATATCATCAAAACTACTATCATAAACATAAATGATTAAGTAATTGTATATAAGAGATAAAATAAAAAGAATAGTAAACATAAAAAAGGTTCTTAAGAAAGGAAATAATTAACATAAGTTTATTATTAGGTAAGATAAATAATATACATAATGATACAAACTCAAGGTAAGGGACACTTTAACTTAAAACCTCATTTTGAAGATTTATTTTTAGAATATTTCTCTTCCATGAATATTATTTTAATATTATTTTATGAATGTATTTATATGAAATTAAAATAACTATAAAATTAATTTTATGCTTCTTTATTTCAAAGTTTTTTTAAAAGGAATATTTTTATGGAATGTTTGAATTTCTTTACAAAGTAAAAAAAAGAATGTTCTATTTTAATGTATATGGTGACAATAAATTTTCCAGCCATTGTAACTCTTATTTTAAGTTTTGATTCATTTATAATACTTAATTTTTTCCTCAAATAAAAACCCACTTTCACTTTTTTGGTTATTTTGGCATTAAAAAAATTTTCTTTAAGAGAAAACTATTTTTTTATATCCCAAAGTGTTTTGTATAAGATTTTAAAAACGTTTTTCACGGGCTTTATTCAATATATGGTCGTTGAAAATTATTTATGAAGGGTTAAGAACCATTATAGATCATGGGTGAGCCAGATATTACTTATAGGATTAGTTCACCTAGATAATTCTCTAATAAGTTTTGTAATGTTTATGTTCTTTGATGAATTATATTAGAAGTCATATGTATGTTTATTAAAATTTTAATAGTTCTATAAGGGTTATATGTTAATGATGTCCCAAGGCTCATACATGACTTTTTTGTGATTGCTTATGAGTTTTCATAGCTATTATTAGATTTGAAAGGGTAATATAATAATGTTTTCTCTAAAAAATATGATTCCATATTTGGGTAAAAATGTATTTTTTTAAGAAATTTCTTTTATTGTTTTCTCATGTTTTTCATTAGACTAGTTTATTTCTTCTTTTTATTACTATTACTAATCTTTTTTTTCTCATTCCACATTAAAAATGTTTTTCACGAGGTTTTAAGGATGACTAAGGACAAGGATGATCTCAAGATGAAAGTTGTGAATATGTGTTAAGAAAGTAAATATTTTTATATCCTAAAATATTTTTTTGTGAAAATAATGGATTCTGAGTTGAAGTGTCCACCTGTAATGTGTGGGTTTATTATGTAAAAGTTTTTCCAAATTCTCTAAAACTATTAACCTAAAAATATCCACATGATTGTAAGAAATTGAATTCTTGAATAAAAAAATAAATATCATGTTATGTTTAAGGTCGGTTCCTTCAAGTAAATTTAATATCCCAATATTTAAAAATAACAATACTGTTTAGTAACATAAAAAATATGCAACACTGAGCGTAAATATACAGTGAAATAATTTTATTTAAATGAAAATATAATAACGTATCTATTAAATTAGTGGGTATGAATCGGAATAACTAAATTTTAAAATATATATAAATTTTCTAACCAATATAAAATTATTGATTAATACATAGTAAATAATTGCTCAATTTTTATTAAAGTCATTTTACCCTTTAAAAATATATTTTCTCCAAAAATGATTTCTATTACATTTTATGAGTGAATAGTGTAATTAATTTTTTAAATTTTATTAATTTTATTTTATGAAATAAATATATTTTTTGAAATCATAATATCAAAATTATCTTTGGGTGAAATTTCGGTATTTTTCGAAAAAGTTTGATTTTCCGGTGAATTTTAAAGGTTACTGCTTTTTATTATAAAATTTATTTTCTTTTAAAGTATTTATAAAGTGAAATTGTATTTTAGATTATTTCTAATATATAATTATATAATTTTTATTTAAAATAATCAAAATATGGTTTTTAAATGAATTTTAAACTTTAATTTAGTATAAAAATATTTTATATATAAAATTGGTATTTTTCTAAAAAACAATATTTTCCATCACATTTTTCTGGTTTGATTTAAACTTAAATTATTCCACTTATGTGTTTTTAATTTAAAAAAATGGATTTAATATTTTTAATTATTACTTTTAAATTTTTTAAATAGTACTCTTTTATTTTTTATCAATATGAATAGTAACCATAGTAATTTTTGTTACCACGATAAAAGGTAAATCGGGTAATTAAAGGTTAAAAATAATATGACAAGCAATATACAAAGACCCCTAAACTGGAATTAATTTTATTATATACTTAAATATCACCCATAATTATCTAATCTTCAGTTAAATGTGATTTTGTTCCCAGTTTTTTATAATTATAACCTTTATAATATTTTATGTAAAGAAAAGTAAAAAATGTCATACTCTTGTATTTAATAAATATTATATTTTTTACATAGAGATAAAAATGATATGTTAAATTATAAATATTAATTTGAAATATATATTATTTATCTTCACCATGATAATTTTTTTAATTTTTATTTAAGAATTAATTACCTTTAATATAACACAATGCTAACGCAATAATTTTTCAACTAATGGAAATATCAAATAAATGATATTAGAAGTATCAAAAGTAATGTAATTTGAAATAATAAATGTGATCCATGAATTTTTTATAAAAAATTGAATTTTAGGGAATTACTAAAAAAAATTTAAAAAAAAATTTCCATGATGTTATTAAATTCAAAGTAATAAATTGTTCTAAAATTTGATATTAATGATATCTAATAGTAAATAGTGTTTTATTAAATTATATAATTTTTTAAAAATATTAACTTCAACCAAGTAATTATTATATGGTTTAAAATATAAACAATTTTATATTTATGAAACTTTTTTCTATTTATAGTATCCATCTTAACCCTCAAAGAGTAAAAACCCATATTATCACGATAAGATTGAAAAGGGTTAAATAGGGGTTAAAACCAAATGATAAGGGTAAAAACATAGTAAAAACTAATCTAATTTTTATTTTATGTGAGTATTTTGACCTATAATTATCCAATATTCAAAATAAATCATTTCTGGTCCATTTTTTAATGAAAAATAATTTATAGTGATTTAATATTTTCAGAAATTAAAAGAGTTCCCCTTTCCTCTCTTATGAAAGGGAATATTTTCTTCTATTTAATTCACACTAAAAACCCCATTTTTTCATCTAATATCTTCCTAAATTCCTTAATAAAATACCTACCCCTGTTCTAGAGTCCTTTTTTGTTGTATAATATCAAACATAGTGGTCTTAATGTGTTAATTAAAGGAGTTTGTCTAAAGAGGTATCTTTCTTAACCTAGTGTTTCTATTATATTTATTCTTCATCCTACTTAAAATATTACTTAAACATGGCTAAATAATAACATTATTATACTACATATACTGAAATATTATTATGTTAATGGAATAACCTATGTCCATCTCCGACTGATGTCAAATGGGAAAGGAACTCATCATTCATGTGTATGGCGAACTACCGCCTTGCGAATTGATGTAATTTTTTCTCTATCACTACCACTCATAGAAGGTTATAATTATAGAAAAAAAATTATATATGATATTCATGACATTTATATAATTCATAAAGGACAATATATCGTTTAATTTCCTACCTTTCAATTCTCTAAAAAATTATAATGTCATTCTTGCGTCTATGTGGACTACCACCTCCAGGAAGTTATGTCATTCTTTTCATTACCAAATCACATGGATAATATATAATTACACTTCAAAATTAATATTATATTTATTTTATAATTATCATTATGTAAAGATAAAATAATACTTACCCTTTTTCCAAAATGATCGTTGAAAAATGGAAATGTTACTCATGCATATGTACGCCCTACCATCTCCGTGAATGTAAAATGGTTCATTTTTAATAACCATATTTCATGATTGGTTTTAAAATTATGATTTAATTATAGAAATTCTAATTGTTTCATAATTATTATTCTTTTTATTATGGTATAATGAATTTTTTACCTCAGTTAACCTACAGAATAAATTTTAAAGTTTTGAACCAAATGTCCTCAAAACACCTGATGTGGAATTAATTGATTAAATAAGTAACTATGAAATTAAGATTGGTGAAATAAATGGTTTAAGGATAATTTATTAAACTAATAAATTTTATTACCAAATAAATTAATTATATTGTTTTAATAAATTATTGGTTTAATAAATTATCCTTAAACCATTTATTTCATCTATCTTAATTTCATAGTTACTTATTTAATGATATAAACAAAATTTATTTTACAATGTGTATATAATAACCTTTCACATGTTATATAATTATTCCTTCATATTTAATGATATTTTAAATTTTAATTTTAATTTTAATTACTTTATTCAAGGGTATTTAACTTGAAAATTACCAAGTGGTAAATGGAATCTTAACTCAATTTCCTTTCGTTGGGTTATAGCACTTTTTAATGAATTTTTTATGACATTATTATTTTTTAATTAATCTATAAATTTTTTTATTATATATTTCAATATTTTTTTGATTTAAATTTCTTAAATATAATCTATTCATTGGTTAATTATCAATTCAGTGATGCGATCTTTGTAAGGGTTATTTGTCTCAAATTCCCTTTCTTAGGACATATGTCTATTGTATGCACCTATATTATTTTTTGAGGTTGATATACTTCCCATTTGGCATGTTATATCATTAAAATCCTTATTTTAATGATATTTAATGTTTCATTTGAATTTATTCTTTCATGGGGATTATGATTGAAGAGTTTCCAAAATGAAAAAGGATTTATGTTTCAATATCTTTTATTTCTGGTATTTTTTATGTTCAAGGTTCTTTGAGGGGTAATCAAATGATTTTATTTTATTAAATATAATTTCTTTTACTTCCTTCATCCAATTATGGACAAGTATGGGGCTATAGGAGAGAGAATGTCCTTTGAGGTTCCTATATCCTCTCTTATTTTTTTGTAACTAGGGTAGGAACTTACGGACCAATACAGATAGGGATAGTAAAAAAATACTATGGGATTACTTTATTAGGTATTCCTTATTCTTAATTTCATATAGGTTTAGATAAGGATAAAAAACTATCCCTCCTCAAATGGAAAGGAATGTGTCTCCCAACACCATTTTAAATTGGGAGGTTCTTGGCATTTCCACTAATTTTGGGATCCATGGTACCATAAGAATGTATAATTCATAACGCTCTAAGGATCCCACTTACTATGTAAGATAAATTTAGGAACTCTATTACCAAGAGTATATATAACTGATAGGACACACTAATGTTCCCTATTCTTTGATTATACATATCTATAGTATTTGAGGGAGGCTTCATCTTGGTCCCTCTTAGATGATGGATATAAGGGAAGAGGTGTCCTTCCATTGGTGGTATAAAAAATAATGGATCTATTGGGTGGATCATGAATGTGAGACCTATGTGAATATATGGTGGCTCACATAGGTTATTTCTAGGTGAGTTAAAGATTGCTCGGGTAGGTGAGGCTTGGGCAAGATGAAGTTGCTTTACATAGGGTAGAACTAGGTGAGCTGGAGATGCCTTTGGGAAATGGAAAACCTAGGTGAAAACACTTGTGAAAGGCATTTCTATAAGTTCCAAGTTATTCTCGGGTGTATTATTATTACTGTTGCTCAAGTTTTGAGATCAATAAGGGGACTTCTCCCAAGTTCTCCTAGACTAGGGGAGTTACCTCATGCAAGTTTTTTTATTTAAAACACTAGGGAAAATATAATCCAACTACCCCCATAATTTCCTCTTCATTCAAGTCTTGGAAATCTACCTAAAAGGTTTTTAGGGTATGGATAAAGGAAAAAGGAGAGATTATATTCAAGGATTCATTGGGTTTTCTAGTAATTGAAAATGAATATCCCAAGGGTCCTATTTATAAATATTTGAGGGAACCAGAGTGAAGGAGTCAACTCGCACAGGTGTTCTGCGCTGGTCAATGCACAAATGTATCATTACAGTTACTATATTAGTGTGTCATGCTAGTTTCCATGTAGGTGGATCATGTAGGTTATCACATAGGTGTAACCTGAGTGAGTTTCCTAGTCATGCCTATCTAGGGCCTTTGTGGTGACACTGGTGCACGGGTTGGACCTATGTGTGATGTTGGCATATAGGTTAGGTCTTTATGGTGTTATTAGTTAGGGATTATGTTGTATCGCCTAGGAAAACTTGTTTAATCCTTGATATCCATCACTTTTCATTTTTTTAAGGTATTTACCATTGAAAATCCTTATTATCACATGAAAAAAATGAGTGTCAACTAAATAATCCCTCTAATATTGGATCTGAATGAAATAAGAGCGTATGATCCTAAGGTAGAGAAAAAAGGATGTTGATGGATCCTTCATTCTCTAGCCTTCACATGTTCCTGTACCATTATACTTAGTCTTGATGATAATTATTACATGAGTTTTTTTAGGGGATAAGTTAAAGGGAGATCTGTGAAAGTGGATCATGTGGGTATGTCGCGTGGGTGGATAGTCTAATGGATTACACATTGTGGTTACACAGGTGGATCGCGTTGGTGGATCATATAGGTTGGTTGTGTAGGTACCCCAATTTTTATAAATAGCCAAATTTTTTATGAGGATATTCATCTTACCTTTTCACTACTCCTCTCATCATGCTTGTGATCTTTCCATGATAGCATGTCCACTAAAGCTCATTCACGTAGACAAAGTATGCTTTCATATGTGCATTGCAATCACCTGGGAAAGTAACATGTGTGAGGTCACTTGGGTGATTGACCTCCGTGATGTCACTTGGGTGAGTGGCATGTCTAAGGTATCTACTTTGATAAATTTTTGAATTTTTGAATTTTCTTCAAAACCAAGACTTTATCTCTAATGAAAATGTTGGCACATCATCATAGATTCCCAATGCCTTCTCAGAAAGTCAGTTTCTTTGATTACTCGGTCGGTAATCATATCAAGGATATGATGGATGCCATTAGGCCAGATTATTGTGATGCATGTGACATAGCTCTCCAAGACTTGAATAATGTTATGAAGAATTATCATTGTGAATATTCTGAGAGATATTATCTTTCACTTAACATCTACGAGATTCTAAATGACATCATCATCCCAAAGATGAAGAATTATCTTATGCTTTCCTAGTTCCAAGAATACAAGAACATTTTTTATTGAGAATATCTTGACCAATGTTATTTATATCAATGAGGGAAAATCAACCACATCCTTTATCATTCATCACATTTATTATTCCTTGGATTTTAATCTTAATACCCTTAATTTGAAGTCACACTTCTACTCATCCATCTTCTATGCTTCAAAGACTAACCAATCGAAAGGCTGGAAGGATTACTGGTACCTTCACCCTTGAGGATATGTCAGAACTGAGTGGATGTGGGTATACTCAATGCGACAGAGCTATGGTAATTCTAAAAATGAGATAAAGGCAGTTGTAATTTAAGAAGTTTTTTGGGTGGACCAAATGTATGTGTACAAGAATCTAGATATTTTCCTTGATTTTTTATGATGATAGAGATCACATACCGACACCTTCAATCTAATTAATGGTTAAGTTGGAATCAGATTATGGGATGCTTAAAATATATCAAGGGAACTCATTCTTGGGGAGATGTTTGATGAGTTCATCTTGCCTAATTCCACCTGGGATGATTCTGAAAGGAATCTTATTTTGTCTTATGATATATTGAATATATACTAGGATATTAATCAAGAAGACTCTTTCCCAAGGAAGGTGTCCATTCGAAGGCACGAATGATGCTTTCCTAGAGACCAAGGGGATGGTCCCCACATTCAAATGTCCCTTGGGATGTACTACAATCGAAAAGTGGGGCATTCCTGGTAAATCCAATCCCACATTGGAACAAGGAATGTTCAACTAGTAGAGTTATGTAATCATGTTTGACATACCCACCATGAAATGTCTTGCAGTATTCTTAGAGATGTAGTTAAGAATCTATATGATACTTTTTCATGAATCCAATAGTGGTGTGAGGTTGGGAAAATTTTTCATAGTGGCCTAGCTAGAAAATGGGATGTATATAAGGTGTAAGCTCCCATCATGGTGAAGATACACGAATTATTGTTGAACATGAACATGTGAAAGTACCCTTTAGAAATTGTAGGTCTAGTCCAAGTACTTTGGGGATAGATTATTAAACATTTTTCTTTTTATGCCATGTTGAGTGGAATCAGGGTTCTTGGAATCCTATTTTAAAAATTCATTCAGGTTGTTTCTAGAAACCAGAAATTATTTCTAAAATATGGTGAATCCTTGAATTAATTGAATCTATTTTAGGAATTCAAATTCTTTCCATATGGGGATCCACCCACTAGGACGTTCATCAATGATGGAAAATATGGATATGAACTGAAATAATATATGATTTCCTTTAGGGATGTCATTCTAGTGACCTAAATTGATGACGATATTATTTTATAGGTCTATAAACCTTACATATTTTCACACAAATTCAAGTGCCTATAGAAACCAACCATATCCCATTCTATGAACATTCAATTAGAGAATAGCCTAATGGTTTCCCAACAACATTGGGTTCTCATGGGTGTATAGGTGAATCAAGTAGTAATTAAACTTCCTCTAATGAGTTTACCTACTAGTTAAACCTTTTGTTACACTGAGGTATAGATTTAATTGTATCCCCAAGGGGCGTTGATAATAAGAACTCCCTGATTCATAGTCATAATGACTTATGGGTGGGGGAGCAAGGTAGAAAGACTCCCCCCACTCTATAGGGTAATATTGGTGAGGCCACAAGATCACCCAAATTACTACATGCATGGTTTAATCCTCTAATCAGGATCAAAAGGGATGTATTGATAGACATTGAGCCTATAAGGTCCTTCCGCCACTTTGAAGAGGAAACTCAAGATCCAGTTTTTCATCCTTCAATCATGATAGAGAGATCTGGGAAGTCAGTAAAACTGAGGAGTGTTGGGTCTTATTCATAGTACAGTAGAGTATCCTCAGGTGACTTATTAATGAAGGTATATCAATTTTTATAGAAAACCTTATGATGGAAAGGATCTATGGTCACTCCTCTATATTAGATTTCAGATTTCATGAATTAGGGATATTTGATCCCAACCTGACATTCCCTTTTATTATAACCCTATTGAGGTGGAAATACACATCTGGGATATGAAGATTCTCATTTATAGAACTAAATAATGGATCTATTCTATAAGGAAAGTGGAGTATATTATTAATTAGGGGGCACTGAAACAGTTGATGAAAATTCATCTAATGAATGGGATGAGTTCATCAATCCTTGTGATGTAATTTTTCCCTTCTCTTGTTTCCTTGTTTTTTCTTCTTTTATTTATTTTGAAGAAATGTAGTTACTGAGGAAAGGGTGACTTTGACATATAGTAGGTAGAGGGATAATCAATCAGAACCCCATAGCCAAAATATTCCCCGATTGGAACCCCTATCAGGGTTGACGGATAAACTCCTGAATCGGTGGGGTTATCCTTGGGCTAAAAGATGATGGAATAGAAGATGGTGGGAGAGTATTCATGAATGCCACATCAAATACCTATATTTGAGGGGGGAAATTTCTAACCTTCCTCTGTCAAAATTAATGTTACAATGGAGAATAAAATCCTTGTCCAATCAAATTATTAGTCATGGTAAGATTTCATGATATCATTAATTTTTTCTTCATTTGTAATAAGTCTATGATCATGCTTTTGGTTCATGGTATCCACACCCCTATCCTATCTCAAGGGGATTAGATATGACCCTTTGAGAACTAAGGACGACATTCTAGATGAGATGAAGACTCATGCTAGTGGTTTTGTCTCTTCAATAATAAAAATGTTAAGGGCTGAAACCACATTCATTATTATCACTATATAGAGGGAAGAAAATCATAGTAGTGTCAAATTCACATCATAAGGAATCAGGCACAAATTACTAAATTCCATTCCTTATGATATTTTAGATCCATTACATACACTGGAGGACCCTATGGACATTGTTTCTAGTCCTTTCAATACTTCAAAAGGGGATGATGTGGACCCTAGACCATCCAATGAAGCTGTTGCTGCTAATATTGATTTAGAGAATAAGGAAATGGTTGTTCTCAATGAAAGGATAGTGGATGCTGCTGATGGAGAAGCCAATTTGGAACATGATCCCCGCAACATGGATACTTTTATTGGTGATAGTTCTATGAGATTTAACATACTATATAATGAAATAATGGAAGGACTTAATCCAGATATTGATATTCCTAAATCCCTGGAGGATTTTGGGGACTTCAACAAGGATTTGGAGAGATTTGATTTATTTTTTTGGTTTTTCTCCCACTACCAACCCTATATCCAATGCATTAAATCAATGATATTTATTTTGGTTGCTTTGTATATAAAAAAATGTTTTTCATGTGATCCATGACTAAGGTATAGAGGTTTGTTCTGCTTCTACTACTGAGGGAATAATAGTTGACCACCCCTAAGTGGGAGATTCTAAAGATCCTTCCATCCTAGTTTATGAAAAAAATTAGGAGGGTGTTCCTCGTCTAGATATCCTTACACAAAATTTAGAGACTTAGTGTTTTAGGGTGTCATCAATTCTATCATCTGAACTATCAATGAGTGAGTATTATTAACTACTCATATTACCTTTCTTCTATTTTTATATGTTTCCCCCAGAAGATCACAATGGTTATTATTTGTTATCAAGTTCCATAGACTTTGTAATCCGAGTTTGAGGGAGGAACTTCCCTTCCAATTCGTCCAAAATAATAAGGAACACCTGGTAATGTTTCAGATGGAGTGGATTAGGGTTCCTCATTGAGTGTGTTAATCCTCGAGTACATCTCTCCCTATGAAAGCTATTTCATGTTAGACATAGAGGAACAAGAATCCTTTAATTCCTCATTCCATTTTTTCTAGATATATATCTAGAAGATAATTTTAGATATTCCTATGGAATATATACAATTGTGACTTCACTAACTTCTAACCATGTTTTCCATTTTGGGGTATAGAGGATTTGATTACCATATGATCCACCATATGGTAAAGTCAGTCATTTGTCAATGGTATGAGGATAAAATATCACAGAATGATAAGGCGTAGATAGTAAGATAGATTGAATATATTAAATATGTTGTATCCCAGTCAAAGCCCATCCATTCTATGGAGGTGGAGGATTATTAGTGTTGCATTGATTATAAATATCACCAAATAGTTCACCTTCAAGAATGTTTAGCTACCATGAAGTAAGATATTGTCCAACTCCACCAATATTTGTAGAGGGCCTTATAATAAGGAATAGATTACATTACTATAGAGAAGAAGAAAATTCATAATATCGAGAAGGACATCGCCACACATTTTTCTAGGTTTTTGCAGACTATATATATTGAACAAGACATAGTCCAACATATCAAAGCCTATATTGATGAACACCTATATAACTTGGAAGAGATACTCCATCAGGTCAATGTTCCTTCACATTTTAAAACATGAAAGGATTTTTTATTTCTTGATCATTTTTTTTATGTTCTTTCCCTTATTGTAATGGTAACATAACACAAAAAAATGACCCATTTGATTTAATTCCATTATTTCAATGAATTTTAATTACAAAAATAATAATGAGAGTACTCTAATTTTTTCCTAATTCATTGGACCTATAGATCATAGTTTTAATATTGCTAGAATTATATGATTGACCTTAAAAACTATGCCTCTTTTTCATTATCACCTAAAATTTTTCCTAAGTAAAATATGAAGAAGACTTACTGAGCAAGATGTCGATTTTACTTAGTATTCCTTTTAAAGGTTTTCAACCTTGCAAGCTCTATGTCACTTTCTTTAAAATTCTCAATTTTTTCCAAAATCATGTGGAGTTCACATCTAGTGAGCTAAAAATCAACTTTTATCCAAGGTACTCTTTGCTGCTTTTATCCTTGTAAGTACTACATCTCTTTTTATGCTTATTTTAGGGTCTTGAAAACAAAACCAACACAACTTGTATTTTAAGTCAAATAGATTCAACAATAAGTTATGGTATGATGACCTAAGTAGGGATTGTTGGCTGATAATGTTATGATGTTATTCAGATACATAAAGTGGGGTTTTAAGTCATGATTTTATGATTTTCATATCTGAAACATAATATTATATAGGTAATAAATAATCAACTATAGACCATGTTCAAAAAGAGAATTCCAAAATGATATTGTTGGGGATTACAGAGATAGAAGAGGTTTCCCTTGAAGATGAAGGTACCTTTAGTTGACAGGATTTTGGTGGTGACTTATCCAAAGAAAAAATAGGGAATATGAATGAATATTTAAAATAAAGGTGTCCTTGGGTATTGAAAATTATATTATTGATAGTGGGGGAGTTTATGAGGATCTGAGTTTATAAAGACTATAGACGGTGGTTTGTGAAGGGAATGTGTCTGAGAATGAAGGGAGCATCTAAGTTATCATGTTCCATGAATGAGAAATCATTCCTTTAAAAATTTAGTTTGTGTGTAAAGGAGGGGGAATTGAATTTCAATAATAATATTTCAATGGAGGGTTCTAGGTAAAAATCCATAACCTCCCACCTAGACCGGTATTGTTTCCATGAATGGGAGAATACAAACATTTTGGATTTTTTGGTATTTGGGCCTATAATGGAGGATCTAGGCATCACTATGTGTCTTGATGGAATGAGAATAAATTCATATAATGTTCTCCAAGGTGATGTGGTGGATAAACTACATTAAGAAAGAACCCCCCCCCCCCCCGATGAGTGTTGAGGCATCATTCAATTTAATACCATGTGGCTAGGTCAAGGACTATATAGTTTAACAGCTTACAGTAAGGAAGTTAAGGGATACAATTAAAAGTAATTTATATTAGACATAAATATTAGATATTTACCCTCTTATAGTGATATAACCAATAATTTCTCATCATTTTCTATCATCAAGGGGGGAGGCTATAATTTATAATCTAGGGGATTCTGAATCATAGAAGTGATATGGGACAAGTATGGAATGAATAAACATGACCATGTTCAAAAAGAGTTTTCTAACATAATGATGTTTGGGATTATTGAGATATAATATGTTTCTCCTAAGTATTAATGTTCCTCTAGTTGATAGTCCCTTTGGTGGGAAATTTATGCAAATCCAACCTCAGGCGTATCAATTCATAATCAAACAATAGCATCCTCTGGTGAACATGACCTTTGTTGGGTGACTTATGCAAATCCAAACTAGGGATTATAAATGTATTGTATAAAAAAATGTATCCTTAGGAATCATAAATTTTATCATGGATATCCAGGGAAATCTTATGGATATTTGGATTTCCCCACACACATAGTTGGGTTTATGTAAGGAATGTGCATGAGTATTAAAGGAGAATTTCGTGTCAAAGTAACCCAGGAAAGGGATAAATGTTTCTTATGTGGTTCTAACCCATATGTAGGGAATAAAAATTTTTTATTGTGGTTGGACCCAAGATATATTATCTATTTGTTATTACTTATATCATCAAAAAAATCATGCTAAACATTGTACTAGAATAGATTCCCCACATTGATCAATTTCTATTATTGACAAGGGGATTTTTGTTTGAATATGGTATCATGAGTGGGATAAGAACTATATTGGGCCCTCCTATGCAGATCTAGTACATACATATTAGAGAGGGGGGTTTATATTGCGGGTTGAATAGGATGTGGGATCTTGAAATCACTAAATATATAATCAAATCATTAATCAATCTAGATGTAGTTCCTCGATTTGCTTCTTACAAAGACATCCACCATGAAGTTTAACATCATACGGTTAGGATTCTTGGTTTTCATTTAAGGTCTGGTATCTAGGGTGATGAAAACCTTCACATGAACTGATAAGCCTAGAATATGAGGTGAAGCCTATACCAAAACTCCAAAGACCACATGATCTATTCTTAGAAAGAGAAACAAGGAGTTGAAAAGGTCTCTTTCACCACTAAGAGGTGATTAGAAAGAAGGATAGGGGTATTTTGAACATGTGGTGTCAGGACCAGGATGTAATATCTAGATATTCTTACATATCTCATAGTAGTGAGAATTATTCTATACATAGTTCTAGGAAACCATGAGTTTAACATCATGTGGTGAGGATGAAGATGTCTTTTAGTTTTAGGTCATATGGCTGGGACTATACTTCATAAAAATGATGATTCATATAAGGATTATCAGGATAAGGAAATTTCAATGTACTTTATACATGAAGAAGGAAATTGTAAACCTTGATCTTGGGTGTTCTAAGTTTAGAATAAGTGATATGGTATAAAAACACATAGAATGACCATATATCATGTTCTAAAAGTGATTTCCAACATGATGTTTCTAGGGCATATAGAGGTAAAAGACGTTTCTCTTGAGAAAGAATGTGTCTTCAGTTTATATGACATTTTTTTGGGTTACTTATGAAAATAAAAACTGGGGTGTATCAATTCAATTCAAACAGTGGTATCCTCTGATTGATAGGACCTTTTTTGGGTTACTTATGAAAATATAAACTAAGGAGTATGCATGAATAGTCAAAACAAACATATCCTTTGGAATTGGACATTCTATCAATTATTTATAAGAAAATATTATAGATATGTTATATTTTTTAAAACAAGGTGTTTGATTTATTGAAGGAATGTTTCTGATTATAAAAGAAGCATTTCGACCAACATTGGTCATGGAGTGTGAATTTCCCTTCATAGATCTTTTTTTACATGAAGGAGAGGGGGAATTTTATTTAATTTGCAGATGGTCCCAAGAAATAATGTATGGGAATCACTAAAATCCCATTCATATGAGAATAAATTCAGATGTAGTTTTTAAATGGGGGTGTGGTGGGAGACCATCAATAAGGATTGTGATCCGCTCAAGCACGGATCAAAATGTTATGTTTTTTTCATCATTCAACATGGATGTGAACCATGATGATTTACATCATGCAGAAAAAAAATTCATATAGTTTAACATCTTTTGACTAGGACATTAGGATATGTAGTTTAGAGTCACACAGATTGGACTATGGTGTCTTTTAGTTTTGGTTCATACGATTATGAATGCAAGTCATGACATTTATGGTCAAGCGATGAAGACCATTTGGTATAACTTTTATGTTATCTAATCCAGTACCATATGGTGTGCCTTTTAAGGCTTTCATACAGGAACAAATTTCATGTTGTTTATCATCGTGTAACAAGGATGAAATATGTTCCTTTTAGGTTCATTCATATAGGACCAATGATTCTATGTAGTTTAATATTGTGTAGAAAATATAAAATATGTGGGCTTTATCACATGAAATATTTATTTATAAATCTTACATCAGTAGGGGTCATAACAAGCTCTCCATCGATCGAGATCAAGGAATAATATCCATTATAGTGGACCTTCTCTATATCATAAGTTCTATCACACTTTGGATCAAGCTTTGGAGGTTTCTTCCTTGGTATCATTGGAGTAATAAGGACAATTAATAGCTCTACTTAGAGGCATGAGTAGTGGAAAAATTTATTATTAAAATCCAGTGTTATCCAATTTTGATAAAACATTAAGTGATGCAAGATATATTGTCTTTTCTCATCATGTCATTCCAATTCATCTATCCATTTTTCAGAATGCTTGTTAGTAAATAGTTAATCATAGATAGACACATGAAGTGAAAAAATTTTGACCTCAAGGGGAAGGGCTACTTTTGTAACATATAAAATTGAATATGGGATCACCCATGTGGAAGTTTTATTTATAGTCCAGTAGGCCCATAGGGCATATAGAGCTTGTCAGGCTAAGATTTTTTTATCTCTATCGACAATCTTCTAGAGTTTTTTTTGATAAGGTATTATTGAATTACTATATTTTTTCATTAGCTGCTACTTGATAGTGATATGAATGGTTGGATTTGATATTATACTCCTGATACAACTTCTCCAACTCATAATAACATAAATTGGAGCCACTTTCCATCAGTATCGTATGAGGGAAACCAAATCTTGTGAATATATTGGATTTTACAAAGCTGAAAATGATTTTGGTATTTAATTCTTTGGGGGTATTGTTTTAGCCCATTTAGAGAAGAATTCAGTAGTAGTGAGGATGTACTTGAAATTCTTAGCTGTAACTAGAGGATATGACCCTAAAATATCCATTTTCCATAAGTAAAATGGCCAGATGTATTTGGATGTGTGTAAAACCTCCAATGGTTGATGAATGAAGATGAAGTGTACATGGAAGGAAGGAAACTTATTGTTGAATTTTGTATAATCATGCATCATTAAAGGATATAATTATCAAATACAATAGATCTAATTGGAATGAAAAAAACCCTGATTTTTGTGCACTATAGGATCCCATATGTACATCTTTATTGACACCCATAGTATCTTCTCCATCAGTGTACCAAATAAAAACTCTATGAAAGCCCCATTTATAGAGGTTTATCTAGTGATTTTTTTCTTCATAAATATTAGTGTTGGTCTCTCATCATCGGGTTTTCTCTTCTATGGATTTTTCTGATAAGAGCACTCCATTTTGAAGATAGTCCACAATGAACATCATCCAACCAATTTTAGTACCATCTGGTTCAAGGATGAAATTATCCTATTTGATTTATTCCATGTCAACATGAGAAAAAGGTGAAACTATTTAGTGGTTCACAAAGCTAATGACTGTTTCATCCCAATCTGGATCTTAAAATTTCATACTTGAATTTTTTAAGGAATATATCTAGTCATTATGTGATCGTGGAATGTGATTAAATATTGTATTTGAGGGGAATTATTTTATTAGTACTCACATATAGTTAATAAGGGATATTATATATTCCTTTCTAATGTAATAATCATCATTTATCTTCTTGATTTCAAATTCTGAATCACCTTTTAACTTCAAGTAGTCCACTGGAATTTTAAGTGCAAGTGGTATTCCTATAACGGTGGATTGATATTCCGATTCATTGTTTTTATAGCCTTTTGATAATAGAAATGATTAAGGAAATACTGCCTTTGTTGGACTGATGATCACAACCCCAGCCCAGTTTTTTTGAGCTTGAGGTCTTCTATTCTCTTCCCTATTTGGATTCTGGATGCGCTATCAAAATAAATTTCCAATGACTAGGATCCATCATAAATAGAGAAGATCTCCTCATCATGAAATTAAATATTTAACTATGTTGTTTCTATAGAGGGATGTTCTTCAAATAATTCTATTAATTCCCAACATTTTACAATTTTCTGAGGCAGGAACTAAAAGTAAAACTACTACAAGATAACTTCTCAATATGTCTAATATCTATTCAACATAGGGCGACTGAGGATTTATTTGAGTGGGATATTAAAAGAGACTAAATGGACCTCTTGGTGGTTTAGGTAGTGCCTTAACATATGATATGTTAATATTAACACCAAATAGATATTCTTGATATATGAATAACAATTCTTAGTATCGAGCATGGTTTGAATGAGATAATAAAATCTATTTTCATTATCGATGTCATTATTTTTTATGAGGAAAGCACCTAGTGATTGTTTTAAGTATATCACATATAAAATGATTTGATTCCCCTCAACAGGTGGCATTAACACTAGTGGACTAAAAATATATTTCTTGATACTGCCAAATTCTTCTAGATAGTCATCAATCCATTGATATGTGACCCCTATTTTCATTAACCTAGTGAAGGGAAAACACTTTTCTATGAGGTTTTTTATGAAGCAATAAATATATGAAAGGTGTCCTAGTAATCTCCTCAACTATTCTAGGTTTCAAGGGGGTGAAATATTAAGGATGGAATTTATATTATTGGGATATACTTTGATGCCATGATGGTGTATGATGAAGCTGAGAAACTTTCCCAAGGTAACTCAAAAGTTGAATTTCGAGGAGTTCATCTTTTGGATATGATGTCACAGTTTTTTAAAGTTAGACTCAAGATCAACAAAGTGGTTAGAAATATGGTGATACTTATCCACCTAATAATCAATGTTTCATTCAACATACCTTACAAAAAATGGTTTGAAGATGTGATTCATGGAACGTTGGTATGAAACACAAGTATTTTTCAAGCCGAAGGGAAGAACTTGATAAAAAAATACTCCCTATGGGCCCTAAAAGTGATTTCTACCTCATCGTTAGGGTTCATCCTAATTTATCAATACCCTAAATATCTATCCATGAAGGACATGTCTTGATACTTGACCATAGCATCAATTAGTAGTTCAATGATTGAAACTAAGAAATCATCTCTCAGACAGTGTTGGTTGAGGTCTCTGAAGTCGATTCAGACCCTGATTTTCTCGTTATTCTTATTTACCATAACTATATTTTCTATCCATTTCAGATAATAGAATTCCCAAATGAAATTTTCTTTGATAATCTAGCCAAATTAAGTAGTTATTTTGGTGGTGTGAGTCGGGTGTGTCCATCTAGATTCCTCTTTGTATCCCTAGTGGTTTTCTAGAAATCTTAGGTGGTGAGTGGCTAGCTTGGGATAAACATCCATCATTTCTATGAAATTTTAAGAAAAAAAATTCTGATGCTTCTTTAGAAGGGAGTTATATATGTCTTGTTCATTAGAATATATGGCCTCACTAATAAAGTTGGGTCATCGGTCCTTCTCTATACCTAGGTTTATTTTTCTGAGTTTGTTAATGGTGGTAAAGACACCATCCTTGAATGATGGAGGGAAATCCATGAGTCCGTGTTCCTCTAAATCTTCCTCATTCCCTTCCTATTCCTCTTACTTTTCCACTTTACTATTGGGGTAAATAGATAATGAATTAAATTCTATAGATTTAGGAGAGGAGTCAATATTTTTTGACAGCACATGAGCCTTAGCCTAGTTGGTAAGGACTCCGTAAGTGCATCCAAGAGACCCAGGATCAAATCCGAGTGGAGAAATTATTTCTGGGTACTGTAGCAGTACTATAGTTGTACTGTAGCAGTACTGTAGTAGGTACTATAGTGAGAACTGTGCAGTACTATAGCAGGAACTGTAGAAGGTACTGTTTGGCACTGTAGAAGCTGGGAATATGCCCCAGTTTGGGCCTTCGGGCCACCTATTTGGTCACCGAGTCCTTTAAGGCCTTCGGGCCACCCAGGCCTTTAGGTCATTAGGGCCTTCAGGACACCTCAAGGCCTTCGGGCCACCTTATGTGCAGATGAAAACCAGACGAACTAGGAGGAACAAGCTCTGTAATGAGGATGAGCAAAGAGCTTTCACCACAACAGAAGATAAATGGATTGCAATAATGAGAGGGTATGGAACCTTCCATTGGGACAAGCCTGTGCATGCACGGGAATGCCTAGTCGAACATCCATTCAAAGGTGGGGAGCTGATTTCACGATGAAGATGTTGGGGAAGAGCAGTTCCAAGTAGTTAGTCTGGGTTGTATGTAATGTTTGAATCCAACTAGAAAATGAATTCCTCTAAGGACTACGGGCCATGTAATACTTATGTCTACGGGCCTTATAAGGGTTCCACCTCACCCCTTAAAAGGTGTATTATCAAAATCAATAAAAAAATGAAGGCCTTCGGGCCATTAGAGGAGGAATATTTTTGACATCTGAAAGGTGAATCATCTTCCTCTTAACCAACTAACAAAGTAGAGTTTCTTTGAAGTTATGAAGGGGAAGTGAGGGAAGGAGAACAAGTATTTACACTCTCAACTAGTCACATGACAACCACTTTAGACTCAGTAGACAAGGAATAGATCAGTTGAAGCTTAAGGAATTGAATGAGGTCATTTTTACCAGATATTTTAACACTTTATAGAAAATTAATGACCTTCCCAGTATTTTCAGACTTAGTTGTCATGACTGATATCATCAAGATTATTCAATCTGCGTGTAGATTTTGGACCATGCCTCCAATATGATTGATGGGCATCACAAATTATTCATTGATCTATTTTAAGGGATTGAATGGGATCATTTATAGAAGATTCTAGGTAGTGAGACGAGTGAAACAGTCCATCATAGGTTGTTTCCCTTCCCTCTGGTATAATCCCACATCAATATATTACGATTTTTCGGATCCAAATGGTAATTTATCACCATACAATATCCCAATTTGTCTATTAATGAAATATTTGAGGCATTGGTGGTATGATAATGCGACTTTCACTTTTTAATGAATCTAAGGACTTCCTATTAGAATATTGAAAGTTTTATCTTACCAAACAACAGGAAATTCTGAGTCAGATTTGAGGTCCCCAAACTGAGCCTAGAGCTTGATTCCTCCAAGGGGGTTTTTCTCACTTTTTTGTAATCTTGTAGTGTTAGATATGAAGGGGGTATGTGGGCCTCACTATAACATAGTTTATGAAGTGTTTTTATTGGAATAATGTTGACTTATAATCCATTATCAATGAAATAATGTTGGATATCAATGTTATTTATTCTTCTATACACTTACAAGGGTCTGATGTGTCTATATATAACAACATCTTTCTCCTGTTTTTAGAAATGGATGATTTTGTGTAATTATATTATATTGATCTTTGGAAAACATATTTCATCAGTTAAAACATACGATTCAAACTCTTAAGATCTTATAAAAGCCTCTATGTGCACTTCGTGTAGATATTTTCATAGACTTATAGTATCCAAGATTGAAAACTTTGCTGGAACCATGGCCAATTGTTTTATAATGTTGTACTTCATGGATAAATGTTTTTCTTCCTAGTATTAGGATGTTCTTTCATAGACTCTTTAGGAACTAAATCACTTTATGTGGGAATAACGTCCCTTGGAATAGGATATGAAGGTGATCTTATCCTTTATGGGTTAGGTTGAACAGGTCTACCTACTTTCTGAGATTTATCAGATAATTGTGTCCCCTATAATTAATCTTCCATGATGATTGGATTAGGGTGACCCCTAGAATATGTAGATGAAATTTCCTACTTCTACCAGTACCATTGGATAGTTCTTAGATGAGTTTTAGCAGCATAGATAGTCTGAGAAGGGATGTGGTTGGAGTAATGAGTTCTTCTACTACTGCTTATTCCCCTGTATCCTAGACCTATGTGGACTCTTACTTTAATTCCCCATTCGATTGAATCAAACATGGTTTCATATCCATATTCATCATTAGATAAGGGATCCATTAAGTGAAATAAGTTAATGGAACTAAATATTGATTCTTCATCTAATGAGGACCACATCTGGTAGGGTAACTCTTATGGTATTGTTTAGCGGGGTGGTGTTCATGATTTTGGGAATGAAGAAATAAAGTCTGATATATTCAAAGATAAATTCTTACTTGTTACATGTTCATATTTTTTTTCTTTCCCTCCCTTCCATCCATGACATTTTTTAAAATACTTGACTTTATAGGATAGTAATGTAGATGTAGTCACTTGTGATATGGAATAAGTGGTATAGGGAAGAGTTGTTTGGTTCAAATATGATCATAGGATATCATGAGTCTGGTTTATTATTTCTCTAGTAATATAATAACTGAAATTTTTCACGTTATTGTGGTAAATTATTGAAATTCACCCTCTTTCTCTGGATTGGTGATAGGAACACATGCTACCTGCTTGGGTGGTATTCCTATTTTCACTTTCCTAGAGTACACCATTTTTTATTGTATTCCTTTGAAAATAAAACATCCATGGATGGTGTTATCCAATTTTTGGTGAAAGAGGAAATAGTTTGGGAGATCTTCTAGACTAGTCTGATTGGGCCACTTGGTTTTTTGCAACTTGAGATAGTTCTTCACCAAATCTTTGATGAAGTTGTCTGAGAATTGACCATCTTGGAATGAATAAATATTTTTATTTATTTACTCATGTTGGTTTCAACTCTTTTCCTTTCACATTTCCTAATGAGGCGTTCATTTTTTATGATTCTCATGAGGGGTGAAACATGATATAGCATGGGATTTGGAGCTAGAGCTGGTAAAGGGGTTGTCTTAAGCGTGATAGTGGCATCCCCTTCTTTTCTTTTTCTCTTCCCTTGGTCTTATGGAATTACTCATGACTTGGCCTTAGTTTGTAAGATGTATTATTCTAATCTTTTATCCACCACATCATCGTCCTCAAACACACCTGTATATTTCATTAGGATGATCAGTGTGCACAAATCATCATGAAGATTATATATACAGATGGACAACAAATATTCTTAGAGAATATGAAAGTTTAGGGAACAGGTCAAACCCTTCCATAATGCGATTAAATAGGATACCCTCTCATTCTATTACTATTTTCAGTTTGAGAGGTTAAGTACTATCACCTTTCATATCATTGATTTGAATTGAAAGAGAAATAACTTCTGTAGATCTTTACATCCCATGATTGATCGATCTAGAAAACTAGTGTACCATAAAAAGGCTAACCCTTAAAGTGTTTTCATGAAGCATATTAGTTTCAATGATTCTTATTATTTGGGGGTTCCCGTCATGGTCTCACAATGTGATATGAAATGAATCAAATTCTAATTTGAGTTCCCTGATCCATTAAAAATTTGAAATGTAGGGTTACTAATGTTTGGTGGAGGAGGGGTCGGATCCACCCATTCAGGGTAAGGATTCCTTTTAGGATGTATTTTTCTATGTCATTTCTAAATAGATTCCAATAGATATATAAATGAATCAATGGTATTGATAATCCATTGAGGGATGTATGGTTGAACAAGAGCTTGAACAGGGGAAGAATAAGGTAGGGCCATCTATAGAAGCTTTATTTGTACACGCAGTGGTTAGCCTGTTGGGGTTGATCCATGAGGATGTGTCTAACCTAGCCCTGTTTGTGGACCCAATGGAGGTAAGTCCTGATATCTTTCTTTGGGGGGGTCAAAGTATTTTGGTTGTTGGTACCCCATGTTGTGTAGGTGTTCTGGATCTATTTCAGTTGTTAGGATAAACCCTCTTTGTTGAGGTACATCGGCTGGGATCATGGGGTGAGCCTTCGCTTGAAGACCATATTCATTAGGGATATTAGCTCTAAGAAGTTATGCATTGAGTTTTCTCAAATCCTTTTTATATTATACATACAAATAAAATATTTTATCAAGTGTGAGGAGTTAAACCTCTTTATGAGGTGGGTGGGGTATGACCTTACCTTTTTCATTTTCCTTGGTAGATTTTTGTTGAGGAGGTAGTAGTGGAGTTGTCGAGAGTATCCCTTAATTCATAAAAATACTCTAGTTTTGGGTATGTACACCTTCTTCAATATTTTTTTATGTGGAATGTATTACAAACATAAATTGCCTCCTCATGTTCTTCAATATTGGTATTGTGATCTATAGAGTCTACAGGGGTAGTGCTAATGAAATTCACTAATGTGTAATTCCTTGAAGACATTTTGTTATCCACTTTGATATATTACTTTTTTGGTTCCTTACACAAGGCCTCGTCCTTTCCTTCATAAGAACAATTGGGAGCCTCTGACAAACAGTGATTCAAAGAGAATCTATGGAAAAAAATCATGTGTATTCCAAGTGATATAGTTAACTCATGGGATAGTATGAACTGAGAGGATTCATTCTGTGATTACTCTCTTAAACAAGAAAAGAGTGAATTACACTAAGGTTTTTGAGGTAAAAACAACCATCCATGTGGGTTATGTCTGCTCCTATTAAATTTTATTGACCTTTCATTCTTGGTTTTTCAACATAAAAGGTTGTTCTGAAAAAAAAAACATAGCTCTACGGGCTGGGGTTGCTACTTAATTGTTGTGGATGATACTACCATGACTTCCCTCTTGATTTTGGGAGCATTGTTCAAAATTGGGATGTATGAACGTTACGATTTAAACTTGAGATACCTGCTTCTAAAGATATTGGTGATTCTTGGTGATTATATTCCCTTAATTAGGAATCTTTCTCAATATTTTTTAGATGCTTGATGTAGGACTCGGTTAATGGATGACTATCTTCTAGATCTACATCTTCAAAAGTCATTCAGGGCTAGTTTTTCTAAGCATGGAATCTATTATGATCAAATCACATTTCTCAAATTAGTCTTGAGGCTATAATAGTAGATGATATCACCATTGGTGGGATTTGCTGATTAATAATCGAGGTGAAGTACAAAACCCAATGTTCACCCCATCCTTTGATATGAACACTAAATGGGGATTCAACGATTAGATTATGAAACTATTTTAACGTGCCTAGACATGTGCATTTATGGTCTCTTTACTTTTTTTGGAATTTTAGGTTTCATATAGCTAGGAGATCCACCATTCCAATTTAACGGTGTATGCCTTCTTTTACTTTAACGGTGATTGGATATTTTTCATAAGAAAATACTATTTCTTTTAAGTGATGTATATTTTTATATATTTAGGTAGATTTCTTTCCCACAATATTCTAACAATGCCTGTAGAATACTATATTGGGGAGTGGATAATGTCCGGAATAGGACTAGTATATTTTCCTTAGCCAACTGTTACCTATGGAGTAATATTTCTTATTCACCTTTTTCAAGAAGATCATCAACCTCGTACGACCGAATCAGATGTTTCCCTGGTAATTTTTTTGTAAATAGTGGTTTTAGAAGGTATTTCCTCTATCACATTGTAATGAAAATTATCTAAAGTTTGTTCAGAGATTGATCATTGCCTTGTATTGTCTTCCAGTTGAGAAAGGATTTTAATTTTCAATGATGATGCATCAAGTATAACTAGACTCATTTTCCTAGGTGCCTCACAATAGGTGGGGTTTCCCATAGTTAATTTTGAATGGGGATTACCTCCTTAATGAAGTGATGTGTCCAAATGTGAAGGACCTTTGCATCGAATTCCATCATGGGGATGACTACCAACATGGAATGATGTCCGGCTATAAGGTAAATTTCAACAGTGTATACCCTGAGGAGGAACTTTGGGGATGATGATAGAAAGGGGAGGAACTCTTTTTTGCTTTATCTTTTGTACATATGTAGGGTTGTCACAGTGCTCATCAAGAGACGATATCTCATGATTCATCTGATTCTACACATGAAGTGAGACTTGAAGGAAAGATGTTTGGGGAGGACCTCCAGAACTTCTAGTGCACAGATTATGGGGAGGACCTTCATAATTACAGCTAATATTTTTGTAATTTGGTAATGGAGGAGAAATATCCTTAGCTACCATAGATAAATGTATAAGGGATTGAATAACTCCATCATTAATAATCGTAGGATCATAGATCAGATCATTATTTTCCAATCACCATTGGTGAGGATTCTTTTTAGATTCTCTATTTTTGGAGACTGTGGATTCTTATTGTGGTCATTTGATTTCATATAAGGAACCTTGTTTTATTTTGTCCCCCGTCTCTACCAGAATTTTCCAACATGTTTTTGAAATTTTGGTTGGGATATTTGTCTACCCTAGAGGGACCACTGGGGTAGACTGATGAAATCTAGTTGGAATTGGGATATGAGCCAGATCTAGCTGTCCATATATCATGGGATTTTTCCTATAATCCTCCTAAATGGGATTAGATGTGTGTGTGTGATTTAAAGTGGCCTTCATATTATGTTTAAGAGTCACTCCAATTGTGGGGATGAAGTTTTGTATACTCCCCTCAATCATTTCCATTTTTGTTATTATATCTTGAAATGTTTTAAGGATTTGGGAAGAGATTTTTGTCTTCACTTTCACCATTTTAAGGATATTTTGGGTAACTTCAATGGATGGAACATGGATATATTCTCATTTTAGGGTTGGAGAAGTGGTGTGTCCCTAATCATGTCCTCCATTTCTTATATGTATATACTGACAGAAATCAGGTGCAGGGGAAAAGATATGGGCCATACCCCTATTTTTGGTTGGGATCTGTTGGTTGGTTTCATCGAATTCCACAAAACTAGGATATAAATCTAGATAGATGAGAGAATGTGTGTGTTATTGCTTATATTTTGCCTCCATATTTGGTTGGAAGGCTTCTCTGGATGCTGTCAAACTGTGCTGGAAGGCTTGGTAGATACTAGTAGGTGTGTTTGTCTGCTTTCATTTTTTCACTGTATTTGGTTGTGGGATTCCCTGTATGTTTTAAAACTATGCTATAAAGCTTTGTGAATGTCGGAAGGAGTGTGTTATTTCTCTTAGTTTTCCACTTTATTTGACTAGCGGACTTTCTTGGAGGTAATGGATCTAGGTTCATGTCACATTTTTCTTGGTCGCCACCCCTAGCGGGTTGTCTTGAGTGCTTGTGACTAGTTTACATATGCTGAACACCCAAGGGAAACACCCTCATCATACTGAGGGTTAATTATTTCACAACAATAGATTTATAGGCTTCTAGAAGGATCCCTTTGGAGGGACCCCTTTGTTATTTGGATAAGGCTGTTTTTGTCCTCTTGATCTGCCTCCCAAAGGTAAGGTAGGAACTTGTAGCTTTATTTCAGGGATAGGATCTTGAACAGATTTGAGATAGAAATATGTTTCTTCAACTTCTGATACACCATCCATTATTTAATGGGTGGTTGGTGGGGCTTCATTATCTATAGGGATTTTCAAGAGGCCTACAGGGTTGGGAAAATACCATTTAGGTGGTACCCCTAATAAAGTGCATTTTAGACCTGAGATTTAATATTCTAGTTTGGAGATGATGTCCTCTATTAAGATGATGAACCAACTTGTGTAATATTCTATGTTTATATTTACAATAGATATAAGTATTTCATTTTGTTTAATATAGTTTTTGTTGAAATTTACTAGATACATATAACAAACACAAATAAGAAAAAACCATCAAATCATCATCTCAATAAATGAACACATGAATAATTCATTATTTTAAATCCATTTTTCCCCAATTTCTTTTTTATATAACATGAAAATAGAATGAAATTTGTGAAACACAATCATTTTGGTTAAGTATTCACATTGGTTTCACCATTTTTGTTTCTAGTGAAAAAATAGGCACCTAATAGTTTATTTTGGGGGGTTAAATTTTGTACAATCTTTCACGTCGATTCCAAATTTTCCGGCAGCTTTACATGGGTTTTTTTCATTGATTTGTAAACACCCAATGGTTTCCTTATTCAATAAATTTCACAAATATTCTTTACAAATGCATGTGGACATTTAAAAATGTCTCCAATGATTATTAGGGACTCACATTGGTGGAAAGAATGGGATTTTAGTCCCATGAAACCATTTTGGGGGGAATTATTACTACTTCTAGACTCTCTTATATATTTAAGACATGTTCATGAATCATTTATTAAATCCCAAATATAGCATGGGTCACTAGGATTTTAGTCTCATGAAACCATTTTGGGGGGAATTATTACCTACTTCGAGAGTCTCTTATATATTTAAGACATGTTCATGAATCATTTATTAAATTCCAAATATAACATGGGTCACCCTTAAGTTGATAATAAATTATTATCATGTATCATCTTTAGAATCATATGTATATATTTCAGGTTCTTGATTGAAAAAGATATACATATGTATTTGATGTTCTACATGGATTATATTCTTTTGTAAATAGATTAGAGATTCCTATATCATTTATTATTAAGATGTTTGTTTTAATCCACATAGTTGGGTGATCTAGAGTTTATCGTCATCCCGCGATATGGGATTTGTTTTTTTGTTAGGATTGGCCCCATGATATGGGATTCCTACATATCCTTGTGAAAATAAAAAAATCCATGTAGTTTAGTTCCGTATAATGGGACACACCATCCCTTTTAATGTCATGAGTTGAGGACCAAACTAGGAAGTTTAACATAATGTGGTAAGGATATATAGATAAAAGGTTCCTAGTTAAAGCTAGTGAAAGACTTACACTGAAGTGTCCCGGGGAACCTGGAAGGGATGTGGAATCTCAATATGGATATGAACCTATAGGAAATGTGCCTTAAAAATATTAGGTTTATTTTGTGGTATTAGTTTTGGACTTCATAGAGGTTTATTATGTATCTCATTTGGATAGAAATCAAATCCCACACAGTTTAGTAGTTAGGGCATAGGCCCATTAAAGGTTTTTCTTGTAGGGGATATATCCCTTCGAGATGCATTCATGGACTTTAGGACCTACACATATGGTAGATCTTATAAGGTTTGTCTCGCAAGGGATATGAACCTTTGAGATGGATACATGGCTTTGAGGATGTACACCTTTAGAGTACCTTATGGGTTTTTTCTAGGAGGTGATATGGACCTTTGATGTGGATACATGTCTTTGAGGACCTACACCCATGGGGGCCCTTAAGGAAGGTGAGAGGAAAATCTTGAATAAAATTTTCTATCAAGACATGTATCTAATCATATGGATCTCATGATCATCAATTAACTATATACCAATGTGATTAATTATCAATGTAAAAAAAATGTGGAATTGGAAGGTGTGAAAAACAATATAATCTCTTTCATCCGCTAGTGGATGCGGTCTGTGCTATGAGAGAGAGAAAGAACTTCTAGGATCACGTATCCCCTCTTATTTTTATAATTAGCATAGGTAATTATGCATTTATATGGATACATCCCATAAGAATGACTAGGGGATTACTCCAAGAGGGGTGACATAAACATGATTTTAGATAGGTTGATATATAGATAATTCACTAACCCTCATCAAAGGGAAAGGCAAGTGGCTCCCCTAAACATCTAAAATGGGGAGGTTCCTAGAATTTTTACCAAGGTTGGTGTAACGACCCAAAATTTTGAATAAATCTTGTTTCCTGATTTTTTGTGTTATTTTGTTTTTTTTATACTCAACAAAACAGTTTCATTTGATAACATGAGTATAATTAAAATGAGACCTTTGGGTTTTGACTGTTATATGACCACTGGTCAATATGACCGCTGGAAACTAAACGTTTCAATATTTGTCTCTAAATACAAGTGATCTTGGTTAATTAATATATAAAGAATATTTGATGGCCTCACTCAGTAGTCTTGGACCGATCGAAGCCCATATAACAGAACTTGGGAAGGAGGTAGCACCACTGGGCTTTGCTCTGGACCAAACCCAAGCCGAACTTCATCGTGTAAAGCTAGAATGGAATCACCTTCGTGAGAAGTTCAAACTGATAGAAATTACTACTCGTACGATGTTGGTCGAGCCTCCCTCAGATTGTCTCACGTTAGCACACCTTACACTTAGGTCCTATGCTGGTGTGATAAGGGGCTATGTAAGGAGACCGTAACTACCTTGTGTAATCCTTTATTTTAAATAAAAAAAATTTGATTTCTTCTTATGATGAAGTTTATGAATTTTCAAATATCTGGATAAATATAGTATGCATATTTTTTATTAATTTTATAGAAAAGATATTTTAAAAATGTTTATGTAAACCTTAAATAAATAAAAATGTGTAATGATTTTCAAAAAATGGTCTTCTACAATTATGATCAGAACGTAATTTAGAGTCTAATAAGATCAACTTAATTTTTAATGAATAGAAAATTATGAATAGTGATGTTTTGCTTAGGATTAGTAATGTGACCAAATGGATTAGTAATCTCACTTAAAGAAAGTATTAATATAATCCAGGCACCTCGATTAAGTAATGTGATTCAATAAAATAGGTAAATAACTATTTCAGAAATTATTAGTCAAGTTTTAGATTTTTCGGGTGAATAGTGTTTTTTAATTAAAAATTAAATTAAAAATATTTAGAAAATTATTTTTATAAAATGGATTTTATTTTTTAACTCAGAGCCTCAATATTATGTTAAGGTAATTTTTGGGGATTTTTCTGAAGAAAAAAAATGAATGTTCGGTGAATAGTGTATTTATTTAAAAATTAAATTAAAAATATTTGGAAAATTATTGTTATAAAATGGAGTTCATTTTTGAAATAAAAGCATTGATATTTGGTTTAAGGTGAAATTTTGGGTTTTTTCTGAGAAAGTTGAATTTTCAGTGAATAGTAAAAATACAGTTTTAGGGTTTTTGTATGTTTAATGACATCATAACTGTGTAATGATGATGTCATGTGATATTTTAAGGGTTGATAGACCAAAGGTGATGAATTATTTTATGGGGGCTATGTGGCCTAACTTCATGGTAAATACCATGGGAGAGCCCATGGTTTTGAGAAAACCACTTGTGAGGTGTCCCTTGGCTATTAATGTCTTGTCCCCTCACTTTCCCTATAAATACCAAGCCATAATCTCATCCATTCGAATCAAAACTCTCCCACAATTAATCTCTTGTCTCATTACCTCCCAAGGAGTCCTCCCAAGGTTCCCCCAAGCCCTCAAGGTCCCAACCTTAGAGTTTTAATAGTTACGTTTAAGGTAAGGGATCCTACCTCTCTCTTAATTTCAAGTAATCTCTTTTATGTCATTTATTTTATGCTCCATGATCATATGTTGGAGGAGGTTATTTTATATTCCTTTTACTTACCTTTTCATGTTAATATTATAAGATACCCCCTCTTTCTCTCATCAATTCGATTTAATAAATTTTAAGTGGCGTCGTTAGGCTGCCGAATTTTTAAGTGATTCTTTCACCTTTCTCATTTTTCAAAGTTCTACTTTCATGTCAAGTCTTTAAATTTCCTTTTTATTATGTTGGGGTACGATATATATATCTATAATACATATATTTTATGTTCATATTATGATAGAACCTATTTTGATCTCGTCAATTCATTTTTGTTGAAGTTTAAGTGGCGTCGTTAGGCTGCCGAATTTTTAAGGGATTCTTTCACCTTTCTCATTTTTTCAAAGTTCTACTTTCATGTCAAGTCTTTAAAGTTCCTTTTTATTATGTTGGGGTATTATATATATATCTATAATACTGATCCTTTATTTTCATATGATTAGAGACCCTATTTTGATCTCTTCAATTCATTTTTTTTGAAGTTTAAGTGGCGTCGTTAGGCTGCCGAATTTTTAAGGGATTCTTTCACCTTTCTCATTTTTTCAAAGTCCTACTTTCATGTCAAGTATTTCAAGATACTTTTTATTATGGTGTGGTATGATATCTATATCTATCACACTGATATTTTATGTTCATATTATTATAGACCCTATTTTATCTCGTCAATTCATTTTTGTTGAAGTTTAAGTGACGTCGTTAGGCTGCGGAATTTTCATAAGAGAAATCTTATTTTTGTCTTCCTTTCATGTTCTTCATTTCATATGGAATATCTTTAAAATTTCATTACCATGTTCTTAAATCATTTATATTCTGGCCCCCTACTATTTTATGGATCATTTATGAGTGGGTGAACCATGTCCCCTCTCTTTTCAATGTTTTCTGAAACCCCGAAACATAGTCGTTATGTTGTAGAATTTCTGTCTCAAAATGTCTCTCTTATTCTCAAATTAATTTATTTTATTAAGTGAATACTCAAAGATCTTTCTTCTAAATGGGTATTCACATATATACCAAAATTTTCTATTTTAAATTCTGGGATTTATATACATGAGACAATCTTTCCATTTCTGTGGGTTTAAAGTGACATAAAGATCATGTCTTTAAAGAAGTTTTTAAAACGTTATGATTATGAAATGAAACTCATTCATTTTATGATATATGGGTTGTTTATGAAATGATTGATGATGATATATGTGGCTCACATGATAATAAATACATTTTAAGGGTACGCCCTGATAGCGCTCCAATGCATTGGGTAAAGACTTAATCTCCAGAGATGATCATTTTTAATGACACCTTGGTGAATAACCTTGGTAATTTTTAATGACACCTTGGGGATGGACCTTGGTGAAACAGAAATGATTTTCAATATTAACTATTGTATCTACATCTTCAAATTATGAAATACGTTATTTTTATTATGATATGCCTCGTGATTTCTTTCTCATTCCTTAATGTTCTTTTTCATGACATTGTTGATGTATCTCAAGTTCACATGTTAAATGTTTCCCCTTGTTCCCCTTACTGGGCCTTCTACTCACCCTTTCTTTTGATGTATGTCCCCAAGTTATGATATTCAGTAATGAACCTAGGATGAACATAAGAAGAAGCCTTTCAAGTGTTTAAGAAGAATGTTTTATGTTTTCATGTTTTAAGTTCCTGGTTTCCAAGACACTAAACCTTAAAGATCCTCGGTTTTGTAAAATGTAATGAAAGTTTATGTGATAAAAAGGCGGGATGCTATATTTGGTATCAAAGGATGTTTTAGTTATTTGTGGAAATTAGGATATGAAAACTATAGAAAGAACCCTATATAAAAGTTTAAATATAGGAAATCTTCCTGGTATTTTGGTGAGTATTGAGTAAGGGGTTGCCAAGAAAATACATCCTTGTCTGGATACGAGAAGGTAGAGGTGGCTCTGGCACAGATGTACATAGGGGTAAAACCCGAAAACACTACTTTGAGCTAGACTTGAATGGGAACTGGTACACGACAACGGGCCTTGCTGAACTCTTGGTTACGACACTCTCAGGGGATATGCTTTGGTAAATTCATAAGCTTATTATGAACCATTATTAAAGGAACAAAGATAAAATAAAATAAAGATTCACATAAGAATATATGATCATGGATAACCTAGATTGGGACCTAGGGGATCACAATTTAGGGTATAATTTTCTTCTAAAAGTTTATCCTTCTATTCTTTAAGTTTCCTTTTCATGATTTTTGGCTAAGTATTTAAGCCCCCTAATTATACGTTCTTTTCTTAGTTAATGGAAGGAAATGGAATAGCATGTCCCAATGACCAATGTGATAGGAAATGTGATGATTTCCATATTAATGTGACAGAGATGATGAAAGATCATGTTTAACATATTGTGATTATTCCAAACCATCTATCAAAAATCATAATTAATAATTGGTACCTAGTTGAATGTCCAAATTCATCAAAGAAGAAGAAGACAAAGTCTCAAGGATGTTCATCTGATAAAGTTGATAAGGGAAAGAAGACCCAATTTCTTTTTTTGAAAAAAGTGTGGGAAGAGGCACCAATGAGAATGTCACAAAGGAACCGGGAGATGTTTTAAGTGTGTAAAGATAGGGCATAAAGTAGCCAATTGCTTTTAAAAAATGGATAATGTGAGGAACAGAGATAAGGTTCGATCTAATGTACCTTATAAATTTCGATGTCATAAATGTGGAGAAGTTATACATTATCCAAGGAAATTCTCTCTTGGAATGGATGAGAAGCACGATGAGCATCAAAAATCTTCGAGTACAAGGGAACAATGCAAGTCATATGCTGAGATGGATCATGATGACTGAAGTACATGTAACTTCTTCACAATAATTGTCTATGTCATGTTGTATTTTAGTTCATGCTCTATGAGCATATCTTTTATGTTTTCTAAGATCATCGAGTCACTAACTAAGATGATTTTATTTCATTAAGGAAAACATCTACTATTATGTACCACATGTTGATGTAGTGAAGTTGTTCTTCTTAAAAAAAAGGGGTGATTAGGGGATTAAAAGATGATTATTATTTTGGAAGATGGTCACTATTTTCGGAACCCTATTTGATCGAGGTAAATATATTACTATGGTATTTTCTTTGAGGAGTAAAGGTTGACATATATTTTGAATAATCGATGAATTTAAGGTGAACTTATAGTAATTTAGGTTACGTATGGAAATGATTAACCTATATTGGGGAAAATGTGATTAGGTTAGTTACTTTTGTTATAACATGATAAGAGTGGTTGATGTTGTTTGAAGATGAATGATAAAGTATATCTTGGAAGACTATGTTATGAGATCATTCATATAATTGGGTTTCAATCTTAGTTTAGTTTATTTTGAGGATTTTTAAGGACAGTTATTTATGGAATGGTCTATGATGAACTTTGGGTAGTACCATGGAACTTTGAAGATTTAAAAGTAGTTTACCTTCCTATGGGATTATTTATTTTTGAAGAGTTGTTTTATCTTACCCTTTCTGTTTTTGGGATAATGTTTAAAGATATAAGAAATTGATAGTTAATCTTTTGTGGATTACGTGACTCTCAAGAAGATGATTCTTGTGTTTTGATGAGACCAAGTGTTTTTGAATTCTCATCGTCTGGAGAAAAGATTAGTTTTGGTATAAACTTATTAAAGGATGAAACTCTACTTGAAGGTAGGTATATTTCCTTATGTTTTTGTTCTATGTAGTAAATGAATTCCTCAAAATTATGAAAAGGAACGTAAAATAAAAATGTTGTTGGTTTACGTTTCCTACTAGGTAATCAAAGACCATTTACACACATCATAATTTTGGGATTTTCTCATGGTTAAATTTCTCCTAATCATGTTTTCTATCACTCTCCCTCAGAACTTGACCCTTTGTTTTCTCCTCCATGTCCATTTTTTTCTACATGGAATCCTAGTGTGGGTTAACTCAGGTGACCTTTGTACTTACCTTTTTTTCTTTTAAAGTAATAGTTTTACTGACTTTTTTTCCGATGTGGGACTTTCAATGAAATTTCAAAACCCAATTTTAAAAATTGTGAGGATGAAATTTATTAAGGGGGGAAGATTGTAACGACCCAAAATTTTGAATAAATCTTGTTTCCTGATTTTGTGTGTTATTTTTTTTATACTCAACAAAACTGTTTCATTCGATAACATGAGTATAATTAAAATAAGACCTTTGGGTTTTTACTGTTATATGACCATTGGTCAATATGACCGCTGAAACTAAACGTTTCGATATTTGTCTCTAAATACAAGTGATCTTGGTTAATTAATATAGAAAGAAGATTTGATGGCCTCACTTAGTAGTCTTGGACTGATCGAAGCCCATCTAACAGAACTTGGGAAGGAGGTAGCACCACTGGGCTTTGCTCTGGACCAAACCCAAGCCGAACTTCATCATGTAAAGCTAGAACGGAATTTCCTTCGCGAGAAGTTCAAACTGATAGAAATTACTACTCGTGCGATGTTGGCTGAGCCTCCCTCAGATTCTCTCACCTTAGCATACCTTACACTTAGGTCATATTCTGGTGTGATAATGGGCTATGTAAGGATACCATAAATACCTTGTGTAATCCTTTGTTTTAAATAGAAATTTTGATTTCTTCTTATGATGAAGTTTATGAATTTTCAAATGTCTGGATAAATATAGTATGCATATTTTTGATGAATTTTAGAGAAATGATATTTTAAAAATGTTTATGTAAACCTTAAATAAATAAAAATGTGCAATGATTTTCAAAAAATGGTCTTCTAAAATTATGTTCAGTACGAAACTTAGAGTCTAATAAGATCAACTTAATTTTTGATGAATAGTAAATTATGAATAGTGATTTTATGCTTAGGATTAGTAATGTGACCAAATGGATTAGTAATATCACATAAATAAAGTATTAATATAATCTAGGCACCTTGATTAAGTAATGTGATTCAATAAAATAGGTAAATAACTGTTTCAGAAATTATTAGTCAAGTATTAGTTTTTTCGGGTGAATAGTGTTTTTTAATTAAAAATTAAATTACAAATATTTAGAAAATTATTTTTATAAAATGGATTTCATTTTTGAACTCAGAGCATCAATATTATGTTAAGGTAATTTTTGGGGATTTTTATGAAAAAAATGAATGTTCGGTGAATAGTGTATTTATTTAAAAATTAAATTAAAAATATTTAGAAAATTATTTTTATAAAATGGAGTTCATTTTTGAAATCAGAGCATTGATATTTGGTTAAGGTGAAATTTTGGGTTTTTTCTGAGAAAATTGTATTTTCAGTTAATAGTAAAAATACAGTTTTAGGGTTTCGGTGTGTTTAATCACATCATAACTGTGTCATGATGATGTCATGAGATATTTTAAGGGTTGGAAGACCAAAGTTAATGAATTATTGTATGAGGGGACCCATGTGGCCTAACTCTATGGGAAATACCATGGGAGAGCCCATGGTTTTGAGAAAACCACTTGTGAGGTGTCCCTTGGCCATTAATGCCTTGTCCCCTCACTTTCCCTACAAATACCAATCCATACTCTCATCTATTCGACTCCCAACTCTCCCCCAACGAATCTATAGTCTCATTAACTCCCAAGGAGTCCTCCCAAGGTGCCACCAACCCGTCAAGGTCCCAACCTTTGAGTTTTAAGAGTTATGTTTAAGGTAAGGGATCCTACATCTCTCTTTCTTTCAAGTAATCTCTTTTATGTCATTTATTTTTTTCTCCATGATCTTATGTTGGAGGATGTTCTTTTATATACCTCTTACTTACCTTCTCATTTTCATATGATTAGAGACCCCCTCTTTCTCTCATCAATTTGATTTAAGAAAGTTTAAGTGGTGTCGTTAGGCTGCCAAATTTTTAAGGGATTCTTTCACCTTTCTCATTTTTCAAAGTTCTACTTTCATGTCAAGTCATTAAATTTATTTTTTATTATGTTGGGTTATGATATCTATATCTATCATACTGATATTTTATGTTAATATGATGAAAGACCCTATTTTTGTATCTCGTCAATTCATTTTTGTTGAAGTTTAAGTGGCGTCGTTAGGCTGCCGAATTTTTAAGGGATTCTTTCACCTTTCTCATTTTTTCAAAGTTCTACTTTCATGTCAAGTCTTTCAAGTTCCTTTTTATTATTTTTGGGTATGATATATATATCTATCATACTGATATTTTATGTTCATATTATGAGAGACCTTATTTTAATCTCGTCAAATCATTTTTGTTGAAGTTTAAGTTGCGCCGTTAGGCTGCCGAATTTTTAAGGGATTCTTTCACCTTTCTCATTTTTTCAAAGTTCTACTTTCATGTAAAGTATTTCAAGTTCCTTTTTATTATGTTGGGGTATGATCTCTATATCTATCATACTGATCTTTTATGTTCATATGATGATAGACCCTATTTGATCTCGTCAATTCATTTTTGTTGAAGTTTAAGTGACGTCGTTAGGCTGCCGAATTTTCATAAGAGAAATCTTATTTTTGTCTTACTTTCATGTTCTTCATTTCATTTGGTATATATTTCAAATTTCATTAACATGTTCTTAAATTCTTTATATTCTGTCCCCCTACTATTTTATGGAACATTTATGAGTGGTTGAACCATGTCCCCTTTCTTTTCAATGTTTTCTAAAACCCCGAAACATAGCCGTTATGTTGTAGAATTTCCGTCTCAAAATGTCTCTCTTATTCCCAAATTAATTTATTTTATTAAGTGAATACTCAAATCTATTTCTTCTAAAGGTTTATTCACATATATACCAGAATGTTCTATTTTAAATTTTGTGATTTATATGCATGATACCCGTTTTCCATTTCTGTGGGTTTAAAGTGACATAAAGATCATGTCTTTAAAGCAGTTTTTAAAACGTTATGATTATGAAATGAAACCCATTCCTTTTATGCTATATGGGTTGTTTATGAAATGATTGATGATGATATATGTGTATCACATGATAATAAAGACATGTTAAGGGTGCGCCCTGATAGAGCTCCAATGCATTGGGTAAAGACTTAATCTCTAGAGATGAACATTTTTAACGACGCCTTGGTGAATAACCTTGGTAATTTTTAATGACACCTTGGGGATGGACCTTGGTGAAACGGAAATGATTGTCAATATTAAATGTTGTAGCCACATATTCAAATTATGAAATACGTTATTTTTATTATGATATGCCTCATGATTTCTTTCTCATGCCTTAAAGTTATTTTTCATGACATTGTCGATGTATCTGAAGTTCACATGTTAAATGTTTCACCTTGTTCCCTTTACTGGGACTTCTTCTCACCCTTTCTTTTGATGTATGTCCCCAGGTTATGAGATGCAGTAATGAACCTAGGATAAACATAAGGAGAAGCCTTTCAAGTGTTTAAAGAATAATTTTTTAGGTTTTGATGTTTTAAGTTCCTGGTTTCCAAGACACTAAAGTTTAAAGATCCTCGGTTTTGTAAAATGTAATGAATTTTTATGTGATAAAAAGGCGAAATACTATCGTTGGGATCCACATTACCAAAGTAATTATTAATCAAAAAAACTCCAAGTATCTCACCTACTCAGTAGGATAAATGCAGGACCTCTATTACTATGGGTATGTATAATTGATAGGACATGCTAATGTGCTCTATGCTCTGATTATACATATCTAGAGGCTTTTGGGGAGGCCTCATCTTTGTCCCTCATAAATGAGGGATCCAATGTAATATATTCCCTTCTATTAGTGACATGAAAAAAAGGGTCCCAAGGGATGGCTCACACAGGTGAGACTTGGGTGGACAAAAGGTCTATCCCATAGGTCAGGGATGGATGAGTTGATGATGGCTTGTGTAGGTAAGGCATAGGATATAAAAAGTTGTTTCATGCAGGGGTAGACCTAGGTGAGATGGAGATGTATTTGGGTAATGGAATACCTGAGGGACAACACATGGGTGATACCTTTCTCTAGGCTCTGAGGGTCTCCCTAGGTGTCTTTGGATGACTGGTGCTCAAGTTTTAGGCTCAAGAAGGGGACTTCTCCCTGGTTATATTAGACTATGTGAGGTTTCCTACACATTTATTTGTGTGTTTAAAACACTATGGTAACTCTAATCCTATTACTCCCCTCAATTTCCTCTTTTTTTAAGCTTGGATGTTTACCTAAAAGGTTTTTAGGGACTAGAAAAAGGACTAGGGAGATCATATATTCAAGTATTATTTTATTTTTTTAGTCATTGAAAATAATGATCCCAATGGTCTAATTTATTGTCATTTTTAGAACCCTGGGTGAAGGTGTTTACTCGTGCAGGTGTGTTTTGTTGGTCATCATGCAATTTTGTCGATATAGTTACCACATAGGTGTGTTGTGCTAGTTACCACATTGGTGGGTCACACTAGTTATCATGCAGGAGTAACTTGAGAGAATATCCTAGGAGTGCATGTATGGGCTCTGTGAAATGATATTGACATGTAGACTGGACCTACATGGTGATGCAGGCATATAGGATTGACCTGTGTAGTCAAGCTGTTGGGGTTTGCACGGTATCTCCTAGGTGAACACATGTGATCCTTGATATCCTTCACTTTTATTTTTCATGATGTATTTCCATGTTAAAATCATCAATATTTCGTTAAAAAAATTAGTGTCACCAAAGTGAAATTAATTTTAAACTTAAATTTAGTATAAAAACATATTATATTTAAAAAGGATCTTTTTTTGCAAAAAAAAAATTTTTCATGTTTTTTCAGTTTTATTTTAAATTAAAAACTACCACTTTTGTGTTTTAAATTTTGAAAAATTTAATCCATATTTGGAATTAGCAGATCCAAATTTGTTAAATAGGTCCCTTTTATTTTTTTTCAATATGAATAATAACCATAGTATTTTTTGTTACCACAGTACTGAGTAAATCAGGTAATTAAGGGTTAATAATAATATAATAAGGACTATAACATACCCCTAACAATTGACATAATTTTTTTTATGATTTAATATCATCCATACTCATCAAATATTTTGTTATATGGTGTTTTTTCCATTTTGGTGTGATTTTGACCTTTATAATATTTTATGTAAAGAAAATTCAATAATGTAGTGGTCTTATTTTTAATAAATTTAATTTTTTTTAAATGGAGATAAACATATGATATTTTATTTTGTAAATATTAATTTTAAATTTAACTGATTTTATTCAGCATGTTGATTTATTTTTAATATTTAATGAAGATATAATTTTCTAAAATTCTTAAACAAAGCTGACATGGTAATTATTCAATTAATGGAAAAATAAAATAAATGATATTAAAAATATTAAAAGGAATATAATTTAAGATAATTATTTTGATCCATAAATTTTATAGGTGGATATAATAGTCTTGGTATGTAATAAAATATTTTTTCTAATTTAATTTTTTTTTATTTTATTAAATTCAAAGTAATGAATAGTTCTAAAAATTGACATTAATGATATTTTATAATGAATAATATATTATTGAATGATATGAAATTACAAAAAACTTTGATTTATCCAAGTGATTATTATTTGATTTATAATATCAACCATGGTCAATTTATTGGACATTTTCTATTTTTAGTAACTATAATGACCCTCGATGTGTAAAAAGCCTTATTGTTGTGGTAAGTGTGAAAATTGTTAAAGGTTAGTTAAAACTTGAATATAAGGGTAAAAACATAGAAAAAACTTGTAAAATTTTAATTTTAATAGATTATTTTGACTCATAATAATATTATCTTTTAATATTATCAATTTAGTTCCATTAAAAATTGAAAATTAATTTATATTCATTTAATATTTTATGAATTTAAAAGAGTGTCTATCCCCTCTATTATAAAAGGGAATTTATTCTTCTCTTTTCCTCACACATAAAATTAATTTTTTTCCAATACCTAACCATATACCTTCCTTAATTTCCTCCTCACATCTTATAGGCTTTTTTATCAAAAAAGAAACCTATCAAATATTTTGGTGTAAACCTTAAGAGGATGTACGAATAATATGTATTGTTATTAATTGGGTGTTTTTTTTATTTCTTCTTCCACACCCATTGAATACTATTTAACTATTATGAGATAATAACACTAGTACCTACCATATATTAATATGTTACTATGTTAATTACATAACAAATATCCATCTCCATCCTCCATAAAATGGGAAAGGAATCTGTTGTTCCTGTGTACAGTGGACAACCTCCTCACTAACTGATATAATTTACTTTCTATCACTGCCTCTCATTGATTATTACAGTGATGGAATTGATATTTATTTATTATATTCATGAAATATTTATTGTTATAAAAATATAATATATCATATATTTTGTTACCTTTACATTCACTAAAAGATGATAATTTCATTCATGTGAATGTGTGGACTACCACCCCCATGAAGTGATGTGATTTTTTTTCATCACCACGTCACAAGGATAATATATATATTTGGACCAAGTTGTAATAAGTTATTCTTGGAAGCTAAAAGAAGTTTTTCAGAAAGAATTGTATTTTGTTGTCAAAGAAAATAATTCAATTCACTTTGTATGTTTTAATGATCAGATTAATGGGATGAAAGGTTGAATAATAATCAGAAGATCAAATACAAAATTCATAATAAAGTACATCAGGTTTTGAAAAGGTTTTCTAGGAGAAAAGGATCATTGGACTCACTTTGGGTCTAGAAATAATGTTTTTATCGGTATTAGAAATTATATCGGAGTGTGAAATTCTCCACACCAAACCTAACGATGCTTTTCTGATCTTGGAGTTCTCATAAATCATAAATTTCCTAGGAAACATATTATGAAATCCTTATTAAGAAAAGGAGTAGAAAAGGTTTTTCAAATTGGTTTTAGGTTTTATTGGAAATAATGAAGATGTTGAAAGAATGGGAATTTATAATACCTTACAATGCAAGTCTTACGATGTTATGCCAATCATAAAATTTATCAAAGTTATAAAGAAGTAATAACATAAGAACAAGTTTGTGGAAGAAGAATGTTTTGAAGTTAAATTATTCTTCTCTCGGTTCATCAATGTGAGATCACCAAATTCATAATTGTTTAAGGGTTGGGAAGTTTTTTTTTAAATGTGACAAGTCAAAGTTTCTGGTTTTTAGTTAAACCAATAAGCCAAAATATTCAAATCTTCAAAGAAAGAATATTTTGAAAGCAAGAAGATTTTTTGTATCATAATTCGAAATGGAAATATGTTTCTAAAGTCAAATATGTTGATACTAGTCTATCAGATGTAGTATGACACCAATCAATCAAAGGTGGATTTTTTTTTTAATTGTTGGGATCAATGAAAGAGAAAAGAAGTGGAGTTTTTTGGGACTAATGCATGTAATAAAGTCATAGACCAATGAACCAAATGAAGGTCAACAATATAGTCAACCATTTTCATCAGGTTGAATTTTTTTTAATTGGTTCAAGAATGAAATAATAACTATAATATGTTTATAATTGGGTTAAGAGTCATCGGTCATGAAGTGGTTCTAACTCATCAGATTGACACTAACACCAATCTTTTAGAGTGAAGTAGAGACCAATCCACTGGACACATGATAACACTGATATGTCATCAAACACAATATCATCATACTAAGGAAGTTGTTGAACAATCGGAGAAAAGATGAAATGTTTTGAAGTAGTTGAAAAAGTGTTGTTGAGGGGGGTATCACAGTATGTTTGAAGAGTTTTTCGAAAGTGTTAGTAAAAGGGGTTTTGAAGATTTTGTTTAATTGAAACCAAGAAGTGATGATATCCTTAGAAGTTATTACTATGTTTATGGAATAATGTTTTCAATTTTTACAAGTTTTCATCATAATGAATAAATTAGAATGAAAATTGGAATCATACTAAAGAAGGATTAAAATTTTTAAAGTTATCTAAAGTTATGATAAGATTCAATAAGGTTTTAGAAGAAACAATAAGATTTGAGAAGAACTAAATAAATCCAAGATTGAGTTGAAATGAATGTGAAATTCAAAGATAAGGAAATTTGGTTAAGTAGGGAAACATTTTTAGATTCCAACCTAAAAAACTTATGGTGAACCTATAAAAGGAAGATAGTACATTGCACTTTCTAATGGATGAGAACATTGTTCACATGTGGATGTAATGAGAGAAGTTATGAAGTTATAAAGAGAAGTGGTTTCTAGATAGAGCATTCCTCATGAAGTTTTAGAGATATATGAAGAATAAGGAATATTGTATTTAGTAGTTATCAAATCAGACTAGGTCATTGGACAGGGTAATCGGGATTAGATTTACGAACTAAGGAAGAATTATATCATAATTGTTTCAGTAATTTTCTAGAAAACATATAATTGTAGACTGGTCAATTGGCCTAAATAATTGTATTGTGACATTGGACTATGTATCATTATGAAGTCCAGAGAAGTTAATACCTATTTCAGGGTTGGAAAGTGATGAATTTTTTTTACTTTTATCAAAAGTGAATATCAATAATGCACCACAGTAACATGTTTGGAACTAACTCATGATATTTTCATTATTTTTTACACTAACTTTTATTACATCATTTTGTTCTACTTAAATAACAAGCATTATTGTATTGATCATAGTACTACACAAGGGTTAGGGTATATCCTACTTGTTTCTATCCCCACAAAAGGATTTTTTTTATAGTGGATTGTGTGGTATTGTATTGTTTCCAAACCATACCAAGGATGTAGTTACTCTTATTGAGTAGTGAAACTTGTAAATACTTTTGTTTCTATGGATTTTTTATTGTTTTTTGTTGAGAAAAAGTGATAAATCTTTAACTAGAGGCTAAGGTTGTTTCAAAAGAATGGAAACTTAAAATAAAAAATATCATTAATTCATTCCCTCCCACATTTTAATGATACATTTATCCTAGCTTGGCAATAGAAATTGATATCATGGGGAGGTCCCTTCATTCACTCTTTACTGATGTTTTTTTGAAGAGAAGATGTTATAGAGAATCTGAATTGTGTGAATAGTATGGGGATTCTATCTTTCAATGGTAATAACTATCATATCTAGAAAGATAGAATATTGACTTATCTTGTGCCTCTTGAATATTATGTCATGGAAGCATCTACAGATATATTTCCTTTTATTGATGAAAAATTTTCTCTCACATACGTGGATAAGAAAAATATTGAGAATTATGGAATAGATGAGAATATTTTACTCACATCGCTTCCTGATGGTATTTTTCTAAGAGTAAAGGGAGTTATTACTGCTAAAGGTATCTAGTAAAATTTAAAGAAAATTTATAAAGTAAATACAATGGTGAAAAAATAAAAGTTACAAATCTGGAGGATAAAGTATGAAGATCTAAAAATGGGTGAGTATGAATTTTTTGGTTACTTTTTTACAGGGGTGAATGATATTTTAAGCACCATAATATGTCTTTGTGAAAATTTGTAATACTTGACTGTTGTTAAAAAGATCTTGATAATTATTTCTAATAATTTTTATGCCAAAGTTTCATCCTTGGAATATATATATTGTAAAACACTATCAATGGATGATCTCAATATTACTCTCATTACTTATAAAATGATATGGGAGAAAGTAATGAAAAAAAACAAAAGTTGATCACGAAATGTCCTTCAGGGATACCAAGAAAGAAAAGTATAATAAAATTCTTGAAGAATAATAAGAAGCTAGATATTCTGATTCTAAAAATGAGATATGTAAAAATATTGATAAATTTTTATCCATATTTTTCAAAAATGTGAAATGATGTACAAAAAAAGTATAAATAGAAACTTACCTTAAAATGTTTTCAATGTGGAGTTATTGGGAACCTTTATTTGAATTTCACATGAATAAATAATGAAGATAATGGTGATGAATATTATATAAGGAATAGAAGATTGTGGAAGAAATAGGGGGATAAGGCTAAATCTTATTCCAAAGGTAAAGATAAAAAATTATCCAAATCCAAAAGGATGAGTTTTTTATCAAAATATGTTGAAGAAAAAGATAGTGAAGATGAATCTGAAAAATCTACTGATGATAATGAAGAGAATAATTTCATTATAATAGTTAAAAATGAAGAGTTCATAAGAATCAGTTCTTAAGAAGAAGAAGAAACTAGATTATAATTTAATATAAAACAATAACTAAAAGAATGTCTAAGAAATATTGGAAGGCTTAAAAAATAAATCAGAAAATTGAAAAATAAATGTTCCCCAATAAAAAATCAAGAATTTTTTCCCAGTGAGAAATTAAAACTTCTAGAAGATATTAATGACTTGAAGAAATATATTGAGCAATTAAAGAATCAAAATAAACATTTATAAGTTAAGATGAAAGAAAAATATGAATAATTGGAACTTGTTCAACAAAACTTTCTAAATTTGAGTAGAGAATTAAAAGTTTCAAAAATTCTAAAACTGAAGTTGGTGAGTTATTTAGAAAGGGTGAACTAGATATAGATAAAAATTTACCCTCCAAGGTTAAGAATAAATTTCAAATCATTTGTGATAATAATGAATCTGGGAAAGTTATGTATGTGGACAAAATCAATAAAGCAGAGAAGTCAGAATTTTCAAAAAAAATAATTCTGAAAAACTTCCTAAAACTTATGGTTCTAACAAGGCTGAAAATAAAACCGAACTGAAGAAGAATTTTCCAATTAAGAAAAGATATTTTGGGACTAAACAAGAATCTGGTGTTAAAGAAAAGAATTTTCCCGAGAAACAAGCTCACAACTCCAGACAGTATAGAATTTTCATAGGTAAATACTATTTCTAATGACGTAGGTGGTATTATGGTGAATTTTGGAACATGGAAAATATGTTTTGTTTTAATCAATGAAATTATATTCCACAAATTATATAATACAAATTTTTAGGGGGATTCAATCCTCTCAAAGTAATAATTCTGATAAGGATGTCTTGAATAAATATGATAGGGTTCGAGTGAAATTTGAAAATAGATCCCAACCTTTAGAAACAATTTTTGAAAGATGTAAACAATATGGACAACTTTAAAATCATGACTTCTTTTGTTACTAGAATAAAAAAAATCTTATAAAAATTATCTGAAACCTGGTGTAAAGAAATATAAAGGGAAAGAAAAATGTCTTATGGTAGAAACTAATGTCAAAGACACAAAAGGATAAGGATCTTGGATCTTGGATAGTGGGTGTTTTTCAAATATGATAGGAGACTTATATTTTTTTAAGATTGTGAAAGACTTTAAATAAGTAATAGTTACATTTGGAAATAATGAATCCCTCTAAATTATAAGTGTTGTATCTTCTATTATTGGTGAATAAAAATTAAATTCTAATAATTATTTGTTTATTTAATTGATGAAAAACAAGTTTCTAAGAGTTTCAAAACTATTTGATCAAGGAAAAAAGTTTTTTTCATAAAATTTTGTTTTATTGTGAAAATAGAGGAATATATAAAGATAATTACAGAAGAAAAACATAAAAAATGAAAATTCTTCCAAGTTGGTGAGGTTCAAAACTCTTGTTACTTAAGTATGATATAATAGAATCAGTTGTTGTATGAAATGCTATAAAACATGCCTCATAGAAACATGAGTAAATTATAAAAGTGAGATAGTTTCAGTGTAATTTTCTATATGTTAAGAGGAATCAATTGGTGTTGTATATTTTTTTAGAAGGTAAAAATTACAAATAATATGCATAAGAAAGTTTAAATTTGTTCAAAATAACCCCTATAACTTATTAATTTTGATATTTGTGGGACAATGATAAAATAATCAACTCATAGAGTTAAGTACTTCATTACTTTCATTGATGAATTTACTCACATTATTTTTGTTATGTAAATGAAACATAAGTCAAATTATTTGAAAATGTTTTAAAGTTTCTTGAGATATCTAATAAGGAATGTGATTATTTATTGAATAATCTGAGAATAGAAAATGGTGGTGAATAAAAAAATTAATAGTTTGAAAGTTATCTTGAGAAGAATGGAATTTTTCATGAGTTCAGTACACCGTACACTCCTCATGAAAATGGTGTTTTTTAAAGGAAAAATAGAAGTCTTATTGAAATTGGGTGAGCTATGTTACTTGAACATGGTCTCTCTCATTAATTTTTGGAGGCAAGACATGAGTACTTAAATTTATATTCAAAAGTGATGTTTCTACAAAAAAAGATCAGTAATGACTATATGAAATTTTTTAATAAAAAATTCTAAGTTTTAAATGCTTAAGAGTTTTTGGGAGTCCATTCATCATAAAGGAGATAGGTGGAATCCATGGAATGTTTGAATAGAGAGATGAAGATGGAATTTTTCTTAGATATTCTTTGGATTTAATAGGATTTAGATGATTCATCAAATATATATGAATATTAGTTGACTCTTTGGATGTAAAAGTTATCAACAAAATGAGGAAGATGCTAAAAAAACTCATGAATATAAGGAGGAAGAACAAGATGAAATAATTTTTGTTAATAGTTATGATAAATATAAAAACAATTGTAATCCTTCTTAAGAAGAAGAATCGGAATCAACTATTTCTAGTGAGGAGGAAGCATCTCAAAAATATCATCATGGGTTGATGAATATGGTGGAATCTCAAAACAAAATTGGTTATCAACATTAAAAGGTTCAAATAATAAGAGAATAAAAAGTTGTTACACATACTTATTTTTATTAAAAAGTTGAGCCAAAATATGTGAATGAAGTTTTTGAGCATCCAGATTGGATTTAGGCTATAAATGAAGAGTTCGGTCATATTGAAAATAATAATATCTTGGAACTCGTACCTAAACCAAATAGCAATAATATTATTGGTACAAAGTGGGTTTTCCAAAACAATTCTAATGAAGATAGTGAAGTGATAAGAAAAAAAAGTAATATTACTGTGAAATGGTCACTAAAAGATAGAGTACATTGAAATTGATAAGGCTTTTTCTCTGGTGGAAATGTTAAAAATAATCAGAATATTTCTTGTTATTACTGCCCAATGAAGTTATAAAATAATTTAGATGGATGTGAAGTCTACATTTCTGAATGTGGATCTTGATGAAGAAGTGTATATTGAAAAACCATGTGGCATTGTTATTAGGAAAAATTAATGTTATGTGTGTATGTTTAAGAAACCCTTGTATGGGATAAATCAATCTTAGAGGTCATGGAATTTCAAATTGGACAACTACTTGAGAAAGATGAGTTTTAAGAAAGGAAGATTTGATAGTAATCTATACATCAAATAAAGTCAAGTTTTTTTCCTAATTGTAATTGTTTATGTTGATGACATTATATTTATTGGTAATGATTAAATAACTTGTGAAATATTTTATAAATATGTGAAAAAATGTTTTAAATTTCCATTCTAGGTGAAGTGAAATACTTTCTTGGGTTACAAATTTCAAAAAAGAAGAAACACATATTTATTTCTCAAGAAAAGTATGCTAAGGAACTTTTTAAGAATTTTGCCATGGAAAATTTTAAACCTATTTCCATATTAATTTCAGTGAGAATTGATTTGACTAAATATGGAGAAGGTAAGAAAGTTGACTCTGTAGAGTTTTGTAAGTTGATTGGAAGTTTTTGATATTTGACTGCATCAAGACTAGACATTGTTTATATTGTAACCTTATATGAAAGATTCTATATTACACCAATATAATCACATCTATTGGATGGAAAAAATTATCAAATATATCAAATGCACAAGAGATTTAGTAATCAGGTATGATAGATCAAAAAAATATTCATTTATTTGGTTATACATATACCGAATAGGCAGGAAGTGTTGATGATAGAAGATCCATATCAGGTGGAGTTTTCTTTCTAGGGAAAAGTTTTTTAGTTGGAATACTATGAAATAAAATTCAGTAACTCTTATCAAGGATAAATATTAGTATTTTTCTTCCACACAATCCATTTCCCAACTTATTTGGATGAAGACTTGGTTGTAAGACTTAATAGTTCAAGTAAAGTTGCCCTTTCTCTTTGGTTTTGATAATCAGAGTGCCATAAACATTATAAGAAATCCTACACAACAATCTAATTCAAAAAATATTGATATAAAATACTATTTCATTAAAGATAATGTGGAGAAGAATGAATTAAAGCTGGAGTATGTTCCTACATCGAAACAATTTGTTGACATATTCATAAAAACTTTATCGAAACACACATTTTTCAAGATCAGTTTCAACATGGGAGTCCAACCTATTTCTCATCAAGGTTTATGTATATGTTATTTTCCCCTCTCTCATCTTGTATTTGGATAGTATTTTCAAGGGGGTAATTTTTTCATAAATATATACATTTATATGAGATAAACCTTTCAAGGAAGCATGTATGTAGGGGGGTAGTGGATGATCTCTGAACTCATCATGTAAGTGTGTGAACTATTCTAATAGTTTTTTGGAGTTGTGTGGGAAACTTGTGTTTATATTAAAGTTGAATAAGTAAAGTAATAAGTGAATAAAAGGTGAATAAGTTTCCTGAGTCACTACTTTTGGACAACATGGTTTTTTGTCAATGATTATTTATTCGTACAATTAATTATCTCATGTAGGATTAGAAATTTTGAAAAGTGGTCTGTTTCTTAAGGTTAAAAAGTTTAATGATTTATAAATATTGGTTTACAAAAAATCCAAAGGGAGGGATTGTTGGGACCAAGTTTGTAAGAACATATTCTTGGAAGATGGAATCAAATGAAATGGATGAAAGTTTGCATCATAATCAGAATATCAGACACAAAATTCTTAACAAATTCTATTAAGTTGTGAAGAATTTTTTTGGGATAAAAGATTCATTGGACTAACATTAGGATCATAAAAAAGTTCTGACCAATCTAAGAAATTTTATCGAGGTCTGAAAGTATCCATAATAAATTTAACAATGATTTAATGATCACTGAGTTATCATAAATCGTATGTTTTTTGGAAAACATGTGATATAAGCCTTATGAAGGAAAGGGGGAGAACAAGTTCCACTAATTGGTTTGAGGTTTTATTGGAAATAATAAAGATTATAAAATAATGGGAAGTTATAATACTTTCCAATGTAATTCATATGATACTACGCTAATCCTAAAAGTTCTCAAAGTAATGAAAAAGTCATGATATAAGTAAGAGTTTGTGTAAGAAGATATTATTTAAACTAAAATTCTTTAGGTCTCAGTTCATCGGTGTGAGACCATCAGACAAAAAAAATTAAGGCTATAAAGTTTTGTTTGAAATTTTAATGTCAATGATTTTTTTAGCTAGACCAAAATGCCACAAGATAAAAATATTCAAATAAAAGGTTTATTAAAGATGGAAGATTGTTTGTATCGTAATCAGAAAAGGAAATAAGTTTCTAATGTAATATTTTCTGATATTGGTCCAATAGATGTGGTGTTCCACTAATCAATTAGATGCAGAACTATTTTTTTAGGGAGTTGTTGGGAAAAATGGAAAAGAAAAGAAGTGGATTTTTCTGGGAATAATGCATGTAAGAAAGCCAGAGACCGATAAACCAGATGAAAATCAATAATATAGTCAATCATTTTCATCAGTTTGAATTGTTTTCCAATTTGGCCAATAATTAAATAACTCTGATATGTTTACAATTGGTTCAAGATTCATCAGACATGAAGTGGCATCAACACATCAGACAGATTCTTACACTGATCCATCAGAGTGAAGTAGAGACTGATCTATTAGATGCATTATAACACTAATACATCATCGAAAAAAGGATCATTGAACTAAGTAAGTTGTTAAATAATTAAAGAAAATATGAAATTTTTTGAATCAATTGAAAAAGTGTTTTCAAGGGAGGACTCACAGTTTTTTTGAATATTTTTTAGGAAGTGTCTTTAAAATTGGTTTTGATAATGTTGTTTAAGTTCCTCAAAGAAGTGTTGATATCTTTATAATTTGTGACTATGTTTATGGAAGAATGGTTTTAATGTTTACAAGTGGTCATCATAATGAAGAAATAAAAATGAAAATTGAAATCATGGTGAAGAATGATTAGAAATATCTAAGCCATATCAAGTTGTGAGAAGATTCAATAAGGTTTGAGAAAAAACTATAAGAGATGAGAATCATTGAAGAAGCCAAATATTGATTTGAAATGAATATGAAATTCAAAGATAAATAAGGTTGGTTAAGTGGGAAAATTATTTCAAATTCTTAACTAATCAATTATTGGAACACCTATAAACAGAACATAATAAATTTTAATTTATGATAGACTAAGGCATAAGTAGATCAAAATTGTTTTGGTAGTATTTTAGTAGACTTAAATTTTTGTACTAAGCAATTGGAATAAAGAATCAGACTAGGACATCAGACTGAGTTTCATTATGAAGTCTAGAGAATTTCTTACCTACTGCTGGGTAGGAAAGTAAAGAATTATTTTGACTATTATCAAAAGTGAAAGTTGATAAGGCATCACATCACATGTTTTAAACTAACTGGTGAAAGTTTAATTACTTGTTACGCAAAATGTAATTACATCATATCATTTTACTTGAATCACATGCACTATTATCCTGATCATAGTTCTATACAAGTGTAAGGGTATATCCAACTTGTTTTTATCCAGAAAAAAATATTTTTTCAAGTGGATTGTGTGGTATTGTATTGTTTTCGAAGAATACCATGGACTTAGAAACTCTTTTAGAGTAGTGAACCTTGTAAGTAATTGTGTTTTTCTGGATTTGTGATTATTTTGTGTTCAGAAAACTGATAAATATTTAATTAGAGGTGAAGGTTTCTTCAAAAGAAATGAAACTTAAAAGAAAAATATTTCATTGATTCACCTCCCCCTATTAGTGATACATTGATCCAAAATAGGAAATATTAATTATTATCAGAGGTAGGTTCCCTCCATTTACTCTTTGTTGATTTTTTTAATATAATTTGTTATTTAGAATACAAATTGTGTGAACGGTAAGGGGATTCTGGTCTTCTATAAAAAGAACTATCATATCTAGAACAATATAATGTTTCCTTATCTTATGTCTCATGGGTATGATGTTATAGAAGAATCTATAGATGGATTTCTTTGTATTGATGAAAAGGTTCCTCTCACATTTATGGATAATAAGAAACTTGAGAATGATTTAAAATCTAAGAATGTTATACTCTCCTCACTTTCTAAAAGTAAGTTTCCAAGAGTAAAGGGATTTTTTACTACCAATGGTATCTAAGAAAATTTTAAGAACATTTATAAAGGCAATAAAAATGTGATTGAATCCAAGTTAGAAATCTAGAAGCGGAAGTATGAAGATCTTAAAATGGGTGAGTATGAATCTGTTAGTTACTTCTTTATAAGGTTGAATTATATTGTAACCACCATAATATTTCATGTTGAAAAGTTATAAGAACAAACCATTTTTGAAAAAAATATTGGGAATTATTTCTGATTAGTTTAATGATAAAGTTTCATCCCTATATGATAGAGATCCTAAAACTCTATCTTTGGATAAACATCATAGTGCTCACATTACTTATGATATGAGAAGTTATAAATTTATTAAAGGATAAAAAATTTGATCAAGAAATTTCCATCATGGTTTCAAAGGAAAATCTAAGAATATTCTTGAAGAATAAGAAGTTATAGATTTTGATTCTGAAAATGTGGTTTGTAATAATATTTTTTAATTTTTATCCTTTTTTCTAAAAAAGTGAAAATATGTATAGGAAATTATAAGGGTAAAATTACCTTAAAATGTTTTGAATATGTATATTTTGGTCACATGAATGAGAATTTCCTTTAAAGAAATAATGAATACAATAAGGATGAATATGATATAAGGAAGAGAATATCATGGAATAAAAAGGGTTATAGGGATAAATATTATTCCAAAGGTAAAGATAAAAAATTAAATAAATCAAAATGAAGAATTTTTTTCTAAAGATGGTGAAGAATAATATAGTGAATATGAATCTAAAAATTTTACTGAGAATGATGGAGAGAATACTTTAATTGAAATAGTTAAAAATGAAGAGTTTATAAGTAGTGTTTCTAAAGAAGAAGAATCTTGATTACAATTTTGTATGAAATAATAATTAAAATAATTTCTATAAAATATTATAATACTTGAGAAAGAAATCAAGAAATTAAAAAATGAAAGTTCCTCAATAAAAATCAAGGATTTTTTCCTGATGAGAAAATAAATCTCCTGGAATATATTGATTACTTGAAGAAATATATTGAGATATAAAAGAATCAAAATGAGAATCTGAAAGTTAAGCTTAAACTAAATGAAGAACAATTGGAAATTTTCCACTAAAAATCTTTGAAATCCAATAAGATAACTGCAAGTTTCAAGAACTCTATTTTATAAGTCGGTGAAAGCTCTGGAAAGGTTGAACATAAGAATGATCAAAAGTTACCTTCAAGGGTTAGAAGCAATTTGAAATTGTTTCAAAAAGTAATAAATCTAGGAAAGTTATGTATGTTTCCAAAATCAATAAAGTGGGAAAGATAGAAGTTTTAAAAAAATTATGAGTACAACAATTTTTCTATAAATTATTATTTCAATAAGATTAAAAAAATCAAGCTAAATAAGAAGGTTCTAGTTGAGAACAAAAATATTGGGACTAAAAATTTATCATGTTAAATAAAATAAGGTTATTGAGAAACATGATCACAACTCCAGATAGTATGAAGGTTATAGAGGTAAATACTATTTATATTGATATTGTTGGTATTTTGGTGGATTTTAGAACATAGAAAATATGTGTTGGTTTAATCAATAACATTAAAATTATTCCACAAATTACAGAAGGAAAAGTTTTAGGGGGATTCAATCCTCTCCAAGTAAAAATTCTGAGAAAGATGTCTTGAATAAATCTAAGAAGGTTGGTTTGAAAGTAAAAAAAAGATTCCAACCTTTGGAAACAATTTTTGAAATATGTGAACAACCTGGAAATCTTGAAAAAGGATGTCTTCTTTTGTTACCAGCATAACAAAATTCTTATAACAATTCTCGAAAGTCTGATGTAAAGAAAGATAAAGGGAAAGAAAAAAATTATTATTATAGAAACTACTCTCAAAGATACCAAAGTATAATAACCTTGGATCTTGGATAGTGGGTGTTCTTCTCATTTGACAATAGAATTAAAATTATAGAATAATTTAAAAGACTTCAAAGAAGTAATGGTGACATTTGTCTATAATCAATCCCTCAGAATCAAAGATGTTGGATCTTATATTATTAGGGAAGAAAAAATTATGTTCAAGAAATATTTTTTTGTTTATGGGATGAAACAAAACATGAAAAGTATTTCAAAACGTTGTGATTAATAAAAAAATTATTTTCCAAAAACATGGGTTTATTGTGAAAAGATAGAAGATGGAAAGATAATTAAAACATGTCCACATAAAAAAGGAAACATGTTCAAGTTTGTGATGTTCAAAACTCTTGTTACTTAAATATGATAGAATAGAACCATTTGAGCTATAAAATGTTGGGACACATGTGTCATAGAAACATGAGAAATTTATCAAAGTGAGGCAGTGTCTATGGGATTTCTAATATGTCAAGAAGAAGTTATTGGTTTTGTATAATTTTTCAGAATGGAAAAATTACAAAATCTACACATAAGAAAGTTAAAAAAATTTAAAACAACCCATATAAATTATTCATTATTATATATGTGTGTCAATGATAAAAAAAATAAACTCATCTATATAAGTACTTCATTACTTTTATTGATGACTTTACTCACATTAATTGTGTTATGTATAGGAAACATAAGTTAGATGCTCTGAAAATATTTAATAGTTTTTTGAGAAAAGATGAGAAAGAATGTGATTATTCAAAAAAATAAGTTGAGAGTAGAAAATTATAGGGAAAACAAAAATGAATATTTTAAAATTTTTCATGAGAATCATGTATTTTGGAATGAGTTTAGTACATCATACACTCCTCAAAAAATGGTGTTTCTGAAAGGGAAAATAGAATTTTTGTTGAAATGGGGTAAACTAAGTTATTTTAACACAGTCTCTCACATTACATTGGGAGTAAAACCATGATCACTATTTTTTACATTCAAAATTGATGCTTTTATAGGTCAATTTTAGATACCTCTCCATATAAAATTTTTCATGACAAAAATCCATGTTTTAAAAACTCAAGAGTTTTTGGGAGTTTAGGCTTTATAAAGTATAAAGGTGGAATCCTAGGATAGTTTGAGCGTAGAAGTAAGAGGTTAAAGATGTTTCAAAAAATAGCCAATAAGATTATTTGTCTATGTTGTTGTATTTTTTTTTGAAAAATTTGAGGAAGATGATAAAAAACTTATGAAGATAAGGAATATGAATAAGATTAAATATTTTTTGTCAAGAGTTCTAATAAGAATGAAAAAAATTATTCCTACTGAAGAAGAAGAATATGAATCAGCTATTTCAAATGATAAGGAATAATCTCAAACATCTCATCTTATGAAGAGGAGGATGGTAGAAGCTTAAAACATAATTGTTGATCAATATCAAAAGTATCAATCAATAAGAACAAGAAAATTTATTACACATGCTTATTTATATTTAAAACATGATCTGAAAGATGTGAAAGGTTATTTTGAGAATCAAGAATGGATTTAGTATATTAATGAAGAGTTGGATCATATTGAAAAGAATGATACTTAGGAACTTGTACCTAAACCAAATAATAAAAATTATATTAGTAAAAAGTGGTTTTTATGGAAAAATATGAATGAACACGGTGAAGTGATAAGAAAAAAAAGAATGATTAGTGTGAAAAGGTTACTCATAAATATAGGAAATTGACTTTGATGAGACTTTTTCTCCCATGGAAAGATTAGAAGCAATCAGAATCTTTCTTGTTATTACTATAAAATGAAGTTAGAAAAAATCAGATGGATGTTAAGTTCACATTTCTGAATGGAGATCATGATTAAGAAGTGTATATTGAACAATAATGTGTATTTTTTTGGTAATAATGAATGTTTTTTTTTCTAAATTGAAGAAATAATTTTTTGAGATAAAGAAAGTTCTGTGGTCATGGTATTCTAAATTAGATATATTCATAAGAAATATGAGTTTTATGAAATAAAGAGTTGATAGTAATATATAAATCAATGAAGGTTATGAGATTTCCATCATTATAATTTTTTATGTTGATGAAATTATCTTTATTGATAATAATGAATGAACTTGTGAAATATTTGCAGAAGATATGCTTTTTTTAATATCCATTCTGAGTGAAATGAAATGCTTTATTAGGTTACAAATTTTATAAAAGAGGAAACATATATTTCGTTCTCGACAAAAGTGTGTTAAATAACTTCTTAGGAATTTTGGAATGGAAAATTCAAAACCAGTTTCCACACTAATTTCAATAGGAACAAAGTTTGCTAAAATAGAGAATGATAGGAAGTTGACTCTAAAGATTTTAGAAAGACGATTGAAAGTTTTTTTATTTGAATCTCTCAAGACCAGACATTGTTTAAGATTTTACCTAATGTGAAAGATTTTAGAGTGCTCAAAAATAATAAGATGTGTTATATGGAAAAATAATTCTCAGATATATCAAAGGTGCAATAGATTTCAGAATCAAGTATGATAGCTCTAAAAGTATTGATTTTTTGGTTAAAATGATTCTTATTAGGATGGAGGGGTTTATGGTAAAATATCCAAATCATGTGGAGATTTCTTTTTGGGTAAATATTGTGTTAGTTGGAATACTATGAAATAAATTTCAGTAACTCTTATCATGATTGAAGCTGATTTTGTTGATGAAACTAAAGTGGATACCTAACATATATGGATGAAGACTTGTTTGGATGAATTATTGAAATAAAGTTAACCTTTCTCTTAGGTTGTGATAATTAGTGTGTCATCAATATTATAAGAAACCATGTATAAAATTATCATTCAAAACATATTGATAAAAAATATCATTTTATTTAAGAGAATGTGAAGAAGAGTGAATTGAAGTTGTATTATGTTACTACATCGGAATAAGTTGATGACATATTCACAAAAACATTATTGAATGATTCATTTTTAAAGATGAGGTTTAACATGTGAGTCCATCCTTCTTCTCACCAAGGTTGAGGTATGTGTTATTGTCCCCTCTCTTATATTGTCCTTGGATAGTGTTGTCAAGGGGGAGAATTGTTTTATAAATCTATCAATTTATATCTACTAAACATTTTAAAGAAGAATGTATATAGGGGGAGTTGTGGGTAAGTTTTGAAATCAGTATATAAGTGTGTGAACTATTCTAATAGTTTATTAGAGTGGTTCTAAGAAACATGTGTTTACAATAAAGTTTAAAAAGTAATGGAATAAGTTAAGAAAAACTGAAGAGGTTTCATGAGTCACTAGTTTTGGAAAAAAAGGTTTTTCTGTCAGTGATGATTATTTCCTACAATGAGTTATCTCAAGTAGGATTAGAATTATTGAAAAGAAATCCATTGCATGAGGTTACAAAGTTTATTTATTTATGAACCTTGGTTGACAAAAAAATCCAAAGGGGGATTGTTGGGACGATGTTTGTAAGAAGTTTGTGTGGAAAGTATTGTCTTTTATTGTCAACGAAAATAAATAAATTCACTTGATATGATTTAGTTGTCATATAAAAGTTATGAAAGTTTTAATAATAATCATAATCTTGGATGAAAAATTATTAAGAAATTTCATTAGGTCGTGAATATTTTTTTAAGAAGAAAAGGTTTAGAAGACTCACTTTGGGTCTAGAAAGAATGTTTTGAAATGTATGAGAAATTGTATCGGAGTATAAAAGTATCCATACTAAATATGATGATTCTTTATTAATCTTGGATTCCTCATAAATAATATGTTTTCTATTAAACTTGTGATGCAATCCTTATAAAGGAAAGGTGGAGAACAAGTGCTTCCAATCGGTTTGACATTTGATTAGAAAGAATGGAGATGCTGAAAGAATGGTAAGTTATAATACATTCTAATGTAAGTTAGACGATGTTACACCAACACTAAAAGTTCTCAAAGTCATGAAGATTTCATGATATAATTAGTAGTTTTTTAAAGAAGAAAGTATTTAAAGTCAAAGTCTTCTGGTCTCAATTCATCGGAGTGAGACCACTAGATGTAGAATTGTTTGAAGGTTGTGATGTTTTGTTAAAAATGTGAGAAGTTGAAGATGCTAATTTTTAGTCAGACCAATAATCCAAAAGATTCAAATGTTGAAAGAAATAAGTTTCTGAATTTTGGAAACTTTTTTTCATCATAATAAAAAAAGTAAATGGGGTTTTTAAAGTCCAAGTTATTGACACCAGTCCATCGGACGTGGTGTGCCACCGATCAATCGGAGGAAGAATTTTTTTGTTGGGATATTTTGGGACCAATGAAAAAGAAAAAAGTGGAGTTTGTGGGGACTAATGTATGTAATATTGTTAGATACTATCAGCCAGGCGAAGATCAAAAATATAGTCATATATTTTCATCAGGCTGAATTGTTTGTTGACTAGGTTAAGAATAAAAGAGAACTTTTATATTTTTATAATTGGATCAAGATTAATTAGACATAAAATAATGATGACTCATCATACTGACTCTGACATCAATCCATCAGAGTTAATAAGAGACTAATCCATTGGATTGATGATAAAATTAATATGTCATCGAATGTAGGAACATCATACTAAGGTAGTTATTGAATAATTGAAGAAAATATAAATTGTTTTAAAGAAATTGGAAATGTGTTTTCAAGGGGGGTATCATAGATTGTTTGAATAGTTTTTGAAAAAGTGTTATTATAAGTTATTTTGAAGTTGTTGTTGTAGTGATTCCAAGATGTTTTGATGTCTCTAGAAGTTTTGACTATGTTTACGGAAAAAAAAATTCAATGTTTATATGTGGTCATTATAAAGAAGAAATAAGAATGAAAATTTGAATCAGACTGAAGAATGATTATAAAGTTTAAAGTCAGATAAAGTTGTGAGAAGATTAGAGAAGGTTTGAGAAGAAATGATAAGAGTTGATAAGAACTGAAGAAGTTAAATATTTATTCTAAATGAAGGTAAAATTATTTGATAAGGAAATTTTGTTAAGCGATAAAACATTTTCAAATTTTGACCTAAACAAATTTTGGAATACCTATAAAATGAAGAGAGTACATTGTACTTTATGATAGATTATACCACTATTCAGATACAGAAGAAGAGATATAAGTTCTAATGTTTTAGATAGAAGGGGATTCTAAATGGATAATTCCTGAGGTAGTATTTTGAATAGAATAAGGAAGGAAGATTGTATTTAGTAGATATCATATCAGACTAGTTCATCAGATTAGGAAATCAAACTGAGATTTCTAGAATGAGGTAGAATTTGTTCATAATTAACTCAGTAGTATTCTGAAAGAATCGTACTTCTGGACCAAGAAATTGGATTAAAGAATAAAACTGGTAAATTGGATTGATTCTCATTATGAAGTCTAGGGTAGTTCTTTCTAACTGCTGGGTAGGAAAGTGAAGAAGTGTTTTGACTATTAACTAAAGTGAAATCTGATAAAGTGGCACAGTAACATGTTTGGAACTAATTGGTGAGAGTTTCATTACTTTTTACACACAGTTTTATTACATCGTATCATGCTACTTAAAGTACATGAACTTTTTTATTGATCACAATGCTACAAAATTGTAAGGTTATATCTTACTTGGTTGTATCCATATAAAAGGATTTTTTTCTAGTGTAATGTGTGGTATTGGATTGTTTCCCAACCATACCAAGGATATAGATACTCTTGATGAGTATTGGACCTTTTAAATACTTTTATTCTTGTGTATGTGTGATTTTTTAGAGTTCATAAAATTGAAAAATCTTTAATAGGAGGCAAAGTTTGTTTCAAAATAAAGGAAACTTAAAAAAAGATATCACTAATTCACCCCCTCCCCCTCTCGGTGATACATTGATCCTAGATGGGAAATATCAATATATAAGTGTATTTAAATAAATAATATGATATTTATGATATTATAATCATTATTTAATGATATAATAATACTAACCCTCTTTCCATAATAATTGTTGAAAAATGGAAATGTTACTCATGTGTACGTATGGACTACCATCTCTATGATTGTAACGTAATTTATTTTTCATAAATATCTTTCATCACTGGTATTAAAATTATATTTGATGTATAAAAATGATAATTATTTCATTATTATTATTATTTTGGATATGGTATAATAATGAACACTTCGGTCATATTCAACCTACCGAAGTCATTTTGAACTTATAAACCAAATATCATCAAATCATCTGACATCAACTTAAATGATTAAGTAATTGTATATAGCATGATAAATGATAAAATAAAATGAATAATAAAATTTAAAAATGATCTTAAGAAATAAAATATTTAACATAAGTTTATTATTAAAGGAGATACATAACATATGTGATGAGTCAGACTTGGGTTAAGGGACGCTTTAACTTAAAACCTCAATTCAAAGATTTATTTTTAAAATCATTCACTACTACATCCATTTTTAAAAAATTATTTTATAAATGTATTTATATTTACATAGAAGAACTATTAATGTAATTGTATTCCACTTTATTTAAAAGGTTTTTTAAAAGGAGTCTTTTTATATAATGTTTTACTTTCATTACAAAAGACAAAATAAATGTTCTATTTTAACGTATACGGTGACAATGACTTTTCCCACCATTATAAACATTATTTTAAGTTTAAATTTCTTTTCAAGTTTTCTTGTTTTATTCAAATAAAACCACTATTTCTATTTTTTAGGTATTTTTATATTGAAAATGGGTTTTTAAGAGAAAAGGGTGTTTTGATATCTGAAATTTTTTTGAATAAGAGTTTAAAAGAGTTTTTCAAGGGTTTTATTCATGATATGGTACTTGGACATTATTTACAAATGGTTGAGCCCCATTATAGATTATAGTTGATCCTAATATAGCTTATATAAATTTATGGGCTCCATTATAGATCACTGGTGATTCTGGTATAGAATATACAATCGGTGATCCCAGATAGTGCTCCAATGCTTTCAGTAATGATTAGCTTCTCTAGAAAATTATATTGTAATTTGGTCGTATGGTTATTACAATTGAAAGGGTTATGTAAGGGTTATATGATGAAGATATCCCAAATCACATACATGAATTTCTTATGCTTTATTATGTGTTTTTATGGAAATTGTTTTATTTTAAAATGTAATATAATAATGTTTTTGAAAAAAATAGTGATTCCATTTTTGGGTAAAAAGGTATGTCTTTAAGAAAAAATTCATGGGTTTTCATGTTTTTTACTAGACTAACAGATTTCTTATTTTTATGTTTCTTACTGATATTTTTTTTATCCCACATTTAAAAATTATTTCTATATGGTTTTAAGGATTATTAGGGACAAGTATGAGGTCAAGATGAAAATTTTGAAAATGTTTCATGAAAAATAAATCTTTTTATATACTAAAATCCTTTTTTGGAAAAAATGGATAATGATTATAAGTGTAAACTTATAATGTATAGGTTTATTATGTAATATTTTTCTGAATTCTCTAAAACTATGAACTTAAAAAGGTCCTTAAAATTTTGAAAAAGTGTATTTTTGACTAAAAACTTAAGATTATGTTATGTTTAATGTTGGATCATTATAGTTGATATTAGAGGAAAGGTTTAGATAACTTTAGAGGATAGGATGTTTTTTTATTATAAGTTAAAGTCCTCTATAACCAAAATGGTTAGTATTATAGGGTAAATTTTAATTATTTTGGATACATCAAAAGAGTTTGAGATAACATGAATAAGGATATCTTAATGTTTAATCTCTTAAAAATATGATTTATAATGATATAATCATAGTAACCTTATTGGTTTTAGTAAATTGTTGGATCTAGTAGGAACCAAATTAGTAATGAATGTGAATAAAAATATGGTGGTTTTCTGAATGATCTGCTAAATAGAATGGGATCTATAGTGATAGCTCTAGTGGTTATTCTTAACCATATATCAAGAGTAATGACTAATAACTTGAACCTAAGTGAGTTTTCTAATGAATAAAATACAAGATAAATAAATCCTCAAAGAATTTACGGTGATAATGATCATAAAGATAAATATAATAAACAACCTATGTGTCTAGAATATTGAAATAACCACATAATAAAATTTCATAAAAGTATGGATATATGTTTTATATGTGATAAAGGTAGTCATAAAGTAATAATATTCCAAGTAAAAAATGAATCTTTTGGTGAACTCTATTAAGTGTAATAATGATATTCTTGAGGTATCAATTAAATGTTTTAAATGTGGGGAGAATGGTCATTTTGGAAATAGATGTCCAAGGGGGGAGGATCGAGAATGGGATTAGAAAGACCATACAGATATCTATTTAGAAACACCTAATTCCATTATTTTTAATGATGAGGAAACTACAAATGGCATATTAAAGGTACTAATTATTTCTCTAATTATGTTTTTACATTTTTGAGTCTTAGTACATGATTCGTATTTTGGATTTTATGAAATAATCTTTAATGAATGATATGGAAAATAATGGTTAATTTATTATGAAAAATGTTGAATGATTAATATATATACATATAAGGGATTAAATATTTGTGATGTAGTGTTAGATTTAAGGATAATAATAAGTTTAAAATAATTAATAAACTTTTAATTATGGGAGTACTTTGAGAGTCTTTTATTAAGTTTTGATAAATTTTGGTAGTATATGAAACCCATAAGTTTATCATGTGAAAAAGTTATTTGAGTAAGAATTATCATTTAATTTTTTGGAAATAAGTTTAATGGTATAGATAACCTTTAGGGTTTATATAATATTTGATTTTTAGGTAATTATGGGATATTACATTTTTGTGGATGTAAGATGAAGGGTATGAGATAACCTTTGTGGTTAACACATTCTTCAATATTGAATATATTAAGGTTATTTTTAGTAAGGTTTATCATATTTCAGGGAATTTTATAAGCATTATATTAATATGGGTTTATAAAAAGGACAACCCATAGGTCGAGTTACATCTCGTCGCATCCGACAAGGGCATGAGGATTAAACCCACAACCGAATGGCTATAAGGGTGCATTACCTACTAATAACCCATGTGATGTCTTGGTCATTATGACATTATTTTTATTTTCTTAAACGATTTGATAGGAAAAAATTCTGTTTATTTTTGGATCATATGTTTTATCCTGTATATAACCATTAGATTTAAAACCGATATGGTGATTAAGTGATTGATGTTATTTTTGAACAAGATCACTATAATTTTGGAAAACATTATATGATTAAAGTAAAAAAAATAATATTATGGTTTTTTATTTGATGAATATAGGTTAAATTATCTTTTTGAAGAAAATATAATTTTACTATTTCTTTAATTTGATTCATTTTATTTATAGAAATTAGTACTATATCTCGGAGAAAATATTTTTAGGGCATCTACATTTTTTTAAGAGACTTTAAGAGTCATTAATGTTATTTAGGAATAAATATTAAATTAATCGTAGAAGAATATGTGATCAAATCCAACTTATTTTTTCTGTTTCAATAATATTATTTAATATTTGGAGTAATTTTAAGAATATTTATTTATCGAATGATCTAATTTGAACTTTGGGTATTACTATTGAATTTTTTGAGATCAAAGTTGTCTTCCTTCATCTAGAGACCTATTTATTTTGTGAATTATCTTACCTTAAACTGACCATTTTGTTTTGGGTTATTGTTTAAAGATAGGAGGAATATATTTTTATTCTATTATGGATTATGTTATTTGTTATAATTTTATTTTAGTGCTTTATGAACAAAAAAACATCTTTAATACTCATCGTTTGGAGTGAAAGATGAGTTTGGGGTAGAAATTGATTAAAGTAAGAAATTTTTCTTATTAAGTAATTATATTTCCTTAATTTTTATTCTAATGATAAATTAATTACTTAAATATGTAAAACTTTCATTAAATGAAAATATTATCTTATAAACTTATTTTCTAATGAATGGATGGTTTATTATATACCTTATCTAGTTGAAGTTTTGTGGTCATCAACTTTCTCCAAATCGATTACTTCCTTATGATCAATGTTCTCTATTATTATCCATCATCGTTTGAACATTATTTTTTTATTCCATGGAAATTTTTCACTTCCCAGTGATGTTCTCTAATTTTTAAAACCTAATATGTGTTATTCCAGATGACCTTTGTACTTCCCTTTCTCTATTTTCAAGAAGAAGTTTTATTATCACTTTTTATGATATGGAATTTCAAAATAGGTAATGACCTTTTTTATCAATCGACATTCAAATTTCAAGGATGAAATTTCTTAAAGGGGTAGAATTTAAAATCATGAGATACTAAAAAATAAATTTTATGCTCAATATCATATGAGATACACAACACATACCTTATATTTACAAATAAATGTTCTTATTTCAATTTGACTATTATAAATTAGTCATGAAATTATACGGAATAAATATTATTAACCAAATTAAGAAATATATAATTATCATACTCATTACTAATGTATTAATTAATGTGTATAAAATTAAGTAATCAATTTTTAATAGCCATTTTATCCTTTAAAAAACGTTTTTATCAAAAATGGATTAAATTTATTTGTGGTAGAAAGTTATAATTAATTTTTGAAAATTTTATAAATTTTTATTTTATAAAATTAAATTTATTTTTGAAATTATCATACCAAAATTATTTTAGGGTGATTCTTTTTGAAAAAATTGATTTTTCATTGAATACTGAAAATACTGATTTTTATTGAAAATTGTATTTTCCTTCAAAATGTGTTTGTAAAGTCATGTTCTATTTTGGAAGAATTTTAAATTTTAATTAGTCCCTTTTTATTTAAAATAATATAGTTATGGTTTTTAAAATTAATTTTATAGTTTATTTTTTTATAAAAACATTTTATATTTAAAAAAACCACAATTCTAAAACATTGTCTTTCAATACATTTTTTCAATTCAGTTTTAAATTAAATTATTTCAATTATATGTTTTGAATCTTGAAAAATGGATTCCATGTTTAGAATCATGAGGCTAAAATTTGGTAAATAAACCCATCGTATTTTCATTCAAAATGAATATTAAACTTATAAATATTTTTATACCACTGTAAATGTAAATTAGGTAACTAAGGGTTAAAAATATGATAAAGACTATAAAATGAACCTAACTCTTTATTTAATTTAATTTTATGATTTATTACCATATATAATCATTTAATATTCAGTTATATAGAATTTTTTATATTTTTATTTGATGATGCCCTTTATGATATTTTATATAAAGAAAATTCAAAAAAGTCGCAGTCTTGATTTTAATAAATATAATATTTTTAACAAGGGGATAAAAAAGGATATATTCAATTAAAAATATTAAGTTTAAATATAAATTATTTATCTTCATCATGATAATTTTTTTTAATTTTTAGTAAAGAAATAATTACCTTAAACTCTTACACTCTGATGACATAGAAATAATTCTATTAATAGAAAAATAAAATAAATGATATTAAAAATATAACGAGTAATATAATTTGAGATTATTAATGTGATTCAATAATTTTATAGATAATCATAAAATTTTATGGACATATAAAAATATTTGGTTCTAATTTTATTTTTTTCCTTGATTTTATTAAATTCAAAGTAAGTAATAGTTCCAAAAATCGATATTAATGATATTTTATAGTAAATAATATTTTATTAAATAATATAAAATTTCTAAAAAATTTATTTTTATACAAGTTATTAAGATATGATTCAAACTATCAACCATAATCTATTTATAAATTTTTTTCCCATTTATAAAAAATATATTGAACCTCAAAGAGTAAATAACCATGTTGTCGAGGTAAGTTTGAAAAGGGTTAACGAGGGGTTAAAACCAAAGTATAAGGGTAAAAACGTAGTAAAAACTTGTATTATTTTTATTATATGGTATTATATTAAACCATACTCATATTATATTTTAAATAAATAATTTTTGATCCATTTGGAATTGAAAATTAATTTATATTAATTTAATATTTTTTGAAATTCCAAGAGTGCCCCTCCCCTCTCTTATAAAAGGGAATCTCTTCTTCTATATTATTCACACATAAAAGGCCTTTTTTGGAAACTTCCTTACCAAATAACATCCTAAAATTTACCCTAACGTCTTATAGGATTGGTTTTGATCATAAAACCAACCTTGAAAAGGCTTTTCTATAAACCTTAAGAGGTTTTCTGAAGAAGATGTATCATTCTTTACTAAGTGTTTTTGTATTATTTCTTCTTCCAATTTCCTCAAGTATTGATTAAACATGCTAAGATAATAAAATTAGTATATAATATATAATAATATTTTATTATGTTAATTTAATAACCAATATCCATATCCATTATCCATTAAATGGGAAAGGAATCCATTATTTGTGTACACGGAGGACTACCGCCTTGCGAACTGATGTAATTAATTTTCCATCACTACCCCTAATTGATGGTTATAATGATGGAATTATTGTTTATATAATATATTCATGAAATATTTATCATTATATAAATATTATATATCATATATTTTCTTACATTTCCTTTCATGGAAAAATGATAACGCTATTCATATGTACGTGTGGATTACAACTGCCACATTGTGATGTGTTTCATTTTTCATCACCACATCACACAGATGATATATATAACTGTATTTAAATAATTAATATTATATTTATGATATTATTATCATTATTGTAAAGATATAATAATACACACCCTCTTTTCATAATGATTTTTGAAAAATGGAAACATTACTCATGTGTACATAAAGACTGTCATCTCCATGATAGTAACATAATTCAATTTTCATAACCGTATTTCATAATCAGTTTAAAAAATATAATTTATTTATAAAAATTATTATTATTTAATGATTATTATTTTATTGATTTTGGAATGATGATCTCATTGACCATAGTTAACCTACCAAAGCCATTTTAGACTTATGAACCAAATATCATCAAATTATACGATAAAAACATAAATGATTAAGTAATTGTATATATCATGATAAGTGTAACACCCCAATATTTTATGTCATATAAATTTTTAAATTTAACTTCTTAAATAGCTTATGTTACAATGAACACTAAGTTTAAGACCATGATATACTATTAAACATTTAAAATGTGGCCATTTTAACCAAGTTCTTAAATTGGCAGGAATAAATAGAACAAAACACATTATGAAAATTATATTTTATGTGTTTAATAAAATATTTTAATATTCATCCAAAATATTTTTATATTAATAAGATAATAATGAATCTAAATTATGCAGAAAAAGGCTATATTTTTTCAAAGGCAATTTTACAACATTTTAATGGTGCAGTTGTTTTAAAACTAAAATTTGATACTATTATTAATTATATTGAAGAAAATAAAATTAATTTATAACATATTAATGTCAGCATTATCTCATAGTGAATTTTTGGTATTTTTCTGATAAGTTTCATTTTTTTATGAATAGTAAAAAAATACTGTATTTTAATTGAAAACTGACTTTTCATCTAAATAAATTATAATGATAAATTTTATTTTAAATTTTTTATAAAGTAAAATTAGATTAGTTATATATAAATAAATCCAATTTATGTCATAGTGATAAATTTATCATTAAAATTTGATATAAAAACATTTCAATCTTTTGAACACTTTTACTTTAAAAACCTTTTGTTTCATCTTGTCTCTGGGATTAATTTTAAATTAATTTCTGTAACTACTAGGAATTGAATTTTGAAAAATGGATTCCATATTTGGATTTATAAGTTCCATATTTATTAAATATGATCATTTAATTTTTTAACAATATGAATAGTAACTTTGGTAATTTTTTAACAATATGAATTGTAACTTTGTTAATTTTTTATTATCATGATTAATGGTAAATTGGGTAATTTGAAGTAAAAATAATTTGATAAGGATTAGAAAATTACCCTAAAAGTTTCCTTAATTTTTTTATATGAAGTTAATTATACCCTTAATAGATAAGGTTTGAATTTTAGTTATTAAATGGACACTTTTCCATGAAAATGACTTTAATATTATTTAAATTAAAGAAAATCACAAAACGCCGCATTCAAATTTTTAATAACTATTTTATTTTTAATATGGTGTTATTTAAAATATATATTTGACTATAGATATTATTTTAAAAGCTGAAATATTTGTCTACATCATGTTATTTTTTTAATTTTAATGTATAAATAATTACCTTAAATAATTATACAACGATGATATAAGAATTATTTTATTAATGAAATAATCAAATAAATCATGATTTTAATTAAAAAATAATTTTATCCTATTTAGAAAATTATTTTCATAAAAATGAGTCAATTTTTTAAATACACACATTTAAAAATGGTTAGGGTGAATTTTTGGGATTTTTATAAAATAATTGATTTTTTTTAATAGTGAAATACGGTAATTTATAGTATTTAACATTATAAGATAAATATATAAATTTTTGAGTCATGGATGGTGTATTTCAAATGTAAGAACCATTATTTCTAAATAACATTGTAACTTCCCGGTTCCGGGTGCCACTCAACGGTGCCCCGAACCCAGTTCGCCACATGACCTCAAGCGCATTTCCCCAAATGCCAGAGGCTGCCGACTAGTAGCGAGGGCCCAGGTCTAATAGTGGGAAAACTATTCCCTCATTTTTCAAAGTGTAGTACAGCAGAATATAGTTCTAACATACAACAACAGCGGAAGCAGTAAACCATACACAATAGAAAGAAACAACTGCAGTAGATAAAACCAACCAGTATACAAGTAATGACGCAACATGCCTCAATTCTAAGAAAATAGCCAGAACATGATACAAAATCAATACAATACAACTGAAGTACAAGTATAGAAAAGAAAAATAAAACAACCCGCAGCATAGTGATCCAATGCTTGGTCCCATGTTGTCCGACACCCCAGCAGCAATCAAGTACCTGTATAAGAACCTTTTCCCTTATCTACACCTACAGAAACATAATCTGTTTGGGCTGAAAAGCGTGACCCAAATAGGGTGTGAGAAATAAATTCCTAGTAGGCACCCACTAAAGGCTTGTTCCCAACTGTGAAAAAGCATGCAACAATAGTGTGCAGTAGTAAAATGCAATAAAGTAAGCAGTACTGAAAGTAACTAACTTAACCAGTTATATTTCCTTTTTAATATCCATTTAATCATTTAATTTTAAAAAATACCACCATAGTGAATATTCTAAGTAAACATCCAATGTCCTCAGACACGTACAATACCTACCCTCAGGTAAAGAGAATCCAACCATAAGAATCTTCCCATAGGCATACGAATATTGACCACAGGCATAAGAAGTGTCACCCACAGGCACAGAATCAGCTGCCCATAGGCATGGAAGAAGTTTCCCACAGGCTAGGTAGAACAATTCCCACAGGCTAATCACAACACCGCCCTCAGGCTAAACAGGTAACTGGGACAAGCCCAACATGTAAACAAGCAGTAAAACAAGCAATTCCTCCCAAGTAAATTCTTCAATCATTTCATTAAAGGCATAAAATAAACATGGCATACCCTCGGGTATCCTGGCCAAACGGCTAAATAGAGGAACGCACCCCCGGGGTGGTCTTGGATCCAAGCAGTGATCCCAAACAGAATGTTAATATCACAATTAATTACTTATTCAATTATAGGTATTTAAAATAGCCATGGCCTCAGCCACACAACACCCCAGCATGGGTTCGTGGCACTAAAATACATAAAACACACAACAGTTGTAAAAATAAACATCAAGCCACCTACCTTTATCGCCAACGAACGTTATACATGAACGTCGATTCCAGAAACGCCCAAGAATGGCATAGATCTGAAGTAGAAAAAACTCCCTTTAAATGTAAATAACTTCCATTAGGGGAATAATTGGCAAGAACTGCTTAAGGAGGAGGGAGGGCTTACCCGCGTGGTTCTAACGAGACCATCCGAGGTAGAAACGGATTCTAGACGTGCACTCGATGGATCTTAAAACCTTCAGCCTCCTCTCCCAAGCTACCTCTTCCTGTTCTAAGCCTTCCCTATGAACAGGGGATGCTACAGCCCATTTTAAGAGGAAAAAACAAAGTACACGGCATGTACTTCCGAGTACACGACGTGTACTTCTCATTTTTTAAATTGTTCCTCTGAAGGCTTCCCGCCAGCGCATCACTGTTCACCTGCCGATATGACTACATGGCGTGTCTTCACGAGTACATGGTGTGTGCTATCGCACAGCTGGCCACCGCCTTACTATTCGTCTGCTGATTGACTACACGGCGTATAAAGGACCACTACACGGTGTGTAGTTGGTTCCTATACCCTTCATCCTTGGCATGGCCACACACCCTGTGTACTCATCCCACACGGCCAGAAGTACACGACGTGTGGAAAAGGTACACAGCGTGTACTTCCAAAATTTGGGATTTTTCTCCATTTTCCTTATTTTATTAAAAACAGTTAAGGAAAAGAGAAAAGAAGAAACTCGTACCTAAAAGATAAGAATAGGGTTCTTACAAACTTCCCCCCTTAAATAAATTTTTCCCCAAATTTCCCTTCCAAGGGTGGAGAAGATATAGCCGTGAACAGCTCTGGCCACTGAGCACGTACATCGGTCCCCCGCTCCCAAGTTTCTTCATGCACTTGGCCATGCTTCCATAGCACCCGTACGAGAGGAACTAACTGGCCTCGGAGAACTTGCGTGCTCCTATCAACGATACGAATCGGATGCTCCTCAAAGGACGCATCTAACTCAAGCTCAACCTCCTCTGGCTAAAAGACGTGAGATGGGTCTGAATGATAGCAGTGCAACTGAGATACATGGAAGACGTTGTGCATGGCCCGGTACCTCTAAGGTAACTGAAACCAATACACAACCAGCCCGACTCTCTCCAGAATCTGAAATGGCCCCACATACCTCGGTGAAAGTTTACCCCGTCTCCTGATCCTCTTGTGTCCCAGCCTCGGCGAAACGCGCAATAAAACCTGATCCCCGACCATGAACTCAAAAGGTCTTCTGCGGCGATCAGTATAAGATTTATAACGAGACTGCTCAGTAGCCATCCGCTTCTGAATCAACTGGACCTGCTCAGAAGACTCCTGCATGAGACGTGGTCCCAAAAAAGCTACCTCACCTTCCTCTAACCAGCACAAAGGTGATCAGCATGGCCTACCATATAAAGCCTCGTATGGTTCCATCTCAATAGTTGTCTGAAAACTGTTATTATAAGAGAACTCGACTAGGGGTATGTGCTACTCCCAAGAGCCCCCAAATTCTAGGATTCATTCTCACAACATGTCCTCAAGAAACTGTATGGTATGATCTGACTGGTCATTGGTCTGAGGGTGGTAAGCTGTGCTCAGAAGCACCTATGTACCTATTACCCTCTGAAAACTCTGCCAGAAACAAGATGTAAAACGGGCGTCCCTATCTGAAACGATATAACTAGGGACCCCATGAAGACATACAATACCTCGGATATACAAGCTTCTGAAATCGTCAAAAACGAAGGCCTCCTTGATCGGAAAAAAGTGAGCTAACTTCGTGAGTCTATCCACAACAACTCACACTACATCGTTGCCTCTAGGTGACCTCGGAAAACCAGTCACGAAGTCCATCGCAACATCATCCCATTTCCACTCCAGGATGGGTAACTGTTGTAACATTCTGTATGGCCTTTGATGTTCCACCTTCACCGACTAACAGGTGGAACATCTCGTAACAAAACTAGCTACATCTCTCTTCATACCCAGCCACCAGTACTAACATCTCAAGTCTCGGTACATCTTGGTAACTCCGGGATGAACTGCCCAAGATGAAGCATAAAACTCCCGCATCAGATCCTCACGTATATCCCCTGGAACCCATACTCGTCCATGGAAATGCAGAACGTCAACATCACCTATCATCCAACTAGGAGTAGGGTCCTCACTTTCCAATGACTCCTGTAGAACTGGGCCTTCTGAATTAGATAGATGTCTCATACTAACTCTATCCATGAGGGTAGAAGTCACAGATAAAGATGAAAGATGGGTCTGCCCCTGATTGTCGTGCACCTCCAGATTCATCTCGGAGAACAAATCCATGAGCTGCCACTCATCACTGGCCTCTTGCACTGCATGTATTTGATTCTTCCTGTTCAGTGCATTAGCTACTACATTACCTTTACCAGGTGTATAGGCAAGCTCAAAATCGAAGGACTGAAGTTATTCGACCCACCTTCGCTGCCTCAGATTCAAGTCACGCTGAGTAAAGATATACTTGAGACTTTTTTTATCATTGAAGACCACAAAATGCTCTCCTAAGATATAATGTCTCCAACAGCGCAACGCATGCACAACTACAGCCAACTCGAGATCATGCGTCGGGTAATTCCTCTCATGTGGCCTCAACTACCGAGACTCGTATGCAACTACTTGATCGCCCTACATCAACACAGCTCCCATCCCAATACCTGATGTATCTCAGTAAACTGTATAGCTCTTCCCCTGCTCTGGGAGTATCAGGACTAGTACTGATGTCAACCTTCCCTTCAGTTTCTGAAAGGCTGTCTCGCAAGCTTCCGACCAAACAAACTTCACACCCTTCTTAGTCAGACCCGTCATCGGTGATGGTAAGCGGGATAAGTCCTGTATGAATTGTCTATAGTAACCAGCCATCCCCAAGAAACTCCGTATCTCAAACACATTCTTAGGCTTCTCCCAGGAAACTACTGCTCTCACCTTCTCTAGGTCTACCAAAACTCCTACCTCTGAGATGATATGTCCCAGGAAGTGAATCTGGTCTATCCAAAAGTGGCACTTTGAGAGCTTAACATATAGTCGATGCTCTCTCAGTGTAATCAATACGATCTCAAGATGGGTGGCATGGTTGTGTCGAGTGTGAGAGTACACCAAGATGTCGTCCATGAATACTACCACAAAGGAGTCCAGATAAGGATGGAACACACGATTCATTAGACCCATGAAAATTGATGGCGTATTTGTGAGTCTGAACAGAATAACCGTATATTTGTATAGACCATATCTACTACTAAAGGCTGTAAGCGGTATATCCGATGGTCTCATGCGCAGTTGATGATATCTTGATCTCAATTCAATCTTCGATAACACTCGTACTCTACGAAGTTGATCAAAAATATCATCAATCCTCTGCAAGGGATATCGGTTCTTAATCATAAATTGGTTCAACTTCTGATAATCCACACAGAGTCTGAGGGTACCGTCCGCCGTCTTCGCAAAAAGGACCAGAGAACCCCATGGAGAAGTACTGGGTCAGATAAAACTCTTTGCCTATAACACCTCTAACTGCCTCTTGAGCTCCTACAACTCTGGTGTAGCCATCCTATAAGGAGGAATGGACACTGATGCTGCTCCTAGCACAATCTCAACAGAGAAATCCACCTTACGCTCTAGAGTAAGACCTGAAAAGTCGTCCGGGAATACATCCCTGAAACGATCAACAACTAGAGGGTAATTAGTCTGACAAGTCCCCTGGTCATCCAGATATAAACTCGAAATCTGAGATGTGACTCCACCTCATCCACGATGATCTGGTCCAGCTCGACTCATCAGAACATCCCATTCTCCCTTGTATAGAAACTTTCCGCCCTATGGTGATGTGAAACGCACCCTGTGACGATAGCAGTCTACAAAGGCTCGAAAGGGAACCAACCAGTCCATCCCAAGAATGATGTCATAAGTTTTCATATCTAAGATATAGAGGTCCCAAAGAAAGTGACACCCACCGACCTCAAGGGGGAACTCCTTGCACTAACGCACACCAACTGTTCTAGTCCCCAACGGAGTGTCTAGCGTCATGATATCAGAAGAAGTAGAAACACATAGCTTAAGGCTCTCTACAATGGGTACAGATATAAAACTATGTGTAGCACCCGTATCAAAAATTACTGAGGATAAAAAAATCTACTAGAATAGTACCTCTGACTATAGAAGGTCCGGGATCCTGCTCCCACTGGGTCTGTTGCACTGCGTATGCCTGCCCAGTGTCGCGGCCCTCCAACACAGACTGGCTACCCGGAGCTGTCCCGCCCTGCTACCTCTGAGATCCTGGTGTCTGGCTACCACGGCTACGACCACCATCTCTACATGCATGCCCTGACGTATTCCAGTTCCCCGACTGGTAAGAAGCTGCTGGTCCTACTCCCACACGCGGAGTCTGCACAGAACCCCTCTCACTAGCCATCGGTGGAAATGCCCTGCAAAAGCGCTGCAAATGACCCATCCTGCCGCAAGCTCGGCACTCCACTGGATCTCGTGGACACTGTGGCCTCTTGTGCCCCTCTCTACCACACTGGTAGCACATGACCTAGCCACCTGAACAATTCTTCTGACTGGTACTGCCACCCTGAGAGAAGTCCATCTTTCTTTTCCTCTTTCCAGCATAAATAGTACCAATAACTAGTGCTGAACCACCCTGGCTCACACCACTAGATTCCCAGAGGTTTCTCTCTGTAATCAAGGCCTGATTTACAATAGCGTTTACTGAAGACAACCTGAAAACATTCACCAGCGCTCGGATGTCATACCAAAGACCATGTCTTTGTGATGATCTGACTGGGTGGTAACATCCCACCACCTCTTGGCGGAATCACGCAGCATATAAGTCACGAGCTTGACCCTCCGCCCTGGAGGCATCTCAAGATGCTTGAAAATAGTCTACATCGATCTTAGCCAAGGCTCTGCAGCATGTGGTCCGCCATCCCCTGAAAATGTCGGCGGATGATGCTGCTGGAAGATACGAGTAAGCTCATCCATAGATGTGGCAGCCTGCGGTGCTCCCTGAAAGGTCTGCAAGAACTGCATGAAGCCTTCACGAAATTGAGTATCTATGTCTGTGTCTGGTATAACAGCTGGCACCGCATCTGGATCTACTGTAGGATCTACTAGAATCCCATGGTCCACCATCTATGGATTATAGTCGGTGCCGCTCTCCTGGCGAACAATGCGCAGTCGTCTCGGCGGCATGACACTACAAGGTCAACTGCATGCCTTAGAACAATATTATTAAAAACTGAAAATGAAGAAACCCAAAAAGGTAATAGGAGGAAGAAGGCATTTAAAATTGCAAAACAATACTACACGATGTTTATACTAACTACACAGCATGTACTTGACTTCTCTTTCCTTGCCCGAGTCCTTCTAAAGGGCTAAGCCACACGGCTCCCATTGAACAAAACTACACAGCGTGTATATAATCTACACGGCGTGTATGGTGAAATTTATCAACTGCCCGTGTCGTCTGTGACACGGCCGACTACTCTACTTGACCCTATATGGTATGTTAAACCTGCACATGGTGTGTCAACAACCCCTTTTCCCAGTCACACAGCTAAGTCCACACGGTCTGTCCTCGGACAAGACTACACGGCATGTCCCACAGGTACACAACGTGTTCTAGATGAGCTTCATCGACCCATGTTGTTAGTTACACGATTGGATACACGTGTCACACTACATGGCATGTTCATTATACACATGGCGTGTACACGAAAGGATTACACCAACCCGTGTTGTTAGTTACACGGCCGGGTCCCCCCAGGTCAGACTACACGGCGTGTTCCACTGTGGACACGATATGTATGTCTTAAGGTCTTCTTCGTCCGTGTTTGTTAGTTACACTGGTGAACTACGGGTCAACACTACACGACATGTACATCTGGTACACGGCGTGTTCGCCCCAAACTTTTCCCTTCCCCATGTCGTCGCCCACACGGTTTGTGACACAGGAAGAGTTTACACAGCATGTACTCTGGGTACACGACGTGTACTCAAAAAGTTTATTTTTCTTCCCGAACAGAAGAACATACACGGCATGTCTAAAGTACTACACAGTGTGTATACTAGGTTTCTGGATAGTATGCCTCAGAAACTCCTCTGGAACCCAGAAAATACTAAAAAACAACACCTAAGTGCCAAATTCCGATCTGTGAGGGCCCATACTCCCCACGAATCAAAGTATAGCATCTTATCTGTGTTATAACAAAATAAACAGCTAATGATCAACCAAATTCTGGTAAATGGGGGCCCATACTCCCCAAAAACCAAAGTTTGGCATCCATTCTATGAACAGGATCACACAAAAATACCCTATCACATAGCAGGTATTTATGAAGCAGCTATCACAACAGTATGATTTTCTAGCACAACGACTATCACAACAACATGCGATTTCTAATGCACCTACATGGCATGGAAACTATGCATGGCATGTGATTTCTAGCATGTGCCTCAATGATGCATGAGATGGAATACCCTCATCTAATCAGGTTGCAACTAACTAGAACCCAAGGAAAAAAAATATAAACAGCACAATACAAGTGCGTCACCCAACGGTGAAATCATATCAATTGTAAATTGTAAAATCAGTAAAATTGCAACACGAGGTAAATTAGATTTTCCCTGTACATGGGTTAGCTACGCCCGGGCACAGATTATTACCAATTACTGTTTCATCCTATCCCCGACTAAGGCTCCAAATAGTAAGTCAAAGAAAATACTTCCTCTGATACCACTTTATAACGTCCCGGTTCCGGGTGCCACTCAACGGTGCCCCGAACCCGGTTCACCACATGACCTCAAGCGCATTTCCCCAAATTTTAGAGGCTGCTGACTAGAAGCAAGGGCCCAGGTCTGATAGTGGGGAAACTATGGCCTCAATTGTCAAAGTGTAGCGTAGTGGAATATAGTTCAAACATACAATAATAGTGGAAGTAGTAAACCCTACACAACTGAAAGAAACAACTGCAGTAGATAAAACCAACCAGTATACAAGTAACGATGTAACATGCCTCAATTCTAAAAAAATAGCTAGAACATGTTGCATGATCAATACAATACAACTGAAGTACAAGTACATAAAAGTAAAATAGAACAGCCCACGGAATCACGAGCCAATTCTCGGTCCCATGCTCTCCGACACCCCAGCAGAAATCAAGTCCCTATATAGGAACCCTTTCCCTTATCTACACCTACAGAAACGTAATCTGTTTGGGCTGAAAAACATGAACCAAACAGGGTGTGAGAAATAAATTCCCAGTAGACACCCACCAAAGCCCCGTGCCCAACTGTGAAAAAGCATGCAACAATAGTGTGCAGTAGTAAAATGAAATAAAGTAAGTAGTACTAAAAGTAACTAACTTAACCAGTTATATTTCCATTTTAATATCCATTTAATCATTTAATTAAAAAAATACCACCACAGTGAATATTCGAAGTAAAAAATCCAATCTCCTCAGACACGTACAACTCCTACCCTTAGGTAAAGAGAATCCAACCACAAGAATCTGCCCACAGGCATACGGATATTTCCCCCAGGTGTAAGAAGTGTCGCCCACAGGCACAGAATCAGCTGCCCTCAGGCACGGAAGAAGTTGCCCACTGGCTAGGTAGTACAATCCCCACAGGAAAATCACAACACCGCCCTCAGGCTAAACAGGTAATCGGGCCAAGCCCAACATGAAAACAAGTAGTAAAACAAGCAATTCCTCTCAAGCCAATTCTTCAATCATTTTATTAAAGTCATAAAACAAACAAGTAATACCCTCGGGTATCCTGTCCAAACGGATAAATAGAGGAACGCACCCCCGGGGTGGTCCTGGATCCAAGAAGCGATCCCAAACAGCATATTAATATCACAATTAATTACCTATTCAATTCTAGGTATTTAAAATAGTCACGGCCTCAGCCACACGACAACCCATCATGGTTTCGTAGCACTAAAATACACAAAACACATAGCAGTTGGAAAAATAAACACCAAGCCACCTACCTTTATTGACAATGAACATTATACGTGAACGTCGATTCCAGAAACGCCCAAGAACGGTGTAGATATGAAGTAGAAAAAACTCCTTTTAAACATAAATAACTCTAGTTAGGGGAATAATTGGCAAGAACTGCTTAAGGAGTAGGGAGGTCTTACCCGTGTGGTTCTAACGAGACTGTCCGAGGTAGAAACGAATTCCAGACGTGCACTCAGTGGATCTTCAAACCTTCGGCCTCCTCTCTCGATCTCCCTCTTCCCATTATAATCCTTCCCTGTGAACATGGGATTCTACTACCCATTTTAAGAAAAAAAACAAATTATACAGCCTGTACTTCTGAGTACACGGAATGTACTTCCCATTTTTTAAATTTTTCCTCTGGCGGCTTCCCGCCAGTGCGGCATTGTTCACCTGCCGACATGACTACACGGCATGTCTTCATGAGTACATGGTGTGTGTTGTCGCACAGCAGGCCACCGCCTTAATATTCTCCTACCGACTGACTACACGGCGTGTAAAGGACCAATACATGGTGTGTAGTTGGTTCCTACACCCTTTATCCCTGGCATGGCCACACGCCCCGTGTACCCATCCCACATGGCCAGAAGTACACGACGTGTGGAAAAAGTACACGGTGTGTACTTCCAAAACTTGGGATTTTTCCCCATTTTCTTTATTTTCTTAAAAACACTTAAGGAAAGAAGAAAACAAGAAACTCGTACCTCAAAGATAAGAACCGGGTTCTTACAAACATGTTCTATTTTCAATACTTACTCATAATAATCATCACTATTGATAATCTTGATCTAAAATAATAAAATAAGGAATAAAATAATCAAAAACTCCCCTATCCTCTCCCTATAAATACCACCCCTTCTACTCACACCTAAAAAGTCTCAAAGATTGTCTAAATTATTCCCAGTTTTATTCCCAGGACTCTTCCCTACATATAAGACCTACTAGTCTTACCAATAGTCCAAATCCAATATTCTTAAGGAGGTTCTCTAGGAGATGATATTCAAGAGGTAAAATCCTCTTTCTTTATATTTTAATTTCTATTATTTTATTATCTTCTCCCCACCTCCCCTATCCAAAGTGTCATGGTGCCTATATTATCATATATATACTAGAATTTTATTATTCTAATATAATATCCATCATAAAATCTCTTCTCCTCTCTATTTATTTTTAATGAAAAAATCAAATGTGATGTGTTGATTTGCCACCTTCATGGATAGTGTGTTTCCATTTTCAATTACTGCCTTTAAGGATGGTCATGAAACAATTATTATGGTTAAATAAGATTTTAATATAAATATTTTATAAGTTATATCATTTTTTGGAACCAATATATAAACATAATATTAAATAAAATGACACAATATCCTGATTGGTGTAAAAAGTGCCAAAATAAATTAAGACATTTTCATCAACATTTTATATAATGAATCACCATTATACCATATAAATATATGATATATGAGATCATATAAAAATAATTAATTTCATTAATACTAAATAACTTCACTTCTATATAATTTATTCCCATTTGAAAATAACACCCATATTTTATACTTAAGGGAACCGGCCATAAAACCCTGAAACAAACTCTCCCAAAAATAATGAAATTGATCATTATAACTCATATAAATGAACATAAATGAACTTAATAAAATTATAATAAATCAAATATATATTAAATAGGTTCTTAATTATGTAATTACTGAATATAATTTTATTATCCGGGATATTAAGAATAAGTGCAGAACACTTCCGAACATAAGGTAAGGGTTTCTCATCTCGCTTTTATTTATATGATATATGCCTTATACACCAGTTATTTATTGTTTGTTATGTATGTATTCTTATATTTTATATATCATATCATGAAATTTTTTTCATTATATACAAAGTTTCATTTGATGATCATTAATTTTATGGGGCATATCGTTCAACTATTTACAAAGTGGTGAGGGAATTCTTAAGCCAATTTCAATTATTTGGGTTAAACTTCTACTCCATTGAATATTTAATTCTATGATTATGTGTGAAATGAATTTTGGTTATCTTATGTTTTATCTCCACCTGTTCTATGTGGATTTACAGCTGATACACATAATTTCTTTATTTGGTTAATGCTCACATCTTATTTTAAAAATACTCTTTTAAATGTTTGTTTTTCAAAATTTAAAATAATTTTTTTAAAACTTATATGGTATGAGAAAATTTTCCCACTTTAATCATTCCTTAATGTATTAATTAATCCTTTAAAAAATTCCAAGGCCATTTTCAATGAAAATTTTTTCTTTTAAAATTGGGTATCTATTTAAATAAATGATCTCAAAGTAAAGTGGTATTTCTCTCAAGAATTTATCAATGATTTTATTAGAGTATTTTCAACTATATTTAATTGATGTTGATATCTTATGATACCATATACCATATTTTATTGAATTTTTTATGATCATTTTGACTATGTATGTTATATTTTGATATCATTTATCATATTACACTAGATGGTTTATGAATATGTTTATGGTTTGGGAAAAGTTATTGACATTTCATATGCTAGTTTTAATATGAATTTATATATTGATTTTGTTTCACCCCTTTCATAATAGGAATACATTGGACTTACAAAGTGATGGGAGGGACTACTAAATCCCCTTTATGTATTGGTAGGTCTCATAAGATAAACTAGACTAGGTTTTTACTGAGTCCCTTCCCATTTATGTATACTTCTTGGTCTTGGACATGGTGGTATGTTTTAGATGTCCCGAATTATTGATTCCCTAATTATGAAATTAGTTATTGATAATCCATGTGATTATTAAACCAGTATAATATTCATGGTTAAGTTTCATTCTCATGTGACTATTTTTTATGGTATTATTTTATCATATATTTTCGACCATATTATGATCAACATTATGTTTTAATGAAATTTATTTATAGTTATTCACCATAACCTATTTTTTATATTTATTTATGGTAGATTCTTTTGTATTCTTACCCTTACTAAGAATCTAATATCACCCATTTCTTATGATTTTATTTTTCCCTAGGTTTCCATGAAGATAATTATGTTTGATATGTAGGGGTATACTAAGGGGAATAATGGTGTTCTCAAATAACATATTTTTGTATATTATGTCTAAAATGTAATTTGAATTTAAAATATGTATCTATTTTAACAAGACTACTAAAATATTTATTCCTTCAATATGTTATTCCATGTAATGATGCCAATGTAATAATGTAAGGAATTTTCTCTGGGCTACTCGAGTTATGGTATTTATAGTTTGTATCTGAGGTAGTTTAGTAGAAACCTTGAGAACTAGATTTAGGAAATATTGGATTAGGGAACATATCCCTAATATATACTTTGAGTATAACTATATAATAACATCCCAAACAAACCATGTTTTTGAGTTTAGATACATATAAATTTTTTAATTTATGTTAAGTATGTCACTAGTTTTGGGATTATACATTATGTATCATAATGATATGATCTAACCTAGTGTATTTAGTCATTTATAAATGGAACCTCATTGAAGGAATGGGAACCTCATTAAATCACTTGATCCAAATAGTGTGGAGGATCAAATATTTTATGGTCTTATGCTAATCTTTTGAATAAAACAAGCCTCCCAAACATTATCATCATATGAGGATATAGTATCATGTGCTAATGTGACAAAGAAATAATTCTCAAAGTATTATGGTTTCATAGGGAAGCATGAGAATAAGAGTAAATATAAAAAAATGATAAAGGAAATAAGAGAGAGAATTATTTTTCCACATATGATAATTATGGAAAGAAACACATTGGTACATGATTAAAAATAATGGGAGTTTTATATAAGTGTGGAGAGAAAGGTCATTGTTCTAGTGATTACATAGGTGACCAAAAGGTTTATGATGTAAAATTATTAAATTTCAAGGATATGGGACACTATGGAAATAAATGTCTCAAACGTCAAAGGAATATACCACAAAAGAAGATAATGGATCATATTCAAGCTTAAGATACTACCTTAGATAAAGAGGAATGATTAACATGATTTTTTTTGGATTCAAGAATTATATTATTTGAGTATTTTATCTATAATGTTCTAGTTATAACAATCATGAGATATATAAGTATTTTACTAAAGTAATCCTTCTTTAAGTAATTGGAATTATGTGATGAATAACACTAGTAATCAAGAGAAGTGATTCAATTGTGAGTTGATTTTATTGAAAACACATGACTTAGCAAAGATAACCCGAAATATGTGCTTGATAATAAATAGATATTTATGGGATAGTATTTGTGACAATGAAGGTCGTTATAGATATGATGGATTATGTTATGCTTTAATTATTAGATGTTTTTATTTAAGGAATATATTCAACAACCTAAGATTTTACTCTTAGAAGAATGAATGTTTTTATAAATTTTTAAATGAGATTAAGGTATTAATATATTTATTATGTGACAATAAGAGAAAAATTATTTGGGGAAATAATATGTTTAGTTTATTTTGGAAATTTAGTGGCCTTCCTTATAATTTTTTGGTCTTTAAATTTGGATAGACATGTTTTCTATGATACTTAATGTTAACTACTTATGGAATGGATAAAGGATATTTTTTATTAAGATTAAAGTATGATTTATCAAATTGGATAACTTTTACTAACAATCTTGGATTCTATAAACATTTAAAGGCAAAAGTAATTACTTGTGGATATTATGATTCATAAAAATTCTTCAGGTATAAAAAAAATTCTTAAATATTCATCTCTATATTTAATAAATGAAGTGGAGATAAATCAAAGCACAACCAAAGGATGAGATTTTGACATGGAAAGGAATCAAGTGAGTTTATTTTATCAAGTGATTCTATGGATAGTAAAACAAACCTTCAACTATAGTAAAATTATTTTGTAATAAAAATGTCATATGTTTACTTTTCTTTTTGTTAAATCAATCATCTTTTAACCGATCACAAATTTATGGTTTTTTTATGGTAGACTTTCTAATGGCCATGTTCTCCATCACCCTATATCATAACATGATAGTTTGATTTCTTTTCTATGACCATGTTTTCACTTCACACTAATTCAAACCTATAAGAAAACCTATTTTATTATGGCCATCACATTTTCCTTTCCCTCTATTTAAGAGGAAGTTTTATTAAACTAATTTATTATGTGGGTTTTCCACAAAGGAATTTTCAAGTATCAACCAATGATTTTCAAAGTGAAATTTAAAAATTATGAGGATAAAATTTATTGAAGTAGGGGATATTGTAACACCCCAATATTTTTTGGTATGTCTCTTTTAAAATTCAACTTCTTCGATAGTTTACGTTACATAGAACACCGAGTTTAAAACTATGAAATACTATTAAACATTTAAAATGTGATTATTATAACCTAGTCATTAAATTGGTGAGAATAAATATTATTAAACACTTTATGAAATTTATAATTTATGTGTTCAATAAAATAATTTTACATTCATCCAAAAAAATATAGGCATAAGATAAAAATGAATCCAATTTTACGCATATAAAGGTTATAGTTTTCTAATAGCAGTTTTATCACCTTTTAATGGTGCACTTGTTTTAAAACTACATTTTGACTCTCTTATAAATTATATTTAATAAATTAAACATCATAATTAAAATATTAATGTAAAAATTATTTTAGGGTGATATTTTGGTAGTTTTCTGATAAGTTTCATTTTTATGAATAGTAAAAAAATATTTCATTTTAATTGAAAACTGACTTTTCATATAAATAAATTATAATAATAAATTATAGTTTTAGTTGGTTATAAAGTAAAATTAGATAAATTATAAATAAATAAATCCAATTTAGGCCATTGGAATCGATTTCACATTGAAATTGGATATAAAAACATTTCAATATTTTGAACATTTTTACTTTAAAAACTCATTGTCTCATCCCTTTTGCGGGATTAATTTTCAATTCATTTATGAAACTCTTATGAATTGAATTTTGAAAAATGGATTATATTTTTTTATTAATAACTTCTATATTTACTAAATAGGGTTATTTTTATTTTTGGATAATATCAATAGAAAATTTGGTAATTTTTTATTACCACAATTATGGGTAAAGAGGTTAATTTAAGGTAAAAATAATATGATAAGGATTATAAAATTAACATAAAACATTCAAAAATTTCATTTAATGAATTTAATTAAACCATTAACACCTAAGGTTCCAATTCGACTTATTAAATAGACACTTTTCCACAAAAATGACATTGATATTATTTAAATTAAAGAAAATCACAAAATGTCAAATTCATATTTTTAATAAAAATATTTTTTCAATATGGTGTTATTCAGAAGATATATTTGACAATAGATATTAATTTTAAAGCTAAAATATTTATCTACATCATGGTATTTTATTTTTAATTTTTATTTAAGAAATAATTACCTTAAATAATTATACAATGATGATGTAGTAATTATTTTATTAATGAAACAATCAAATAAATGATGATTGTAATTAAAAATTAATTTTATCATATTTATAAAATTATTTCCATAAAATTGAGTCCATTTTTAAAATATATATATTTAAAAATGGTTAGGATTATTTTTTGGATTTTTCTAAAATAGTTGAATTTTTTTGTGAATAGTGAAATAGAGTAATTTATGGTATTTAACATTATAAGTTAAATACATGAATTTTTGAGTCATGTATGGTGTATAGATGATTTAATAACCATTATTTTTAAAATGATATAATTACTTTACTTAGTCATAATAATCATCACAATTGAAAGTCTTGATCCAAAATAATAAACTAATGAATAAAATAATCAAAAACACCCCTCTCCTCTCCCTATAAATACCACACCTTCTCCTTACACATATAAGGACTTGAATATTATCTAAACTATAAAAAAATACCTTCAAAATACTCTTTCTCACATCCAAGATCTTTCAGTCTTAACAAAATACCAAATCCAAGAGTCTTAAAGTGGTTCCCAAGGAGATGATATTCAAGAGATAAAATCCTCCTTCTTTCTCTTTTAATTTATTTTATTTTATTATATTATACAAAATTTCCCTATACAAAGTGGAATGATAACTCAGGTATCATATATATACTCTAGTATTATTTTTCTAATTGAATATCCATCATCAAATCTCTTCTCCTCTATTTTCTTTAAATGAAATCGTCATATTTGATGTGTCGATTCACCGCCTTCATGGACAATGAGTTTTCATTTTCCATTAACGCCTTCAAGGCTGGTAATAAAACCATTATTATGGTTAAAAAATATTTTAATATAAATATTATAATTTTTATACAGTTATTTAACCAATACATACACATAATATTAAATAAAATGACACATGTTTGTGATAGTCGTATAAACCGCCAAAATAAATTAAGACATTTTCATCAAAATTATATCTAATGAATCACCCTTCTACCATAAAACCAAATGATATATGAGATCAGATAAATATATAGAAGTTAATTAATACTAAATAATTTCACTTCTGTAGAAATTGTTCCCATTTTAAAATAACTCCCATATTTTATACTTAAGGGAACCGACTATAAACCATAAAATGAATGCTCCCAGAATAAGGAAATTAGTAATTATAACTCCGCTAAATGGACATAAATAAACTCAATAAAATAATAATATATCAAATTTATGTTTAATAAAATATAAATTAAGTAATTCATTAATCTAATTTGATTATCTAGGATATAAAAACAAGTACATAATGTTTTTAAACATAAGGTAAGGGTTTCTCTTCTACTTTTATTTCTGTAACATATGCCTTATACACCAGTAATTTCTTGTTTGTGGTGTATATATAATTTTATTTGATATATTATATCATAAATTTATTTATATTAATGGTATAAAATGTTTCATTTTAATATCATTAATTTTACGGGGTATACAGTTTGGCTATTTAGAAAGTGGTAAGGTAATTCTTAACCCAATTTCTATTCTTTAGGTTAAAATTATATTCTATTGATTATGTAATTATATAATTATATAAATTTTAATTATATTATGTTTTATTTACACTTTTTTTATGTAGATTTATAACTGATACATATAATCAATTTGTTTGGTTAACGGTCACACTAACTTTTAAAAATACTCTTTTAAATGTTTCTTTTTAAAAATTTAAAAGGGTTTTTTTTTAAAACTTATATGGTATGAGAAAATTTTCCCACTTTCTAGACAACTTAATTTCTTGAGGAATACTTTATAATTTTTCATGTTTATTTTCAATGAAAATGTTTTCTTATAAAATTTCATAGGTTTTTAAATAAATGATTTCAAAGTATTATATTATTTCTATCAAAATTTTCCAATGATTTTATTATAGTATTTCCATCTATGATTAATTGAGGTTGATATCTTATGATAACATCTACCAAATTTTGTTGAATTATTTATGACCATTTTGGCTATGGATGTTCTATTTTGATATCACTCATCATATTACACTGGATGGTTTATAAATATGTTTACTATTTGGGGAAAGTTATTAACATTTCATATGATAGTTTCAATATTAACATATATGTTGATTATGTTTCACCCCTTTCATAATAGGAATGAATTCGACTTAGTAAGTGATGGGTGAGTCCCTCTATATCCCCTTGATGCATTGGTGGGTCTAATAAAAGAAACTAGACTAGGTTTTTACCAAGGCCTTTCCCATTTATATAAACTTCTTGGTCGATGCCTTGATGGTATGTTTTATGCATCCCATATTATGCATTCCCTTGTTATAAGATTAGTAACTGATAATCCATGTGATTATTCTACTAGTATAATATCCATGGTTAATTTTCATTCTTATGTGACTATTTTTATAGCATAATTTGACCAAAAAATTTCATCCATATTATGCTCAATATTATGTTTAAATGAAATGTGTTTGTATTTATTCACCTAGGCTTATTTTTTATGCTTATTTATGTTATATTATAATGTATTCTTACCTTTACTAAGAATCTAAGATCACCCCTTTCTTATGTTTTATTTTTTCCTAGGTTTCCAAGAAGTTATTATGTTTGATATGAATGATTACACTAAGGGGAATAATGGTGTTCTCAAATAAAATAATTTTTGTATATTATGTCTAAAATTTAATTAAAATTATAAATATGTATCTAGTTTACCAATACTACTAAACTATTCATTGCTTTGGGATGTGATTCCATGTAATAATGTTAATATAATAAAGTAATGTGTCAACCTCGGGTTACTCAAGTTGGGGTCTTTAAAATAAGAAATAAAATAAAAGGAGTAATAATTTGGAAAAAGGTTCTTAAGAAAGAGAATAATTAACATAAGTTTATTATTTAGGAATAAAAATAATATACATGATGATTAAAATTCAAGGTAATGTAAACTTTAACATAAAACCTCGTTTTAAAGATTTATTATCTAAATAATTCACCAACATGTCCATGTTTTTAAAATTATTTTATTGATGTATTTATATGGAAATAAAAGAACTATAAAGGGTATTTTATACTACTTTCTTTAAAAGGTTTTAAAAAATGAATACTTTTACAAAATGGTTTCATTTCTTTACAAAAGATAAAATGAATGTTCTATTTTAATATATATGGAAACAATGACTTTTCCCACCACCATGATGATTATTTGAAATTTGGATTCCTTTAAAATATTTCATGTTTTCTTCAAAGAAAAAACCTATTTTTCTTTTTCAGGGTATTTTGGTATTTAAAATTATTTTTTAAGATAATATGGTATTTTTAAATCTGAAAGTGTTTTTCACACAATTTTAAAAGAGTTATTAAAGGGTTTTATCAATGATCGGATACTTAGAAATTATTTACAAAGGGTTTAACCCTCACTATAGCTCACAGATGATCCTGATATATCTTATATGAAGGGTTTATCCCCATTATAGATCAAGGGTGATCCTATTATAGCTTATACAATGGTTGTGCTCAGATAGGTCTCCAATGCATTTCATAATTATTGTGTTCTCTCAATAATTGTATTGGAATTCAATCATATGGTTATTATGATTATAACTTTTCTATAAGGGTTCTGGGATAATGATGTTCTATATGTACTACATGGATTTTCTACGATTTCTTATGAGTTTTCATGTAAATTATTTAATTCTGAAAGTTAAGATAATGATCTTTTTGAAGAAGAAAAAAAAGATGATACACTTTTTGGGTAAAAATGTATGTTTTTAAGAAAAGTTTTTTAATAGGTTTTCTTGATTTTTTCTAGAGTAATGTATTTCATTATTTTATTTCCCTTACTAAGAATTTTTTTCTCATCCCATATTTTGAAATATACTTTCACAATGTTTTAAGGATGATTAGAAATGTGGATGAACTCATTATTAAAATTGTGAAAATTTTTAATGAAGAGAAATATTATAATATCCTAAAATATTTTTTTGTGAATAATTGGATACTGAGTGGAAGTGTCTAATTATAATGAATAGTTTTATTATATAGGAGCTTTTCCTAATTCTCTAAAACTCTAAACTAAAAATTATACTTCGGAATGTAATAATGTGAATTCTTGACTAAAAAATCAACATCATTTTATATTTAAGGTCATTTCCTTACATGATTTAGGAAATTTTAATTGATATAATTAATCCATGGTGAGTAATAATACATGGTAATAATTACTTAGTTTTATATTATTATTTTTTAATATCCCACTTATGAATGGATACACTATTTATTTTGGTACATATCATATGAGACAAAATTTCCAATCATGTTTCAATCCTTTTGAAAGAATAGAGAAATGTTCTTTAAAATTGTAGACATAAAATTATTATTATTGTTATTATAGATCCTAAAACCTAGTGCATTACATACCCCCACAAATAAAGTATGTCCTCATATTTTTAATTATCACATACCAACAGAAATAGCTAAGGGAATATAAATTATAGAGATGACTCAGGATATAATTTACAAATACATATCAACCTTAAAAACATGAGAAACATGTCTCTTTCCTCAGAATAGTATTATCCCTAATATTGAGTTTTTCTCAAACCATTTGGGTTAAGATTCCACCATATTTTGTATCATTACACACATTATATAATTTTTTTCTACATTTCATTTCTTATTATTCTTTCATCAATAGAATACCATTGGTTAATATGAAATGTGTTTTACATAATCCAGATAATGTTTCCTCAAAGAGGAGGGAACCAATTCAACACTAAAATAACATTAAATTTATCTGAAGAGAGGATGATAAGATTTCCATAAGGCACATTACTATAAGCTTAAACTTGGAATAAAATAATCATACCACTAAAAGATTACTTTATTATTCAAATCATTGGGGTGGTGATTTAATGATCTTATAAAATTTCTTGGATATACTAGATTACCTAGAATCAAATTCTAACAAGACATCCATAACATTATATTTAAGGGTACATGTACCTTAAATATTAGGATCCACTTCGATGGTAGTGATTAAATATGAATTCTATTGTCCTATTATTCTTGTAGGTTGGTGATGATCATTATCTTTTTTAGTCCTTGGATTGGGGAATTGACTTGGATAATTTTCAAGTTCCCCACACATAAGATATTGAATTACTAATGGTACCTTACGATGAACTCTAATTATTTTAATCATGTAAATTGAAATCTTAATTTTCTTATGGTATTTTTATTTTTCATCAACCCCTCTTCCACAATTTAAAAATATTCCAATTCCCTTGGTGCTTATTTTGACATTTTTGGAAAATAAGAAAATGAACCTTCTTTCCTTCATCATCTTCATCACTTCATCTTTCATGAGATTCTATATTTCTCTTGTTTTGTGGGTTTGGGACTTTGACTATGTTCACATTTTTAATCATATTTATTTATGGTAGGTTTGTAATTATCATAAGTTTTATCATTCTAGTTTCTATTCTGATGGATTGTTCTTTGAGATAATCTCCACATTATCCCTCACACCCATGGTTTCTTCTAGTTCCAGCCATTAAAAAAGCAAAAGTGTTGGCATGAGTGATAAAATATTAATAATATGGGGGAATTATTATAATAAAAAATGGAATTTCACCCTTAAAATGTCTTATTATTTTACTCTATTATGTTATGATATAATTCTTTTAGTTCAACCTATACCATTCTTGGTTAAACTTTAAGTTGGGTTGCCTCATAATTCTTAACCTAATTCCTCAAAATAACCAGGAAGTCAATTCATAAAAATTATTCATAAATTTTATGTGATAAACCAAATAACATACCTTGATATTTTCTAGATAGTTGTGCAGTTAGACCTCTTTGTTGTGCACCAGTTCATGGTTGAGTTAATACCCAACAGGCCCTCTTTGGGGTTATTAACCCTAGGTATAATTGTTTCAGAGACTACATCCACTTTACAATATCTATAAAGGGATGTATTTTCTATGAAAACAACCTAATCAAGACTTTACCAATATTTTAGGATATCATCCTACACATAGACTTGTCTCTAGGGTTCTTTATAATATTCTTTCATCCTAATCCCCATAATAACTAAATCAACCGTCAAAAATAACTAAACCCTTCTCTGAAATAAACTATAGTAACCCAAGATAGACATGTATTTATTTTACAACATTTCCATTTTTTAAATATTATATATCACAAATAATCACATAAAACCGGTTATAAAATATTTAGTGTCTGTTAGGACTAGCTACATAAGATACTTATTTTACAACCCTTGTGAACATTTCTCTATAATTTATCCACACTAGAATTTCTCCCATAGTTATTATATGTTATAGTTATCTTCATAACCATATGAAATAGAAAAATAATAAAGGGGTGAGCTCAAATTCTTAGTAAGGTTAAACTTAAGTGATAACAAGTGAATATCGTAAGTGAACATAAGATGAGCATATGGGTATAATCAATATATATATATAAATCTATAACCAAAAAATCATAAATCATGTCATATGACTTGGAATAAAATTTTACATGGATCAAAAGAGTGTGGAAACATGAGATAATAAAAATGATCCATGATATCTTAACACAGTTATGATAATAAACATAAACTATAAAATATATTTCACATTTGGCACAAACATTAGTATAGGGAACATTATATTCATGAGCCACACAATCAATGTCAATGCTTATGAGTAACTAAAATGTACTCAATAATATTTATCTAATGAGATATAAACTTTAAACCAATTCACTAGAGGGAGATAGAGTACCCCACCCATCATCATCCATACTTATGAAAGCCATATAAAATCAATCAGTTATCACATCATAAATAACCCATGGAAATAGAATTGTTTTCATAAAACCTTCTAAATAAAAATCATTCACTTTTATAACATAAATAACCCATGGACAGAAAATGGGTTGCATTCAACACATCATAAAGATCCCATGGAAAGAAAATGGGTTTCTCATATATTTATATAAGAAAATCATTAATAATTCCCCCAATAATCATAAAATGATAAACCCATAGAAAACAAATGGGTTTACAATGACATAAAGTAACTCTATAAGTAAATACCATTTAATAAATATAATAAATATATTGTATTTACACCATATAAATAAAGGGTATATGATTAAGTGTGATGATTCGGACCCTGATTCCACTTAACGGGTGCCTCGAGCCTGGTGGACCACATGGCCCCAAGCGCATATTCTCGAATTCCAGAGGTTTCCCACTAGCAACAAGGGCCTAGGGTGTGTCTATGGGAAGACTATTCCCTCATTAGCAGAGTGTAGCATAGTAGAAGAAATATAAAGAAATAGTAAATAGCGGAAGCATTGTAAATGATATAAATAAAGAGCAGACACAAACTGATTCCCTAGATAAATGAGAATAATAATAACTATATAAAATGGAACAATGATGATTTAATTTCATTTCACTAGAAAACTGGAAAGCATGGATACAAGATAGCAGGCATAACATGTTCTGTAAGATAAAATAAAAAAATACTACTCTAAGCATCCTGAGATCCTACTCAATCATCTACTATCAAGATTCATCCTATCATTGTGAAATCAAGTATTGGAAGCTATATTCTTCCCTTTGTCAACACCAGTAGTCTTGTAATCTACTACAGGTACCAAATGGTGCCCAAAGAGGGTGTGAGATAAATCTCAGTGGGTCACCACCAACGATGTCTATAACATCTGGCATGTGTAATGGAATATAACAGTGTGCAGACAGGCATATATAAAGTAATGAAAACAGTATAATGTAACTAATTACCCAAGTACCTCCTTAAGTCCTCAACCAATGTCTGAACATGTAACCAGTTCATTAATTAATTAATTACCATTTAATGTTAATAGTGTCACGACCCGTCCTTGGGGCCCGTGCTGTGACTACCCCAAGCCCGCCTTCCATAGGTCAGGGGCTGGCGACTAGCACCAAGGCGTAAATCCCAGCAAAGGGAAGGCATTGCCTTTGTAAAGTAAACAAGCATCACAAAGTGAGCTAGCGGAAAAAAGTAAATACTAAGTAAAAGCTGGTACAACAGTAAGTGCGGAAAAGTAAAGGGGGCCGGAAATACAAGCCCAACTGTAAAGTACAACTGAAAGGGGAAAAACAGCAACTGAAAAGTAAAGTCGCAGCATCGAGCCGTCCTCTGGAAGTCCCACCTGAAGGTTGAGTACAGAGAGCCTCCACAGATCCTCAGTCCAGCCGTCCGCCCTGAGTACACTCAGCCCAGTGGTCCACCTCCAGGTACCGTCCTTCTCCGCAATCCTCCATCGCGATCAGCATTGTCCGTAGTCTGCAACCAACACAACGTAGTGCGGGCATAGCCCGTGCAGGGGTGAGTATAAGCTACTCAGTAGGGGCCTCGAGACCCCCAAAGGTCTCCCAGAATCCACAAAGGATAAACCACAAAGTAAAGATACAAATCATGAAGTAACATCTGACACGGCTTAGGTATATGCCAATACATATACCTAAGTCATCAATTCTCGCTCGGATCCAACATCCGAGATCAAGTACAACTCAGTCCACACAGGAAAGCAAAACATAAATCCACATAGGATAGCACAACACAATCCACAAAGGAAAGCAAAACGTAAATCCACATAGGATAGCACAACACAGTCCACAAAGGAAAGAAAACAGGGTTTCAGCTCACACAGGTATACTTCTTCGAATGACGAAAGAGATGATCACTGATCCATATAAGTCGTCAGACCCACAAAGGATCGATAGGTATTAATCCCTGCAATGAACCACAAAGGACCTGACCTTCAAAGGATCGATAGGTAACTAACCCCCGCAAAGACCCACACAGGATCGAGCCCACATAGGACCTGTAGGCGCTGGCCCACACAGGACCGCTGAGCGCTGACCCACACAGGATCGGACCCACATAGGATCGGTAGCACTGACCCACAAAGGATCGCTGAGTTCTGTAGTCGTCGCCGTCAAATCCACTAAGAATCTCTGCACAGTCGTCGTCGTCACAGTAGCAGTCGCAGCCAGCTCTAGGGTTCCCGCACACAGCAAGCTCGTTCGAGAGGGTCCGCTCCACGAGCTGAGAGGCTGATACATCATCTGACACATAGTCTAGAGTTGATGTATCCAAAAGTTCCGTATCGTCAACAGGAACTCAACGTCGCAGACGACGTGTCAATCGGACGCCCGGTCTGAGAGTGATTGGCTTTTTTGTCCCAGGGGCCTGGTTAGTTTTTAAGGAAAAACCAACCCAACTGTACTCCACCTACGTCCAAACTTCAGGAGGAGTATTCCAAAAGATCCATCTCACTTAGAGGAATTCAACAAAGTCGACGGCACGTCAATCAGACGTCTGAAGCTCAAGATATGAGCGTTTCCGCTCCAAGGGGCCGATTGGTTTCGTGTACGAACCAACCCGGCTGAACCCAAAATATTCTGAAACCTTGAGTGTGATATACTGAAACGACCGTCTCGATCCAAGGATCGCATCGCCGCTGACGGCGCGTTGTTCGGAGGCCCGTAGCTCAAGTAATGAGCAAAAGACAGAAAATGTCTGGAGACGGGGGGTCTGGGCCCGGACCGACCCGGCCCAAGCCCCCCCTTAGGTCGGCCCGAACCGGGTCGACCCAACCCGGGTCCGGGTCCGACCTGGTTCAGCGCGGCCCGGCCCGGCCTGGGTGCGACCCAGCCGGCGGGTCGGCTCGGGTCGGCCGAGCGGCCGAGCAAGGGAGCCGCAGGGCGTGAAGTCCCCGCGGGAAGAGAAGTCGCGGCCCACGTGGGGCCGCACTGGATCAGCGGACGCGGCTTTTCCACGTCCCGTGTGTGCCAGACCCGCGCGATCGCGGGGTCGCTGGCCAGCACCGCCGCGGCTTCAGCCGCGGCGGCCCTGTCTGGCGGTGCGCTGGGGCGCCGCCGGTGGGTTCCGCGGGCCACCGGAGTTTCTTCGGTGGTCCGATTTCATTTCCGTCTGCGCCGTAGCTCCTCCCGGGTCCCGTACTTCATTGCGGAAACAACGAATCACCTCTGCGGCATGTCTTGTCGCCGCCCGCCAATCCGCACATCAATGAAGAACTGCGGAGGGTTGTCGGGCCATGTTTGTTTGGCATGAACCCTCTACGATAGGTGATAACAATTGGGAAGAATAAATTATCATATGGAAACGTAACAAGATACAATTTAATAAATTAAAACTGCACTTGATCCAGGTTCTTTGTTTTAGGAGGAACATCCACGGAAATATAAATTATTTCACAAACACACCCCTACCTCTCTGTAGTCATCGAGCGTGTGTTCTTCACGGAATTGATCATCGTGGAAGGAGGCGATCGTCGCGTCACGGAAGGGCGTCGCGTCGTCGCGGAAGGGAGTCGCGTCATCGCGAAATACAGTGTCACGTCGACAAACTCAAGTAGTTGGTGATCGGAGATCGTTGCGGGGAAGAACGTCTCGGAAGAAGCGTCGTCGATCTCCGAGGGTGACGGCGTTCTTCGCATTCTTCGCGAAGGAGGATGAAGGCACAAAATTTCTTTCAAAAGCCTCTCAACGAGCAATCCTCAAGAAGTCGTGCGTTGGACTTATTTTATTATTACGCCAACGGATTGTAAACAGGTTAAGAAACGATTAAATTAATTCATAGAATTAATTTAACGAAGTTAACCGCCCAATTAATTGGTGCATTAAGAATTTAAGAAAACGCGTCAGTTGACTTTCATAATGACGGGTTTTCGCGGGGGCGTTACTTAGCGAAAAAGAAATGGTGGGGCTCGTGTGGGACCCACCTCACAAATATCCTACCAAGAGGGTAGGATATTTTTGGATAGCACCCTATCCGCATCAACTCAGCTTAATCAGCTTTAAGTGGCTTTCAAGTGGCTTTAAGTGAAATAAAAATAAAGTTTTCGCACACTTTATTTTATTTCTTAACTTAACCCCAAAAATTTAAAAACCACACCCGAGCAAACGCAACTCTGGAAGAGGCGTTTATAAGCAAATATCGGTGCTACAATTTCATCGGTGCCCTCAGAATTTGATTTCGAGCACCGGTTCAAAAGTTAGAAAAAACTCGCTCGTTCGTTCACTGAACGTACCCGAGCCAAACTTCGGAAAATGATTCTGGGCACACCGGGCCTCAGAATCAGGTGCCGTCAGAAACTGCGTTCTTGTGAAAATACAAAGAAAATTAAGAAAAAAAATTCCTTTAATTTTTCAGGTCTTTACATCACTCCCACCTCAGGGCTTTACGTCTCCGTAAAGATACATCATAAACTAGGGAAACAAATGTGGGTACGGAGCACGCATCTGAGCCTCCCGCTCCCAAGTGTTCTCCTGGAGGTTCCCGTGCTGCCATCTGATGCGCACTAGAGAAATCGATCGTCCACGAAGGACCCGCTCCTGTCGATCCTCGATCTCCTCTGGGACCTCCGCAAAAGGCTCCCCATCATCAACGTCTAGCTCCCCATGGTCAATGATGTGCGTCGGGTCGTGCACGTATCTCCTCAGCTGGGATACGTGGAAGATGTCATGCACCCAGTGCAACTAAGGTGGTAGAGCCAGGCGATAAGACACCTCGCTAATCCTGCGGAGGACCTAGAATGGTCCGATGAAGCATGGAGACAACGTGCCGCCTCGGCCAAATCTCCATAATCCACGTCGAGGGGAGACACGCAAGAGGACGTGGTCGCCATCCTCGAACTCCAGTGGCCTCTGCCTCCTGTCAGCATAAGACTTCTGCCAGCTCTGAGCTGTCCTCATCCGCTCCTGGATGTCTTGGACCTTCTCTGTCATGGCCCGGACCATCTCTGGTCCCACAAGTGCTGACTCCCTAGGGTCTGTCCAGCACAAAGGAGATATTAAAGGTCTACCGTACAACGCCTCGTATAGTGCCATCCCGATGGTGGAGGGGTATCTGTTGTTGTACGCAAACTCCACTAAGGGTAGGTGGTCCTCCCAACTGCGACCAAAGTCGAGGACACATGCGCGGAGCATGTCCTCAAGAGTATGAATGGTCCTCTACGTCTGACCATCCGTATGAGGGTGAAAGGCGGTGCTCAGACGTAGCTGCGTCCCAAACGCCTCCTGCAACCCCTTCCAAATCTGGGAAGTAAAGAGAGCATCTCGATTAGAGATGATAGATGATGGAACACTGTGAAGACGTACAATCTCCGGAATATAGAGACGCCCCAATCTCTTCAATAAGCCCTACTCTCTGATGGGTAAGAAGTGATCCGACTTGGTGAGTCGGTTGACAATCACCCAGATAGAGTCATGACCTCTAGAAGTGCATGGAAGTCCAGTCATGAAGTCCATAGATATCTCGTCCCACTTCCACTCTGGGACCTCCAAGGGATGTACCAAGCCTGCTGGTACCTGGTGCTCTGCCTACACTGGCTGGCAGGTGAGGCATCGAGAAACGAACTCTGCCACAGCCTTCTTCATGCCTGGCCACTAGTGCTATCGTCTGAGATCCTGGTACATCTTCGCCACTCCAGGATGTACCGCCAAAGGAGAAGTGTGAAACTCTCTCAGCACCTCCTCTCGTAAAGAAACTGGTACCAAGGTACGCCCTATAAAAAGGATGTCATGCTCTGCTCCAAAGGAGAAACCATCAGGTGTTTTTCCTGAGGATAACTGTGCACGCCGCGTCTCACAGTCGGCGTCCCCACGATGTGCCTCTCTGACCCACTGCAGTAGTGGAGGAGTGACTATGAGAGACTGAAGGAAGGCTTCTCCATCCCTATCCACGAAGGATATCTTCAAAGCAGCTAGCTGCTCTGTCGCCTCCTCAAGTAGCTGAATGCCTGTCCTCCTGCTGAGAGCATCGGCTACCACGTTCCCCTTCCCAGGAGTATAGACTATCTCAAAGTCATAGTCCTGTAGGAACTCGAGCCATCGTCGCTGTCTTAGGTTCAGGTCCTTCTACGAGAAAATGTACCTGAGACTCTGATGGTCAGAAAAGACTGTAAAGCGCTCGCCCATCAGATAGTGTCGCCATGTATTCAGAGCGAAGACCACTGCTGCTAACTCCAGGTCATGGGTAGCGTAGTTCTGCTCATGCGGCCTCAACTGACGTGATCCACAGGCGATCACTGCCCGCTCCTACATTAGGAAACATCCGAGTCCGGTCCCGGATGCATCTCAGTAGACTACGTACCCTACTCCCTCCTCAGGCAACCTCAAGATAGGTGCGCTGGTCAATCTCTGTCTCAGCTCCTGAAAGCTCTGATGACATTTGTCTGACCACACAAAGGGTTTCCCATTCTTCGTAAGATCTGAGAGTGGTTCTGCAACTCTGGAGAAGTCTGGCACAAATCTCCGATAGTATCCAGCTAGTCCCAAGAAACTCCGCACCTCTGTCACGCTCTGGGGTGGCTCCCAAGCTAGCACTGCCTCAATCTTCATGGGATCCACCGCAACTCCCGCCTCAGAAATGACGTGCCCCAAGAAGTGGACCTCACATATCCAGAACTGACACTTCGAGAGCTTTCCATAAAGCTGGTGCTCTCGGAGTTTGTCTAGTACAACCCGTAAGTGGTAGGCGTGCTCCTCCTCAGTCGTCGAGTATATCAAAATGTCGTTGATGAAGACCATGACAAATCGATCGAGGTATGGCTGAAAGATCCTATTCATGAGACCCATGAACACTACTGGAGCATTGGTTATGCTGAATGGAATAACTAAGAACTCATAGTGGCCATACTGACATCTAAAGGTCGTCTTCTACACGTCCTCGTCCCGAACTCTGAGCTGATGATAGCCTGACTTGAGGTCTATCTTCGAGAACCACCGATCTCCCTTGAGCTGATCGAAGAGGTCGTCAATCCTCGGTAGCGGATACTTGTTCCTCACCGTCACCTGGTTCAGGCGGCGATAGTCGACACAAATTCTCAAGCTCTCGTCCGCCTTCTTGGAAAACAATATCGGGGAAGCCCAGGGTGAAACACTGGGTCGGATGAATCTCTTACCCTGCAAGTCCTCCAACTGTACCCATAGATCTCGAAGCTCAACAGGGGACATCCAATATGCTGGAGTCTATATCGGGGTTGTCTCGGGGTATAGGTTAATATGAATGTCTACCTCTCTGCGAGGAGGTATCCCTGGAACGTCGTCGGGAAAGACGTCCGCATACTGATCCACCACTGCAGGAAAACTAGGACTCCTCACGTCAACTACTCCTAGGATGAGGCTAGCCAGCTGATGAGTGATGGGTTGTCCTCTCCTTTGTGGAAGTCCATCCTGCTGTGAAGGCTCCCTTCTCGCCGGTGAAGGTGAACCTGCCCCCATCGGTGTGTACACATCGCACCTTGCGCCTAATACATTCAATCTGTGCATGGACTGTAGATAACCAATCCATGCCCAAGATGACGTTGTAAGGCCTCGACGCCACTACAAGAAGATCCCAGCTGAAGCTCTCTCCTCCTAGAGTAAGCTCACACTGCCGGAACTAGTGCGTAATCATCGAGTCTGCTCCCGTAGGAGTCTCTAGCCATAAGGATCGAGCCAACGGCTCTGTCGGAATCTCCGAGCTCCGAACAAGGGAAGTGGATATGAAAGAGTGACTCGCTCATGTGTCTATAAGAACTGCAGCAAGGGTGGAATAGACATAGATCATATCTCGAATCATCTCGGGTGCGCCGTGGTCATAGGCCTCCACTGCCTGGAGCTGTGCCTGTCTCTGCCCACCATCTCCCTGTGGTCGGGGTGGACCTCCTGGTGGTGGTGGTGGTAGAGCCTCAAAGCGTTTCCCACCAACTGCTGCTCGGCCAGCTCCTCTGCCTCGTCTGCCTCCTCCCTGCGGACCGCCACGGTCGACCCTCTACCTCTGCCTGGGTGGCCCCTCAACTGTCTGCTGCTCCTCGGCATGGTGGGTCGGGCAGTCACGAGCCATGTGGACCAGCCCGCCGCATGCGTAGCACTGCCTACCTCTCGAAAGACTGGCTCCGTACTGTGTGTCCCACACTACTGAGCCAGTGTCCTGAGGTCATCTACATGAGGGTCTGGTCTGCCTGGACCCCTGAGTCATCCGTCGACTGTCTGCTGTGGAAGACTCTGCTACGTGCCGCCCCGCGGTAGGTCTCACCGCTGGAGAAGTCTTAGCAAGAAAGCTCTTGATCAAAAGGGCTCTCTCCAATACTCCTACCTGAGTCGGAATGTTGAGGGAGATCAGCGATGCCCGGATCTCATGTCTCAATCCCTGCTCAAAGGTCTGGGCCTAGAAGAACGGGTCTCATACCATGTCGGTCGAGTAGCGCGAGAGATCGGTAAATCTCGCCGAGTACTGGGCGACCGTCAAGCTGCCCTGCCGCAGCTGAAGAATCTCTTGGATGCACACCGCATGGAGGGTGGCCGGGAAAAACTCTGAGCGGAAGAGGCCCTAAAATTCTATCCAGATGAGAGAGGCCTCATCGTGCACCTGGAGCATCAAGATCCACCATCGGCCCGCTGCTGCCTGCAGTAGGCTCGCTGTGAGGATCACCATGGGGTCTGCTGGTGTCCTCACTAGCCTGAAAACTCGTACCACTGCCTCCAGCCAGCCCTCGGCTGCCTGTGGGTCCGTCTCCCCGCGGAACCTGGGTGGTCGCTGGTGCTGGAACTCATGCAGTGCACTGAGGTGACGTGCATCGTCAGCGGTTGGGGCTGGAAGCATCGGTGGCTCGGCGGGTAGAGGTACCGCCAGTGCCTCAGCTGTCAAAGGGCCCTGTACCGAGGCCTCGTTGCTCGGCGGGCTGCCGTCACGCTCAACTCTCGGAACCCTAGCTGGCTGCCATCGTGGGGTCATCCTGAAAAGAAACAGGAGTGCCACGGTCAGAAAAGTATACCTGGTGAGCTGACATATAGTAATCACAAAGAAAACATGAAACACACATGCAATCAATATTTTCGTGCATTAAGTCGAAAATCAGAAGTCAGGGTCCTGGTTTATGGATATCGGCCGCCGCACCAACACTGGACTCCCTGGACTGATAACCACACCCAATACGCTAAACACTATTTCTTCACATAGAAAATATCAGAGTCTGAGGTAGAACCGAACTCCTCTGATACCAATTTGTCACGACCCATCCTCGGGGCCCGTGTCATGACTACCCCAATCCCGCCTTCCATAGGCCAGGGGCTGGCGACTAGTACCAAGGCGTAAATCCCGGCAAAGGGAAGGCATTGCCTTTTTAAAGTAAACAAGCACCATAGAGTAAGAAAGCGTAAAAAAGTAAATACTAAGTAAAAGCTGGTACAACAGTAAGTGTGGAAAAGTAAAGGGGGCTGGAAATACAAGCCCAACTGTAAAGTACAACTGAAAGGGGAAAAACAGCAACTGAAAAGTAAAGTCGCAGCGTCGATCCGTCCTCTGGAAGACCCACCTAAAGGGTGAGTACAGATAGCCTCCACATCTCCTCGGTCCAGCCATCTGCTCCGAGTACACTCTGCCCAGTGGTCCACCTCCAGGTACCATCCTGCTCCGCAATCCTCCACTGCGATCAGCGTTGTCCGTTGTCTGCAACCAACACAACGTAGTGCGGGCATAGCCCGTGCAGGGGTGAGTATAAGCTACTCAGTAGGGACCCCGAGACCCCCGAAGGTCTCCCAGAATCCACAAATGATAAACCACAAAGGAAAGATACAAATCATGAAGTAACATCTGACACGGCTTAGTTATATGCCCATACATATACCTAAGTCATCAATTCTCACTCGGCTCCAACATCCGAGCTATAGTACAACCTAGTCCACACAGGAAAGCAAAACGTAAATCCACACAGGATAGCACAACACAATCCACAAAGGAAAGAGAAATGTAAATCCACACAGGATAGCACAACACATTCCACAAACGAAAGCAAACAGGGTTTCAGCTCACACAGGTATACTTCTTCGAATGACGAAAGAGATGATCACTGATCCATCTAAGTCATCGAACCCACAAAGGATCGATAGGTACTAACCCCCGCAATGACCCACAAAGGATCTGACCCACAAAGGATCGATAGGTAACTAACCCCCGCAAAGACCCACACAGGATCGGGCCCACACAGGACCTGTAGGCGCTGGCCCACACAGGACCGTTGAGCGCTGACCCACACAGGATCGGACCCACACAGGATCGGTAGCACTGACCCACAAAGGATTGTTGAGTGCTGTAGTCGTCGCCGTCGAATCCACTGAGGATCTCTGCACAGTCGTCGTCATCACAGTAGCAGTCGCAGCTAGCTCTAGGGTTCCCGCACAGAGCAAGCTCATTCGGGAGGGTCCGCTCCACGAGCCGAGAGGCTGATACATCAAATGACACATAGTCCATATTTGATGTATCCAAAAGTTCTGTATCATCAACAGGAACTCAACGTCGTAGACAGCGCGTCAATCGGACGCCCGGTCTGAGAGTTATTGGCTTTTTCGTCCCAGGGACCCGGTTGGTTTTTAAGGAAAAACTAACCCGATCGTACTCCACCTACATCCAAACCTTGGGCGGAGTATGCCAAAATATCCTTCTAACTTAGAGGAATTCAACAAAGTCGACGGCACGTCAATCGGACGTCCGAAACTCAAGATATGAGCGTTTCCGCTCCAAGGGCCCGGTTGGTTTCGTGTACGATCCAACCCTTCCGAACCCAAAGTATTCTGAAACCTTGAGTGTGATATACCGAAACGACCGTCTCAATTCGAGGATCACATCGCCACTTACGGCACGTTGTTTGGAGGCTCGTAGCTCAAGTTATGAGCAAAAGACCGAAAATGTCTGGAGACGGGGGGTCTGGGCCCGGACCGACCCGGCCCAACCCCCCCCCCCCCCCCCCCCCCCCTAGGTCGGCCGAACTGGGTCGACCCAACCCGGGTCCGGGTCCGACCCTGTTCGGCGCGGCCTGGCCTGGGCGCGACCCGGCCGGTGGGTCGGCTCGGCTCGGCCGAGCAAGGGAGCTGCGGGGCGTGAAGTCCCCGCGGGAAGAGAAGTTGCGGCCCACGTGGGGCCGCGCTGGATCAGCGGACGCGGCTTTGCCACGTCTCATGTGTGCCAGACCCGTGCAGCCGCCGGTCCACTGGCCACCGCCAGTGGGTTTTTTGGGCCACCAGAGTTGCTCCGGTGGTCCGATTTCGTTTCCGTCTGCGCCGTAGCTCCACCCGGGCCCCTTACTTCACTGCGGAAACAACGAAACACCTCTGCGGAAGGTTTTTTCGCCTCCCTACAATCCGCACATCAACGAAGAACTGCTGAGGATTGTAGGGCCGTGTTTGTTTGGCCCGCACCCTCCGCGTTAGGTGATAACAATCGGGAAGAATAAATTATCATATGGAAATGTAACAAGATACAATTTAATAAATTAAAATTGCACTTGATCCAGGATCTTTGTTTTAGGAGGAACATCCACGGAAATATAAATTATTTCACAAACAAACCCCTACCTCGTCGTAGTCGTCGAGCGTGCGTTCTTCGCGGAATTGATCGTCGCGGAAAGAGGCGATCGTCGCGTCGCGGAAGGGCGTCGCGTCGTCGCGGAAGGGCGTCGCGTCGTCATGTAATATGGTGTCGCGTCGACGAACTCAAGAAGTTGGGGATCGGAGATCGTTGTGGGGAATAACGTCTCGGAAGAAGCTTCGTTGATCTCTGAGGGTGACGGTGTTCTTCGCGTTCTTCACGTTCTTTGCGTTCTTCGCGAAGGAGGATGAAGGCACAAAATTTCTGTCAAAATCCTCTCAACGAGAAATCCTCAAGATGTCGTGTGTTGGTCTTATTTTATTATTACTCCAACGGATTGTAAACAGGTTAAGAAACTATTAAATTAATTCATAGAATTAATTTAACGAAGTTAACCACCCAATTAATTGGTGCGTTAAGAATTTAAGAAAACGTGTCAGTTGACTTTCATAATGACGGGTTTTCGCGGGGGCTTTACTTAGCGGAAAAGAAACGGTGGGGGTCGTGCGGGCCCTACCTCACAAATATCCTACCAAGAGGGTAGGATATTTTTGGATACAACCATATCTGCATAAACTCAGATTAAGAAACTTTAAGTGGCTTTCAAGTGGCTTTAAGTGAAATAAAAATAAAGTTGTCGCACACTTTATTTTATTTCTTAACTTAACCCCAAAAATTTAAAAACCACACCCGAACAAACGAAACTCTGGAAGAGGTGTTTCTAAGAAAATATTGGTGCTGCGATTTCATTGGTGCCCTCGGAATTTGATTCCGAGCACCGGTTTAAAAGTTAGAAAAACTCACTCGTTCGTTCACTGAACGTACCCGAGCCAAACTTCGGAAAATGATTCCGGGCACACCGGGCCTCGGAATCTGGTGCCGTCAGAAACTGTGTTCTTTTAAAAATACAAAGAAAATTAAGAAAAAAATTTCCTTGAATTTTTCGGGTCTTTACAAATAGGTTACGTATGGAATAGCCAATGCTGACATCACCTCATGATAGTATAAGTAGTGAAGGTCTCAAGACTTAACAAGGAAACATGAAAATGATATCTACTGAGGGAGTTTTGGGGTAATAAATGAGGTAACATAAACTCAGAGAAAGATAACTCAATAGTATTTGAGTCTAGCTAAGGGGTAAGAGTGTAATTCAAGGAGATTAATCTAAGGGGGTATGGTGCATTAATCCAAGGAATTCCACAATAAGGTGCCTATTGAGTCCAAGGAGTCTATCCAAGGTAAAATAGGGCTAAGCACGGACTGGGTCCAAGGAGTGTATCCAAGGCACCAACTTTTCAATGCTAGATCCAAGGAGTGTATCTGAGGTATCCTAGAATAATGAAAGGGGACCCTACGATAATATACCAGGAATCCAAGGAATAGAAAAGAACCAGAAACTAGGTGGGTATCAACCTAAGCATACCATATCATTGAATCGGAATGGGGTTCCTGAGACCCAAGGTATTCTCCTCTCAAGATCCAAGGTGATATCGAGTCAGTTCATTACTATTTTATATTGTAACCATGAAATAATTCAATTTGTTTAATTCTTTCCTTCCATTAGTGTGGATAGGTCAAGTAGAGTTGAAACCATTTATTTATTGGAACATGCCTTGTCTTCTATTTGTGTGGATAGGCCAAGTATCATTGAAACCATTTAATTAAGTCTTAGTTGACCATTAATTCATATTCAATTATTGAGTTTCACTCCACTACCTTCCATAAACATGGAAGATGTGCTAAGGACATGTAACCTTTACTCGGTATCTTTTAATAAGGCCAAGTTATAAACTTAGTATACCTACCATTCCATATTTCACATTTATTAGTCATTTTAAGCACTTACCTTAGGAGGGTCAAGTGGTAAGCATACATGGTACATGCCATTATGAAATTCTAATTTTACGACAAACCATTTATTATAGGAAGGATCTCTTTTAGGAATTTCAAGAAAGGGCACACCTGAACGGTGGCTCAAACATGTTAAAACACTAAAAATCTAGTCATGGAATAACCTTCGACATGAGGTGGATTGAGTTGTGGGTGAAAACACTAACAATTAATCACATATTTGGAAACAACATAACCATGCGATTCTAACAAGAATAAACATGGAATTTAAAATTAAGAAATGATTTCCATTGAGCTGGTAGGCCCCACACAAACATTCCAAAAATGATGAACTTTAGGAAAAAGTTATAGACCACCCACAATATGGTTGTATGATCCTCCTCCTCTGGTATCGGCCCTTGGTTTGCCTTGGATCAGAGTAGATATATGAAAAGGTGAAAAAATATCACATGGCTATACCTAGGATGTGAGTGAAAGAGAAGAAGAATTACTAAAGAGGACTCAAGTACTTACCATTGCGCATCCAATGTGACGAACGAAAGCTCAATCAGATGTTGAAAGAAAGATATATCTTGATCCCTAGCCTTGGCCTTCAAAAAGATCCAAAATGGTAAAAAGGGAGGAAAATACTGCTGGTTCTCAAATAATAAAGAAGTAGGAGGATTAAAATATCATTAAGGGGAAAACTGGGAATTTACCCATAAAATAACTCACGTACGGTTTGTCAAACTGTGCGCAACTCGTGCCAACCATGTGGGGTGGCCCTATCTGAAAAAACACTATCCACACGGTTTTGAAAACTGTGCGGAAATCCCGCCCGGTTTATTCTAAACCGTGTGTAGAGTCTGTTTTCTCCAAAAATATGGGTTCTAAGCTCCGAACAAGCCCCGGAAACTCATGTAACCTTTTCTAACTAATTAGGCATTCATATTAGGTTCAAATTAAGGATTTAGACAGGAAAAATAAAGGATTCATACCTAAGAGAAAAACTAGGTTCCTACAGTCTTCCCCCTTAAAAGAATTCACCCCCGAGTTCTCCATACAAGGGTAAAAAACACTATCTGAGAACAACTCTAGCCACTGAGTACATACATTGGCTTCTCTCTCACACATCTCATCATGTACTCGACTGTGCTGCTATATCACCCGTATGAGAGGGATATACCTGCCTCAGAGAACCTTTTTACTTCATTCAATGATGCGTATTGGATACTCCTCAAAGGTATCATCAGCGTATAACTCAAATTCATTGGGATAAAAGGTATGAGATGGGTCATCATGATATTGGTGAAATATTTAATATGATAAAGACGACTTTCATGGCATGGTACCTCTGAGGTAGCAGCAATCGATAAGCTACCAGCCCAACTCTCTCTAGAATTTCAAAAGGCCAGATGTAACAAGGAAACAACTTTCCCTGCTTCATTAACCATCTATTCCCTAACATGGGAGATACCCAAAGAAAAACATGATCCCCAACCTAAAACTCAAGTTTTTTTATGTAGATCAGCATAAGTTTTTTGTCTAGACTAAGTAGTAGTCATACACTTTCTGATCAGCTGAATCTACTCTAAAGTATCCTAAACGAGATGAGTACCTAGTTGGGCTACCTCACCTACCTCTAGCCAGCATGAGGGTGAATGACATGGCCTACCATATAAGGCCTCAAAAATATCCATCTGGATTGTTGTCTAAAAATTGTTATTATAAGAAAACTCGGTGAGAGGAATATGCTTCTCCCAAGAACTGTCGAAATCAAAGACACATGCTCGGAGAATATCCTCTATAACATGTATCGTTTTTTCTAATTTTCCATCAGTATTAGGGTGAAAATATGTTATTAAAAGAACCCGAGTCCCCATAGCTTTCTGTAAACCCTTCCAGAACCATAAAGTGAAACAAGAATCCCTATCTGAAATGATAGTACATGGAACCTAGTGTAGTCGTATAATCTCATGAACATACAATCTTCCCAATTCATCATCTAAGAAATTCTCCTAAATAGGAATGAAGTGTAATGATTTTGTTAGTTGGTCGATGACTACCCAGATAGCATCACTAACCCTTGGCAACCTAGGTAAGACGACTACGAAATCTATAGCAACATCTTAACATTACCATTTTGAGACTAGAAGAGATTGTAACAAGAATGTAGGTCTCTGGTTCTCCACCTTCACCTATTGATAGTTGGAACATCTCATAATAAATCCTACAATCTAACATTTCATTCTAGGCCACCAATATTGGTGTTGCATATCTTGATACTTCTTTGAGATGCCTGGATGAACTGCCTACTGAGAAGTGTGGTACTTTTTCATCAACTACTCTATCACATCTATAGGAACCCAAATACATCCACACAGAAACGGGATGTCGTCTCTATCCACAGACCAATCCGAAGGTGGGTTATCTCCTGATATACTCTCATGGAGAACCAAACCTTCTGAATTTGAAAACTGCCTACTTTCACCCTTTCAAGGAGGTAAGAGGAAACTATTAAGTCTGAGAGGTAAGACTTCTCGTGACTATCATGAAACTCCAAATGAAGTTCAAAAAAGAGGGCCATTAACTTCCATTAGTCACTGGCTTTTTATACAGCCTGTGTTTTTGTTTTCTGGCTCAATTCATTAGTGACCACATTTCACTTTCTAGGTGATTAGGCAAGTTCAAAATCAAAGGATTGTATATATTTGACTCATCTCTATTGTATGAGGTTCAAGTCACACTAATAAAATATATACTTGAGTATTTTGTCTTGCATCGGGTAATTTATCTCAGGAGGCCTCAACTATAGATATCCGTACATAATGAATGTGTCTTCATACATCAAGGATTCTCCTAGGACAATTCCTGATGCATCACAGAAGACTATATAACCTTTACCATGTTCTGGAATAATCAGAATCGATGCTGAGATAAGCCTCCCTTTCAGTTCCTAAAAGGATTTCTCATATTCCTCGGACCACAGGACCTTAACACCCTTTTTTGTAAATCTAGTAAGAGGTAAAGAAAAATGTGATAAGTCCTGTATGAAATACTTGTAATATCCATCCAACCCCGAGAAACTCATGATATCAAATACATTCTTTGGTTTCTCCCAAGAAAATACAGCACTAACCTTTTTCGGGTCAATGTACACTCCTGATTCTGAAATAATATGAACCAATAAATTCACTTTTTCAATCTAGAAGTCACATTTAACAGGCATGGCATAAATTTGATGCTCTCTTAGTGTACTCAAAATGATTTCAATATTTTTGTCATAGTTGTTACGAGTGCGAGAATATAACAAGATTTCATCCACAAATACCATGACAAAAGAGTCCAAATAGGGGTGGAAACCCCTATTCATCAAATCCATGAAAATGGTAGGAGAATTTGAAAGACCGAACAACATAATAAGGTACTCATACGAATCATACCTACTATGGAAAGTTGTACGAGGTATGTCTGAGGGTTTGACTCACACATGATGATATCCCGATCTCAGGTCGATCTTAGAGACCACCTTTTCTCTATGGATCTGGTCGAAGAGATCATCTATTCAAGGAAGTGGACACTAGTTCTCAATTTTAATATGGTTCAACCTTCTGTAATCCACAAATAGACGAAGAGTTCCACCCGCCTTCTTAGAAAAAATTTACAGGTGAACCCTAAGAGGATGTACTAGGCTGTATAAATCCTTTGGCCTCTAGGTCCTCTATTTTTTGCTTGATCCCCTAAATCTCAATTGGTTCCATCCTGTATGGAGGAATAGACACTAAAGTTGCTCCTGAAATAATCTCTATTGTAAACTCTACCTCTCTCTTAGGAGGTAATCCAGAAAATTCATCAGGAAAGACTTCACTGAAATGATCAAATACTGGAGGGAAATCAGTTTGAAGCAAACCCTAATCCTCAATGAAAAAAATTTCAATCTGAGTGGTCACTTCACTTATCCCATGATACTTCAGTCTATCTCTCCCAACCAGGAAATCCCACTCACCTTTGAAAAGATAACTAATTCCTTGTGTAGATGTAAAATAAACCCTGCAGTGATAGCAGTATACAAAGGCATGATATTGGACTAACCAGTCCATCCTGAGAATAAAATTGAAGTTTGTCATCTCATGAAAAAAGAGATTACACAAGAAAGGGTAACTTCCTACCACAAGGGGACAGTTCATGCACTGGCGTATTCCCTCCTTCAGTATTCCCAATGGTGTATCGAGGGTCATTACACCATAATGATATTGTATCTCTAGTCCAAGACTTTCCATGATAGATACAGAAATGAAAGAGTTTGAAGCACCTGTATCAAACAAAGCAGAGACAATATTTGAGGCTACTAGAATAGTCCATCATACTGTAGATGGTCCCGCAGCCAGATCCTTGGGTATTGTCTATAAGGCATGAAACAAACTTGATCTATGGCCTTGTGCAATATATGGATTACCATGGTCATGAATTCTCTGCTAGAACTGCTAGTGATCAGGTATCATACTACCACATTCATGACCTCCTCCTCATCCAGACCATACAGTTCTATTCCAACTCCCTGCATGATGTGACGTAAAATAACTCGCTCCCGAAGGTGGAGCTGGAACAAACACTTTTCCACTCGAAGCTGGTGGAAATTTCCTGAAGAAATGCTAAATATTACCCATTTATTTCCAATCTCGAAACTCTATAGGGTCTCTCTCACATTGGGGATTATTATGCCCTAGTTTTCCACACTGATGAACTATCACATAGCTATAAAACTATATACTCTGTCTTCCATTTCCATGACGAAAAATCTTGAGGGAATGTTTCCTTCCACTTGAAGAACTAATGTCTTAACATAGTACTGATCCTTTAAATCCAATACTTGTGTCATCCCTCAGGTTACGCTCAGTGATAAGGGCTTGATCAACTATTTCACAAAAGTTAGGAAGGTGAAATACATTCACTAGAGTTAAGATGTCATACTGGAGCCCATCCTCAAAACTTCTAGCACGTGAAAGCTCATAATTAGATAAAAGTGGGGAAAAGTGATGTAAATCAATGAAATGTGATGAATATTCCATAACTAACATAGAAACCTACTCTAGATACATGAACTCTCTAGATTTTTCATCTCTCAGTACCGAAGTAAAGAACTAATCATAGAAGGCATTGTGGAAATAAACCCATAACATTCCATGATGATGACCAGTTTGGGTAACCACATCCCACCAATGCTTGGCCGAATCCTGAAGAATGTATGTGGAAAGCTTTAATATCTGCTCTGAAGGAATTTTCAAATGCTCAAAGATAGACATCATCGAATCTGGCCAAGACTCATTATCCTGAGAACCGTTATCCCCTAAAAATGTAGGAGGATGCTGCTACTGGAACTCACGAGTCAGATAAGACATTGTAGGTGCAACCTATGGAGAACCTTCCATGGACTACATCAGACATAGGAAAATTTCATGGACTTGGGAATCAGTTCTCATATCTGGTACAGCAGGCGGTGCCTCAAGTGTAATTCCAGGAAGTAAGACCGGAGGATCAGGCTCTACCATGTTTGGCGCGTGTTCGTCACCACCCTTATGGCGAATGACACGAGGATGTCGTGGTGACATTAGTCTACAAATTCAAAGAAAAAATATTAGAACAAGCTTAGGAGAATAATATAGCATCACTAGAATAAACTAAACATAATGAAAACTCACTACCCAATGAATACTACCCAAACTACCCACTTAGACGGTCAGGCATCGGTAAGTGCTCAAGTATAAGTTTCATGTCATTTTGCAGTTAATTTTCAAGTTCACTCCTTTACATTTCATAATCATGAAAAGGTGGGATAAGGATGTTCAACCAATTTATCTAATATTTCAGGATTCAATTTATAATGGATATCCATTTCTGATGAATCAGTTCCCATACACCTATCACCAAAAACAACACTCATTTCCTTATAGTATAATGGCTCGAATCGGTAAATTACTCATCCAAAACCATGATGGCTCATACACCTCATGAATTGAGACTGGAAATCACTCAATCATTGCCAATGTAATACAAGTACAATCAAACTATCACAATATCACTCAACAATCACAGGCATGTCAAGAAATGCAAATTATTTAGATGGACCTATATGGAATGGTAATATACATGACATGTGAATTCTAGGTGCCTATAATGATGCATGTAGCAATGCTCCTTTCCCTCATATCATTGGGCTAAGGATGAAATAAATTATCAATAGAGTAATAATCAACAACACCAAACAGCATGTGTGTCACCCCAAGGTGAAATAATATCAACTGTAATAGGAAAAATAAAATAACAATTGTATTATGGATAACTTGGATTTTACCCCGAACAAGGGTTCGTGACGCCCAAGAACAGCTTATGACCAAGTACCAAGTGTTCCTATTCTCTAATATATTGTCTCCAAATAGTAAAGTAAGAAAGGAAACCAAATTTTATACCACTTTTTGATGACTCGGACCCAGATTCCACTTAACAGGTGCCTCGAGCCCAGTGGGCCACATGGCCTAAGGGCATCTTCCCGATTACCAGAGGCGACCGACTAGCAGCGAGGAACTAAGGTGTTTCTGTCAGAACACTATGCCCTCATTAGCAGAGTGTAGCATAGTAGAATAAATATAAAGGAATAATAAATAGTGGAAGCAATGTAAATGATATAAATAAATAGCAGAAGAAAACTTGTGCCATAGATAAACAAGAATAACAATAACTGTATCAATTGGAACAATGATGATGTAATGTCATGTCACTAGAAAACTAGAAAGCATGGATACAAGATAGTAGGAATAACATGTTCCACAAGGTAAAAATAACAAAGACTACTCCAAGCATCCTAAGATCATACTTGGTCATCTGCTATCATGCTCCATCCTATCAGCACGCAATCAAGTATTGGAAGTTGTATGCTTCCATTTTTCAACACCTACAGTCATATAATCTACTTTGGGTACCAAACAACACCTAGATATGGTGTGAGATAAATCTCAGTGGGCCACCACAAATGATTTCTATAATATATGGTTCGTGTAATGGACTATAGTAGTGTTATGACATGCATATATAATGTAAATAAAATAGTACAATGTAACTAATTACCCAAGTACCTACTTCATCCCTCGGTTGGTGTCTGAACATGTAACAAGTTCATTAATTAAATAATTACCATTTAATGTTAATAGGTCATGTGAGGCATATCCAACACTGAAATCACCTTGTGATAGTATAATTAGTGAAGGTATCAAGATGTAACAAGGAAGCCTAAAAATGATATCCAGTGAGGGAGTTACAGGGTAATAACCAAGGTAACATAAACTCATAGAAATATAACTCAGAAGTATCTGAGTCTAGCTAAGGGGTAATAGTCTAATCCAAGGAGTGTAATCCATGTCATTCCCTAATAAGGTGCCTACTGATTCCAAGGAGTGTATCCAAGGTAAAACAGGGCTAATAAAAGACTAGGTCCAAGGAGTGTATCCAAGGCACCTACTTGTCAATATTGGATCCGAGGAGTGTATCTGAGGTATCCTATAATAATGAAAGGGGAGCCTATGGTAGTATATTGGGAATCAAAGGAATATAAAAGAACTGGAATCTATGTGGGTATCAACCTAAGAAAATTCCATCCTTGAATCGGAATGGGGTTCCCAAGACCCAAGGTATTATCCACTTAAAATCCAAGGCGAGCATGAGTCAGTCCATTCCTATTTTATATTATAATCATGAGAGAATTAATTTGTTTCAATTATTTCCTTCCATTAGTGTGGATAGGTCAAGTAGAGTAAAAACCATTTCTTTATTGTTCCAAGCCTTGTCTTCCATTAGTGTGGATAGGACAAGTAGAATTGCAACCATTTCATTAAGTCTTAGTTAACCATCATGGAATATTAAATTATTGACGTACAATCTTCTACCTTCCATCAACATGGAAGGTGTGCTACAGATATGTAACCTTTATTCAATCTCTTTCAATAAGACCAAGTTATATACTTAGTATACTTTCCATTCCACATTTCACTTTTAATAATCATTTGAATCACATACCTTAGGCGTTTCAAGTGGTGAGCATACAAGGTACATGCCATTATGCAATTCTCATTTAACAACAAACCATTTATTATAGGAAGTCTCGACTTTAAGAAGTTCAAGCAAGGTCACACCCGAATGGTGGCTCAAAGATGTCAAAACACATAAAGTCTAATTATGGAATAACCTTTGACATAAGGAGGATTGAGTTGTGGGTGTAACAACTAACAAATAATCATATATTTGGAAAGAGAATAACCATACGATTATAACAAGTATAACCATGCCATGTAAAATTAATAAACATTTTCCAATGAAGTTGGTAGGCCCCACACGAATATTCCAAAAACAATAAACTTTATAGAAAATTTATACACCACCCACCTTATGGTTTTATGATCCTCCTCCTCTGGTATCGGCCCTTGGTTTTCCTCGGATCAGAGTAGATCTAAGAAAAGGTGAAAAAGGCTCAAATAGAGATACATAGGTTGAGAGTGAAAGAGAAGAAGAATGAATAAACCGGACTCCAATACTTATTGTTATGCATCCAATGTGATGAATGGATGCTTGATCGGATATTGGACGAATGAGATCTCTTGATCCCTAGCCTTGGCCTTCAAAAATCTCCAAAAGGGTGAAAAAGGTGGAAAATCCCACTAGTTCTCATATTAGGAAGAAGGAAAAGGATTAAAATATCATTAAGGTAAAAACGTGGAATTTACCCATAAAATAAACCATACACAGTTTGTCTGCACGGTTTGTCAAACCGTGCAGAACGGTTCTTCCCAAAATCACATCCTTCGCAAGGTTTGATCAAATTGTGGGAAAGCCATGCACAAGTACTTGGGAAAAAGGGTTTCTCACACAGTTATTTCATATGGCTCTATGCCAAGCATGTGAGGTGGCTCTATCTGAAAAAACACTATCCACATAGTTTGGAAAACCGTGCAAAAATCCCACATAGTTTACTCTAAATCATGCACGGGGTCCGGTTTCTTCAAAAATATGGGTTCCGAGCTCCAAGCAAGCCCTGGACACCCTTGGAACCTTTACTAACTCATTAGTAATCCATATTAGGTCCAAAGTAAGGATTTATACTAAAAAAATAAAGGATTAATACCTGAGTGAAAAACTGGGTTCTAACATTAAGTCAATAATTTCCCCAAATCAATTAGTTTATGGCATCTAGGTGAACACATATCAATCAAATTAATCAAACATAATGTACTCACATAGGAATGTAATTGTATTGAAATTATCATTATACACCAAAAACAATTAAGCAATAAAAAGGTAATAATGGATCATTTATCCAAAAGAGAAGAAAATTACATAATCCATCTAGAGAAATAAGTTGGATGGTTGTATTAGAATAATATCTTTGATGAAATATAATATATGTCAAAGTATATGAATTTAGATAAAAAAAATTTTTATGAGTATTAAAAAAAATCACTTCAGAAATAAGAAACATCCATGATATTTTTTAAAAAAAAAATTAGATATAAATATTTTATCAATAAAAAATAATAATATTTTCTTTTATAAACCCATTAAATATTGTAAAGGAAGTATCATAAAAAATGATAAATATAAAGTAAAGAAGTTTTCAAATATAAAAAATTAAAAAGTATTCATAAAATATGGATTCTATGCCCCTGGGCCTTCGGGCTATGTAATGCGTCTCCCCCTAAATAGAAAAAAGGTGGTCATTGATTTTCTTTAATAATAAAAAATAAGGCTTCTACCCCAAACTTTAAAAAAATGGGGCCTTTAAAAATGATTCTTTTTACACTTTGATGAAATTAACCCATAAGAAAAATATTAAAATTTTCTTTAAAACTTTTTAAATAAGATAAAGTAGTAGGAAATGAACTCAATCAATTATTAAAGTATAGATAAGGACATTTTCGTAAGAATACAATGAATTAAGACATGGAAAAAGGTAGGTTTTGGACTGAAATGAAGAAGCTAAGTTGCTTCCACTAAAAATAAACACTTCAGGTTAAATATGATTCAATTGGAAATAAAATACTAAGGTAACATATAAAACTACATTAATATATTGAGGAAATTAAGAAAGGTTTTATAAAGAGTAAAAATTCCCCAAGGGGGTTATAATTCGAAAACAATCGTGATTTGAAAATAATATTGGCAAAAAACCCTTATGGTTTGAGTAAAACTTTGATCAAAACCAATTTTAAGTTGGGTATATTTTTAAATAATTGAAATTTAAAATAAAGTACATTATATGTCTCTTTAAACCCCCTGAATATTGTAAAATGCATTCATTGGGCAGTAATATGTAACATCCTATTAAAATTTTCAGGTATTCCTAAACCCCTATATTGATTATTCTTTGGTTATTTTTCATTTTGGGGTTCTTTGGGTAAACTTTTAGAAATTTTGAATGGTTTTTTGGTTGTGCATTTTTGGTGCACGGTTTTCCCAAACCGTGCACCCTACTAGTGAAAAATGTGAAAACCTAGAAAATAAGTGTTTTCATGGTTGGTTCATGGTTTGAAAACTATTTTCCCACCAAGTATAAACTTTTCAACCCTATAATATGGGGAACAGGAATAGGGTGCACATTTTTTCTAATTTTGTGACCATGTCCATCTAATCATGTGTATGGGATTTAATTAATCCAAAAATTATTTTTAAAATCATAAAACCCTTGTTTTAAGTTCTTGATGGGCCTTTGTGACCCTAATATGATTTATTATTCCTTGGATTCTCCTAAGAGTTGATTTTTTCCCCTCTAAACCCATCTAAAAGTGAATCTAATCTAGGATAATGACGTTCAATCTCTTTCCTTGTAAGTTTCTACTTCCTATTCTCGTTCTTCTACTCTTTCTTCTCTCCTCCCTAGGGTTTAATATATATCCATGTTTTTTGAGGATATAATTCCTATTTTTTTGGATCTTTAATCTTGGTTTGATTCTTGGATATTTGTTTCTAACATTCTTCATTCAAGTTTTTTGATTAGGGATTTGTGTTTCGAGATTTTGTGATCTCGAGGTAGGTGGTTCTATTTATGATGACTAGTTTATTTAACCCTAAATTTATTGATTTAAATTTAATTGTTTTATTTAAATGTAATTTCATTCAATTGTTTTAACAAAATTCAAATTCTAATGAATTGGGGATTTAAAATGGATTTATCACAAAATTGGGAAAACCACCAATTCCATTAAATTGGGGTGTGATTTTTATTTGATATAAAATTTTGAAATTAGATTATGGAATTTAAATCATGGAATCTAAATTTTAAAATTGATTTCAAATTCATATTTGAGAGAATAATGGCTTAATTTTTTTTGATAGAAACCCATTGGTTTTATCCTAGAAAAAGGAATCATGTTATGGAAACCCCATTTTGGTTTTTAAATAGAAATTGGAATATTGAAATGGAAATAAAAATGGTTTGAATTGTATTTTGAATATTTATGAAATAAATTTCTCATTTATTATTATGCTTAGTGGACATTCAATCCTAGGTAGTTAGTGAGTTATTCATTATATCACCCTATTGACACTTTACAACACTAACAATACATATCCAGCAAGTCAGGTCCCTGATGAGATTGTGATGAGAAATATTTTACAAGTTTTTGAGGGATGTGTGTACATGTATTTCCATGATGACTATTTGAGTGTGTGGGAATCTCATAACCTAGAACTATCTTATCTCTTGGAAGATGACCATGTTTCTCCCTTATGATGTTTTGAAATATATTCCATTGTTTGTAAACTATTTTACACATGCCTTATGAATTTATATAAACATTTTTTTATAAAATTTTTATTAATCAATTTTTTTAATGTTTTTCCATCATTTGAAATGTAAATAATGATTTTTTTTAAATGTGATTTTAAAATTCCATGTCGGTTTATTTAAAATTAAAATCTTTAATTCATTAATAAATGTTGAATATTATTATGGAATCCTTAGTGAGACCCTTCTTGGATTTCCACTCACACCCTACCTGTGCCTTTGGGTGTTTTTAGATTATCTTCTTCCAGGTTTGAGAAAGGGTAAAGCACCACTTAGAGGTGGTTATTATTTTTTATCTTTGTTCTTAGAGAGTTTTTTCTGCTAGGACTTAGATTTTTATCTTATTTTCTGGTACTTTGTGGTTTTACTTTGGGTTTTAATACCTATTTTACTTTTGGTACAGTTCTCCCTTTGGATTTTTTCCTATATTCATACAACCTTTTATCACTTTATTATATTGTTCTTGTGGAAAATTTGTTCCCACTTTCATTGTATGATATCGGGTTCTAGTCTCCAATACATGGGGATCAGGAACGCCCTTCAGTCTATATCAAGACAGTCCTGGTTATCAGGGTACTAGGGTATCCAAGATTGTTCATGACAAAGTGGAATCAAAGGTTTTGGTTGAGAATCTTTCCTTTATGTCAGTATGAAGTTGGGTGATCTTGTTGGGACTTAAAAGGTAGTTACAACTAAGTATCTGTCCATCTCCCACTGTAATGAGCCTTAATTAACCAGGGGTGGTTTGGGAAATATGACATGAGGATTAGTTCTATTCATTTCACTACTTTTGATTTGAATTTATTGAAATTCAAATATTGTTTATCTATATATTGGGATTAATTTATCTTATTACTCTATTTGAGTGTTAGTATGATGTATTCAATGTTGTCTATTGATATTTTGTATCATCATGCATTAGATAAGGTAGAAAAATCAGATATAAGAGGAAGCTGGTGGTGAACTTCAATGAGAAAATATTCTCATGGACCTGAGTTTGGTTGAGGTGATTGTATGTACTATCCAATATCTAGGACCAGAACCTACACCATTTTCTATTCAGGCTCCATCTTTGGAACCTCATTGGAAGATTTTCAGGAATCATGGTCAGGAGTTCCTTCACCATAATCCACAAGCATTAAAAGGCTCTAATGATCCTCAAGAGTCTAAGGAATGGTTGAGCAGTATTGAGAATTTTTTTGAGTTATTGGAGACACCATATGAAATCAAGGTGAAGTGTTCCATTTTTGTGTTTGAAGGGCCAAGAAGGAGATATGGGGACATGATGGTAATGAATAATAAGAATGAGGTCTTACAGTTGAAAGAATTTAAATATATTTTCACCAACCAGTTCTATCTAGATTTTATGGTGTTTTCCAAGTCTATTGATTTTTTCAAACTCAAGTAGGCTGATAAGACCGTGATAGAGTATGAAAACCATTTTACTGATCTAGTATTCTTTTCACCTGAGATTTTATCAAATGAGAAGATGATGACTTGAATGTTTGATATGGGACATCAATCTGATATTCATTCTTAGGTTTTATTATTAAAGCTTCCTTCTTATGATAATTTTCTAGATAGAATATTAATGGTAGAATTTGACCAAGCTAGAAAGTCAGGGTTGATGGGAGTTTCATTTTCTCCCAGTTGTTGTGTGAATTTCTCTATATAGAAGATAAAAAGTGATGATTCTCAGGGTATTTCTTGACAACATGGTTTTTCTATAACTCATGTAGTTCCTGGTAGATTACATTTTATTTAATACTAGTCTGGAAATCTAGGGCACTCGAAGAGGGATTTCATTGAGGAACCCAAGGTATGTGGTTCCTATGGATGCTCAGGTCACTTTCATAAGTTCTTCCATATCAATTCCACTCTACATAGTGGAACAAGATCATAATCACCTACCAAAATTGTGTTGCAATCAGATACTTCATTAACAAAGGGGTTCCAGACATAGAAATCCCTAATGAAGCTTATACACATAGTGGAAGAGTCTCTAGAGGAAGTATATATGGGTCCAGTGACTATGAGATGTACCATCACTATAGCTTCATCATTAGTGACTACCTTATTTGATACTGGTGCATCTCATTCATTTATCTCAACCTGTATTTTTAATATGATAAATCTTTCTGTAAAGATTTTATCGTATGTGATGGATATTACTACACCCCTTAGAATAAAGACAGAGTATGGTCTCTATAGTCCTACTTGTTTTTTCTCTCTATCAGATGTTGAGATTGCTTGGGAATTTTTGGTTCTGGACATGAAACCTACAAACATCATTTTCAGGATGGATTAGATCATTTACAATAAATCTAGGATTGATTTTTTTCTTCGACATGTCTCCTTTACCACACCCAATGGGGTTTTTCGTATCTTTCAAGGAGAATGGGAACTGAGGTTGAGTAGAGATGGAAATTTTTATCCTAATTTGGGGAAAGTGATATATGGGTTTTATTTTTATCTGGATAAAAAAAAATTGAGTGGTTATGTCCCTGTAGTTTTCTTTAAGTTTTCTAATGTTTTTCCTTCTGACTTCTCTGTTTTTCCACTGGTAAGGGAGGTAGAGTTTTCTATAAATTTATTTCATGGTACTCAACCAATGTATATTACTTATTACTGCATGGTACCAGTAGAAATGTAAGAGTTGAAGACTCAGTTAGATAATCTATTAGATAATGTATTTATGCTCCCAAGCATGTCACCTTAGGAATCTTTTATTCTTTTTTCTAAGAAAGTCAATTTTTCACTTCGCCTTTGTGTGGATTACCAAAAACTCAATCGAGTTACAGTAAAGAACAAGTATATATTTCCATATATTTATGATCTATTTGACCAGTTTAAAGGGGGAAGTGGTTCTCAATGGTTGATCTTTGATCTAGTTATCATCAGGTAAGAATAAAATAATCTGACATTTAGAAAACTTCTTTTTGGAGAAGGTATGACCATTATGAGTACTTTTCATTCAATTTTGTTTAACCAATTATCCTATAGTTTTTATTGATTTAATTAATAGGATATTCATTGATTGTATTGATACTTTTGTGGTGGTATTTGTCGATGAATTCCTTGTTTAATTTAAGACTGAGGAGGATAATGTAAATCATCTAAGATAAATTATAAAATTATTGAGAAATAACTGACTTTATGTAAATCTTTAAAAATGTGATTTCTATATTATAGAAGTGGATTTCATGGGACACATGGTGTTAGAGAATGGTATTTCAGTTGATCCTGAAAATTTGAAAGCTTTTATAATATGGGAACAACCACAAGATTTTTTCAAGATTTGGGGATTCTTGGGTTTAGTTGGGTATTATCACTGGTTCATTAAGGACTTCTCTAAGTTGTCTACTCCAATGACTACTCTAACTAGGAAGAGAGTAAAGTTGTCTTGGGATGAGAAATATCAAAGTTCTTTTGTTGAAATGAAATGTATTTTAACTACTACATTGGTGTGAAATCTTCTAGATTTTGGGCATGGTTATGTGGTCTTCTATGATGCGTCGAGTTTAGGTTTGGGTTGTGTTCTTATGAAGGTTGTTCATGTCATTACTTATGTATCTCCTCATATTAGGACACAATAAAAAAATTATCCATACCATGATCTTGAACTTGAAACTTTAATGCACGTGCTTAAGAGTTTTTGGAACTACCTCTTCAGAGAAAGATTTACCATGTATTTTGACCATAAGAGATTAAGTTATATCATATCTCAAAAAATTTGAATCTCTACCATAGGTGTTGGTTAGAATACCTATAATCTTTCAAATTTTATATCAACTATACCCCGGGGAAATGGAATGTCATCATAGATGCTTTGAAAAAGAAACTTACAACCTAGGTCATGAAAGAATCATCACAAGAGTGGAACTTGATAGAACTTTTTTCACAATTTCATATTAGAGTCAAAGAATCATGGACCAAGGTTTCCTTGGATAGTGTTTAGTTAACCTCTAATATTATCAAGTTGATTCTTCAGGAAAATCATCTTGATGTTGATTTTTGTATAATTATATACTCTTTTTATGGTGGTTATACCATTGCTGACTAGTTATTCTCTATAGAGGGAATTCTATATTATCGGAGTTTGTTTTGGTACCATTATCGGCCAAGAAAGTTGTTATGGTGGATTTTCATAATTCCCAGTGGTCTATGCACCCAAGAACTATGAATATGTTTTATAAAGCGCGGTGATAATTTTAGTGGATAGTTATGAGATAAGGAATTGATTATTTTGTCTCTGATTGTTATAGATGCCAATAGGACAAGGCCGAGAACTAGAAAATTTTGGGTTTTCTTCAACCACTTTCAGTGCCAACTTGGAAGTGGGATGATATCTCTATGTATTTTGTGTCTTAGTTTCCATGTACCTAGAGAAAGAATAATTCGATATGGTTTTTGATCAATACAATGTCCAAATAGGATCACTTTATACTCATTCATGATACAACCAAAGTTTAAGAGTTGGGTAATCTCTATATGAAAGAGATTGTTCATTTTCATGGAGTTTCATATAATATAGTCTCTAATAGGGATCCTTAGTTCACTTATCACTTTTGGAGAGGCCTTTAGGAGGCACTGGGATCTCAGGTGTGTATGAGTAAGATATAATATCCATATTTGGATGGACAGAAAGAAAGAGCTATACATATTCTTGAGGATATTCTTTGTTCCTATATTCTTGACTTTGGTATGATCATCTAGGGAAGGTTAAACTTTATTATAATAATAGTTAACAGTATCTGATTAGAATGGATCCTTTTAATACATCATAATTTTAGTATTGAAAATATTCATTGTTTTGGTTGGAGATTGGTGAAATTTCCTTGGTTGGGTTGATCTTGGTTCAAGAGATGATAGAAAATATTTAGTTTATTCTTCAGAGAGCAAAAGGTGGTATAAATATTTTACTTATCTTCATCATAGACCATTGGAATTTTTGTTTGGTGACAAATTTCACACAGATTAGGTCATTGATGGCTTGGGAGGAAAGGGAAACTTTCTCCACATTTTGTGGTACCTTTTGAGGTTTTTTAAAAGGTGGGTAAAGTGGATTTCCATTTAAAACTTTCACCACATATGACATCAATACATAATTTGTTTCATGTATCTCATCTATAGAAGTATCTTTTTTATCCATCTCATGTTCTATGGTGGAGTGATCTTGAGGTCAAACCTGGTTTATTTGTGACTGAACATCCAATCCAGATAGTTGATTTCGAAACCAAGGAGTTTCATGGGAGAATGATACCTTTTTTACATGTTTTATGGCATAATGGTTTTGATTCTCATGAGATGTGGTAGAGGGATGCACAGATGAGAGATTAGTGGCCTCATATTTTTGACATGGAATCTTCTTAACAGGTTTTTTGGGGACATAAAATTTCTATTGTGGGGAGTTAGTAAAATCCTATTACTATTTTTAGGTATTCTTAAACCCCTATTTTGATCATTCTTTTGTTGGGTTTTTTTTTGGGGTGCTTCGAGTGAACTTTTGGAAATTTTGGAGGGCATTTAAGTTATACATGGTTGGAAAATCATTTTCCCTAATCGTTCACCCTCATAGTGCAAACCATACAAACATAGATAATGAGGGTTTTCATAGTTGGGGAATAGTTGGAAAACCATACACCCACCAAGGAGAAATCATCTAGACCTATAGAATAGGGTGAATGGCTAGGGCTCATAGTTTGTCTAACCATCAAGGACTACCCAAATAACCATGTGTATGAGATTTAATTAACCCAAATTTTTTTAAAATATTGAAACCCTTGGTTTAAGTGCCCAATAGGCCTGTATGACCATAATATGATTTCTTATTCCTTGGAGGACCCTAAGAGGTGATTTTGTTCCCTATACACCCCTCTAAAAGAGAATCAAATCTAGGTGAACAATGTTCGATCACTTTCCAGTTAATTTTTCTCTTCCCATTCTATTTGTTATGATCTTTCTTCTCTCATACCTAGGGTTTAATAGATCTCAATGTTTTTGGAGGATCTAGTTATCATTGTTTCTAATATTGAATCTATGTTTGATTCTCTTATCTTCATTCTCGACATTTTTTATTGGAGTTTCCCTATTAGGGGTTTGTGTTTCGAGATCTTGTGATCCCAATGTAGGTTATTCCATTTTTTATGGAAAAATTATTTAAACCTAAATTTCTTTATTAAAATTAAATTTATTAATTTAAATTTAATTTCTTTCAATTGGTTTAATAAAAATCCAATTTTAGTGAATTTTAGATTTGAATCGGATTTGGCACGAAATTGGGAAAACCCTTAATTCCATTTAATTAGGGTGTTATTTGTATTTGATGGAAAATTTTGAAATTGTATTGTGAAATTTAAATTGTGAAATTGATTTCAAAATCATATTTGAGAAATAAAATTAATAATTTTTTTGATAAAACCCCATTGGTTTTATCCTGAAAAAAGGCAAGATTTTATAAAAAAACTTTTTTGGGTTTTCAAATGGATATTGGAATATTAAAATGGAAATAAAAATTGGTTGAAATATATTTTGAACAAATTTCAAATAAATTTCCCATTTATTATTGTGGTTAGAGCACATACAATCCTAGGTTTTTAGTGAGTTATTCAGGATAACACTCTATTGACACATTACAACACTAAAAATACATATAAATTAAGTTACATCCCTAATGGGATAGTGATGAGTCCTCTTTGACTAGTATTTGAGGGATATGTGTACATATATTATCATGATAACTATTCAAGTATAAGGGAATCCCATAAACTGGAAATATCATACCTCTTAGAATATGACCATGTTACTCCATTGTAATGTTTTGATATATATTCCATTGTTTGTAAACTATTTTACACAATCCTTATAAATTTATATAAACTATTTTATATAAAAAATTTATTAATCCATTTGTTTAAAGTATTTCTAGCATTTGAAATTTAAATCATGGTTTGTTTTAAATATTCTTTTGAAATGTCATTCTAGTTTATTTGAAATTTAAAACTTGGTTTGGTTAATAAATGTTGTAATCTTATTATGGAATATTTACTAAGACTCTATTAGGATTTTAGCTCACACCCTACTTGTTCCTTCATATGTTTGTATAGTATTTCTTCCATGTTCGAGAAAGGGTAAAGCACTACTTAGAGGTAGTTATTGTTGTTGATCCTTGGTCTTGGAGTGTTGTGTTCATTGGCACTTGGGTTTTTATCCTATTTTCAAGTACTTTGTGGTTGTACATTGGTTTTTCGTACATATTTGACTTCTGTTATAGTTCACCTATTGAAATGTTTCTTGTATTCATACTAACTTATATCTCTTTATTTCATTGTGTTTGTAGTAATTTTGGTCCCACTTTCATTGTATGATGTCAGGTTCAAGTCACCAACCCATGGGGATCAGGAATTCCCTTCAGGATATGTTAGGATCATCCTGATTATCAGGGTACCATGGTATTTGATATGGTTCATGAAAAATCACTCCATTTTAAAGGAGTCATGGTGCACATTAATAAATAAGTCTCAAGAAATGAAATTTGAGACAAGGAATGTCTTACCTTCTTTACATGCTTAGTCTAATGCACTATAAGATCATTTATAACAAACATAAGTATCTTAATAATCTATTTAATAATCCTTTCTATAAACAGAAACTTATTTATAATTATTCTTTATATTTATATTAGTTAGTTATTACCTATTTTCGATGTCGGGTATGGGTAATCTAGATCATTTTGTACTAATTTTGTAATAGTGGTGTTATTATTCATTCTTCTCCAAAATTTCATCATTAAAATTTCATTAAGGTTACTATAATTTATGAATTATAGTGATTATAAATTTTAAATTCCTTTTAATTGGCACTTTATTCTTTATCCTAGAAAATGAAATCAACAATGAACATTTTTCAATGATTTTTAACCTATAAAGTGTGGTTTCTTAATTAATGACTTAAATATTAATATTTTTTTCACAACCAAAAAAATAATTATTTATATATATATAGCATATTTTTCTATTAATTTTTTTTCATAATCATCCATGACATAATTTTATACCATTGTTCAAGTAGGTAGTCAAACCAAGCCAAACAATAATATACGATGCTTAAAGGATGATTATGAGGTGATTTAATTGCAATATAATTACAAAAATATAATAAAGATATAATTTTGTGTTAATTAGTGTGATATTTAATAATTAGAAATTAATTATAAGAATAATTAGTGGATATTAAAATATTACATAATGTGAATTAAATATTTTCCTCTAAGTATTCTTGTTTTAAACGAATGAATTAATGACAATAATTTATTGATTATATCATGAATAGGTTCTCAAATTTGGCCAAACATAACCTTAATTATATCATAAACATAATATTTTCCATTAAACTCATTCTAAGGACCATCTATGTAAGGAAGTTATGTAAAGACAAACAGAAATCATTCATCCCATGGGTATGGTAGTCCACACGTACGAATGGTTGATGATTTCATTTTCTATTGAATGGGAGAAATGAATAATATTTTTTATAATTTAAGAAAATAAAATATTTTATAAATATCATACTTATTTATTAAATTAAACATTTGTACAATATATTTAAGTTGGTTAAGGAAGATGAAACATGACGTTTTGTGGAGGCAATAGTTCATGCGCACATAAATTTCATTTTTCTTTTCATAGAAAAAAAAAAGGAATGTTGGTTAAATCATATAACATTATTATAATAAAATAACATAATAATAATTATACTAATGTTATAGTTTTTATTTTTTAAAAATAAATTTGAGAAGAATAAAATAACATAATGAAAAAAGAAGAGGAAGAAATGGTTATAAATATATACCTCACTACTTGGGTTATCTCCATTACAAAGGGGTTAAAACATTGATGGACGGTATTTTGAGAACATGAAAACCTCCTTAATATCTATATTATTTATCAGTAATGGTTTTTCCATAGTTTTTTATGAAATAAGGGGGTTTTGTGTGAGGGTGAGAAGAGGATATCCCCTTTTATAAGTGAAATTGAGTGGAATTTTTGAAAATACCCAAACATTTTCAATAATTAAAAGTCATTATCAAGTCAAATTAATCCAAAATTCATATATTATAAGAGATAAATTCAATTTACACCTCATAAACTTGATTAAAAAATATTTTTAAAATTTTTTACTCTTTACCTCTTAGGTTACCCAGATTTACTATTTTGGTTTTCACCATGGTGACTAGTTTTTAGCTGCTTCATTTATCCCTTATGCACAAAAATAAAATTTTCCTTACTATATAATTTTCACCTAATAATTATAAAATTGAAATATTTTTTTTCAATTTTTTAAAGTAATAACAATTAATTATAAACTACTAAATGTATAATATATTGAAAACAATTTTTTGAAAAATATAACTTAAATTATAAAATGTAAAATATGGGTTTATAAATTAAAACCAGCATTTTTAAAATTATTAATTCACTTATAAAAAATATATTTTATCTTGTGAAATTGTTTCATTAATTTTAAATTCTTACTTATATACTGATAATGTCATAAAAGTTATAATATCGATATATTGTACTATTCACCTAAAATCATTTTATTAGAAAAATACCCAAAATTTATGTTAAGGTAATTTTTACAATTTAAATAAAAAAATAAAGTTATATTTATTTAATTAAAATTTCAAAATTTCAAAATTATTATTTTTTAAATGAAAATAAAAAATATAAAGAAAAACTAATTTTATAGAAAAAAAAATTAAACATTAAGTGTTCTTAATATTATTTTCTATCACCTAATAATTTTAAATTTTTAATATTATAGTTCATATATAATATTTTAAAGGTGTTAAATTTAATGTATTAGGATAAAATATACAATACTAAAAAACAATTTTCTTTGGAAAATATATCTTTTATACCAAATATGATTTAACAAATACCATTAAAATTAATTATTTAAATTCTCAAATTTAATTTGACTACTAAATTTATATTAAAATTTTATTTTAATTGTATATATTTATAATATCATATTTTTATAATATTATTACTGATCTTTATATGTAACACATAAATATATATATTTATAATATTTTAATATCATATTTTAATTTAATTGTGAGTTATATTATTTTAAATTTACAACTTACAAATACACAGATTCAGTCTACCTATTGGATATTTGAAAAAAATACTATATTTTCAATTACCATATTTGTAATGTATATATTTATAACATTCATATCTAATTTATATATATTAACTTACTAAATCATTCAATTATTCCACTTTCACTCTTCAAGGCACGATTCTTATTTTATATTATAAATTTTTCATAATGCTTTCTTCTTTCATGGTGATCTTTTTCATTATAGTTTTTGTTTGGATATTGTAAATCCTTAAGGTTGAAGATTATCCAAAATATTTCCTAGTCATGAAAATTTCATTATTTTCTATTTTTTGTATCATATTGATTTATTCACTTTTAATGGATGTACTTCCTCTATGGTGAGTAATAATTGATAGTGTACAGTACTTAGTTTTATTTGATTTTATTGTAATGACTTTCTTAAAAATGGATGAAGTGTCTTTAGTTTGTTTTATATCTTGTAGGGAACATTTTCCTATTGTGTGTCAATAATTTTGAAAGAATAGAGAAATGTTCTTTAAAATTATAGACATAAAATAATGATAATAATAGTAGTAGTAGTATTAGTAGTCTTAATAATAATAATAATAATGGATCCTAAAATTTGGGTTGTTACATCTAGTCTTCACTAATATTTTTCAATCTTCTCTTAAATTTATTTCAATGGGTTCACTTTTACCATAATATATTTCTCAAGGTTCAAATAAACTAAATTTATATTATAGGAATGAAGTAATTCTAAAAACTCATTAAAAGAAACAATTACATGAAATAAAAAATTATATCACTTTTATAATGTGTTATTTATAATATATACCTCAAAATTTATAAAAAGAAATAAATATATAATACGATATCTTCATTAAACTATTATGATACATTATATTTAGGGAATAAATCAATGCCCCCCAACTTATCATGAAGATAAACGTACTTATGAATTTTTAACCTAATAAAGAATTTAAGGAAGATCTTTTCCAAATATATTTATGTGATTATGAATTATCTACTCTAGACATATGTTTAACGACTTTTCTAAGACAAATAACACCCACACCTACATTATCAATAATTTTTGTCTTAAAATATTAGTGAAAATCATAAAAAAAAATTATAGTTATCAATTATAATTAATATTTACATAACTTTTTCTTTTATTAATCATTAGAAGTATATGTATAGTTAATTATTAAAATAAATATTTAATATATCAATATAGTTTTCAAATAATCATATAAAGGAATAATATATTTTTATAAAAAAATATTTTTATAAAAACATAAATTCACAATTAATAATAAGGTATTTTTAGTTAAAGGTAATCATTAAAAAAATTATTAAACTCTTTAAATTTATGTTTCATAATTATCGATGGAATGAACATACCCATATATTGAAAAAAAGACACTTGTTTGACTAAAAATAATGATAAAAAATAAATTAAACTGAATCGATATCTCACTATAAAATTAAATGTAAGATTATACATACTAAATACCCTAAATTTTAGCACAAGTTCAAGGAGATATCTTATGTGATTACACATGTAAATTAATAAACCATATAAATCAAAATTTATAATATAATTGGATAGTAAATATACCTTAGTAAATTTAGTTTAGATAATTGATTTGAAGGGAACAGATGGAGTGTGAGATATGACCCCCTTCATAGTAGCAGTGATGGAAAAGGTGGAGGATAGGTATCACTCAAATTTGGGTCACATGTGGGGTGGGGAATCATAAAGGTTAAGATCAGTAAGGTGATTGTACAAATTTAAGTTTGATTCATGAAGGGGGATGGATTCATGAAGGGGGGAAGTCTTCTCAAGGGGTCGGGTGGTTAAGGGGGTAAGTTATAAGGGGTAACATCATTAGAAATGAATTTAAATAATTAACTCTAATTTATTTAATTAGAAATGGTATATTAAAAAATTTCTATAAATTAAAATAATTACTATTTATTTATTTAACCATTATTAAATAATACATAAAAAATAAAAAAATGGTTTTAAGAATTTCCACTAAATAATCTTTACGATTAAATAAATTTATTAACATTTAAGATTAATGTATTATAAAATAATTTTACAAGTTATCAAGAAAATAATATTAGTTAACATGAAACAAAAATTCTATTTCATACATTCTTTCATGGATAAGAATAAATCATAGTTTTAAAAATAAATTGCAAAGTACAATAGGTTGAACTTTCTATGAATAGAAATATACATAATTATCAACCTCATAGGTTTACAACTAATATTTATCAAGTTTACTTGTTATAACATCCATAAATAATTCTTATAAACCCATAAATAATTAATTTTATTAATTAAAAAGTCAATTTATAATGTCTTTTAAATTCTTAAGTATCAAAAGATTCACTAAACATCTATGAGGCATCAGCGCTCCTTCCACCAATGTGTGTTAATCTCGATTTAGCCTCCTCTAACAACCCATTTTTAAAGACCTATAAATACTAGTTATTTAAATATTAATTCTAAAAACCCATACAACTAAATAATTTATTAAAAATAGAATTAGAGTGGTCGTGATAATAGAATTTGAATGATGATAATAGGATGAATAAGAATAATAATAATAATAATAAGGAACTACCTTAGCTCTAACATTGGATTATCCATAGTTGAAGTGGAAAATAAGAAAAATAAAATAAAGATCCATACCCTTGTGGATAGGCCATATATAAAAATGAGATTGTAGGAGAGAAACCTTACTTGAGGGGTACAACCACATAAAGAAGCAACATGAACCTAATGACCTAAATGGATCAGACCACACCCCCCTGAAAGGATTAGATCACCCCCAAACGTCACTCATTTAATCAAATAATTATATTAACAATCTTTTTAATATCTAAATATAACTTAATTAATTAATTATACGAATTCTCATGAAGTGTAGGGTTGAAAAACAAATGTGCTGTTATTTTTTTAATAATTCACAATTATTATACATAGTTTACAAACCATGTACCTAATGGTAATTTTTCTACTAAACTAAAATTTATCAAATGAATATTTTAGAAAACCATGAAAAACCATGAACTTAACTATGCACTATCCAGGATGTCAATATTTTATTATATCATATTTTCAACACAATAAAAATAAATGAATGATAATTTATTTCCATTAACGTTTATTATATGATTCAAACTTTTCCCCATCCAAAAATACTTACTAACTTTAAGGAATATACATTACCATTAATATTCCATATCATTAGAGATAATTGATCATTTTCATGGGTAATATAAAGTGGACACATTTTCCTTAAGAAAATATGAATTCATTTGTTTGTAATATGTTTTTACAATTTACTCTTCTCATTTATTTGAATTTTGTATGATCATATTACATTGTGTATGGTTTTCTTTCAAATGAGTGAAAAAATACCATGGAGTGCATTATACCACTGATAACGGGGAGGGTAAATCGGTGATCTTATATTTTACTATTTATTTATCTTGAAATTAACCTTTATTATTTTTTAGGATATTATCAACTCAAAACATTAATCTTAGACATACCTAAAAGGGATCAGATCTATGTAGTTCGGCCTTTTACATGGTTAAAAGCTCAAAGTGATCGAAGGATGCCTAAAGTGGGTCTAGAGGTGACCAGATGCTAAAATCTGGGAGAAGGGGGAATTCACAATATGAAAATGTTTCACGTCATTAATTTACAGTTTATAGCTTGGGTGAGAGCTCGTTCATGACCTAAAACTTGTTCACGACTTGTGTAAGGGTGGTTTCATGAGGTGGATAATGATTTTTAAATGTTTCACGTCATGAATTCAAAGCCTGTGGCCTGGGTGAGAGATCGTTCATGGCTTGTTTGAGGCCATTTCATGTGGTATTGTATGATGTGTAAATATTCTATATTTTATGCATCGAGGTGAAATTTTTTTTGGTGATATTTAATGCTCAACTTTTACACGACATAAAACGGGTTCATGCCGTGTAAATTCACTGGATAGTGAACCTTTATAAGGTGCATAACCTCAATTTTTTCTCAATCCCTACCATTTCCTCTCAATTTCATGTGGCTAATAGTTCTCTCCTTTTGTGTTTTGGTATTAATTTTTAAGGGATTTATTCTTGGATTTTTGTCTTTTATTTTTGGTGGTCTGAGGTACATTATACCAATTTTCTCATAGATTATTGATCTATTTCCTCCCATTTCTTCTTTCTATGTGATGGTGGATCATCTCCATGTTTCTAATAGATTTTTTCTTGGTTGTTTTTTGGTTTGTTTGTGTCATGTAATCCTTATAGGGATGCATATTCTTAAAGGGGAGGTGATTGGGATCTATGGTGTTGGTTGGTTCTCATGTAAAGAATTTTGACACCTTTGAGATAGGGGATTCATTACTTCTTAAATTTATTTGTATACAATAATAATTTTATCATGGTTTAACCCTTTTGATGTAAATATAAATAACTTAATAATTATTGAACCATATTAATAAATAATTGGTTGTAGTGGTTTCATGTCATTTATTTTTACCATGAAATTAGTTTTACTCTTTTTTTCTAGATAGTGTGACATCTATGCTATAGTTTCTAGCATGTATATTTAATATTTGGATTAGAATTTTTTCATGATGGAAATTAATGGATAATTTAAATCTAAAATTGATTGATAATTAATTTTCTAAAGAATAATTAAAGAAGATTCATGTTTGAATAGAGTGTTTCTTATAATTTTATGGTAATAAAATTGATTAAATGCATATGTTTAATTGAAAATGTTATTACATGTGATTAATATAGATGATAAATAATGAGAATTATTATAATAATTTTTTTTATAATAAATGAAAGAAATGTTAAATGAGAACAGTACTTCTCAAATATTTATGAAACTAGTTTAAATATTAGAGATCATGTTTAATCTTTTGATAAATTTTTATAGCTTGATGCCTTAGGTTTACCATAGATGGAATATATGAATAATTAATTGGTTATTTCAAGATGGAATAAGAACTAGTTGTGTGATAAAGATAATTTTTGGGGCCTGAATTTATTATTTTCTTGTGAAGTATAAATTGCCTTGAGTTTATAGTTATGAGAGATCATTTTCATGTGAAGAATAAATGCCTTGTTTCGGGGGCCTAGTTTCTATGTTTACTATTCTTGTTTGATTTTTATTTCCTTTTGATGTGTTATGGATTTGATATTCACTGTGTGATGTGATATGGGGAGGGAAGGATCATATGTGATATTATCCCAGGATGGGCTGGAGTGATATATGGGTAGGGAGGTCCAGTTAATGTGGTAACAGTTGATGTCTACAATGGAAATATACATTAGGATATGCATGTGGGTTTTAGGGATGGAACCAGAGATGATGGAACAGATTAAAAATGGTCTTATCCATTGATGTTATAAATTTGGATGATTTTTTGAAATTAATCGATGTAATGGCTGATGGTTGGGTTGCTTGTTTTTATCTACATTATTTTCCCCACTACTTGAGGCAGCTGGATGTGCTTGGTTGCATGTTTCCCTTAGTGATAGATTAGGATGGTTTACCTAGAGTACCTAGTTTATGTAATGATTTTAATAATGAATAAATAATTCTTAAACCATGGGGTTAGTAATGATGGAATGAAAATGCTGAAAAGATGTTAAACTTGATAAACTGTGGATCAATAAGGATTATGCCTCGAGGGCATGGACATTACTCTGATGATTAATGTAATGAAATGTGGAATAATTTTAATTGTTAATTTAATGTATAATGAATTAATTAATAAAATGAAATGATAAAAATGGAAATAAGTAATTAATGTAGCTCTTTGGAAATTATTATGTGATTATGGGATATCTTTTCTTAGTAGTGGAAGTCGGAATCCGAGCAAAGTTAGCTATAGTTGAGTCTAAGACTAGGTTATGCTCGTAGTGTAGTTGTGAGATATATTATATCATGCATATTTTATGATTTTATATGCTACCCCATCCATGTCAGTTAGGGAGACTGACACCTAGTGGACTTTGGGATGGTGTTTTTCTCAATACCCCATTGGGTGGATGGATTACTAACTGACCCATCTATCCCCACTCTCTTCTCTGGGTAGTTACTTATGATATTATTCACGGTGGTAAATTTTTTCATATATGTGTGTAGAGGGATGTGATGGATTTTGGTTATTTCACACACATGTATTAACGTATATAGTATCCAATGAATTATTATAGTTATGTTGTGTATAGTCTATGATAGATTGAGGTACCTTACTCGGTGTATGGGTTGTAATGGCTTGAGATGTAATACCCAATGTATGATACATGACATATGATCTATGGTTTATCCCATAGACTACTTGGTTACTATATATGGTTATTTGATATGGGATGGTGTGATTATGTGATGTGTGAGGTGCATGTTGTGATTAATTGCCTAGGTGTCTTTAAGTTTTCTTATTTTAGAGAGATATGGCTCAGGACGTGCGATGTTGAAGCAGAGCAGAAAACCAGTGGAGAATCAGGATCAGGGTAACCTTGATGTTTCATTATTATGTTATATTCTCTCTTGTATCTAATAGTTGGTGAGATTTATCCATGGTGAGGCTAGGGACTTAGTATACCTATTTAAGTGACAAGTTAGTTTCACTATTTTTCACTGTTCTTAAGTATTCTTTCTTTATTTTTTTCACGAGAGGATATGGGGAGGATACTACTAATTATATTTTTATGCTCATACTATGTATAAATAAACAATTTTTTAGGTCAGCAAGAGCATGTTATATTGATATGGATATTACAAGTTTATGGTTTTTCAAGATCTTGTTAGGCTTCATGGTCATTGTCATCTTTACCATTTAAAACTTGTATTTTTTCATTCAGTTGTTATAGTATTGTATGACATTGCATGTTTTCACTTGGGATTTCTTTATGTGTGTGTGTGTGTGTGTTTCTGAGAAGATTTTGATAGGTTTATCTGTCTAATATCTCTCTTCCACATGTTCTATTATAGGGTAATACCTCCCATATGTATGTTTATTATACCCTCAATTCTAGTTTCCTACTCAGGGCCTAATAGAGGTGGGACTCAGGTAGTCACCATCTCCCTTACCTCATTTCCACCACAATAGGGGTAATATTTTGGGTATTGGGTCATGACAATACCAAAATAAAACTAAAATGAAGATAAGATAAGGTACACACAATTTTTTTAAGGTTCAGTCCCAATGTAGATACCTAATACTTACTATGATCAGATTTATCTCGGACCATAGATCTTCCACTATATGAAACTAATGGTTATAGTTTGTATTATCTTTTTCTCAAAGTGTATCACATACTTACAAAACATCCCATTGTGCTTCCTAACATCTCATTAGATTCATATCATCCCACTTCTAGTTAAAATTATTTTAAAACATAGTGATAGAGATCATAATAAAATCTAGGTAGATTCAATAATTGATGATGATCATCCTCTTAGAGCCTTCAAGATAAATAATACTAAATATGATAACCTCTTTAATATCATCAACCTTTGATAATCGCAGTTTAAATAAAATTAGTCGGTCTTTCTCACTTTTTTCAGTTCAGCAATGATCTACTTCTCAAACTTGGATCACTAAATACTTGGGATCTACAAGTTCTCTTCTCTCTTCTGAACTACCATCTTTAGTATCTATTTTTTTTCTTCTCAATCTCTTGATATATCTTAGTTTTGGTACTCTTTAGTTATCACCAATTTTTTCTCCCCTAATTGACCATATCTAAATAAAATTGAATAATTAAATTCAAGAAATGTTTTGTCATCTCACCTTCCATAATATTCTCATAGTATATTCTATGGTTTTAATCCTATGTTCACTTTATTAAATTAACTCCTCATGTAGGTTTATTCCCAAAATACTTAGAATAATTTCCATAACTACCCAAATGCACATTTTCTAAAAAATATCTTCCAACTAGTTAAAAATTAATAAATATAATTCCTAAAAATTATTCTAGCTTCAATCACTATTAAATTTTTTAAAATATTTTCATTTGAGAATTCTAGAATGTTTGGGTAGGGATTTCCCCTTTTATTTTATCACAATTTCATAGAACTATCTTCACCCAGTATCTCCCTCTATTTGATTCATGGTTTAGAGCATATCATCATGGTGATAATTTCTCCATACTAAGATTAAATTACAACATCATCATTAGCATGTTATTTTTTGAATTTCAGTACAGCACAACATCATCCTATTTAGTTTATAGACTTCCAGAACATCAAATTTTTTAGTTTTTCACTAAGTATGTAAATTTCAATTACCCTTACATAAATTTCAATGACCCTTATTTTTTTCTCAATGAATATTATGAAAATTTATGTCCCTTACAGAAATAGGCAACAACCGTTATAAACTCAAGGAATGAATCTTATGAAGTCACAAAATGACTCTTATGAAGTTTGAAATTAATCTTATAAATTCTGAAATGACTTTTAAGGAATCACCAAATGACTCCTATAGAATCTAAAATTAATCATAAAAAGTATTAAATTAATCTTATGAAAATTATTACCTATTCATTTTTCTAGCATGCTACTAAAAATGACCCTTAAAAAATATAGGATACATCATGAACTTTTTCATTTTCCATCCTAAATCAGAAAATTCCAAAATTTCTTCAAATCACTATATAACTTCTTTATTTCATATTATGACTTCTAAATTAAACTAAAAACATTCAAAATATATTCCAATTATTATCATACATATTTTAAAATAAATAAAATCCTTAAAAAATTCCATTAGTCTCTTCAATATCCCCCATTATATTTGTTTTGGAATTCAAAAAATCTTTAAAAAGTTTGAAAAATCTCATCATAAAATAATAAAATAATATCCCTTATCAAAGATATCTATGTTAACATCACACTTTAAAATATGGAAAAAATTTAAAGATAATTATATTTCTCAATGACAAGAAATTTTTTTCCAAATAACATAGATTCTTACTACCTAAATTCATGATATCATCATAATTTTCTCCCAATTATTTATAGTAACCAAATTTTTATATTAAAAAATAATGAAAGAGTTTTACCTCTCACCCTTTGAAAAATAATAGTACATTATATATCCCCCTTTGACATCATAATCTAAATTATTTTGGTGGTATTTCTTCCCACACATCCTCATGTGATAGAGGAAGGCTAAACATGAAGTTTCTACCTTAACTCTTTAAATCTATATTTTGGAACTGATTTTATAAACACATCATCAATCTGATATTTTATATAAATATATTCAAGTTTTATATCTCAATATTCCACTTTTTCTTTTATAAAGTAATTCCTGGTATAAATGTGTATTGATCTTGATTATTGGAATTAATTTTTGGGTAGCTTAATAGTACTATGATTTTCATAATAAATTCTTAGTGGCTTATCAAATTCCTATTGTCAAATACTCTAGATTAACTTTTATCCATAGAATTTATGTATAGGATAGTTTTATTTTAACATATTTTTTCATAGCTATGATCAATGTAACTGAACTATTTTTATTTTCATTCCATCTTGCAAAACTTTCACCAAGAAAGAAGGTTCCAACTAATATAGATTTTTTCTATATATTTAAAACCTATAAAATTCAATTCTATTCTTATTATATATAGAAAACCATAATAAATTGTAACTTTGACATATTTGATAATTATTTTTTCTATCATCATGTGGGACTCCTTAGGATCACTTTGATATCTTAAATAAAGAGTCACAAAATAAACTATTTCTGGTCTTGATGTTATAAGATAAAGAAAACTTCCAATAATCATTTGAAATATTTTTGGTTTACATTACTACCAGTTTCATCTTTTCATAGTTTAATTCCAACTATTATGTGTGTTGAAAATTCATTCAAATATTTCATGAAAAAATTATTCAAAAATTATCTAGAATATTTCTCTTGGGATAAGAATATATAATCATATTTTTGTGTAATCTTTAATCCTGAAAAATAATTCATTTCATCCAGTATAGATATCTCAATGTGAATATTAATCTACCTAGAAAACTCCTCATATGAAATCTCTTTATCAGAAGAAAATGTTATATCACAAATATAAATTATAATAATAAGACTAGTTGCGGACAACTCTTTTACATAAAGGTTAATGTCAACCTTTCCTTTAATAAATTTAATTTTTTTAGGTGACCATAAAATTTTGATTACCAAAGTATATGATCCTATTTTAAAATATATAATTTCTTTTTATTCCTATATAAAATAATTACATATTCTTCTAGAATAAATCCTTTAGGTTACTCAATGAAAAATTCTTCTATATCTTAATTTAAAAAGTTATACTCCACATCCATCTGATATACTTTATAGTGTTTGTGAGATTCCACTACAAGAAATATTCTAATAGCCTCCAATATTTCCATTACTGAAAAATTATCCTAAAAATATATTCCTCCAAACTATGAATAACCTTTTCATACCAATATGACCTTGTTTTTTAACACCTCTCCCTTTTTATTTAATTTATTTTTAAATACCCACTTAGTACCAATCACATTTTTTCCTTCAGATCTTGGTACAAGTTCCCAAGTAATATTATTATCACTATGATCTAGTTCTTCATTAATAAAATTAATCTACTATTTATTCCTAACTAAATTTGAAATTTTTTATAGATCAACCTGTGAAATAAGTACAGTTTGATATTCAATCCTTAATCTTTTTCTTGTCAACACTGGAGATTCTTGATTTAAAATGATATTTTATAAATCAAAATACTTATTCAATTTCTGATTTCTCAATTTATCATTTTCAATAACTTCACCTTAATCACTAGTTTGGTTAGAATTATCATTAACTAAATTCTTGTCATTTCTAGCTTCATTATAATTCTATTTATTAGAGTTACACATTCTTCAAACTTCTTTTTTATCTAAATTTTATTCAACAAACACAGTTGGTTAAAATTAAATTTCAGTAATATTCACATAAAAATAGTATACTAACTTATGAATCATTTTTTTATAATTTTTATCCCTTTAAATTAGATAATTATCCCATGGATATCCCTTTTTATCTTTCTCTTCAAACATTCCCATATTGATGTTTTTTATTTTCATGTTATAGGGACTACCAAATACATTAAAATATTATATTGTTGGATTTATCTTATACCACATTTCATATTGTTTAATGTGTGTCTCTAGACTCAAAAAATACTTATTTTTTATGTGTATATTAGTACATATATCTTCCCTCTAAAACAATTATAGAGCTTGTGATCAACTCACATTATTCTTTCCATGTCATAAAAATTATTGTCTTTACTTTCTATTATTTAATTCTTCTATAGAGTGTAGGGTATATTGTATTGGTTCTTTATTACATGATTTATAATATAAATTTCACAACCATTATAGGTGTACTTTTTTTATAATCTAATCTCAGCTTCTTGATGTAGACTCAAAACTATTTCTTAACCAATTTTCTGGACATTTTGAATATATTGATAGTTTCTTACTTGTGCTTCATAAATATGACATTGGTTATCTGAGTTTAATAATTAATAAATGAAATGAAATAAAAATAAATTCAATAATACTACTGTATCATATGACCACACAAATCTGGGTGAATTAACCCTAGTGGCCTAGTGAACTATAACTCCACTCTTTTTTGAGTTACTTAGACCATCTCCCCCTTATAACATGTTTAACACATAGTATCCCTCTCTATTAAGTTGGAGTAAATCTATCACCATTTTATAATTTTATATTATACTCAAATTTTCCTAACCAAGATGGAAAGGTATCATGTGACATAGTTTTTTTTATCTTTGTCACTCAAATAGAAAGAATTGGTAGAATCGCTAATTTGAAATAGATTACCACTTGTTCTCTTTCCTTGAGTGATTATCCTTCCATACTTTATGATTATGATGAAACATGTTTATTTATTGAAAATAAACCCATTTAAATCATCGCATAGTTGAATTACACTCAACAGATTGTGCACCATCCCTTTAATGAATAATATATCATTTGAATTTAGGTTTTGGGCTTTTATTTCAATAGTACCAACTCTATTGATTTTTTGAGAACAGAAATTTCCAAAATTCAATACACTTCATCTATATTATTCAATGTTTTTTAATAATTTTTTTACACAATTAATCTGTGAGTAATATCCATTTCAAGAATCTATGACTTGGTTCCCTTACAATCCTTTAAATCATCTTCCGTAAAAACAACTTTACTTCTATAATTTTCTAAATTCATTTTCCTTTATCACCATAGGCCTCTATAAATTTAAGCACTTGATGACACCTATAATAGATTTATTATAAAAAATAAAACCTATTTTATGTTGGAAGAAATGTTTTATTTGTTTCATAGCTTGATTCCTTTGAGAATCTCTCCGTACTTTATTTGAATTTATCCCTCTTGATTTATGCCTCTTACCTAGTAATGACATATTAAACTAGTATGAATAGTATTTATGCCCAAACAATCTACAACACCAATAATAACCCATAAATATATTATTTCATACTAATAATAATACTTTATATAATATTTTCATTATTGATATGTATCAAAATGTGCTTCTTTTTTTCTTGGAGAGTAAGATCTTCATGAAAAATTATTCTCTTCCTTTGTTGTAGGAGAGGGTTTCACATTTTGTTTCTTATCCAAAACTATTCTAAATTTGGTTTTAAAACCTACACTATTATAGTAAATATATATTTTTTAATAATTAGTTGGATAAGAGTTTACCAACCCCTTTGGACTCATCTTTTCACTAGCTTGTGATTATTCATCTTTGAATTATTTAGATTTGTTAAATCCTTATCTTATATTATTCAGAACATTCTCAGCTCAAATAAAATTTAATTATATCTTAATTAACTATTATTATCATAAATCAATTTTTTCTTCAAGATATTTCACCATCTTATCTTTCTCAGAAAATTTCATCTTGAAATTTTTGATTTTATCAATGTATGTTTTTTCACATTCGATATACTCCGCCTTTATTTCATTCTTATTAGAATTGTATTTCTTAAATAGATTTATTTTCTTCTTGAATTTATTATTATACTCAATATAGGATTCAATTTTAGATATAAACATACTCTCCATATATGTTTTCTCGCCATCTTATTCTCAACTAATTGAGGTTTATTTATGTTTTTCAATATGATCCATGATGTTTATGGAATTTTCAGCAGGTTATTCTTTTGATTGGTTTCTAAAAGAGTATTAACTTTATTTTTTTTTTCAATCAGACTTATTATTATCTTATAGAAAATTTTTCCTTGTTCTCATCATATTTTTTGAATTATTTTGAGCTTTTAACCATTTTATTTTTTAAGGTTTCACATCTTTTTTATCATCTTAATACTCACCACTATTATTTTTTAGATATTTTATTGAAAAGTGACCAATGTTACTAAATTTAAAGTTATTTAGTGTGAATTTACCTTTATAATTCCATTTTCCTTTTCTAAATTTCCTTTTGGTAAAATAAATAATTCTCTTAAAATATTCATTGTCCTCTTCCACATTGTCTAAATCACTAAATTCTTCATTTTCTTTATGTTTGATTTTGAGCACATCATGGCATAAAAATGCATTTATTCCATGATTTTATTAATTAATGATAGATCATTTATCATATTAGAGATTAAAAAAAATTAAAATTCATCAATAGATATATTTTATATGTCTTCTAGTGTAGTGATTTCCGGATCAAATCCATCAAGAAAGTTCCTCAGTGTCTTCTTCAAGATTTTAAAGTCTTCAAATTTGTCTTCAAAGACTCTAATGTTACTAACTATTTAATTGACTCTAGTAAAGTATTAATTAATGGTTTTATCATCATATATCTTTATATCTCCATATTTTATTCTCTATATTTTCAACTTAGCTTCTTTAACTTTCACATTTACTTCATAACTACTTTCCAACTTCTCCCATATTTTCTTTTCTTATTATAGTCCCATCACCATGGTATGAAATTTATTAGATAAAATAATAATAATATCATTCATATATTTTTCATAAACTTCCAAATTCTTTTTATCATAAAAATAAATTTTTACACTTATTTAAATTGGTGTAAATCTAATTATTACTTCATCAACTACCTATAGTACAAGTGAAAGAAGATATGATGACATCTTGATCTTATAACCATGATAATTTTTTCCCATAGAAAGTTAGCACACCCTTGTTATTAACTAAATTTAGATGGTCTATATCAAAAGACGTAAAGATATGACAGAGGTAACCTAGATCTAATACCAGTTGAAAATCCATAGAACTGGGTTTCCCCACTAACAATGGGAGTAAATTAGTAGTGTTATCTTTTAAAATTTCTTTGACTTCAAACTTAACATTTGTGATCTATTGGGATATGATCCACTCAAAATATTAATCCCAGTCTTAGCTAAATGAAACTAAAATAAAAAAAATACAATTTAACCATGTTTTTTATAAATTTTTTTCCCAATATGGGAAAATAATCCTTATTTTGATCGGTTTTTATTCAGAACCATAGATTTTACGCTATATTACACAAGTGGTTAAAATGGGTACCATCTTGGTCCTATAGTACACCACACACTTACACAATATCCCATTATGCTTCCTATCATCGCACAGGATTCACAACGTCTCATTTATATTTATAGATATTTATGAATGATCAGGATCATAGGTTTCATTATTTCCTATAGTCTTGAATCAGTTTATAATTTATAAACCTGGATTTAAAAATCACTAAAACTACCAAGGAATTGAAAGTATCAATGTCGAAACCTTGAGTATTAGACACTTGAAATTCAGTAGATATAAATTTTTTATGAATTTACTAAAACTAAGCTAACTAACTAAAAAGTTTGAACTATACTAACTCAAAAATAGAAAATAAAAGATGAAGGTAAGAAAACTGAATCCATAGATTCTCTCTCATGAATAAATACAACATAGTATTACTTATTAAATCAATAATATCTTTAGTCGTGATGCTTCTTAAGGTAAATGTATTTTCCTTTAATCCTCAACTAGAACCACCTAGTCCAATTTATCCTTATCTATAGGAAATATTTAACCAACCTATGTGTAATAATATCTATCTCAATAGTGGAAGGTGGAGTTAAATTTATTCATGCTCTGTCACTCCCCCCCCCCCCACCACATTTGATGTACTCCCCTTGAAATAATTACTCTCTCTAGAAAATGGGGAATAGGGTAAAGAATAAGTCTTAATGAATTTATAAATGAATATGAACACCCCATAAGAAGAATAGAATTAAAACATGACACACATATCCCTTCATCAAATCTTTCCCCTCCTATGAAACCTAAATAGTCATAATCGACTGGTCATAAACTAAAAAATAACTATAATTTTAGAATAGATAATAGATCAGTTAGAAATAAAACAAAGATGTTATATAATGAAGGAAATCTTTATTAAATTTCCACTTATAACCAACATATAAATTTAAATTATTACAAAACTAAATACAAAAAGGAAAATAAAACATAACTACACAACACCATGAATGAAGATGTCTCTCCTCCTCCAATCTCACTTCAAATATTGGATAGAAATATTCCACTTTTCGTATTATGTTATTATCCTATGGATTCCTTACCAAAGTTCCCTTTATGAATAGTATAATCTTCTTCTATTTATAGATAGAATACCCTATATATAATTATTACTATATAACCTCTATCTTTTCTATATTTCCTCATATCTCCACTACTTTGAATTAGCCTACAACCCTTTAGATGAAGGCTTGAATCTCCTATGTGATACACTTATATCTATATTATATACATATTTATAGATATCTAGGAGATCGATTCAAACCCTCATATCTACATGGGAATAAATTATGTTTTATATCTGTAATTGTATCTCTAAACTTATATCTCAACTTCATGATGCATTCAAACTCTATCTTATCTTTCTTGCAAATACAGTGGCATATTACTCCTTAATCATCCCCCATGATATCTATTATCATCTATATGGATAAAAACTCAATTTTTAATATATATGTAGATATAAGATCTATGAAGTGTCTTTGAATTATGGAACAAAAAACTTCATGTGTCTAGAATTCATGCATAGACTACACTACACCATGCAATCCATGATTGCATACTCATTCTCAGCTTGAACTATCACCTATTCCAAATCTAGGTGCCCTGTAGTATGGTTGAATCCCTATGTCCAAACCTTTTTATTTTACCCTTACTCACTCCCTTATCCATCCTTATGGTTAAAGTTAAACCCTTTCCCCTTAGGTTCCTTTATCATAAAAACCCATTATTTTATCCCATGTCTATCCATGGTGAAAGAATCTTTTACTTCTTCATCAAATATGGTGTAGTCTAAGATCCATGTCATATATCCTCTTTATGAAAACATATCTAGTGAAATAAAATGACTTACAACACAAAATATTCATCATTACATCCTCTACGGTTAACTAAGATGCTACTTAAGGCTTGTGACATGCTCTTATTTACAATGGAAGTGAGAACCTCAAGCTTAACTCCTTAGTCATAGAAGATTGTGTGGTAGAGGACATAATCCATAGTGATGACGATATGAGTGGTGAATATGATGTGGAAGAAATATCAAAATGGTGATATATTTGAAAGTAAACAGTGACCCATTAAATAACCTTAACCCACATAAGTTTATTTTTAAGGAGAGTGAAACTTAATAATATACTCTATGGAAATATCGGATCGTTGAAGCCTAACTAGATCTATTTGACTCCTACGGTCACCTAGGTCTGATCCCCATGGATGAGGATATCTCCCATCCGGTTGTTATTCATGTGCATTTTGCATGACCTATATGACCTATTCTCCTCCCATGAATTATCTATATTTTTTTGTCACATGTGTGCTCCTATCTTATCCAATTCATTTACAAGGACACGTTTTTCACACAAAAAAAAACAATTTTTCTTTTGTTGAAATATTCTTCAAATATCATAAATAAATAAATCTTTTCTATTTTTTTAACAACACATTTAAATTATCAATTACCCATAAATGAATAAAAAATTAATATTTTGGAAAATCACTTAAAATTCAATGAAATTAATGTACTTAAATTAAAAAAATGTATGTATAAAATTAGGCTATCAAATCTACCACAAAACCATGATTTTCCACATGCATATATTTCAACTCAAACTATAAAAGGAACTCATGATATAAATATTTAAATTTTAAAGACAACAAAATAGAACAATTTTTAATGTGGAGGATAACCTTTCAAACATCACAAAAAAAATATTTTTTCAAATCCTCATTTTTCAAAGAAAATAATCAACCATTTATTTTAATTTCCCCCTATAAAATTGATGGGCCTCTTATAACTTCAATTCAATCTTCGTAATCCATTATTAATAATCATGTCAATCATGATATACCTTACTTTTAATTTATTCCCTCATCACTCAAGGTAAAAATTGACTAGATGTTTTTCATACCTTGAATAAATAATCCTAAAAATAGGCTTTAATTGGATCTAAAATATCCACCCTATAAAGATAAAGATCAAAAATAATCATGAGGAATTTGAAATTAAGGATCAAGAAACTAAGAGGCTTTAGGTAAAAAGGTAAATAATATAAAACCAATTATTCTCAAAAATTATCTTTAAATCTTAATAAAATTTCATGATAAACAAAACTAAATTTTAATGAAAGTATCCTCTTTGAAGTGACAACACCTCACTTTCCAAAACTCAAAGAAAGTCACGAATATAAAAATTAATCATAATGAATGATATACAACCTTTTGTTTTTTTCCTAATTTTTACAAATAATTTTTAAAAAAAATTAAAAATTTATTATTAAGAAAAGTCTCATATCCACCACCCAACCCCAAATGATCAAGATTAGTGGTCAAGCAATTGTAATTTTTTACCCCCTAAAACACAACCCATTTTTTTTAAATTTTTTCATTTTTTCATGAAGGGTAAATAATGAGTATAGTGAAAGATAATCATGACACATCCCTAATACCCAATTAATGACCTCGAATATCTCATAATGAAGAAATACATCCCTTCTACCATAAACAACCTCTCCCACAAACCCAATCCATTAAATATCAATAATAAATATAAAGAGTGGGGTAGGAAGGAAAAATATGCTTGTAATGTGGATCTTCCCTATTAAGGTCATTCAAGGTTTCTACTGGCTAAGTAGGATTCAATGACATGGTAGGTCTCAAGGATAAGTTATTAATTATAAAATATTATATAATAATTTTAAAATTGAATTTCTACAATCATATATTCAACAATATACAATATAAGTTCTGTTAGGTTAACATGCCACAAATATATCTCAATAAATAGTGTATATTAAATAATAGGAAAAATTGTCTTAAAACCCTCTCAGAAATGAGAATATATGATAAAATAAAATCACTCATGGAATACATAATATTAACAAAATAATACACAAGAATTTCATAAAATCAAATAATATAAAATGTAAGGGAAATTTTATCTATATTAATTAGAAAGTTCCCCCAAATCATGATTCATAAAATCTATATCCCAATTTTAATCTCTAATCATCCATCCTCCTATATTACTTATTTAATATTATCAATAATAAAATCCAAAACATAGCAGTATGGGATTCCAATGTAATTCATGTATCATAGATTAAAAGTATAGTAAAACTCTAGGTGTTGGGTATGAAATTTCAGTTGAAATTCAAAAATAGAAATTAAAATGTAGGGGGTAAAATAAATAATTTAAAATATAAGTCTACTTTATTCAGGAAACTCTAATATTCCTTTTATCTCGTTTTTTTTATTTATTTTAATATCTTGGTCCTTATTCATCATGAACTTGAAAATCAAGATACTTTAGTGAAGAAAAATATCCATGTTATTTAAAGTTAAAAAAATTATCAAGGACTTTATACCTACATCATATAATTAAATAAAATCATAAAAACATCTAAAACTAAGTCCCTAAAAAATAATTCCTAGAAAATAAATAAAAAAACTCATGTTTCCTCCTATAAAGAACTTTTCTTAAGGTCGTTAAAGTATACCTTACCTCTTTGGATTATATAATAGGAGTATGATATAAATCTAACCACCTAATATTTACCAAATTCTAACTTTTTTTGAATCTTTTTTTCTTTCTTTCCCCCTCCTTATTGAAAAATACATAAATACGTTTTTTTGAGAGAACCAAATATTGGATAGATTTATAGTTTAAATAAGGAAATCATGGGTTTTCAACACTTAATACCACTCCCCTTTATCTTCTTATTATTTCACTTCATAAAATTATTCAATATTATTAATTTTTTTATTTATATTTTTCTTCATGTTATTCTTTATATTCATCTTCGAGAACTATTTCAAGTATTTTGCTTTCATTAAGAATATTTTGTCCAGATTTCAGTGACTATCAGTCCCTACTTTGATTATTCTTCTTATAATGAGGATTATTCTTCTTCTTTTTCTCTCTTCAGGCCTATAGTGGTGAGGGACTCTTTTAGAGAAATAGATCATATTTAGAAGTAATAGGTACCTTATATTTATCTTTTTACTCAACATTACTCTAGAACATCTTCCCAAGTTCTTCCTCGAGCTTAGTTTCCACCTTTTACATCTCCTTTTAATCCTTATCTTCTTCTAATGTAGATCATATACTAATATGTAGTGCCTAATATTTTCTCATGTATGTTTGTGTGATTCTTACTTATTGAATGTGGATCCTCTAAAGTTCTTTGATCAGATGTGAAACATCTATAATATGGATAAAAAAATTTCTTTCTTAGTTATAATGCATTGAATTCCTTCTATCATAGACAAAAACACCAATTACATAAAAGAAATAAAAAAAGATAAAATAAATCTAAACTAAAATTAAAAAACCTAAAATATAGAAGGAAAAGTAGTATCCTAACTATAGAATTATAGTTACATAGTTCCCTAATAAATATTCCAAAAAAATTGATTAGGACCATAGGTGTCGTTACTTCTTATAATCTCAAATTCGTTAAGAATTTATATACACATAACCACAAATCACTAAAACTACCAAGATGTAATATAGGAATTAAAAGTCATGATATTGAACCCATGAGGAATAGGAACTCAGAATTAAATATATATATATATATATATATATATATATATATAGTTCCCATATTAAAATAAGATCAATGGGTGCAGGTGAATTAGTGGTCACTTTCTTTTACTGTAACAACCCAAACTTTTTTAGTGATATTTTTTTCCTCAAATAAATATGTTTTATATTATGTATGATTATACACATACAACGCATAGAGAAATTAACAAAACTTTATTAATGGAGATCATTAAATTTTTTAGAAACTAATACCATGATGATTTCAAGCATTATAATGGAAAATGAAAATAAGAAAAATAGAATGGGAAAATTTTAATCCTTCCAATATACTAGAATCATCACCCTTATGAACAACACTATAGAAAAGAAACAAAATTTTATTAAACCAATCAAAAACTTATAAAATTAAAATATAAAATCTTAGGATAAATATTTGAGAATTTTTAATGAAGGAATAAATTGGTATTTATAGGAGGTAGTGTGATTATTGGAATATTAATGTGATTATTGGAAAGTAATGTGACAATTGTAATAGTAACCTGACTATTTGGAATAGTAACATGGCCGTTGGGAATAATAATTTGAACTAAAAATAAAAAAATATATAAAAATAATATTTATCAGGATTAATTTAATAAAATAAAAATATTATAATACCATAAAATAAATATATATTAAAAACTAAATGAAACTATCATAACATTTTTACTAAACTATGTTTTAATATATTTTAAAAAAATTATAATTTTTAATGTTAATAATTAAAATTACATATGATAGAAAATAATTTTTATAAAATTAATTTAATTTTAATAATTATATCTTCAAAATTGTATTAGGGTAATTCTTTGGAAATTTTCTGAAGTAGATCAATTTTTAGGGAATTATAAAAATGTAATTTTTCTGTAAGTGGTGTATTATAAATCACTTCATTCATGATGTAATAATGACCTAAAAAATATAGAAATTTTTTCTCAATAAAACACATATTTAATATTATAAATTATTCATTTAAATACAATAACATGTTTTCCAAACATAAAAAGTACTTTATAAATTCTAAATTCTAAAGTATTCAATTAAATAATATTTTATCATTTTTTTTTCACAGTTCAATTTTATTAAACTAAAAAATTAAGATTATAAAGTGTTTTAAGGTCTTAAAATCATGTTATTTAATTAAAATATATTTCATTATGTCAAAAATATTATTATTGAAAGTTTTACCTTGGATATAATATTTTATTCGATATTATAACTCAAAAATACCTCTCTCCCCATTTATAAATAACCCCTCACCTCTCCCTTGGATAACAGCTTCATTTCCACTTAACAAATCCAAATTTATATCCAAATAACATATCTTAATCCTCTTATAATACTTCGAAAAAATTTCAAGTAAACCAACTTCAATCATCAAAGGATTTTAATGTCGTAAAAAAGGGGCAACACCGAGAAAATAGTATGTTTTCATCAACTTGTCTTCTAAATTCCCTCTTCTCTTCCATTTTTTCTCTATTCCTTTCAAAACTAAATAATATAATATTAATTGAATAGTGTTTTAATATTATATTAATTATGTTATCTTACTTTAATATTTATATTTATGATTTATTTATATTTCATACTTCTATTTTTTCTTCATTGGACAATGTTCTGTTAACAGTCGGTTAACCACCGATGAGGATGTTTCAAAATCCTTTCTTATCACCAAACTTATATATGGTTATAAAAAGTTATTTATTATATATAAATATATAAATATATTTATTTTAATCTTCTATAATTAATTATACTTATTTAAAAATGACCTTGAACCAAAATAGTGAAATTGAAATAAAATGGGATATTTTTTGGGAAAATATGACATCAAAACATTTCACCTTTGAAAACGGTAATTAAGTAATAGAATACAATTATTATAATTTTTCAAGGGTAATTAGATTAACATAATTCACTTATTGTTCCATGTTTTAATAAACCTATGTTTTTTTATACAAGAGGTGAAAAAGTGATGAAATAAGGCATGATTTAAGGTAAGGGGATTCCCAAACCTAATTCCTTATTTTTGGATTATCCCCTATTTCAAATTATTATATATATATATATATATGTTATTAAAATTCCCTTAAAATTTCATTCCACTATTATTTTCCTTTTATTTTCATGTACATACTTGTTTTTACACTTTCAAAATATTTTCTAATCCATTTAAAAATTTGTTTCAAAAATATTTTAATTTCCAAACATTACATAGAATACTCTTGAGTTGTTTCTTATCCACTCAAGAATGATGATGTTTTATGAAAAAATATTATTTCCCTTATCCATTTTCAAACCCCAAATTTTATTCAATGAAGTATGGTATGTGAAATCCTTTATTAAACTCATTCCTTTCTATGGTTTTATTTCAGGACTATGATTGTTACATGTTATCTTCCCAAGTGTCATGAATGATTATGAGAATTTTACAATGTAATGGGTGGGATCATAATTATAAATCCCACTAATGAATTGGTTAATTTATTATATCTAATGATATTTTTTGTATTATTCAGTAACGTTATTCTAGCTTTGTTCACAATAATGATGTTATGATTTATGGAAAAATGTTATGTGTAAAAATGATGACATATTTATTCAAAAATATGTGTGCTATATGAATACTATGTTTTGATATTTAATTATTATGAATATGCCACATTCCATTCCTTTATCAAATGTTTAACTCTTTATTATGATGATGATTCCATAATTATGATATGATGATGTTGATTATTCTCACCCATGTACTAGTGATTCAAGCCTCTTATTCCTCCCATGATATTCTTCCCCTTATTAGGCTTTTATCTCACCCCTTTCATTAATATATATCCTCAAGTGATTATATAAAATTAAGAGAATGTGAGATCTTTTAGGAGTATAAATAATAAGGATTAAAATAATTTTTATGTTCTATTATGTACAAGTTGTGTATGATCCTAATTTTCAAAAGATACTAAACCTTTGGGTCCTGGATTGTGTCGTTATTATGTTACGAATATTAAAAATGATGTAATTGTCATGTAAAAAAATGGGTCACTATATTTATGAATTAATCTCATAACTAAACCACTGAAACTTGTTATAGTTCTCTATCATTTCAAAATTATCTCACTAACTCACCTCATATGCAATAAATATAGAGAGATAGATCAGAAAATAAAATTTTCAAGGTTAATTCAAAGTTTTTTTTAAGGTTGGGGCCGAAGCCTCATTTATTATTAAATCAAAGCAAAGACCTCTTTAACTGGGTATAGGGAGACCCATTACATAGCCCAAAGGCCCAGTGGGCATTTAGCCCATTACATGGCCGTAGGGCCATTTTTTTGCCCAAATCCCTTTCTGTGAACAGTACTTTTATAGTACTTGTGTTGTTATAGTACTACATAGTACTCGCCACTGCTACAGGACTCTATCGTCACTATAGTGACCTGTCGTTACTATAGTGCCGCCGTTGCTACAGTGGTGCTATAGTAACCTGTGCCCAATGGGTTTTGAACCCCCATACTCTTTTCCATGTTGGTTATACCCCCCAACATGGATTCTTCACTAACTTCAATATTAATTATTTAAACCCGATAATTAAAAACTTAAGTAACTGGTTATACCCCCAGTTACAAACACATTCAGTGATGGGTTATACAGCCCAATCAAAATCCTCCAGCAGCTAGTTATACCCCTAGCCATAAGCTCTTTCTTTAATGTAGATACAATATATAGATATATTATACTTAAGATTGTTTTTCTCCATAATCATGTTGGATCATCATTTCTAATGTAAAACTTACTTAAGATTTTCAATAACTCTCTAAAAAGTCTTTTTGCCTCTAAACTTCAACCCAATCATGAAAAAATTGGATATACTCAACCCTCCCCAGAAACTATTTATATGTTAATACTCTGTATGATAGGATATTTCCAATACTCCTTAGTCTCATGTGCCACTTTTCATTTCACTTTTGTCTAGTATACCTTTTAAAATTTTTGTCTGGTTATCATATATTCTTTCTTCTATCAAATACATATCCCTTTGATACTTCGTTTATCCATAACATCACTATATAGAATAAATCTATCCAGAACTTCTCTATCTTGAATATTTTTGTTATGAACTCTTACGTCCAATTTTCATCTTCTTTAACCAAGTATATTGTTATTTAGAAACTAATTCTTAACTTATAATACTTCCTCTAAATATTAATTAGTGATAACAACAACATCTATGAATGATCTATCCACTTTTTATAAGCTTATATTCTTCTAAAAAGTAAGTAATAATCATAGGCTCCAAATTTTAATTTCCCACTCAAGTTTCACTTCAATTGTCTACCTTTAAAACCTTCACATAAATAAGAGTCAATATTCTTCATCAAAGTTTTCTCAAATATATCCATCAAAAAACTCTTTAAATATGTCTAAAATATTGGCTATATTTACAAATATTGAAAATATATCTCAACATCATCACAATATGTGTCTTTACAAAGTTTTTGTAAATATATTTAAACCTCCAACTAGTGTACAAACTTCTGAATCAAATCATATTTTTCTAATAGCCTAAAATTTCTATGTTTGGTATGTACGCCCCTTCTTCATCTAATGAAATAGTTAATCTTCATATGTTTCTCCATCCAAAGTTATTTTTCCAAAGGATCCATGAATGTACTTCTAGAAACCTCATAATATTTCTCTCTAGTCGGTATAACTTTGTATTTCTATCCATATGATATCCTCATAATCCTATATATATAATAACTATATGTTCATTATTCTACATTTGAAAGACTCATTTTATTAACCTCAGTCCAGTAGAATTTTATATGCTTCCCCATCCAATGTTCTTACAAAAAAACTCTGGAAGACTTTATATTTTTACTCTATCTAGTATAATTACAATCTTTCCTCTATCTAATTTTCTATGTCTGATGGACTCACAAATTTTCTTTAGTGTGGTAGATTTATTCCCCCTTTTTGATAAATTTAATAAATTTTTTAACACATAACTTCATCACTTCATATTTTGAGCTTTATACAACTTAACTTTATAAATTCATTTGTGATAAACTTAGTCTAGTAAATTCATTTTTCTTAACATTATTCCTTTGAATAAAAATCAAGTGGAATTATGAACTTATTTGAGTAATAATAATATTATAAACTTTTAGGATTAGCAAAGAATCATCTGACTTATAAAGTTTCTCTAAGCTAAGAAACATATCTTCTCTCCAACTTCTCCAAGATAATTATCCTACAAAATCATATTGAAATATTGACAAAAATTGAAATCAATACACTTTAGAACAAAAATCCCCCCTTTAGGTTTATTTTCAATATTTCCACATATTTTTTAATTAAGTATTTGTGCGCAATTCCTTCTCCCCCATAAGTGTGCGCATTTTATTTCTCCCCCTTATTGATGATCAAATGAAAAGGTAATCATATGAGACAAGAAAAACTTATCTTCTTTTATCTCAGAATACAAAAAAAAAATCTCAAGAGAATAATAGCATCACATGATTATCTAAATAAAGTGCCTTTAATTTGAAAAATCTAAGCCTATATGGGTGAACATGATGTAGAAAAAAAGTGTGTGTAATCAAGGGAATCAGTATTTTCTATAAAAATTATTTTATGTGATACTTTCCTCAAATTTATTCCAACATATTTATATTAGGTGATATATGAGTAAGTTTGTTAAGATAAAACCTAAACCCATATAAACATACACATCAAAACAATTTAATTGTATGAACACAACTCCCCATGAATTATATCTTTTTCAATAATAATTACTCCCCCTTGAATATTAGTTTGATATAACCAAGTAAAGTGTGATAGTTACAACTCACCTTTATATTTAATCCACCTGAAGGGTAGCACTGTATCCTTCAACATGGTGATCATAATATTACATAATAGATATCTCTTATTTCTCTAAAACCACTATAGAACATATCTATGTCCTATACTTCTTCTTCTTTAATTCCCTACAAGTTAGTTCAAATAATCAATAATAATGGGAATAAGGAGTAACCTTAATGTTCCTTAGAAGAAACATTCATATTGATAGTATTCTATCAATATAGACTTATTATTCTTTTTCTTTGACTTAGCATTGGATATGAATTCATATTTGTAATAAAAATTAATATATTTTGTAATGGATTTATTCTCTTATGTTGAGTCTTTAGATATATCTATCATCTTCTCTTTACTTTTTGAAATTTCCTCATTCCCTTAATTTGGAAACATCCTTCTCATTATTTCATATTGGGATGGTAAGATACCCATACAATCTTTATTACCATGCGCATATTGATCACACCTCCTTTATTTCTTCTGAATCTTCAAACCACCGTCTATAGATAGCTTATCATCATCTTTATTATCATCTTATGAATTCTATATCTTCCCATTTAATTTGGAAGGATTTTTTTATTCCTCTATATTTCTAACCTTATCTATTTGATCTAGAAAAATAACTAAGAACTCTTTCTTTCTATGTTCAACTTTATTGAGATCCCCACATTCCTCACTTGAAATTTTTTTATTCTTCATATTATAAATTTTTTTTCTTACACGTTTTCATTCTTGAAAATTTTATTCTTATATACTTATTATATCCCCCACCCCTTGATTAATACCTTTTTACTAGTAGATACATATTATACCATAATGAGTAGGATTTATGTCTAAATAATATATAATATTGGAAGTGACCTTTGACCCTTGATCTTTCATACTGATAGTAAAACTAATCCAAATATTTTTATGGATGTCTCTATAAAAATTCTAGGAAAAAAATTTAAGGGGAAATATTCCTGAAGTATTACACTCTTTCTTTGTAGAATATTATTTCCCACTAATATTCATAGTATAATTTGATTTAGTTTTGTATTTATAACTCTAATTGTTAGTAAATGAAAATGTATATTGATATATCTTAGAGATAATCAATTTTCTTCTTTGGACCATTCTTTTCAACAGCTTGAGAATATTCACCTTTAACCTCAACTTCTTTGCTGAAATTTTCTCTAATAATATTTAAATCACTTTATATTGTAAGATACATTGATTCTATCTTAGAAAACTCTTCCTATTTTTCATCCAATATTTCAACAGTATCTTTTACCATATTCTCAAATTCATCTAACATAAATCTATTCTTCTTACTTTCCTCAATAAATGTCATTTCTTCCTTATTAGTCTCATCTTTTCTAGTTGGTGTTTCTTCATAATCTTTCATAATATTATCTAGATCATCCCCTTTCACTTTATATTATCTAATCTCATTAAGGTTTTTCATTTAATTTTTAATATGATGACAATTATCAAAAGTTATCTTTTTAGTTTCTTTATTTAGATTTTATTCTCCTTATTAAGTTATGTAATTTTATAAAGAGTTTGTTTCAAATTTTATTTTAGAATCCAATCCAATTTTGTTTAATTTTCTTCATCATCATCACTGCTTGATGAATAAATTTCCCTTTTAACATGATCTTAGAAGTTTACTTCATCATCAGATTCATTTTTTGATGATGAATAATCCTTATATATTCTACTCAATAACTTCTTATTCATTCTAGAAAACTTTTCTGTATGTTTCTTCAAATTCTATTTTTGATACTTCTTATCTTCATCTTCTAACTTAGAATAAAATATATTCTTCTTTGAATAGTTTCCTATAAAATATCCACTTTCATTAAAATTACATCACTTAAGATATTTTTTACCTTTTCCTTTCTAATTACCCATTTTGTATCTCATATAAATAAGAGTAATAATTTTTTTGAAATCCTCTTCATCCTCCTCAATATTTGAATCACTTGATTCTTCTTCTATTAAATTATCTTTGAACTTCCCTTTTAACCTAGATTTAAAATATATTTCTTCTTTAGAATTATTATTAAATAATATTTATTTTATCATTTCAAATTCTATCGTAATATTATGAAGTTCATCCAAAGATATATCTTATCGATATTCTAGATCTAAAACCTTGGGATCAAACATATCTAGAAAGTTTCTCATGAGTTTCTTAATAAAAGTAGAATATTACAACTTCTCACAAAAATATATGATATTTATGATGTTCTTATTAACCCTATTAAAGAATTCATCAATTTTTTCATCATAATACATCTTAATATATTCAATTATTCTCTTTCATGTATGTAACTTATCCTTATTGACTTTCACATTTCCTTTATAATTGCTTCTCAACTTATCCTAAAAATCTTCATCCATTGGTATCCCCATAATTTTTGTATAAACCTTCTTAGAGAGATCTATAAAAATGGAATTTTGAGATTTTTCATACACTCATAGATTTATCTTATCTACAATTATCATAGTAATCTCATTAAAGGTTGTAAATACCAATATAGAAGCCTTTAACTTCTAGGCCAAAATATAAAATGTAAGGTAACTTCTTATTCCTCTAACTATGAATTTTCTTTCCATTGAAATAGTAACACCCTTATTGTTAACTAAATTTTGTACTCTCTATCCTCAGTAGATATTTGAATATTTCAGAAGAAACCTTTGATGTAATACTAATTATTGTTTCCATATCAGTGTAAGATCACTGAGAGGGGAGGGTGAGTTAGTGACCACTTGCTTTTATGAATTATTCTTAGAACTCAACCTGTGAAACTTTTTAGAGTTCTTAACCCAATCAAATATATCTCACAACCTCAACTCATGTGTAGTAAATACATATATATATATATATATTAGAATATAATATTTAAAAGGTTCAATAAAAGTGACCTACTCTGTTCCATGTCAGTTATACCCTTCCCCCAACATGGATTCTTCACTAACTTAAATATTAATTGGTTATAACCCACCCCCTAATTAAAAAAATAGTAACTGGTTATACCCCCCCCCCACCTAGTTACAAACTTCTTTAATGATTGGTTATAACCCCACCCCCACCCCCCTCCCCCCAAGAACAAGCCTAAAACACCTATTTATACCCCCCCCCCCCCAAACCAAAAGCTCCTTCTTCAGTGTAGATCCAGTGTAGAAAAATATTCTTCTCCATATGGTATTCCTCCACAAGAAAGTTGGATCACCATTTACCATGTATAATTTATTTAAGATCTTCAATATCTCTCTAAAAAGTATATTGGTCCAAAAATATTATCAAATATTAAAATACCTAGATATAATAAAACCTCACCAACAACTATCTATCAGTATATTATGTTTGGTACTCCTCAATTTGGTGTGACTCTACCTGTTACACTTCCATTAGGTAAACCTTCTCAATGCTACATGTGATTTTCCTCTATCCAATTCACCTCTTTCTAATACCCCGTATATACCAAACATCTCTATCCAAAACAGCTTCATCCATAACTTCACTTTCTGAAATATTTCTATCAATAACTATTCCTTTTGATTCTTCTCTTCTTCAACCAAGTGAATTCTTGGTCAGAAACTCACATTGAACTTATTATACTTCCTCTCAAGATTAATCAACACATATAACAACATCTGTAATGCCCCGACCCCGGAATCCCAGACTCGGTACAATATTTTATTAAATTTTCATGATTAAAAATAATAAAATACCAAATGACTAATTAATTTAGCAGTCTTGGAAGACTAGATTACATTTATGATACCTATAATACATTAGGAAAAGAAATTAAAACATGATATAGTATAAAATAAACTAAATCCTTGAAATCTCATTCAAAATTTTATTCTTCATAATCTGGGGAAAATAAACATAATAAAGGGGTGATATCATATTCTTAGTAAGGATAATCAATTTAGTGGAAGATATCATAAACATAAACATTAATTATGGTGAATAACTAAAAACACATGCCCTTAAAAATAACTTGAGCATATTATGGGAGGAATGAAAGCTGAGTAAATAATTCCATATAACTGATCACATAAAAGTTTACCATGGGTATTATACTAGTCAAATAATCACATGATTTATCAATTACTAATATCATAATGAGGGAATGCATAATTACATACATCATAATCATACAGTCAAGGCCTCGTGCCAATACCATAATAACCATACAGTCAACGCCTCGTGTCAAGACACTAGTTTGTCTCATGATACATATCAATGCATCGAGGGGGTATAGAGGTCCCCATATATCACATACTAATTCCAATACATTACTCATATGAAAAGGGTGATACATAGACAACATAAACATTCATATCAAAAAAATAGCAAATGAAATGTGAATACTTTAACTATAACCCATGAATAGTATCAAATTATCACATCCATAGTCAAACTGATTATAAAACCTTAAAAAACATTTGGTAGATAGTATCATAATATATAAACCTAAATTAATTACAATATTTAACAAATAATGTTTAAATATATTAAGATACTTTTAAATGATATCATTGAAAATTTATTGAGGAAATAATCATCAAACATTCCAAAGTTTCTCATACCACCTTGAAACATTCAAATCATAATCCCTTATAATATCATGAGAAAAAGGAGACTAATGATATTATATAAAAAATGGTAGTACATACACCACATTCATGGAATAAGTGGTGAACAAGGCATATATCTCATAAAAGTTAAAGTGGTATAAGAAAAATCCTTTTTACTTTGGAAAGAAGAGTTCTTTTGGAAAAATCATTTATATTTGTCATGAAATCAAATTGTAAACATGTATATCACAGAAAAAAATGAAGTACATTGAAATTATATTTTAGGCATAAATTTTTTCCCACTAAAGTGAAATCGTGCAAAAGATTTTTTAAATAAGATTTAGAAATAAAACATCTTAGTGTGGTTTAAAAAATATATTAAATATATTTTAAAGCGGAAGGGTATGTTTGTTTTCATAAAACAAAAAATGAACAATGGTATTTTTTTCATGATAAAATGAGTTATTTTAAAAAAATATTGATGGTTTAAAATTAATTATACAGTGCACTAGTAAGTGGGTTAGAATTTGAGAACTTCCCTTGGATTGAGCTTGTTTATCTGGAAGAATTAATAAGGGAACCATTTTAAAACATAAAATCACCACAAATGAAAGATGAAATGATATGAATATATTATTTGGGAACATAAAAATATAATATAGAATATTTATAGAAAAATAAATAAGTATTATGTATGGGTAAGGATAGTGAAGGAATAACCTGAAGGAAAAAATGAAGGTTCGGGTGGAATCCCTTTCCACTCGTAATCAATCGAATCAAATGCCCCAAAATTAATAATCATAAAATGATACATTTAATACCATGAAAATAAATATATTAATGATATTATATTAATGGGCAGTATACATACACCATACACATGAGATAATGGTGAATAATGTAAATCTCATGAAAATAAAAGTGAGATGAGAAACCCCTTACCTTATGCATAAAAGTCTTCCTAACTTGATCTTAATGTTCTGAATAATAAGATTAAATAAATTAATTAACTAAATCAGAATATTATATACATTTAATTTATTTATTATATCTAATTTAAGTTTTTTATGGCCTTTTAGATGGGTTAATAGATTCAATTTAATCTTTTGGGAGTGCATGTTTTCTTTGTTTTCATGTTCGGTTCGTCTGTATAAGAGTATGAAAGTTCGTGTAAAATTGAAATTAAAATAAAAAATTGAAGTTATGAGTTATTAATGATAATCAATAAGGTTAAATGATCATATAAATACTTTTTTTTATTAAGGAATATGATGAATCATTGTATAACATTTTAATGATAAACTCTTAGATTATTTTGATGGTTTTCGATCACCACAAATTCATTTTGTTTTATAATTAAATACCATGTGTAAAAAATGATTAAAGAACACTAAATATGATATATTACATATATTATAATCTTTTTAAATCATAAAAAAAAATCATTACCAGAATTTAATATGGTAATATAAATTGAAAACTCGTCATCCTTGAATGTGATAAATTAACACATCTCAGACGGTGTTTTCATTTTTTAAGTATAAGAGGAGGGGGAAAAGGGATAATGATGAAATATTCCATTAGCATAATAAAATTAAAGTAAATTTAAGTTACTATTATTTTCATATAATTTGGATTAGGGGATGTTCATAGAGAGAAACAAAATAATGGAACTTTTAAAATAAGTTGAAAGAAAAAGGAAGAGAGGTTTACCTCTTGAGTACTCCACCTTGATAATCTCATTAAGGCCTTTGTTTTTGGCCTTTTGGTGAGACCATAAGTTTTTGGAAGTGGGTGGGACTGGGAATAGTATTTTTCATAACTTATTCAATGCTCAAATCTTAAGAGGTTTGAGAGGAAGAGGGGTGAGGGGTAGTTTTTATAGTGGACGAGAGGAGTGATTTCTCAATATTTTATTCATTATTTTATTATTTTTCTCAATACAAGAAATAGTAGTGATTCTTGTGACCAAAAATAGTAATTAGTTCATTTTAGTTTAAACTAATTTCCATTTACATCATCCATTAATCCATAATGATGCAGAAATTCATTTATTCAGCATATTTTGTAAATTATTGAATTTCACTATTCACAAAAAATTCAAGTAGTTTAGAAAAATCCCAAAAATTAACCCTAACAATTTTTCAATTTTTAGAATCCAAAAATGAACTCCATTTTATGAAATTAATTATATAAATATTATAAATTTAATTTTTCATTAAAATCACCATTTACTCGAAATATACAGTTTTTTAAATTGTAACTGATTTTAAAAAAACCCTGAAAAATTAACTAAGGCCTCATTAAATTATCACAAAATCATAGGAAAAAAATATTTATTTGTTAATACATTTTATGAAAATTAATTATATTTTAAATTAATTTGTTAATTATAAAATTGTAATTAAATATTTATTGCTCATACCAACACTTAATTCTTAATTTTTAAAATATTCACTCTCATTTATAAGGTGTCTAAATTTTACTTTTACTTACATGGGTGAGGTTACTATTTATAAGGGTAAATTTATATTCGTAAGGGTCAAGTCACTATTCCTAAGGGTACATTACTATTCATAAGGGTCAAATTACTATTCACCAAAAAAATAAGTTGATTCTATCAGACTCTAAATATCTTACTGAACGCAACCGTGAATGCCCATTTTTTTGAAATTCAAAACACATAAGCGGAAAATTTAAGTTTAACATCTAGGTTATAACTTTAATGAAGTATTATTTCATAGAGACTCAGTTTTTATTTTATATAATCCATCTAATGAATTCAAGTTATTTATGAAGAAACATACCATAAAATCTTGGGGTGTCATATTAATAATGAACATATTCGTAACATAATTTTTTATTTATCAAAATAATTATAATGGTCAATATATATATTATTCTTAAAATATTTAATTAAATAATATATTGATAAAATTAAATTTTGATATAAATAATAAAATTCATATATTCCTTTTAAAATATTATTTTACGCAAAATAATGCATCAATATAGTATTTTTTTTAATAATATTAATTTTAAATTAATTTGAAAGCTATAAATTTGAAATATAAGTATTATTAATTAAAACAGGTAATTTTAAATTATTATTTTTCATAACTTGTTGTATTTGAAATTATAAAACAAATTACTAGGGTGTTACATTATTCCCCCTCAACAAAATTATATCCTCACAATTCGAAATTACACTTAGAAATTTTAATGTTTATACTTGAAAATTCCCTTGTGGAAACCCACATTTAAAATAGGGTTTATGAAATATCCTCTTAATAAGGGGAAAGGGAGATGAAGATGTTACTATAAGACTACCCATTCAAATAGGATAACATTATTGTGAAGTAAAAATATGTACGTGGAAGAATGATGTAACCATAATGTTCTGATGGAGAGTGATAGAGAATATGGTCATTAGAATTTTATCCATCATAAAGTTGTAAATTTTTTGATCGGTTAAAAGAATATTGATTTCTTAGAAAAGACTACAGGGATAACTTTTTTGTTATAAAATTTTTTTCTTATAACTGAGGGATTCCTTTACTATCTATATAAGTACTTGAGAAATTAAACTTAATTGGTTACATTACATGTCATAAGAATAATATCTTCTTTTAGTTATAATTTGATCTATTTTCACTTTATTCCTTATACATGTAGATGAACATTAAAGACGAATTTTTCATGTCTAATGAATTTGAATCAACTTATATTGATCATAGATCCCACAAATGTATAATTATCTATTCATTTTGTCTTTATTCATTAACCAAATCCAAAATGGTTAGGATAAGATAATATAATTCCAAAAAAAAAATAAACCTTTATATGATTCAAAAAAACTTTATTCTCTAAAATTTAAATGTGAAACACAATGTTTAAATAGATTATTTTATAAATTATTATCATTTTAAAAAAAATTATTCCAGACTATGACCCTAAAATTATAAGGATTTATTCCTAAAGTCTTATAAATTTCATCGTTAACTCTTAATCTCTTATACCAAATATTTAATTTTCTTTGTCACATAATTACCAAGATATTCTATCCATTTCTATAAATAACCCAGTTCACGATATGTACACAAAATATTATATTTACCAAAGTCTTATAGGATTCCCAAAATTGTGAACGTCTTCTGAAATAACATTAATCACTTAACTGCAAAATCATTTTCCAATCCCAAATTTATCTATTTGATAAAAAAATTCCTTAAAATAAAATTTATCCGTTAGATTTTTTAACAAAACATTCCTGATATCTAGGACTTTACATTGACTGGTGGTAGGCATTGAACCCCTATCACCCTTCTATTGTGGGTTAAAACCTCGTAGCCTTGCTAGACATAAAGGTTTCTCACCCAGCATGTGGGTTATCCTTCATCTAAAACCATATATCTTCCAAAATAAATATGATGGGAATCCCCAAAATAAGGTCAAACACTAATCATTATTTTAACTAGGATATTCATTACAACCTCAAAACATAAATACATCATACATTTATTTCAACATAGGGACTTCCTTGGTCATGAGGTTATCATGTAGAATAGTTCATTGATTCGGGTAATTACAAGGTCCCTTAAATTTAATACAGATAACTGCAAATGGATTCTTAGGACCATTTTTATTACTTTCCATTGTACTCTTCATCTTTCCATGACAATTCTATTATTTATATCCTTCTTTCCCACACATAAAGCATTTATTTGTTCCTTTGAGACACTTTATCGGGTGTCTCCTTCCACATTTCATACATAATGGAAGTTGATGGTATCCACTATTAGAGCTCTTAAAAAACTCCATTCTTATCTTCTTTGGTGGGTTCGGGAGTTGGTTAAGGTATATGTTATTAATGATATTTTTTGAAAATTGATTAGGCATGAACATGATATCTTTCACTCCTATAATCATCCCATTTGGTTTCTCATCACCACCACCTAGTAAATCATGATCAATGTTAACATAACACCTTTGGGTTCCATCCATTGACTAAAACAAAAATGCATAATGTGAGTAACAATAGTCAAAGTGATAAAAATGTATAATCATTTATAGAATATCATGACCCATTATTTTCAACCTAAAACTCCTTAGGTTTAACCTAGGTTATTAATTTTCATTATATATTCAAATACATTATAATAGTTTTTAAGGAAAATGTGATTTATCCTAACCATATCCCCCAGGAGTGTCAAACTAGGTGCATAATAAAGCATGTTGTCGTGTACCAAGTTACCCCGAGTCAGGCCCAGAACACCTTGTAGGAGTTATTACTCCTAGGTACATCTGTGCCAGAACCACTTCCACTAGTAATATCTAGATAGGGATGTATTTTATAGGAAGATCCACAAAATTTATACCTTACCAAAATTATAGGATATTCTTGTATACTTATCGCCAAATTCAATATTAGGGTTATATTCACTAATCTATGTTTTATAAATCTAGTTTTCAAGGTTGTTGTTAAACTTCCTTTGATAACAACTATAATGCCCCAACCCTAGAATCCTAAAGTCAGTGAATTATATTATTACATTGGCATGATTACAAGGAATAAAATCTCAAAGGACTGATTAGTTTAACGATCTTGGAAGACTAGGTTACATTCATGATACCCATTATACATTCATAAAATAAATTAAAAAGTGATACATTATAAAATGAACTGAATCCTTGAAATCTCATTAAAAATTCTATTCTTCATAACCTGGGGAAAATAAACAAAAAGAGGTGTGATCTCAGATGCTCAGTAAGGATAATAAATTCAGCAGAAAATATTATAAACATAATAATTAGGCATGGTGAATAGCTAAAAACACATGCCTTTAAAAATAAACTTGAGCATATTATGGCAAGAATGAAAGCTGAGTAAATAATGCTATATAACTAATCACACAAAACTTTACCATGAATATTCTACTAGTCTAATAATCACATGATTTATCAATTACTAAAATAATAATTAGGGTATGAATAATGTCAGACATCATAATCATACCATCAAGGCCTCATGCCAAGACCATAATAACCATATCATCAAGGCCTCATTCCAAGACACTAGTTTTTTTATGAGACCTACCAATGTATTGAGGGGCTACATCAGGCCCCTCCTATCACATACTAAGTCTAATAAATTATTCATATGAAAAGGTTGATACATATACAACATAAACATTCATACTGAAAAACTAGCATATGAAATGTGAATACATTAATTATAACCCATGAATGGTATCAAATTAGCACATCCATAGTCAAAATGATCATAAAATCTTCAAAAACATATGGTATATAGTATCAAAATAGATAAAACTCAATTAATTTCAATATTTAACCAAGGTTGTTTACATAGATGAAGATACTTTTAAATGATACCATTGAAAATTTCTTGAGAAAATAATCATTAAACGTTACAAAGTGTCTCATACCAACTTGAAACATTAAAATAATAATCCCTTAGAATATCATGAGAATAAGGAGACTACTAATATGATATACCAAAGGGTATTACATACACCACATACAAGGAATAAGTGGTGACCAAGGCATATATCTCAAAAAAGTTAAAGTGAGATGAGAAAAATTATTTTACTTTAGAAATAAGAGCTCTTTTGAAAAAATCATTTGTATTTGTTATGAAATCAGATTGTAAACATGTATATCCTAGAAAAAAAGGAAGGACATTGAAATTATATTTTAGGCATAAATTTTTCCCCACTAAATTGAAACCATGGAAAAGATTTTTTAATGAAGCTTTAGAAATAAAACATTTTAGTGCGGATAAAGAAAATATTAAATAGATTTTAAAGTGGATGGGTATGTTTGTTTTCATAAAAACATAAATGAACAAAGGTAGTTTTTTCATGATAAAATGTTTTTTAAATTATTGTTTAAAATAGATTATATAGTGCACTTATAAGTGGGTTAGAATTTGAGAAATTCCCTTGGATTGGGCTTGGTTATCTGGAAGAATTAATAAGGGGACCATTTTAAAACATATAATAACCAAAAAATAAAGATGAAATGATCTGAATATATGATTTTGGAACATAAAAACAGAATATAAAATATTTACACAAAAATAAATAATCATTACATTTGGTTAAGGATAGTGAAGGAATAACCCGAAGGAAAAATGAAGGTTTGGGTGGAATCCCTTACCACTTTTAATCAATCGAATCATATGCCCTGAAATTAATAATCATAAAATGATACATTTAATACCATAAAAATAAATATATTCATGATATGATGCATCAATGGGTAGTATACTTACACCATGCACTTGAGATAGTCGTGAATAATGGAAATCTCGTGAAAATAAAAGTGATATTAGAAACCCCTTACCTTATACCAGACTGTGTTCTTAACTTGATCTTAATATCATGAATAATCAGATTAAATCCATTAATTAATTATTTAATAACTTATTCTAAATGTAATTGAATTATTATATCTTCATTAAGTTCTTTTATGGCCTTTTATATGGGTTAATATATTCAATTTCATATTTTGGGAGTGCATGTTTTCTTAGTTTTCATGTTCAGTTCACTTGTATAAGAGTATGGAAGTTCATATAAAATGGGAATTGGAATACAAAATTGAATTTAGGAGTTGTTAATGATAATCCAAAAGTTTAAATGATCATATAAATCATTTGTTTATTTTTTGAGATGATGAATCATTATATAAAATTTTAATGATAAACGCTTGGATTATATTGATGGTTTTTCGATCACCACAAACTCATTTTGTTTTATAGTTAAATACCATGTGTAAAAAATGATTAAAGAACATTAAAGAGGATATATTAGATATATTATGATCTGTTTCAAACATTAAAATGGTTTCATGGACATAAGTGAATACAGTAATAGAAATTAAAAACTCATCATCCTTGAATGTGATAAATCAACACATCTTGGATGGTGTTTCCATTTTTTAGTATAAGAGGAGGGAAGAAAAGGGATGATGATGAAATACTCCATTATCATAATAAAATTATAGTAAATTTATGTTAATTTAATTATCATATCATTTTTATGAGAGGAGGTGAGTAGAGAGAAACAAAATAATGGAACTTGTAAAAGAATTTGAAAGAAAAAGGAAGAGAGGTTTACCTCTTGAGTACTTCTTGAGAATCTCCTTAAGGCCTTTGTTTTTTGCCTTTTGGTGAGACCATAAAGTCTTAAACGTGTTGGGGGGATTGGGAATAGTATTTTTCAGAACTTAGTCAAGGATAAAAGCTTGAGAGGTGTGATAGGAAGAGGGGTGAGGGTGGTTTTTATAGTGGAGGAGAGGACTGCTTTCTCAATATTTTATTTATTATTTTATTATTTTTCTCAAGAAAAAAATAGTATTGATTATTGTGACCACAAATAGTAATAATTTCATGTTAGTTAGAAACAATGGCTATTTACATCATCCATGACTCAATCATGATGCCAAAATTCATTTATTTAGCATATTCTATAAATTATCGAATTTCACTATTCACCAAAAAATCAACTTTTCCAGAAAAATCTCAAAAATTAACCCTAACCATTTTTTGATGTGTAGAATCAAAAAATGAACTCCATTTTATGAAAATAATTATCTAAATATTTTAAAATTATTTTTAATTAAAATCACCATTTACTCAAAAAATACAGTTTTTAAAATTTTAACAGATTTTATAATACACTAAAAAATTAACTAAGGTCTCATTAAATTTTCCCAAAATCATAGGAAAAAAAAAATATTGATTTATAAATAAATTTTATGAAAATAAATTTTATTTTAAATTAATTTACTAATTATAAAATTGTAATTAAATATTTATTGTTCGTACCAACACTTAATTATTAATATTTAAAATATTCACTCTCATTTATAAGGTGCCTAAATATTACTTTTACTTATATGGGTGAGGTTACTATTCATAATTGCACATTACTATTCATAAGGGTCAAGTCACTATTTGTAAGGGTACATTACTATTCATAAGGGTCAAGTTACTATTCATTGAAAAATAAGCTGATTCTATCAGACTCTAAATATCTTACTGAACGCAGCCATGTATGTCTGTTTTTCAAAATTCAAAACACATAGGTGGAAAATTTAAGTTTAACAACTAGGTTATAACTATAAAAAAGTGTTGTTTCACAAAGACTCGGTGTTTTGTTTATATAAGCCATCTAATGAATTAAAATTATTTATGAAGAAACATACCATAAAATATTGGGGTGTCCTATTAATAGTAAACATATTCGTAATGTAATTTTGTATTTATCAAAATAATTATAATATTCAATATATATCATTATTAAAATATTTAATTAAATAATCTATTGCTAAAAATGAATTTTTAAATAAATAATTAAATACAAGTATTCAATTTAAAATATTATTTTACACAAAATAATACAGTAATATAGTATTTTTTAGAATAATAATTTAAAATTAATTTGAAAGGTATAAATTTGAAATATAAGTATTATTAATTAAAACACTTAATTTTAAATTATTATTTTTCAAAACTTTTTGTATTTAAATTTATAAAACAAATTACTAGGGTGTTACAACATTTATGAATTATCTCTCTTCCTTTTATAGGCCCATCTCCCTCCAAAAAGTAAGGAATAAATATAGGCTCCAAATTTGAATTTCTTACTCAACTCTCCCTTCAATTGACTACATTCAAACCCTTCTCTTAAACCAGAATCAACATTATTCTTCAATGTTTACTTAAATATCAACATCAATTAACTCTTAAAATATTCCTAAAATATTGGCTATACTTTTTAATATGGAAAATATAGCTTTTAAATCATCAAAATATGTGTATTTACAAACTTTTTTTCAAGATCCTTAAACCTTTAACTAGTGTATAAACATCTATGTCTAGTCCTCTATGTTCAATAGAACCGCATTTCTCTGTCTAGTATTTTTCACCCTTTCTTCATCAAATATACTAGCACATCTTCATAGGTTTCATTATCTAGTAAAACCCAAATCTTTCTTCCATCTGATTTTATCCTTCTAATCGACTCATAAATTTTCCTCAGTCCAATGGATTTATTCTCACTATATACTCACCAAATTTTGTAACATATAACTTCATCATTTCATATTTTGAACTTTTTACATCTAAAATTTATAACTCCATCATGTGAAAAACTCAGTCTAATGACCTCATTTTTCTCAACATTATTTATTTAAACAAACTTATCTAACCCTTTATCATTTAGGGGTGTTAAAAGTAATAAGACTCAATGTAATTATAAATGAATATGAACACCACACAAGTAAATTGAAATTAAAACATGTTTTATAAACATCCTTCATCAAGTCTCACCCCCTCCTATGAAACCTATCCACTCATAATTGATTGGTTATCAACTATAAAATAACTAGAATAGTATAATAGGGAATATATTAGTTGTAACTAAAACAAATATGTAAGATAATATAGTAAAACATACTTTAATTTTATTTGTTAACAAACACATGAATTCCAATGATTATACAACTAAAATCAAAAATGAAAATAAATCTTAACTATGTAGTTTCATGGTTGAATATGACTATCCTCCTACACTCTTGATTCAAAGGTTATATATAAATATTCCACTTTTCCTCCTACATTAGCATCCTGTGGAATCCTTGGATTAAGTTACCTTTGTGAAAAAAATCATTTGCTTTTATTTATAAATAGTATCCTCTCGATATATTTATTTCTATATCACCTCTATATCTCTTATTTTTATCATATCTATGACAATTTAAATAAGCCTACAATACCTAAGATAAAGGCTTGAAGTCTATGTATGATACACATATATCTCCATTAAAAATTTCATTATAATAATCTATGAGATAATTAAAACCCCCATATATACATGGGAATATATTCTATTTTATATTAGCAATTGTATCTCCAGCCTTATCTCTCAAATTTATGATTCATTCAAAATACCTCTTATCTTTCTTACAAATCTAGTGGTATATTCCTCTGTAATCCTCCCCCATGATATATGTTATCATTTTTATGGAGAGAAACACATGCTAAAATATATTTGTAGATATAAGATCTATGATGTGGCTTATAATTATGGTGAAACAATCCTCACATATCCAGTATGAATGCATGGCCCATGTCGCAACATGTAATCCACAGCCATAGCCACATTCTCATATTGAACTATTATATCTTCTAAATTTGGGTCCACTAATGTATGGATAAATCTATATGTTGTAGCCTCTTCATTTTACCCTTATTCACTCCCTTATCTATCCTTGTAGTGAAAGTGAAACCCCTTCCCCATAGAATCCTTTAGCATGAAAACCCAGTATTTTATCCCTTTTTCATCCATGGTGCAAGAATTTTTTATTTTTTCATAAACTATAGCATAGTAAAATCTCCACTTAACATATCATCTTCATGAAAACATAATCATTATAGGACAATGTCTTATGGAATATACACTTCATTGTGTCATCGTCCATGGTTATCTATAATGAAACTTAAGGCTTTATACATGATCCGCTTTACAATGGCAGAGAAGAACCCAAACATCACTCCTCAATAATAGTGGATCCTATAATGTAAAAGTTAATCCACAATTCAAATGATTTTATATAAGAAGATAACACCAAATAAATCCCAAAATATCGACATATTTGAAAATGTAAAATTCCCCAAGAAATGACCTTGTCCCAAATCAATTTTTCCTATAGGATAATGGTACTTAATAAAAAAAATTGGTAACCTAGGCCTACTAAATCCTCACTGGAGACTGTGAACTCCTACGGCCACCTATTCTTGAGCCCAAAAAACATGGTTATCCATTATCCCACTCTTATTTTTTCCCCATTTTATGACCTATGTGACTTGTTCTCCTGTCATTCATAGTTCTTATGTGTTTCTTGTCTCATGTCTTCTCATCTTCTAACTGTAAGTTCCCAGCCAGGATAATTGTATCACTGAGAGGGGGATGGGGTGAATCAGTGATATCTTTTCTTTTATGTTTCTTTTCTTATGAAACAACCTTCACCTCCTATTAAATAATAATTTCCTTACTGAAAAAAAAATCAAACATACATCCATAGTAAAACAAGAATTTACAAGGTTTTATATTCAACAAGAATCGATACCTATTTGTTATGGTTTGAAAATGATCCAATACCACACAATCCATTAGAAAAAAATCCTTTTGTATGGAATATAATGAGTAGGATATGCCCTTTCAATCATGTATCACTATTTAAATAATTTAATATTGTGTGTTCTTCTTCTAGAACAAAAGATGTAATACAAAGTTTTTGTAAAAAACATTTTACGGTGCTTGTTTATCAACTTTAAAAAATATAAACCTTTAAATAAATTCTTCATTTTTGTACCCAAAATCTATTAAGAACTTACTGTAATTTGTAATAAGACTCAGTCTAATTCCCAGTCTGATTTCCCAATATGATTTATCAATAAGTAAATTATATATCTCTATCAGAATGTGGTTGAGAAAATTCTGGAACAATACTCTCTAAGTCTGGAAATCCCAATTCAATAATTTTTCTCAATACGATAGCTGGATGGATATGATAATTAGATGAATACTTTTCAATATTGTCTTTTCTCCTTTTCATTTCTATCCAGTGCAATTTCTTCAAGAACAACAATATGGAACCCTCTTCTTCTCTATAGAACTTCTTTAGTGCTCCACCTTCTCTCTTCTTATTGTGAACAGTAATTACATAAGAAAAGTACAATGTACTTTTCTCCTTTTATACTCACCCCAAATGTGGTTTGGGTGAGATTTCTAAAAACTTTACCACACAAAAAATTTTTCCAAATTTTCATGTTTTCTTCAATTTTGGATATATTTTTAACTTTTTTAATGATTCTTAACTCTTATCATTTCTTCTAGATCCTTCTTGAATATTCTAAAAACTTCATCTATCTTCAAACATTAGTTTGATACTCTACTTCCATTGCCCTATATGATTTCTTCATTATGATTCTCTACACTAAATGAATGTATGAAATAATAAATAGCTTTAATATTCTTGTAAAACCTCAGTTCGATTCTTTTTCTCCATTTCAATTGCCCGATATGATTTCTTCAATACGTTACTCTACACCAAATTAAGGACTATCTGTCCATTCTGATTTTCTCATTATGATGAAAAAAAATGTTCAACAATGGTTTCCTCATTATGTTTCTCTATACAAAATTTATAAATGTAAACATAATACATCTCATTATGATTCTTGTAATTGACTTCCATTCCAATTTCTTCATTATGATGAAGACGATAGATACTTTCAAACTTATTTGACCACTAATATTTCTTTTTTCATCAGACTAATGATTAGGTATCAATTCCAATATGATGTATCTTGAACCAACTGATAAAATCACTTGAAAATATAATATATTTATTCCTTATCTTCTGAATATGATAACAATGATATTTTACTACTTCAGTTATTCTCCATTTTTAAAACACATAAACTTGTTTCTATAAAGATTTATATATTTTGGATTTTGGTCTAATAGAAAACCAGTACCTCTGAATATTATTGGAATTCTCTCTTTCACTCCCCTTTATTTCATCAATATTGTATCACAAGTTTTAAAACATACTTATGATTTATGAGAACTCCAAGAAAAGAAAAGAATTTTCCTATTTATATCACAGTCATGTAGACTACAATTCTTTCCCATTAAGATCTCTATATCCAGTCCAGACCTAAGATAAGTCTAATGAACCTTTTCTTCTAGTAGGAGTCTTATTAATACGAAGTAATTCCTTAACCATTAGTTTGATTTTCTTGAATATGATGGTCGGTTTTATTTTCACCAAAAACAAAGTGAGGTGATTCCTTTCCTTTTTAAGCCTCATTTTCTTCTTAAGAATTATGGACAACAAAATACAACACCTGAATACAGTTATCCTTATCATCTTGGTCCTAAAAATATTTCCCTATGAATTTTGTTTTCAATCAAGATTCATAAATCCCTGAACTTTTTAATCTAAAGCTATGTATTATTAATCAACAATTCTAATCCTACATGATCTAACTCATTATAGTATATAATAATTATTGACAACAAAACCATGTTTTCCAAAAATTAGTGATCATAATGAAACCTCTTAAACTTTTATTCACAACTTTATTCTTTGTATTTCTCCACTTCTTAAACTTCCCTAGAATATAAAAATTTTGTTCCCTACAATCACTCTAACAAATAGTTATAATATTTCACACACTTATAATGCTAAATTCATAGTTTACCCACAACTCCCCCTTTTTACATGATTTATTTTAAGGATAGATTTAGGAATAAATTATCCCCCTTTTCCAACACTATCTAAAGAAAATGTAAGATATGGGAGAAAACACATACCATAAACTTGATGAGAAAGAGTTTGGACACCCATGATCAACCTCAATTTAGAAAAAACTTCCTTCAGTAAAGGTTTTTTGAAATTGTCAGAAACTTGTTCTAATGTAGGACCATACTCCATCTCCAATTCATTATTCTCCACATTCTCTTTAAGGAAATGATATTTTATATAAATATGTTTTGAATGATAATGTTGTATAAGATTCCTAGTGAAATTGATTTCACTTTGATTATCTCACCCCAAGAGAAAGGGTAACTTCAATTAAACAAGTCTTCTAATAAATTCTTCATCCACATAAGTTGGGTAGTGTCTTGAGTGGAAGAAATATACTCAAATTCATCCATGATAAGAGTTACTGAATTATTTTTATTTGTATTCCAACTGACACAACTTTTCCCCAGAAATAATACTCCACCATAAGTGTATCTTCTATCATCAGAATTTCTTGTCCTATCAACATCTGAATACCCAAAAAATCAATACTTTCTGAGATATCATACCTGATTCTGAATTTTTTTGTGCCTTTTAGGTATCTAAGAATTATTTTTCCAAAAATTGAATGTGATTCTTTAAGAGCACTCTAAAATCTTTTATATAAGGTAATATCATAAACAATATCGAGTCTTGAGGTAGTCAAGTATAACGAACTTCTAATCGGCTAATGAAATTCTATATGATCAACTTTATTTCCTTCTCCATCTTTAGGTAACTTTTTCCCCACTATAATTGGTGTGGAAATAGGTTTTTACTTTTCCATGCTAGATTTATTAAGAAGTTACTTAGCATAATTTTCCTGAGAAACAAAAATTTGTTTCTTATTTTGTAAAATTTTTAACCCAAAAGTATTTCATTTCTCTTAGCATTGACATTTCAAACAACTTTTTCATTTCTTCAATAAATCTTTCACATGTTCTTTTATTATTCTAAGTAAATATAATGTCATCAAAATAGAAAATTATGATGAGGTAAAACTCCTGAACTTCTTTAATGTAAATATTCTTATCACCTCTTCATTTCATGAAACTTATCTTCCTTAATCAGGTATCAAATTTGTAATACGATTACCTCAAATCTTTTTTTAATCCACACAATTATTTCTTCAACTTACACACATAACTTTCATCTTTCCCAACAAAAAATCCACATGGTTGTTTAATGTAAACTTCCTTATCATGATCATTATTCAAGAATGTGGATTTAATATCCATTTGAAAAATTTTGTAACTTCATTGTTCAGTAATAGAAATAAAAATTATGATTATTTCTAACCTTGACAATAGAGGAAAAGTTTCATCAAAATAAACATCTTCAATTTTTAGTATCCTTTTCATATTAATATTGCCTTGTTTCTTATCACTTCATCTTCTTTATTCATATTCTTCCAAAAAATCTACATTGTACCAATAATACTTTTGTTATCTAATTTAGGTATGAGTTCCCATGTATCATTCTTTTATATCTGATCCAACTCTTCATTCATGGGCTGAACCCATTCTAGATACTCAAAATCTTCATTTACATCATTTGGCTCAACTTTTGAATACAAAGAAGTATGTGTAATTGCATTTTTTGTTCTTCTTGTTTTAACATTTTCATGTTGATCATCAATAATATTCTGAGCTTCCAATTGACTCCTCTTCCTAGGATGATATTTTTAAATATGATTCTCATCATTTGAAAGAGTTGAGTGTGATTCTTCTTCTTTAGTAGGATTATAATTGTTTGTATCCTTATCGTAATTGTTAAGAAAAGTTTCCTTATCTTGCTCAACTTCCTTAACTACATTAGTTTTTTTTGTCTTCATCGGTTCTTTCAATAACATTCACATCATAAGAATCAAAAATTATAACTTTTTCTTTATTGAAACATATATATCTTCTTCCTTCTAGAGTATAGCCAAGAAAATTTTCATCTTTACCTTTCTACTCAAACTTTCCCAAGTTTCCACCATTCTTCTTTATAATACATAGACTCCCAAAAATTATTATGTGTTTAAAACTTAAATTTTTTTCATAAAACAATTCATATGGAGTCATATCAGATCTTTAATTATAGAAACCTCGGTTTTGAATTTATACAACAGTACTGGAGGCTTTCCTCTAATAGTAATGAGAAAGAACATGTTCAAGTAATATAGTTCTCCCCATTTCCACCAAACTTCTATTATTTATTTCAGATACCCCTTTTTTTAGGAGTGTATGGGAAACTATAATCATGCCAAATTCCATGTTTTTCAAGATAACTTTCAACTTTTTCATTTCTATATTCACCTCAGTTCTCAACTTCTTTACTAAATATTGACATTCTTTATCAGCTTTCCTTTTGAAATTTTTAAACATTTTTAAAGCGTCATATTTATGTTTCATATAAATGACACAAGTAACACCAGTAAATTAATAAATGAAATTAATGAAATACTTATCTTCATTTGTTTATTGTTTTCTCCTTGACCCATAGATATCGGAATAGATAAGTTCCATTGGTTGTTTTGAACAAATATCAACTTTCTTATGCACTAAATTTGTATCTATACTTTCTAGAAAATAGTGAAACACCAATCTATTCTTATTGGAAAATAAGGAATGTTTGGAACACTATTTCTTTTAGATAACTTTCTCATGTTTCTCTGATACATTTTTTCTTTTCTTTTATGCCCCAATTGATTTTATTTTACCATGCTCAAGTAACAATATTTGTGTGCCTCGCCAACTTGAAATATGTTTCCCTTTATACGTTGACCTCTTGTAACTATCTTTCCATCCTTATCACTTTTCACCAAAAATTCAGTATTTTATAAATGTAAGTTTATTACCTTCATAGAATAATTTTTAAACACTCAATGAGTTATGTTTCATCCCATCAACATATAAATATTTCTTTTATTTCAATGTTTCTTTCCGAATGACAATTGATTCAACACTTTTTCTTCTTAGTGATTCATTATTGTTGAATGTCGCAGTTACTTCTTTAAAATATTTTACATTATTCAATAATCTAAAATATCATATCATATGAGAAGAAAACACACTATCAATAATCCATGTTCATTCTCCTTTTATTGCTTTCAAAGTAGTTTTAAAAACAATAATTTTTTCTTCTCCCTTTTCTTTCTTCACCTCCGGCATCTGAGAATTTTTAAGAAACTATTGTTGTGTTAGTAACAAAACAATACAACCCTAAGAAATATTCCTTGGTTATTTACATATGTCATAAATAGTTTCCAGTGGTTGGAACCTATTTTCAATTTATACTCCATCCTTGTTATATTTATTAAAAACTTTCTTTTCAAACTTCTTCTTTTGAGAGGATTGACTCCCCCTACACCTATGCCTTTCATAAACTGTGGAATAATAGTGATGTTGTTGGTTAAACCAAAACATATTTTCCATATGTATAAATCCACCACAATACTAGAAGTACCCATAGAAATAATATTTACCTCTGAAACTTTCATACTGATCGGAGTTATGAACATATTTCTCAGCAAACTTCTTGTGTTTATTATCTGAACCACCAACATTTTTGTTATCAATCAGAATCTTATTTTTATTCTCAATATTATTATAACTAAAAGTATTATAAACTTTTAAAATTCATAATTTTTAGAAATATTTTTAGACTTAGGTTATTTTAAAACATCTAAATTATCCACTTTATTAATTTTTCCACATACATAACTTTACCATATTTCTTCTTTTCAGAAAAGATCACAACTTTCTTCTCAACCTTTGAAAGTAACTTTTTTTATCCTTAATAGGTTTATCTTTACGATAAATTTCACCAACTTTATATATAGAGTTTTTGAAACTTTATTCTTTCTTTTTAAGTTTAAAAATTATTTGTTAGACAAGTTCCAACTCTTCTTCTTTTTCCTTCAATTCCACTTCTAGATGTTCATTATGATTCTTTTATTCCTCAAGATATTTATTCAAATCTTCATTATCCACCAGAATCTTGTTATTACCTTCTAAAAAACTTTCATTAATTTTTTTTAGGAATATTAACCTTCCAACTTCTTATTTTTATTTTCAAGCCTTCTAATATTTCTCATATGTTCTTTCAACTATTCTTTAAAATTGAATTAAATTTGAGTTTCATCATCATCATAACTATTGCTTATAAATTCTTCATCATTCACAATTGAATAAAAAATTACTCTCACTAATATAGTTATTATATTTTTTGGATTCAGATTCACTATCTTATTCTTCTTCATATTTAGATTAGAAAACTCTCCTTTTGGATTAGGTAAATCTTCTATCTTTCTTAATAAAATACTTTTTTCTTTTAACAACCTATTTCTTCCATGACCTTATTTTCCTTATTTAATCTTCATCATTATTTTACTCTTTCTTTATTCATAGAAAAGTTTCTAAAAAATGCCCAATGGATCCAAATTCTAAACATTTTAAGGGAAGTTTCTATTTTTATTTACATGTACCACTTCTCATATTTTTAGAAAACAGGGATAAAATTTCATCAATATTTTTACATACCTCATTTTTGGGGTCAGAATAACTAGCTTCTTTTTCAATTATAATGTTCTGTGACTTCTCTTTTTTGGATTCCTTGAAAGACATTTCTCTATCAACTTTTGTTTCTCTTTTCATAAGTGATGAGAGTGTTATAAAAATCATCTAGACATAATGTTTTAGGATCTCTATCTTCCAAGGAAGAAACTTTAGTGTCAAACTTTTTGGGAAGAATTCTTAAGATTTTTTCAAAAATTATATAATCCACCAACTATTCACCAAGACATTTGATAGTGTTGAAAATATCATTTACCCTCGTAACGAATTCCCCAACATATTTATATTCACCCATTTTCAAATCTTCATACTTCAGCCTCCATATTTTTAATTTTTACTTCTTCACATTTTTATTGACTTTGTATATGTTTTTCAACTTTTCCCATATACCTTTAGTTGTGGAAGAACATTTAACCCTTATAAATTCACTTTCAAAAAGCGATGATAGTAAATCATTCTTGGACCTTCCATCATTCTCAAGATTCTTCTTATCAATAGATGTAAGAGTAAATTTATCATTAATAAGAAGAATTCTATATGTTGTATCTTCAAGAACATCATATCCAACATAAATAAGATAAGAAGTCATTATATATTTCTAGATATTATAATTCTTACCATTGAAGATCATAATACCTTTACTATTCACACAAATCATAGTATTTATTACAACTTCTCTTCAAAACATTAGCAAAGAATAAACGAAGGGAACCTTTACTATGATTAAAATTGTAAGTGACCAGATAGGATAATTATATCACTGATATGGGGAGGGTTGAATCAGTGATATCTTTTCTGTTATGTTTAATTTCTTATGAAACAACATTATCCTCCTATTAAATATTACTTTCTATGCTGAAAACAATTCAAACACACATCCATATAAACACTAGTATTTATAAGGTTCATTATTCAACAAGAATAGCTAAATATTTGGTACGGTTTGGAAATGATCCAATTCCACAAAATCTACTAGAAAAATATCCTTTTGTATGGAATAAAATGAGTAGGATATGCACTTTCACTCATATAGCACTATGTAAAAAAATCAACAGTGTCTGTGCTTCTTATAGAAAAAATGATGTAATACATAGTTTTTGTGAAAAACATGTTACTTGATTCTTTATCAACTTTCACAATATAAACTTTCAAATAAATTATTCACTTTCTTACCTATAAGTTGGTAAGAACTTCTTGGACTTTGTAATAAAATTCAGTCTAATTCCCATTATAATTTCCTAACCTAATTGTTCAGTCTAATTTCTCAATATATAAAATATATATCTCTGTCATAATAAGTTTGATAAAATTATGGACAAATTATCTATGAGTCCGGAAATCCCAATATGATAATTCTAGTCAATATAATAATTTGATAGATATAATAATCAGCTGAATATGATGATTAGTAGAATACATTTCAATCTTGTCTCTTCTTCTTTTCACTTCTATCTAGTGTGGTTTCTTCAATAAAAACAATTTGGAAATGTCTTCTTCTCTCTATAGCTTCTTCAGCACTCTTCTTTCTCTCTAATTCTCATAAATAATACTTCCATCAGAAAAGTACAATGTAATTTTCAACTTTTATACTCGCCCAAAATGTGGTTTGGGTGGGATTCCAGAAAACTTTCCCACTCAACCAAATTTTCCAAATTTTCATGAATTCTTGAATTTTGGATACATTTATGACTTTGTCAATGCTTCTCGACTCTTCTTGTTTCTTATCTATCCTTCTTGAAACTTCAAAAAAGTTCATCACTCTTCAAACATCAGTCTGATTCTCTAATCTGATTGCCTGATCCAATTTCTTTATTACGACACTCCATGCCAATTTCATGTATACAAAAATACATGGATTTAATCTTCTTGGAAAACCTCAGTTTGATTCTGTTTCTCTACTCTGATTGCCCGATATGATTTCTTCATTACATTTCTCTATACCAAATGAAATATTTTATTACCATTCCAATTTCCTCATTACAATGGAATCATATGTTCAATAATAGTTCCCTCAATATGTTTATATACACCAAATGTTTGAAGGGAAACATAATACTTCTCATTAAGATTCTTGGAACTGACTTCCATTTCGATTTATTCATTATGATGAAGATAGGAGATACTCTTAAACTTATTCAACCACTTCTACTTATTTTGTCTTCAGACCAATGATCAGGTATCAATTCCAATATGATGGATCTTAATACAACTAATAAAATCACTTGAAAACATATTAAATTACTTCTTTATCTTTGAAATATGATACCAATTGTCACACCCAGTTTTTCAAGTTTTGGTTAATGACCTGGTTCATTGGGAATCCCAATATTTTTCTTGAGTTTTGGGTGTGACGAGGGTTAAAGTTTGAAGTTTTCCTTTGTCTAGATTTTTATCCTATGTTTAGACCTTGGTTCGTGTTGGGAGAAAGTTTCATTGTGGAGTTTTTTTGACACTTGCAGTGTCACTATATTGTGTTTAAATAGTTCGAGGATCACTAGGTTGGATTCCCAAGTGTTTGGGGTGTTATTTGGGGGTTTTTGGTCAATTTTTGGGGTTGAAAAGTTTTTTCATGGTTTTCCCAAAATTTGAAACTTCAACCTATAAATTTGTATATTTTTTCAATATCATTTTCATGGTTTGCACACAGTTTACAAAACTGTGCATAAAAAATGTGCAGTCCATTATGGGATGAATAACTTTTAATTTAAAAATCCAATTTGAGTGATTCTACCTCCCATTTGATGCCCTACCTATTGGGTATCAACTATATGGAACCCCCCCCCCCTCTAGTTCTCCTTCATTTTGGACCACTTTTTGGGCAATTTATCACCAAAGGTTAGTGATTCTTCATGTTTTCTTCATCAAATCCTTCCCTTTCCTCTTTACCTCTCTTCCCTATTCCTTCTCCTCTCATTCCTTCTTAGTTTTTTATTCTCCCATGGTCATGTCGAACTAGGTTTTGGTTTTCCCCTTATTCATGATGGGGGGTTTGTTATTTTAGGGTGCATCTTGGTAGTTCCAGGGTTGTGGAACCCTCATGGAGTTTTTTTAGTGGTGCGTGGTTGTTGCGCCATAAATCTAAGGTAGGTTTTCCCATGAACTTTCCTTTTTAATATCATAATCATTGGTTTCTTGATTTTCTTATCCTATTTTTTATATAAATATGAATATATGATCCTTGGTTTAAATGTTTGGTGTGAAAATGGTAGTTTTAATCCTTGTTTTGTGATAATTAGGGTTGTTTTGTTAAGTAGCACACACCAAGTGTTTGATGAAATGCATGGTAGGATTTTATGAGTAATTTGTGGTATATAAATCATGTTTTAACTTTTTTTAATAAATATATAGCATGTGGAAAGATGTTTTTTAGTTTCTTGAAAGACTTTTCAATAGTTTTAAGTTAAAAAGGAGTGTGTATTTGTCTTTTGAAATTGTTTTGACATAGGATGGTGAATTGTGGCCTGGTTGGCATTTTCATAGAAAATGGTTTTTTTTTAAAGTGATATGGAAATGTTTTGAAGGATTTTTATAAATGTATTCATATGGAAATGGTTTTTTTGACCCCACTTATTGAAAAATGTGTTACATTTTTTATAAAGGTTGTTTTGTGGAATGTTTAAGGGACCTTTTGGACACTTTTTGAAAATGATGGAAAGTGTTTATTATAAAAAAACCCTGTTGGATGTTTATCATGACCTGTTTATATGACATGGATGGTATATCCTTAAAGTGGAATCCTCGGGATACATTATCAGGGTTCTTCTATTGGAACCCTTTATGATCTAATTATTTTAAGGCATGAGATTGGTCCTCAGGGAGACTCAGGGTGAGTCCTGTTGTGAATTATTATTATATATTTTTTTTTGATTGGATGCGGAGCTAGCATCGGTTGGATCACCCCCATTATGAACATGAGAAATAGGAACCTGGCATATTGAGAAATTTTTTTGAGAATGATTGATGCACTGGTAGGCCATGTACTGACTAGTGGCCTATAGTATGTGGATATATTGGGTTTATTACTATGGTACTTTCCCTCGATCTGTCTGAATAAAGGGTAGCTGAGCATATTGATCATTTTTATTTCATCTTGTGTGGAATTCTACTATGGATGGGGTCTCATGTATGGTGTCTTCTGTATTATTCTTAGTCTTCTAGGTTCACCTAGGAATACTAGATTTTAGCTTCTTGTAATGATGATTGGGATACTTGTGTGATTATTTCTATTTCCCTTGATTATTATAGTGCCTTCTTGTCAAATGTTTATCTTGGAAAGTGATGTGTTGGTTTTAAAAAAGGTTTATAAAAGTGGTTACCAAATATAAGTGTTGTTTTCCTCTTTGTGCAAGTTGAAAATAAAAACATCACCTTCCCCTTGAAAATTATATGGTAACTCTAATAAATCAAACCTAGCTTTGAAAATGAATAAATTCATTGAGTTGTACTTTGTTTTAAGTAAAACTTCTAAAAAATAATACTTTGATATAATGTAGTTCAAACCTGAAAATTAATGTTTCTTTTATTTTAAATTAAGGGCACTGGGAAATATATTATCGGGTTATCCTACTCAGCTTTAATACTCATGCCTATACTTATTTTCTATTTTTAATCCTTGTGTAGTTTAAAGACCTATAATTTCTATGTAATTTTTTGTTAAATATATGGGAATTTTACGAGTCTGTGAAAACTAACGGCACATTATTCTGAGGCCCAGTGTGCTCGGAATCAATTTTTGAAGTTTTGTTCGGGTACGTTTAGTAAACGTACGAGTGGGTTTTTCTAACTTTTGAACCGGTGCTCGGAATTGAAATCTGAGGGCACCGTTGAACTCGCAGTGCCGGTATTCTCTTAAGGAGACTTTCACCTCAATGGCAGATGGACGAGGGAGAAAGTTAGTTTTTGGGTTTTTCATGGAAATAATAAAATAAAATAAACTTCATTTTATTTTATTTTGAGCTTCCATGTGGATATTTCAGGTGGGGTCCACCAGAACTAAACCTCCATGTGGAAGTTGGAAGTGGGGACCACTAGAACTTAACATCCCATGAGAGGTTATGGTGGTGGGGACCACCCTAACCATAACCTCCCATGAGAGGTTATAGTGGTGGGGACCACCTGGTATTAAACCCCCTTGAAACCCCTCTTTCATTGGGAGAAACCCTCAACTCCCATAATTAATGAGAGGAGAGGAAAACCTCTCAACCCCCCTCATAAATGTGGGGGGAGGCTCTTCAACACCTCCACAATTTTAATTGTACCAAATCCTCCCCATTAATGAATTGATCCAACACATCAATTAATTATTTGAACCTTTTTTAATACTATGGAAATGACTTAATAGATATTTCAATCTATTATTTTGGCTATGAATTCACTTGGGTGGAATTGGGGAGAGGAGGAACTTGGGAGAAATCTCCCAATGAAGAACGCTCCACCGACAAGGAATGCCTTTGACTACAAAGAATGACCTTAGCTTTGACTTTCTTTCTCAGAACTTCCTCCGACGTAGGACGTGTTCGTCTACAAAGAACCGACGTCCGCCATCTCATGCTAACGTCAACCAACATCGAACAAGTTAGGGTTTTTAATTAAGTATGATTTTATTCCCTTGACTATTTCCTTCTAAAAACAAAGAACGTGGATCAACTTATTATCAAGTTGATCTGTGGATGTTTTTCTAGCAGGTTGGGAATAAATTCTTGTGGGAAGTTGTAAGGATTTTTTCTCTATTTGATTTACGCTTCCCATGTTCTCCCCTATTTTCCTTAGCGGGGTTGGGAATAAAAATTATCGATGGATTATGGGAATTGATTTTTTTATCTCCCATGCTCCTTTTTTGTTTATGTTCTGGATGAACCACTTGATACCACTATAAACGCGGAGGGTGCGGGCCAAACAAACATTGCCCGACCCCCCTTCATTATTCTTTGTGGTGTTCTTCGAAATGGAGGAAGGCGACAATGGCGTCGAAGGCAACGAAGGCAACAATCGCACTACATGTAGCCTCCGTGACTCATGCCGCCCTCGCAACACTTTGGTTCCCCGGCTGAACCGACTCTGCCGCCCCAGGCTGAACCGCCCCACCCGCTGCCTGCGCCACCCACCGAACGCGCTGCCCGTCAGCCACGCCACTCGCCGGCTCATGCCACCCGCCAGCCTCCCGAGCCGCCCTGGCTGTGCCAGCCCACCAGCCTTCCGAGCCCCCGACCAAACCGGCCCCTCGCGGTGCCCCGGCCGCACCGGCCCACGCCCTCGAGGCGCCTCGGCCGAACAGGCCCCAAGACCCGGGCCGAGCTGCCCTCGCGGAGACCTCCAAGACGAGTCGACCACGCAGCACCCTCCAGGACGAACTACCCTCGTGCCAACCCGCGGCCGGTCCGCGCCCTCACGGCCGGTTCGCGCCCTCTCGGCCCTCCGCGGCCCCTCACAGCCTGCTGGGCAGGGGCCAACGGGTCGGGCCGAACCCAACGGGCTGGGCCAAACCCAACAGGTCAGGACGGGTCGACCCGAACCGGGTCGGCCCATACTTGGTCGGGCCGGGTCGGACCGGACTTTAGCCCACTATGACCCTTTACTTTCTTTTGGCCATATCTTTGGCACTGGACGTCCATTTGACAAACCGTCAGAGGAACTGGAAACCTTGGAGTGAGACGGTCCATTTGAGTATACTCCACTAGATTTTGGATTGAGATGGGATACGGTCAGGTTTGGTCGAGCGCGAATCCAACTGGGCCCCCGAGACTAAATGACTAATAACTCACAAACCGGGCATCCAATTGATGCATTGTCTATTACGTTGAGACCCCTATGACATGACGGACCATTGAGATACTTCTTCATGGGACTTTGTAATATTTAGAGTATCGACCAGTATCTTGTCAAGTGGATCCTCCTGGAGACGAACGAGCGTAGTGTGGAGACCTAGTAGCTGGATGAGACCTGATGACTGCTAACCATTTGACCCAGAGTGACTCTACTATCCTAGTGGGGAGCGTCTTAGTGTCATGGTAGAACCATGGTGGAGGAGCATACTTGGTGACGCGGTAGACCCACGTACTCGACAGTAGGAGTACCTCAGCAGGCTACGAGGGGGAGCACGCTTGGTGTCGCGGAAGACCCACGGTGGGGAGCGCCTCTGTGTGACGCGGAAGACCCACGGTACTCGAAAGGAGGAGTACCTCAGCAGTCCAATTTTAGTGGGAAGTGCACTTGGTGTCGCGGCAGGCCCACTGTACTCTATTGAGTAGGAGTTCTCCAGCATTCTAGATTTTGATAATGTGAATAAAATCCTAGTTGAGTTGAGTCAGTACTTTTGTGTTTTCCTCATGATTAAAATGGATCACTTGATAACTTAGGTATATGTATTTTCATATACCTGAGTAAGGTTATCTATTGATTTCATACTTTTTGGTTTATCCTTGTTGGATTTTGTGATACCTTGAGGGTCTCGGGGTCCCTACTGAGTATCGTTATACTCACCCCTGCACAGGCTATGCCCACACCTTGTTGTGTTGGTTGTAGATGACAGACAACGCTGATTGAGGCTAAGAGTACTAGGACTGTACGGTGCCCATAGGTGGACCATACGACGTGTCATTACATGGAGGAGACAGATAGACGTGGAGTTCTGATAAGGCTATTTGTACCTACCCTTCAAGTAGGAATCCTAGAGGATGACCCAGTAGCTTCTTTTCTTTATTTTTCTTCAGTTGTATTGTTTTCAGTTGTACTTTTACCTTTACAGTTGGGCTTGTATTCCGACCCCTTTTACTTTCATTACTCTTTTGGTTATACAGTTTACTCGTGTTATTATCTTTTTGTGTGTGTTTATAGGTTATAAAGGCAATGCCTTCCCAGTTTTATGGAATTATACCTTTGGTGCTAGTCGCCAACCCCTGGCCTATGGAAGGTGAGATTGGGGTAGTCATGGCATCGGCCCTGGGGGATGGGTCATGACAAATTGGTATCATAGGAGTTGGTTCTACCATAGAACTTATGACTCTAACCTATTCTATGAAGAAATAGTGTTAAGTGCAGTGAGTACGGTTTTCAGTTCAGGGATTCCAGTGTTGGTGCAGTGGCTGACGTATCCATACACCAAGACCTGACTTCTGATTTCCAACTCAATGTACAAAAACACTGATTTTGTGTGTGTTTTCAAAAGTTTTTTTTAGTAAACTCAACCAGGTCATCTCACCGGTTATAACTTTTAACCGTAGTGCACCTGTTTCTTTTCAGGATTCCTCTATGCAAACAGACGGATAGAGTTCCGAGAGTTATACACACTGATATCCCACCGAGCAATGAGGCCTTGGTGCAGGGCCCTCTTCTAGTAGAGGCATCTGCAGAGGCACTAGTGGTACCTTTCCCCATTGGGCCACCTATTCCACTATCCCCAGCAGCAGACGATGCATGCCACTTGAGCACGTTGAATGAGTTCCAGTGCCAGAGGCCACCCAGGTTTAGGGGAGAGACGGACCCACAGGGAGCTAATGACTGACTGGAGGTTGTGGCGAGAGTCTTTTGACTTGTAGGGACCCCAATAGACCTCGTGATTATAATTGCTGCCAGCCTACTACAGGTAGTAGCAGGAAGATAGTGGAGCTTGATGTTTCAGGTCCATGATGTGGTGATTCTTCTTTGGTTAGACTTCGAGAGCCTGTTTTAGGAAGAGTTTGTTCCAGTGACTCTTCATACAGTGCGCATATAGGAGCCACTTAATCTGCAGTAGGGTAGCATGAATGTGGGTCAGTACTCAGTAAGGTTCACTGACCTCTCATACTACTCCAAAAATATGATGCGGGACCTATTTTTCAGGTCCTGGACCTTCGAGCAGGGACTCAGATGAGAGATCAGGGCTTCAGTGGTCTCACATAGAATCTCGACGTAGGCGGGGGTGTTAGAGAGATACCTCCTAGTAGAGAGTTTCCTTATTGATCAGTCTCTAGTAGTGAGATCCACCATCATTCAACACGTAGCAGAGTCTTCTGTAGATGGAAGAAGACATATGTCTTAGAGGTCCAAGAGGACTAGACCTACAGGTGGATGACCGAATGACTCAGGATCGGTTGTGTGGGGCACATGAAGCGGAGACATACATGTCGAGATCAGGAAATGTTACTCATACAGCGGGCAGGGTCACATGGCTCGTGATTGTCCAACCTGTCATACAGATGATCAGCAGACGGTTGAAGGACCACCTAGGCAGACATAAAGATTTGATCGAGGCGTTCCGTTGGGTGTAGGCGGACGTGGTAGAGGATTTGGTCGTGCATCTGGTGGTGGGAGACATTTTGAGATGTTACCACCACCACCAACAGGAGGTCCACCCTGACCACAGGGAGCAGGTGGACAGGGGAGAGCTCAGCTCTAGGCAGCTGAGGCCTACGATCACGGCACTCCGGAGATGATACGAGGTACCATCTATGTCTATTACACCTTATATGCAGTTCTTATAGACGTAGGTGCCAGACACTATTTCATTTCCACTTCCCTCATTCAGAACTTGAAGATTCCAATGGAGCCATTGGCTCGATACTTACGGCTAGATACTCCTACGGGGGTAGATTCGACAATTACTCACTAGTGCTGATAGTGTGAGATTACTCTAGGAGGTGAGATCTTCAGCTGGGATCTCTTAGTAGCGACGTTGAGGCCTTACGATGTCATCTTGGGTATGGACTGGTTATCTACAGTTCATGCTCAGATAGATTATATTAAGCGCAAGGTGTGGTGTGTCCGCACGGATGGGACCAGGTTTACCTTCACCAGTGAGAAGGGAACCTATGCAGCACAAGATAGAATTACCTAGAGGAGAGTGTAGCCAATCACTCATCAGTTGGCTAGCCTTACCCTCATAGTAGTTGATGTGGATAGTCTAAGCTATCCTATAGTGGTGGATCAGTACACAGATGTTTTCCCTAATAATGTTTCGGGTCTACCTCCTCACAGAGAGGTGGACTTTTACATTGACTTATACCCCGGGACGACACCGATATCTACACCAGCATATCGGATGGCTCCCGTGGAGCTTCGTGAGATGCGGGTATAGCTGGAGGACTTTCCGGGGAAGGGATTCATTTGGCTTAGTGTTTCTCCCTGGGCAGCCCCGATTCTGTTCACCAAGAAGGCAGATGGGAGCTTGAGGCTTTGTGTTTACTATCAGTGCCTAAACCAGGTGACCGTGAAGAACAAGTACCCAATCTTGAGGATTGATGACCTCTATGATCAGCTGAAGGGAGATCATTGGTTCTCAAATATAGACTTCAGATCAGGTTATCACCAGCTCAGAGTACGAGACGAGGATGTGCAGAAGACAGCCTTTAGGTGTCGGTAAGGCCACTACGAGTTCTTGGTTATTCCATTTGGTGTAACCAACACTCAAGTAGTGTTTATGGGACTCATGAATAAGAAATTTCAGCCATACCTCGATCACTTTGTCGTGGTCTTCATCGACGACTTTCTGATTTACTTGACTACTGAGGAGGAGCATGCCTATCATTTGCGGGTAGTATTAGACACACTCTGAGAGCACCAGCTTTATGGTAAGCTCTCAAAGTTATAGTTTTGGATCCGATGGGTTCACTTTCTGGGACATGTCATATCAGAGGCTGGAGTTTTAGTGGATCCAATAAAGATTGAGGCGGTACTTTCTTGGGAGCCACCCAGGAGTGTGACAGAGGTATGGAGTTTCCTGGGTTTGGCTGGATATTACCAGAGGTTTGTACCAGACTTCTCCAGAGTTTCAGCAGCACTATCAATGTTGACGAAGAAGGGGAAACCCTTCATGTGGTCAAAGAGATGCCAGCAGAGCTTTTAGGAGCTGAGGCAGAGGCTGACTAGTGCCCCCATCTTGAGGCTTCCAGAGGAGGGTGTAAGGTATATAGTTTACTACGACGCATCAGGGACTGAACTCAGATGTGTCCTGATGCAGGAGCGAGCAGTGATTGCTTATAGTTCTCAGAAGCTAAGACAGCATGATCAGAACTATGCTACCCATTACCTGGAGTTAGCAGTAGTGTTCTTCGCCTTGAAAATGTGGAGGAACTATCTTATGGGTGAATATTTTACAGTGTACTCTAACCACAAGAGTCTCAGGTATATATTCTCCCAGAAGGACCTGAACCTGAGATAGCGACATTGGATTGAGTTCCTCCAGGACTATGATTTCGAGATAGTCTATACTCCTGGGAAGGGGAACGTTGTTGCAGATTCACTCAGTATGAGATCTGGTATACAACTGCTAGGCGAGGTAATGGAGTAGCTGGCCATATTGCAGATATCTTTTGTGGATAGAGACAGAGCAGCCTTTCTATAGTCTCTTACCGTCACTCCCGCACTTCTTCAGTGAGTCCAGGAGGCGCAGCATGGGGACACTGACTATGAGACACAATGTGATCAAATGTCCACAGGGCAGGCACTAGATGGATTTTATGAAGGTGGGGAGCACGTCATCCTTTTCAGAGGACGTATCATGGTACCAGTTTCACTTCAGGAGGAAGTGTTGAGGAAGTTCCACACATCCCCTCTAGTGGTACATCCAGGAGTGGCAAAGATATACCAACATATTCTATGACAGCACTGGTGGTTGGGAATGAAGAAGGCAGTAGCAGAGTTTGTCTCTCGATGCCTCACTTTTCATCAAGTGAAGGTGGAGCATCAGGTACCAGCAGGCTTGGTTTAGCCTTTAGAGGTTCTAGAGTGGAAGTGGTATGGGATATCTATGGACTTCGTGACAGGACTTCCATGTACATATAGAGGACATGACTTGATTTGGGTGATCGTCGACCAACTCACCAAGTCGGCCCACTTCCTAACGATTAGAGAGTAGGGTTCAGTAGAGAGATTGGGACGCATCTATGTGTAGGATATTTTATGGCTACATGGAGTACCTTCGATGATTATCTCCAATCATGATGCACGATTTACTTCCTGGATATGGAAGGGGTTGCAGGAGGATTTCAGGACACAGCTTCGTTTGAGCACCGCCTTCCATCTTCAGACGGATGGCCAGACTGAACGGACCATTCAGACCCTTGAGGACATGCTCTGCACTTGTATCCTCGACTTTGGTCACAGTTGGGAGGATCACTTACCTTTGTTGGAGTTTTCATACAACAAAAACTATCACTCCACCATTAGGATGGAACCTTTCGAGGCGTTGTATGGGAAACCTTGCAGATCACCTTTGTGCTGGATAGACCTAGAGGAGTCAGCACTAGTGGGACCAGAGATGGTACGGCCTACCACATAGAAGGTGCAGATCATCTAGGAGAGGATGAATACTGCATAGAAACAGCATAAGTCATCTGCTGAAAGAAGAAGGAGACCACTGTAGTTCGAGGATAGCGACCACATTTTTATACAGGTCTCACCCCAACAAGGTCTATAGATATTTGGTCGAGGTGGAAAGTTATCTCGGAGATTCATTGGACCATTTCAGGTACTTAGTAGAGTTGGTGAGGTGTCATACTGCTTAGCTCTTCCACCTCAGTTGCACCGGGTGCACGACGTCTTCCATGTATCCTAGATGAGGAGATATGTGCACAACCCTTCTCACATCATTGACAATGGCGAGTTGGAAGTCAACGATGGTGCGACTTTTACGGAGGTTCCAGTAGATATTGAGGATCGACAGGAGTGGGTCCTTAATGGATGGTCGATACCTCTGGTGCGCATTCATTGGTAGCATGAGAACCTCCAAAATAGCACATGGGAGAGGGAGGCTCAGATGCGTGCTCAATACCCCCACTTTTTCCCTTAGTTTGAGTTGTGTCTTACAGGGACGTAAATCATGAGGTGGGGAGAATTTAAAGACCTAGGATTTACATGTAATTTTTTTTAAATATATGGGAATTTTATGAGTCTGTGAAAATTGACGACATGTGATTCTGAGGCCCAATGTTCCCGGAATCAATTTCAGAAGTTTTATTCAGGTACGTTCAGTAAACATACAAGTGAGTTTTTATAACTTTTGAACCGGTGCTCAGAATTGAAATTTGAGGGAATCGTTGAACTCACAGCGCCAGTATTCGCTTAAGGAGACTTTTACCTCGACGGCAGATAGACGAGGGAGAAAGTTAGTTTTTGGGTTTTTGTGGAAATAGTAAAATAAAATAAACTTCATTTTATTTAATTTTGAGCTTCCAAGTGGATATTTCAGGTGGGGTCCATCAGAACTAAACATCCATGTGGAAGTTGGAAGTGGGGACCACCAGACCTTAACCTCCCTTGAGAGGTTAAGGTGGTGGGGACCACCCGAACCATAACCTCCCATGAGAGGTTATGGTGGTGGGGACTACTAGGGATTAAACCCCCTTGAAACCCCCCCCCCCCACCCCCCCTTTAATTGGGAGAAACCCTCAACTCCCATAATTAATGGGAGGAGAGAAAAACCTCTCAACCCCCTCATAAATGTGGGGGAGCCTCTTCAACACCTCTATAATTTTAATTATGCCAAATACACCCCATTAATTAACTGAGCCAACACATCAATTAATTATTTGAACCTTTTTGAATATTATACCAACAACTTAATAGATATTTCAATCTATTATTTTGGCAATGAATTCACTTGGGTGGAATTGGGGAGAGGAGGAAATTGGGAGAAAGATCCCAACAAAGAATGATCCACCGATGAGGAATGCCTTCGACTACGAAGAACAACCTTGGCTTTGACCTTCTTTCTTGAAACTTCCTATGATGTAGGACGTGTTCGTCTACAACGAATCGATGTCCACCATCTCACGCTAACGTCAACCAACATCAAACAAGGTAGGGTTTTTAATTAAGTATGATTTTATTCCCTTGATTCTTTCCTTCTAAAAACAAAGAATGTGGATCATCTTATTATCAAGTTGATCCGCGGATGTTTTCCTTGTGGGTTGGGAATAAATTATTGCGGGAATTTGTAGGGGTTTTTTCTTTATTTGATTTACACTTCCCATGTTCTTCCCTCTTTTCCTTTGTGGGGTTGGGAATATAAATTATCGAGGGATTATGGGAATTGATGTTTTTATCTTCCATGCTCGTTATTTGTTTATGTTCTTGATGAACCGCTTGCTACCACTCTAAACGTGGAGGGTGTGGGTCCAAACAAACATTTCCCAACCCCCCGTCGTTCTTCTTCGTAGTGTTCTTCGAAATGGAGGAAGGCGACAATGGCATCGAAGGGGACGAAGGCAACGGTCGCGCTGCATGCCGCCTCCGTGACCCACGCCGCCCCCGCGACGATCCGACACCCCGGCCGAACGGCTCCACCACCCCAGGCTGAACTGCGCCGCCCGCCGGCTATGCCACCCGCCGACTGTGCCGCCTGCCAGCTGCGCCAGCCCGCCGGCCTTCCGAGCCCCCGGCCGAAATGGCCCCTCATGGGGCCCCAGCCAAACCGGCCCCGCACCCTAGGTCGAGCCACCCTCGCGGCTCCCTCCAGGCCGAGCTTCCCATGTGGAACCCTCCAGGCCGAACCTCCCTCATGCCAACCCGTGGCCGGTCCACGCCCTCACAGCCGATCCGCACCCTCTCGGCCCTCCGCGGCCCCTCACGGCCCGCTGGGTTGGGACCAACGAGCTGGGATGAACCCAATGGGTTGGCCCACCCAATGGGTCAGGCCATACCCAACGGGTCTGGATGGGTCGACCCAAACCAGGTCGGCCTAGACTGGGTTGGGCTGAGTCGGTCCGACCCGGTCGGACCGAACCCAGGCCAACTACGACCCTTTACTTTCTTTTGGCCATATTTTTGACATCGGATGTTCGTTTGACGAACCGTCAGTGGAACTTGAAACCTTGGAGTGAGACAGTCCCTTTGAGTATACTCCACTAGAGTTTTTTATTGATATGGGATATGGTGAGGTTGGGTCGAGCACGAATCCAACCGGGCCCCCAGAACTAAATGGCTAATAACTCACAGACCGAGCATCTGATTGGCATGTCATCTGTTACGTTGAGACCCCTATGACGTGGCGGACCTTTGAGATACTTCTTCATGGGACTTTGTGATAGTTGGAGTATCAACCGGTAGCTCGTGGAGCAGATCCTCCCAGAAACAATTGAGCATAGTGCGGATACCTAGTAGCTAGCTGAGACCTGATGACTGCTGACCATTTGACTCATAGTGACTCTAATAACCCAGTGGGGAGCACCTTGGTGTCGCGGAAGACCCACAGTGGAGGAGAGCACTTGGTGACATGGCAGACCCATGGTACTCGACAGGAGGAGTACCTCAGCAGGCTACGAGGGGGAGTGTGCTTGGTGTCGTGGAAGACCCACAGTGGGGAGCACCTCTATGTGATGTGAAAGACCAACGGTACTCGACAGGAGGAGTACCTCAGCAGTCCAAGGTTATTGGGAAGTGTTCTTGGTGTCACGGAAGGCCCATTGTACTCGATTGAGCAGGAGTTCTCCAACATCCAAGGTTTTGATAATGTGAATAAAATCCTGGTTGAGCTGAGTCAGTACTTTTGTGTTTTCCTCATGATTGAGATGGATCACTTGATAACTTAGGTATATGTATGGGCATATAGCTAAGTAAGGTTATCTGTTGATTTCATACTTTTTGTTTTATCCTTGTTGGATTTTGTGAGACCTTGAGGGTCTCGTGGTCCCTAATAAGTATCGTTATACTCCCCCCTGCACGAGCTATGCATGCATCTTGTTGTGTTGGTTGGAGATGACGGGCAGCGCTGATTGAGGCTGAGAGTACCAGGACTAGACGGTGCCCCGAGGTCGACCATACGGCGTGTCAGTACATGGAGGATACGGACGGATGCGGAGTGCTGAGAAGACTATCTGTACCTACCCTTCAGGTGGAAATCCCAGAGGACGACCCAGTAGTTTCTTTTCTTTATTTTTCTTTAGTTGTACTGTTTTTAGTTGTACTTGTACCTTTACTGTTGGGATTGTATTCTGGCCCCTTTTACTTTTAGTACTCTTTTGGTTATATAGTTTACTCATGTTCGTATCTTGTTGTGTGTGTTTATAGGTTATAATGGCAATTCCTTCCCAGTTTTAGGTAATTACACCATTGTTTCTCGTCGCCATCCCCTGGCCTATGGAAGGCGGGCTTGGGGTAGTCACGGAACGGGCCCCGGGGGACGGGTCGTGACATGTAGGTTTTGGCTTGAGTTCAATCTCCATGGGTGACGGTTGATCTTGTGTTAGAGAGTGACCCATGGGGTCACATGGATATGGTGTTTTCTTATTGTCCATTTAGTTATATTTTTATCTTGGTTTTATTTTAAATTTCTTTTATAAATTATGTTCAGTTCGATTTCATTTATATATCAAACTGTTAGTACATCTTCCATTGTTTAGTTTCTTGTTTATTTGTTGGGTTAATTCATTATCTTGTGTACTTTTTTATGTCAGACACCAGTTTCCATCCCATGGGGATTGGGAACGCCCTTCAAGACATGCCATAGATTAGATCAGATGACCGGTTCAAGGTTGACCTGGGTTGGTTCGTGACAAAATGGTATCAAATGTGGTTGTCTCTTAGAGGACCTTTCTTTTCAGAGAACCCTTTATTATTTGGGGATGTTAAGGTAGATGTGGTAGGATTTTCAGGACTCGAGAGGTAGGTGTAGAAAGAGTGTCATGAAATATTTCTTGTTCCTATCCTCGAGTTTCCATGTTAAGTCTGATTTTGTTAGTTTTTGGGTCTTTAGGTATTATTTAGTGATTGGAATACAAAACGGGAGTCGGGATAGTGGTCTCTGTGAGGTTGTAGGTCCTGGAAGGCCATGTAGAGCTAGAGGAATAGTCCTAAAAGGCTGTCTGTGTTAGTAGTGTGTTTGTCTTGTGGCCTCCAACCATATGGCTAAGTCACCCACCACCACTAGTTCTCTTTTTGAGTTGTTTTAGGTCTTCTTTGAATTATGAAAATATGTTTTGAAAAACTATTGTGTTGGAATTGTGGAAATGGTATTTTCATAATTAACCTTGTGGAAGACCTAATAAAAAAATTATTTTTTATAAAATGACCTCTCAAGGGTAAAATTGAAATGGTTTAATAGAATTGGGCTTTATTAATCAAAAATTGGGGTTTGTGGAAAGAAAATGTTTGTTTCATAAGCTTCTTTAAATGAAAAGGAGTGAGTTTTTAACCAAATTATTATTAATGAAATGGGATTTTTGAATTTCTAGAAATTTTTTAATGGAATAAAAATTATTTTTATGGGAATATGAGGGGTTTTATTTTTTAAGTGTGGTAAGATGGTTTGTTTTGTGAAATTCTAAAAATGATTTTTGACTTAGTGAGGAGGGTTTGTTTGGAAGGTCCTTGATTTTGAAATGGGTTGAATGGTTTATTTTTAGAAAATGAATTTCATTTGTTTTAGACTTTGTTGTGTTCATAGATGCTCACATGCATGGTGGTATGTGGATGTGTGGATGGGTACCTGGTATGAAATAATGGATGGATACTCGGGGGGCACAAAAATATGCATGTGAGCGAGGCTCGATGAAACGCCATTGGTGAGTGTGAAAATCCACCAAATTTTCTTTTTAAATAAAAAATGTTTCCAAAAAGGAGATGTTTGATGTTAATAATTTATTTTTTTATTATGTTTAAAGTTGGCCTCTTTTTGTGTTTATTCTTTATGTTTTTGTTGTTAAGTTGGACTTGATATGGTTCTTGGATTTTCTTTGTTATGTGGATGTACCCATGGAGCTTTGATGGGTTATCGTAGTGAAGTTGCAGGTAATTCCCCCTTAAAGGAACTTCTGGTTGATCAACCTATGGATTTTGTGTTTGAGTTTTAGAAACTAGATCCGCCTATCTTTTATGGTCAAGAAGATCCTCTCGTTGTGGAAGAGTGGATGTAAAAAATCGAAAGTAAATTTATCCTCATCGAGTTTCTTAAGTTGTTGAAGGTAAATTTTGCAACCTTCATGCTTGAAGGTTCACCGTGGAATTGGTGGAAGTTGGTATCTCAGAACAAGCCTCGTGAAGATCTTACTTGAGAGTTCTTCAAGGAATCATCCATTCATCAATATTTCTCTGAGAAAGAAAGATTAAAGAAGGGAATGGAGATGGGATGCTTGCAATAGGGTGATGGATCTGTTTCAAATTATTTCATTTGTTTTATAAACTTAGTTTTGTACCTTCCATAGTATGTTGAGAATGATTATATGAAGGCTCAGTGCTTTGGATATTGGTATTCATTTAGATATGTAGTTGAAGGTGTCAGATTTCAACCTCACTTCATTTGTCAATGTAGTGAGGTGATCTTTTCATATTTACACTATGGAAGCAGGAGTGATTGTTGTATTCCTCCCTCCTTCAATCCCTTAGAGTAGCGGGCAAGGTCCTAATAAGGATATGAAGAAGTAGTTGAATGTTGATTGAGCGGGCTGTGGAATCAAAAGGCCTTGAGATCTTTCATCAACCCCTTCTGATCATGAGGTCTTTATATGCTATCAGTGTGGAAATCTGGGTCATAAGAGGTTGTTGTGTCCAAGTGTTCCCAATCCCTTCTATGCTTGTGGGCCCTTAGGTCACTTGAAGTGATTCTATCAGTTGTTTCTAGAAATCATCATAGAGGAAATAGTCAGAAGTGATGTGCTATTGGGGGCTTATTTTAAGCTTCTTTTTGTAAGTTTCCTTCCAATGTATGAGTCCTTTTGTTGTGGTGGTTGTGCTAGTGGTGTCTTGGTTTTTGAAAGGAAATGGATTTTGTGGTTCTTTTGGGGAACTTCTATTTTAAATGAAAGTGTGGCTTCCATTATATGAATTTCGGATTCTCTTATTTCTATGAAAGTAAGGCATGGTTCTTGTTATCTTTATTAAAGCCTGACTGTGATATAGGAAGATGCTTCAACCATCATAGCTCTAGTCATAGGTATCATAGTGAAGGTGGAATGTATTCAGGAGTCCCAAGAGTGTGGTATGTTTGGATAATCTCATACCTATACTATTTGGTGAAGTGGTTTCTATGTTTCTATTGTGGGCTCCATATTCCAATCATTGGGACCCTTCCCTCCCCTCCCCATGTGGTGGGGGTTTTTTGGTCTGTGCAGGAAGTTTTTTCCCGGTTCTGATTCTTGTTGAATTCTCGTATAGTAATTCCTAGTTAGTTATTAATGATGGGTAGAACCACTGTGGGTCTCATTATGTTTTATCTTAAGGTATTATCAAAAACTAGTTGAATTTTAATGGTGGGGAGTCCATTTAGGACTCCCCTCTACTAGTGATGTATTTTTAGTATTGTAATAGTTTAATCCAATTGATGTGGTTTCTTTAAAAGTATTTAATTTATTAGTTTCCCTTTCATCTTTAGTGAGCATTGGGTTTATAGGGATAAGTCCCAACAGTCTTGTTTTTGTACTAGTTGTGGATATGGTGGCTTGATCCTTCATTTGATTATCGAAAAGTGGTTGTGAGTTGTTGTTTAGTTTCAGGAAAGAGGCTTCAATTTTGTTTTTAGGGAGTGAAATTTTCATGGTTTAGGAGGTTGGATTGTGTTTATGTGGAATCCTTAGGTATTGATCAATCAAATATAAAGTGTTAGGGATTTCCAAGGGATGAAAACATTAATGGTGGGTAGAATTTTCACACCCAGTTTTTTATGTTATGTCTTATGAACTAGTTTGTTGGGAATCTCGGTCTTTTTTCTCGGGTTTCGGGTGTGACTGGGGTTAAATTTTGAAGTGTTCATTTGTCTATTTTTTCTATGTGTTTTTTCCTTGGTTCATTTTGGGAGAAAGTTGTGTGGTGGATAGTTTGTGACACTTGTAGTATCACTATATTGTGTTTAAATCATTCAAGGATCATTGGGTGGGATTCCCTAGTGTTTGGGGTGTCATTTGAGGTTTTTTGGACAATTTTTTGGGTCTCACGATGGGAGCATAGTTTTCCCAAATCGTGATACTTAAACCTGCAAAGTTTCATATTTTTCTAGTATAATTATCATGGTTTTTTCACAACTTACAAAACCATGCAGCAAAACCGTGCATCCCATTACAGGTTGAATAACTTTTAATTTAGAAATATAATTTGAGTGATTCCACCTTCCATTTTAAGCACTACCTATATGGTATTGACCAGAGTGTCCCCCCTTCCTCATTATCTTTTTTTTTTGGAAAATTTTTTGGGAGATTTATCACCAAAGGTTATTGATTCTTAAAGTTTTCTTCATCAAATCCTTCCCTTCCCTCTTCTCCTCTCTTCCCTCTTTCTTCTCCTCCCATTCATTCAGGGTTTTCTCTTCTCCCATGGTCATTTCAACCTAGGGTTTGGTTTTACCTTTGTTTATGTTGGTTTTTTTGTTCTTTCATGATTTATATTGGTAGATCTAAGGTTGTGGAACCCTCGTGGAGCATTTTCAGTGGTGTGTTGTCATTGCACCGTGGATCTGAGTTTAGTTTTCCCATGCACTTGAATTTGTAATATAATAATCATTACTTTATTACTTTTTTAATCCTATTTTTTATATAAATATGAATATATGATCCTTTTTTTAAATGTTTGGTGTGAAAATGGTTGTCTTAAGCCTTATTTTGTGATAATTAGGCTTGTTTTGTTAAGTAGATCACACTATGTGTTCAATAAAATGCCCGGTTGAATTTTATGAGTAATGTGTGGTATGTAAAGAATTTTTTAACTTTGTTCATAAATATTTAGAATGTGGAAAGATGGGTTTGGGTTTATTGAAATAGTTTTCAATGGTTTTAAAGTAAAAAGGAGTGTGTATTTGGCTTTTGAAATTGGTTTGACATAGGATGGTGAATTGTGGCATGGTTGGCATTTTCATAGAAAATGGTTTTTGTTTGAAAGTGATAAGGAAATTTTTTTAAGGAGTTTTATAAATTTATTTATATGGAAATGTTATGTTTGACACCACTTCTTGAAAAATGTATTTCATTTTTTATAAAGGTTGTTTTGTGGAGTTTTTAAGGGCCCGTTTGGCCACTTTTTGAAAATGATGGGAAGTGTTTATTATAAAAAATCATGTTGGATGTTTCTCATACCTCATTTTTATGTAATGGAAGGGAGGTACTTATTATGGAATCCTTGAGATCCTTTATTAGGATTCCTCAGTTGGAACCCTTTATGATCTGTTTATTTTAAGGCGTGAGATTAGTCCTTGGGGAGACTTGAGGTGAGGCTTTTTGTAAATTTTTATTTAATTATATTTTGATTGGATGATTGGTTAGCATCAATTGGATCACCTCCATTATGAAAATGAGACATAGGAACCTAGAATATTGATATAATTTTCTAAGAATGATTGTTTCACTGGTAGGTCATGTACTGACCAGTGACCCATAGTAGGTGGATATACTTGGTTTATTGCTATGGGATTTTCCCTTGATCTATCCTGAGAAAGGGTGGCTAGTCATATTGAGTGTTTTGATTTCATCATGTGTATAATGCTATTTGGGTCTCATTTATGGTGTCTTCAAGATTATTCTTGATCTCTTGGGTTCACCTATGTCTATTAGATTTTAGCAACTTTTAATGATTATTAGGATACTTGTGTGATTATTTTCATTGCCCTTTTTGTATATTATTATAGTGACTTCTTGTGAAATGTTTTTCTGGTAAAGTGATGTGTTTGTTTTAAAAAGTTTTATGAAAACTGTTACCAAAGAAAAGTGTTTTGTCCTATTTTTTCAAGTTGAGAATAAAAACATCACCTTCCCCTTGAAAATGATATGGTAACTCTAATGAATCAAACCTAGATTTGAAAATGAATAAGGGAAATGATTTTGATTTTGTTTTATGTAAAACATCTAGAAAAGCATACTTTCATATATTTTAGTTCAAACCTAAAAAATAATCTTTATTTTATTTTAAAGGAAGTGCATTGGGAAATAGATTAACAAGCTAGCCTACTGAGTTTTAATACTCATGCCTATAGTTATTTTCTGTTTTTAGCCCTTGTGCAGGTTTGGGAATGAGTTTGGTCACCTTGGGAGATGGTTAATCTTGTGTTGGAGAGTGACCTAAAGGGTCACATGGAGATGGTGTTGTCTTCTTATCTGGATGGTTGTATTTTGTATCTTGGTTGTATTTTTAGTTTATTTTATAAATTATGTTCAGTTCGGTTTCATTTATATATGGAACTATTTCTAAACCTTATTTTGTTTTGTTTCTTGTTTATTTATTCATATAAATCATTCTCTTGTGTAATTTATTGATGCTTAACACTAGTTGTCAACCTGTGGGGATTGGGAACGCCCTTCAGTCCATGCCACGAATCAGCTAAGGTGGTCGCTTCAGGGTTGACCTAGTTTGGTTCATGACACCAATGATCTTTCACTACTTTACTTATTCTACCTTTTTAATACACATCAAATTCTTTCCCTACAGATTTATATGTTTTGGATTTTGTTCTGACTGAAAACTAGTACCTCTGGTTTCTAACATTTTTCAAAAACCTTCCCAACCTTTAAAAAAATATGAATCCAATAAAATCATTTTGATAATTTTAATACTAAAATATTTTTCTCCACTAACTTTCATATTCTTCAATCATTCAACAAGTATCAGGAATTCCTTCATGATTTTGAATATGTTGAAGATCATCTTTAGCATCGTCTGACTTGTAGTGGAAAGTATAGTAACTTCCCAATCAAAACTGTATTTCCTTCTCTATCTAAATATTATTGGAATGATTAATATCATACTTAATATGATTAGTGGCATCTCTTTCACTTCCTTTTTCTTTAATCATTATTGCATCACAAGTTTTACAACTTACCAGTGATTTATGAAAACTCCAAGATAAGCAAAGCATCATCACATTTATATCGTGGTCATATAGACTTTGATTATTCCCCATTGTGATTGAGTATTCTATTATAGACCTAAGATAATTCCAATAAACCATTTCTTCCAATAAGAATCTTCTCAATATGAAGGACTTCCTTCACCATTGTGATTCAAATTTTCTTAAATACGATGGTCAGTCCGATTTTCACCAAAAAACAAAGTGAAGTGATTACTATTTTTGTAAGCCTCATTTTCTTCTTAAACTTGTTTGGAAGCAAAATACAACACCTGAATACAATCATATTTATCATCTTGGTCCTAACACTAGCCAGTGTGTTTTCAAGGCCAAATTTCTATAAAACAAACATTTTTCCTTTGTTGAAATCTTCTTTAAATATAAAAAATAAATAACTATTTTAACTTTTTTACCAACAACGCTTTCAAATTATCAATTACCCATAAATTAATAAAAATTATTATTTTAGGAAAATCACTTAAAATTTAAGGAAATTAATGTATTTATATTTGAAAAAATTTATGCATAAAATTAGGTGATCAAAGAATAGGGTGAGAGAGATCATAGGAAAATACAGGTTATTTCAATGACTGGTGATGATCTTACTCTTAGACCCTTAGGGATAATCAGAAATTAATATGCTCACCTATTTGGGATATTAGACCTCTAATAATCATAGTTTAAATCAAATCAGTTATCCTTTATTACTACTTTCAAATCTAAAATGATCTAATTTTAAAACTCAGACCATTGAATTCTCAGGATCTGTATGTTCTCTAATCTCTTCTAAACTTTTAAATTCAGTCTAAGTTTTTTTCTTATTATCTCAATATTTATCATTATTAGTTCTCACCAATTTATCCCCCCTTAATCAGGAATATCAAAATAATCTTGAATAATTAAATATAATAAATTTTGTTCTTGGTCACCTTCCAGAATATTCTCCCAATTGATTATATGGTTTCCATCATCTGCACATTTCCAAAAATTAACTGATCAAGTGTGATTATTCTCATGATCCTCATCATAATTTCCACAATTAACCATATACACATTTTTTTCAAAAAAATGCCTTTAAACCATTTAAAAAATATTAACTATAATTCCTCATAATTCTTTCATCTTCTATTACCATTAATAATTCTCAACTTTTTTCATTTGAGAATTCTAGAATATTCAAGTAGTGATATCCTCTTTTAATTTCTCATAATTTCAAAAGCCCATCTTTGGTTGATATATCCCTTAGTTTTATTCATAATTTAACTTTCTTTATACTCAACTTGAATCGCAACATAATCATCAGCATGTTATTTTTTGAATTTCAAAATAGTGCAGCATCGTCCTATTTAGTTTTCATACTTAACCTCTAAAACTAAATTTTTATGATTTCTAACTAAGCATGGAAATTTCAAGGACCCTTATGTAAACTTCAATGACCCTCGCATATTTCTCGATGATCCTTACAGAAATTATTGACCCTTATGGAAAAGGGAATGACCCTTATGAATTCAAGGAATGCCTCTTATAAAGTCATCGAATGACTCTTATAACATTTGAAATGACTCTTATAAAGTATAAAATAAATCTAATGTATTCTAAAATTAATATTAATAAGTATAAAATGACTCTTATAAAAACTCATTCATTTTTCATTTCTCCAACTAGCTTCTCTAGATGGACCTTAAGAAATATGGGGTGCCTCAAGTAATTATCCATTTTCTAGCCTTAATCAGAAAATTATAGAATTTCTTAAAATCACTCCATAATTTCTTTAATTCATATTGGGGATTCTTAAATAAGCTCAAAAATATTTTAAACACCTTCCCATGATTCTTGTACATGGCTGAAAAAAATACAATCTTTCAATAATTCCATTGGGATCTTCATAGTGTATATATTTCTTTTAAACTAAACAATTGATGTCTTGTATTTCATATATATATATATATATATGCATGTGTGTGTTACTTTATTAAGAATAAGGATATTAAACATGAAATATTTCATATAAAATTTGATAAAATCTTCCTTTATTTTATAATATATATAGATTAACACTTCCACTATTTTATTTTATATATACTAAGGACCCTCTTTCATTTTATATAAATATTTACTAATATCTCATATACTATATTTTATATATTAAATGGGAAGATGCCTTATTAGATTGATCATAAATATTTGTATTTATTACATATACATGGATTTTTTTAATAACTTTTATATATCATATAAATACTTATTTATATTTAAGTAAAATTTTAAAATTTAAAATAACACTTCTAACAAAGTGAATGCATGCATGCTCCTAAGTGTTGGTCTAGTGGTTAAGGTCAAGGATTTGGTTAATGTGGTTGAGTGTTCAATTCTCATTGATTATGAATTTAAATCATAATTACATACCAATGATTTACCCTCATAATAGCCTCAGGAAAATGGGATGGAAAATTTTACCTCAATTGGATCTATAAGACACATCTAAGACTTAAGGCAACATATTAGTAATGAATGGGTTTCACTAAAAATAGTATGTATTGTAATGGTTTGGGTAATGTTTTTGTATAAAAAGAGTGAATTCATTCTTTATAATCTTTTATGAAATTTAAACTTGATTCTATCCTACAGGCTTAAAATTGAATGTTACTTTATAATCTATTATTATTTCACAAATAATTATACAATAAATTAGCATAGTGTTAATAAATCCATGTTGAAATGTCAATATAAATTTTAGAGTATGTCATAATAAAAACCTTGTTGATAATAATGGATAAATTTTGGTGTCAAACTAAAATGACTGTCATGGAAAACTAATGTGAGAATACAATATAAAAAAAATACAACATAAATAAGGAAAATTAGTACATATAATAATAGAGACAATAGTTCTCATTTCATTACTATGTTGAAATATATATAAAAAATGTATACATAGTATCAATGGGGTATATTAAAAATTATTATATAAGATAGATCCAATGGATAGTATCAATTATATGGGATGTATCTTGGGAAGTGAATTTCCATGGTAATTGTTACTCATGGGAAAAGGGCCTGTGGGAATCATTACCCATGGAAATTGTGGAAATACAAATTATTTCATAACACTACCCCTTGTATTTCATCAATTTTATGGAATATTCTTTATCCTTTACTTTAAAACCCCTATGGAAAAAAACAAGTGAACAAAAAATAATTAAATTCTATGGAAATTTTAAGTTGCCTCATGAAAAACCTTATTTAGAAAACCTAGTGGGAAAAACTAGATGAATGGAAAAAATAAAACTTCATTATAAACTATACTTAATTAAATAATTATAGATTTTATAGTTTAAACTTCCCAATTTTATAAGTTAATTTCTCAAAAGTTTCTATTGGTGATGAATTTGTGGATAAATATTCAATATTATCACATGACTTTATTTTTTGGATATTAATATCACTATTACTTTGAATTTCATGTGTGAAAAATAATTTTTAAGAGATATATTTTTGTCACCTTTTATAGACTCACCCTTCAATTTCATTATAAAATAATAATTATATTCATATAGCATGGTGGGAATATCATTATTCATATCTAATTCATCTTTATATTTTATATTATGAATAACTAATCTCATACATATTCTTGACTATCTTCATGAATTCCAATTAACTCATAGTGATTGGTGGAAGTCATGGAAATGGTTTGTTTTATATAACACCATGAAATGGTAGTTTCACCATATATAAACAAATATATAATTTGGGATATAGCTTTATTTAAATCAGATAAATATCCACAATGTCATAACCAACTAATTTTGGTTCTAGATTTTTTAAATAAATAAATCCTTAATCAGTAGATCATTTAAGGTATCTTAAAATATGTTTGATATTATTACAACATTGATAATTAGGAGAATAATTGTTCCTGTAAAATAAATTCACAGAAAATGATATACCTAGCCTTTTATTATTTTCAAGGTATAATGGCTCTCTTATAAAACTCAGATACAGTACTTCATTACCAATAAATTCATCGTTATCCTCCCATGGTCTAAAATAATCTTTATCTAAATAAAGAGATTGTATAACCATTGATATACTTAATGGATATGATTTGTGCATATAAAAACATTGTAGGATTCTTTCAGTATACCAATATTGATGTATAAAAATTTCATCTTAAAGATGTTCAGTTTGTAATCCAAGATAAACCTTTTTCCTTCCAAAGTATTTCATTTCAAATTATATCTATAAATATTATTCTACAAGGTAAAGTTCATAATGAGTCTTAATAACATTCAAATCATTAACATATACTAAAAGAATGAAAAATTTAGATCCAATATTATTAATAAAGACATGTGGACAAATTAGATCTTTTTTATAACCCTTTTTCATTAAATTTCTTTCAAAAAAATATACCACGTTGGCTCTGACTACTTTAATCCATATAATTATTTATTTAACTAAATAGAATAAAGATATTGAACATAAGAATGTGTAGAAATAATTTTTATACTTTTAGGATTTTCATATAAACATCATTATCGATATTATCTATAGGTATGAAGTCACAACATCCATCAAGAATAATTCAAGATGTTCATATATAACAAACATCATGAGACACTAAAATTTTATTACATCCATTATAGGAGAGTATATTTCATCATAATAAACCATGATTATTTGTGTGAAACCTGGAGAAACTAATCATTTTTTATATTTTATAACTTCATTTTTTTTACTTCTCTTTCTTATAAATACCTATTTATAACTAACAAGTTTAATACCTTGGGTGGTTTTCACAATCAAGCAAACAAACTCATGTTTAATAAGTGAGACCAATTCATATTGGATTGAAACTTTTCATTTATCCCAATATGTTCTATCACAGTATTCTTTAATCATTTTTGGTTCATAATCATTATCAATAATATCAAATTATAAATTATATGAAAATTTGTCATAAACAATGATCTCTAATCAGTTTCAGTATCTTTAGGTGTTAGTAAAATTTATATAAATTTTCTCTTGATAATAATCATGTACTTCTGGTAAATTATTTTCTTGAGGAATGTTGTGATCAAGAAAATTTTAAGTATCCTCATGTTTATTTACTTCTTCAACCAACATGGGTTGTTTCCCTTTCCTTTAAAGGGTATTTTTTTCTTTTGAAACAATTGGTATTCCATGGTTCAAACATGGATTCAAATTATTGTTCATATCACTATTAGATTGTCCTTTGAGGAAATATATTTTGACTAATGCATTTATAGTGGGTATGTATGAATTTTTTACCCGTTTTGAATCATTGAATGAATCAGGAAATTGATTTGATACATTTTTAAAATTAATGATTATTTAAACTTCTAGTCCACTAATATTTGTATGAGGATCAAGATAAAACAATAAAGTTATTTTATATTAAATTTCTTTTGATATTGATTAATTTTATCCCTTCTATATAGGAAACATTTTTTCATCAAAATGAAAATTACCAAATATTATTATAAATAAATCATATGTAATTATCATGAAATAATTTATGATTGAGGGAGATTAAAATGAAATTTAAATCCTTAATATTCTTTGGGATACCATTTTTATTCATATTAATTATGATAATAGAACATATACAGTATAACTAAATTTTCTAAAATGAAAACTAATTGATTGGACTCAAGTAAGGTTAATACACTAAGAGGGGGTACATCAAGGTATATTTATTTCTATAAATGAGCCTCATTGATGATATTGGTCCACCATTATTAATAACTCTCACTCCCTCATATCTAGTATGAATCAATAAAGAAAAATAGAAATAGATAGCCAATCACTTTACTCTAAATAAATAACCAATAACTTTACCCCTTGGTCAAATACTATCATAGAACTACTCCCCCTTTATCAAAAGGAAAGAGAAATCCACCTGAATATACATTCAAACACTCTATCCTTTTCAAAAAAGTCACTATAGGAATGTTCCCCCTTTTCAATAGGAATTAATACTCTCAGCCTCTATAATGATGGAAAACTTCTCCCATATAACTTATGGATCGATTCTCTCCCTCTTTGAACAAACCCAAAGAAAAATTCTCTGAAATTTCATAATAGTTGGTAGGAAATCCAAACAATGAATTCAAGACCGTAACCAATCCTTATTAAAAATATTAAATTCCATGGGGGTGGGTGTTCTATCTCTATCCTTATCTATTTAAAATGATAAAGTTAGACTCCAAGTGTCAATGGATTCTTCTCAAAATCAGATTTTTGTAGTACCTTTTTCATGTTGCCTACAACTTGATATTGTATTGACACATAATCCAACTTTACCATCTCTTTATGAACCTTGTTCTCAATGAAATGATAGTTTATCTTGATTTAATTTTTCCTTGAATGATTTATAGTATTTTTTATGAGACTGATATTACTCCAATTATCACACCTAATTAAAATTGGATATTTTGAATCAACTCCAATATCCTCAAGCTTTTTCTTTATCTATAGAAATTGAGTAAAATATTAAGTATCTATAATATATTTATCTTTTTTATTTCTAATTGAAATGAAATATTTCTTTCTAATCATCCCAGAAATACACAAACCTCCAAGAAAATATGTATCACATGATTTCAACTTACGATCATCCACATAACCTTCTCAGTCTATATTTTTGTATCCCAAAAAAAATCTACTATGTTGTTTTATGATAAAACACTATGAAATTCACCATGTTATTGGTATAATGAAGAATTTTTATAACTTATAGAAAGTATATTTACTTATGAATTATTTGGCACCATTAATATTTAATGTGGAAAATACAATTTCAAGTCGTATTGTTGTTATGTATAATAATCTTCCAATGATTTTCCTATATTCCATTACATAGACCATCTTGCAATCATCATATCTTGAAAACTTCATCTGGGTATCCATTATATTTGTCATCAACTTATAATCATATACTATAAACCTCCCAATCATCTCTTTGGTATACTTTAATCGAGAAATGAATTTTCATGCTTTTTCTGCATCATTCTAATCCAAGGAAAATGTTAATTCTCCAATCATGGACATCTCAACTTTTCCTCATTAGAATCTAAGCGACCCCAAGTATTGATCAAACCTAAAATACCAAGATTTATGTTCTTTCTTAAAATCATACATATAATGTCTTGGATTTTCCATGTAAATTTTCAAAAATTATATGGGATTATTTCGAGATCAATCGCTGAGATGGAACATGATTCTGAGGCTCGGGGTTCCTGGAATAAATGATAAAACTATTTTTAAGTTTATTAAAAATAACATGTGTGTGTGGTTTTAGTAAATTTTAAACGAGTGCTCGAATTTGAAATCAGAGGGCACCGTTGTGTTCAGAGTAGCGGGTTTTGCTTAGGCGGGACCTAACTTTGACTAGCACAATTCAACTATGGAAAATAATTTTTGAAAGTTTTAAAGGAAAATAAAATAAACTTATAAATAGTTTATTTTAATGTTTAATAGTGATGTATCAGCACTATGATTCCACGACTAAGCTGTTGTTTCCTTACATAAATGAAACGACATGCAAATGTTACAAATCAGTGAAACAGTGATGCTGAAACACGTTTATTCATTTAATATATTAGTAGGGATACGAGATCGGATTCACAATCCCTAGAAACTCTAAAAAAAGAAAACACGTTGGAAAATACACTGGTTGATGAATGACGAATGGTTCCTAATCGATGATCAGATTTGGAACAGACCTTAGCGGATTGACGAACGATGAATGTAAGACTCATTCTTCATCAGTTATTTATCTAATCCTCTGGGTAGGGGGTTTATTTTTCTTCATGAATTATTTCCATGTTCTTGTTTACAATGAAAAACGTAGACTAACCCACAAACAGGTTGATTAGCAGTTTGATCATTCTTGTAGGATGGTAAAAAATGCGGCAAAAAAGGGGAGTAATTATTAAATTTTATTTTGTTCCTCTTTCATATTTTCCACTGAAATTAACGGACCAAGGCTGACACGAACAAGGACAAGGTATATTGTAAGGGTGTTCTTGTTCTTATCTCTCTTCCCCATTCTTTCATTCTTTGTTGGAAAACCCTCCTGGTTGTCTCATGTTTTTTTGGGTGGTTCTGAATGTGTTCAGGACCTTGGAGTGATGGAGAGAAGAATTTCAGATCATGGAGATAAAGAACACGACCTGAGGGTCACATTCATGCTTCCATTTTGAAAAATGGAGCACCATAGTGCGACCGGAGACCCACAGAAAGAGATCTGTCGGTGGCGGTGCGGCCACCTAGTAGCAGACGGCCGCCGGATCGATGACCGGTGGCAGAGGGGATCGTGGTGGCATTGTCATGGTAGAGATCCGTAGTGGTGGTATGACATTGTTCTTTGTGACGCATTAGATTAATTACTTGTCACTAAGCCCTGGGTGGAGCTGGTCATGCGGACCGGCCACGTGAAACGTGGTCTGGCCATGTTGACCTGAGGAGACATTTCTAGAGGGCCACGTGCAATTGGAGCAGATGCGGTAGTGAACGCATCTGGGCGGACCAAACTAGCCCACATCTGAGCAGGCCGGGTTGAAGCCGGTGGGTCGTTCCGGCAGCGGGTCAGGCTAGGTCAGACCCGGTGATTCGGGTCAGGTCATACCAAACCCAACCGGTCCTTTTTTACTTAAAAGGCCATAACTCTCAAACTGTGTATTCGTTTGACAAGTATTTTGTGGTGTTGGGACCCTTGTGATGAGGTGGTACTTTTGATATATTGTAAGTGAGTTTTTTGGATGTTTGAATATGGCCTATTGGCTCGAGGAGTAGGTGCTCTTGGAATGAGCATGTTAAGGATGGAATCATGTGACTGGCTACAACCTAGAAGCTATGTGATTACCTAGACTATGTGTCTTTCCTAGACTATGTGTCTTTCCTAGACTATGTTTCTTATCTGGACTTTTTGACTTACTAAGACTGAGTGGGTACTCCCCTATCCCACCAGGGTGCAGGTCATCTATTCTTTGACAACACACTATGTGTTACCTACACTTCGCGTGTTACTAACACTCCAAGTGTTATCTACACTCCATGTGTTTTCTACACTCTGTGCGTTACCTACACACTGTGTGTTGCTGATAATCTGTGTTTTTTCTACATTCCATCTGTTACCAACTCTCTACGTATTTACTAATTGAGGGTACTATGGATTCCTACAACATTCCAGTTTATGTACCATAGAACTATGCTTGGTTTGAGATGACTCTAGGGACTCTCTTGATTATACTTCTTATAGGCTACACTTTGTGTGCCTCTTTAAAAGTCTGCCTTATGTCTTACTTTGTGGTTTAACTTTGTGGTTTGGGGTCCCTAATGAGTATTGTTTTACTCACCCATGCATGGGATTCACCCATACATGTCATGTCTTGTGTAGATGATTGAAATCTTTGGCAAATTTTGTGGTGGGATAGAGATAGTTGGTGCTTTAGGGTGACCCGAAGGATGTGGTACACTTCAGCGACATTCAGATAGCTTATTTTACCTACCCTTCAGGTAGGGTTTTCTACAGAAGAGATCAAGGAGCTTGTACTTTCCTTTTTAGTTGGGCTTGTATTCTATCCCCTTTTTCTTTCTGTTTTGTACCTTACTCTGAGTGGGTTTTCTTAGGGGTTTTCATCCATGTTTACATTTTGTTTTCAGTTTTAGGTTTTTCTTGGAGATGGGTTTGTGCGTATAGGTACTTGGTAAAATGCCTCTCACTTGTGGGATATGCCAACTCATTTCTAGCCACCAGCCCCTATCTTATGGGAGGCCGGCATGGGGTAGTCACAACATTGGCCCCGGAGGATGGGTCGTGATAGAGTGGTATCTGAGGTAGTTGTTTTTACTCTTGTTTTGGGGAAACAATGTTAAGTGTTTCGAGTTCAGATTTCAGGCCAGGGAACCCAGTGGTGGTGCGGTGGACAACATATCCATACACCAGGACCTTGAATTCTTTTTTCCAACTCGGTACATGAAAACTCTAGTTTCATGGTAATTTAATGGTTCATGCATCGTATAAGAATTGATTATGTTCTCATGTCCTCTTTCATTCAAATTCATCTCACCATGTATACTCTATTGACCATGGTACATATTTTTCTATTTTAGGATGTTTCTACATAGACAGCTAGCCAGGATTTTGTGGTGTGACCAAGAGGATGGTTTGTTGAGAAATGAGGCATTAGTGTAGGGACCGTTTCTAGAGAAATAACCTCCTAGTGGTGTACCAACAATACCACCACCAAGAGAGCAGCAGTTCCTACCAGCATTACCAATAGAGTATGCATGTAGGATCAGTGAATTTTATGAGTTCCATAGATAGAGACCTCCTAGGTTTAGAGGTGGGATAGATCCCCAGATAGCTGAGGATTGGATGGAGGCAATTACACGAGTCTTCCACTTAGTGAGGACGCCTCCTGACTAGATGGCAGTCCTATTCATGATCCTTCTTTAGATCTCAGTGGGGAGATGGTGGAGCTTGATGACTCTGACACATGAGGAGGTGACGCTATCCTAGACATACTTCAAGCGCCTATTCAAGGAGGAGTTGTTTCTAGAAACTTTACTCTCTTTGCGTATACAGGATCTACTACACCTACAATAGGGTAGTGAGTATGTAGGAAAGTACTCTGTGAGATTCACGGATCTTTATCACTACTCTACAGACATGGTATGGTACCCATTATTCAAGTCATGTACCTTTGAGTAGTGGCTACACCAAGATATCAGTGTGTCGATGATATCCCTTAGCATCCCTACGCAGACTGGGGTGCTGGAGCGAGCTCTAATGGTAGAGAGCTTTCTGGAAGAGTAGGCACCAATAGTGGGAGAAACCACTGAGAGATAGTTAATGAATTCCTTGGCAGCGGGTATTCAATAGATTATGTAGGTACCCAAGTAGTTCAAGAAGACTAGTGGGTGACCCCAGGACATGGGTTCAGCGGTGCGAGCCTCTCAGGGTAGAGAAAGTTAGCTAAAGGAAAAATTGTGTTACTCATGTGGAAGTTGGAGACATATGTCTAGAGATTGTTTGATCGGTCGTATGACTGACCAATAGATAGTCGAGGGACTACTGTGGTAGTGGAGGAGATAGGAACAGGGTGGTATGCCACGCAGAAGACATGGCAGAGGAGCAGGATGGGTGGATGGAGGTTCGAGGCACTACCACCACCACCCCCATGTGGTCAACCTCGAGCACATGGAGCTGGTGGATAGGGGATAGTCCAACTCTAGGAGATTGAGGCTTAAAATCTTAAGACTCCCAAGATGATTAGAGGTATGATATATGTCTTTTACACCATATATTCAGTTTTGATAGACATGGGTTCCAGTCACTTTTTTCACACCATGACCCTTGTTCGAGACATAGAGATTCCAATGGAACGATTGACTCAATTACTATCCTTAGATACTCATACTGGAGGAGATTTGATGATCACACACTAGTGCTGATAGTGTGACCTTACTCTTGGGGTGAGAGTTTTGGTTGGGATCTCTTGGTGGAATTGTCGAGGCATTATGAATTCATTCTGGGTATGGACTGGTTATCCACAGTTCATGCTTAGATCGATTATTTTAGGTGCACAGTGCGGTGTGTATACAGATAAGGGACTAGGTTTTTCTTTTTTGGTGAAAGGGAGACACATGCAGTGTAGGATAGACTTGCACATAGGAGGGTATAGCCTATCACACTCTAGTTGGATAGCATAACCCTTAGTGCAGTGGATGAGATGAGTCCTCAGTTTCTTGCTGTGGTGGATGAGTATGAGGAAATATTTCTAGAAGATGTTCCAGGACTAACTCCTCATAGGGAGGTAGAATTTTGCATCAACTTGTACCTTGAGATGAAACTAATATCTACACTAGAATATCAGATGGATTCCATAGAGCTTTATGAATTGAGGGTACATTTGGAGGACTTTAAGAGGAAGGGCTTCATGAGACCTAGTGTTTCACCATGGTCTGCCCCAGTTTTTTTTCAAGAAGTAAAATGGGAGCTTGAGGTTATGTGTGGACTTTTGGTTCTTAAACCAGGTGATCGTGAATAAAAAGTATCATCTACTAAGGATTGGGGATCTCTTCGATTAGCTGAAGGGAGTGATATGGTTCTCAAAGATAGACCTCAGATCAGGTTATCACCAGCTTCATGTATGGGATGAGGACATCCCAAAGACAGCTTTCATATTTTGGAGTGGTCACTACGAGTACTTAGTGATGTTGTTTGGAGTAATGAACACCCCAATGGTATTCATGGTACTCATGAATAGTATCTTCCAGCCGTACTTGGACTGGTTTGTAATGGTATTCATTTAATACATACTGGTGTATTCAACGTCTGAGGAGGAGCATGTGATACACTTGAGGATGGTCCTAGACTTACTATGAGACCACCATATTTACGGGAAGCTCTCAAAGTTTCAATTATATATTTGAGAGGTCTACTTTGTGGGACATGTCATCTCAGAGGTTGGAGTTGCAGCATATCCAGTGAATATTGAGGTGGTACTTTATTAGGAGCCACCCAAGAACATTCCTGAGGTGCGAAGTTTCCTTGGGTTGGTTAGGTACTATCATAGGTTCATACCCAACTTTTCTAGAGTATAATTATCCATGATAGCCATGAACTGAAAGGGGAAGCCTTTATTATTAATAGAGAAGTTTTAAGAAAGATTTCAGTAGCTAAGGTAGAGTTTGACAAGCACTCCCATCCTGAGATTTTCAAAGGAGGGTGTCAAGTGCGTGGTATTCTGCGACGTATCATGGACCGGACTTGGTTATGTCCTAATGTAGGGAAAAGTGGTGATTTTTTATGGTTCACGGAGTTGAGACCACAAGATCAGAACTACATGACCCACAATATGGAGTTGGTGGCGGTATTCTTCATATTGAATATGTAACAGCACTACATTATGGGAAAGCGGTTTATCATCTAATCAGACCACAAAAGTATCAAGTATGTCTCTTATCAAAAGGATTTGAACTTGAGATAGCGTCATTTGATAGATTTCCTCCAAGAATATGACTTAGAGATAGTATATACTCCTAGTAAGGGGAACGTGGTGGCAGATTATCTCAGCTAAAGATTGAGTTCACAGCTACTGAAAGAGGCCTTGGAGAAGTTATCCTTGCTTTAGATATCCTTTGTAGTTGGAGATGGAGCATCTCATCTCCATTCAATGGTGGTTAACCCTCCACTCTTACAATGTGTGTGGGAGGTATAGCTTGTATATTTTAGTTGAGATACTACACATGCTCAGATGTCCATAGGGTATGCCCCAGATGGATATTTTAAAGGTGGGGAGCACATCATCATTTTTAGAGGATGCATAGTTGTACCAGCGACACTACGGGAGGAGGTGTTGAGGGAGTTCTGTACATTCCCTTTGGTGGTAAATCTGAGTGTATAAAAGATGTACTAGGACCTCTGACATCAGTTTTGGTGGTTTGGGATGAAGAATCCAGTGGTAGAGTTTGTCTCTAGATGCCTCACTTGTTAGCAAGTGAAGGTCGAGCACCAGGTTACAATGGGTTTGAATCTACACCTTGAGGTTCTGAAGTGGAAGTGGGATGGAATATCTATGTACTTCATGATGGGACTACCACATACGTCCAGAGGGCATGATACCATCTGGGAGATTATTTGAAGACTCTCCAAGTTGGCCCACTTCCTAGAAATTTGGGAATAGGGTTCAGTAAAGAGCTTGGGATGCCTCTATGTATAAGAGATATTTAAACTCTATGGTGTTCTATCGATGATACTCTCAAATAGAGATGAACATTTTATATCCTGGTTGTGGAAGGGATTGCAGGAGGTGTTTGGGACTCAGTTGCACTTGAGCACAGCTTTCCACCTGTAGAAAAACAACCAGACGGAGTAGACCATTTAGGTTCTAGAGGACATGCTACATGGTTTTATCCTCAATTTTTTTTGCAATTGGGAGGATCACCTACCCCTAGTGGAGTTTTAATAAAAAAAATAGCTACCACTCCACCATCAGTATGGCACCATTCAAGGCCATGTATAGACGACCCTGTAGGTCGCCACTTTGTTTGACTGACCCTGGAGAGTCAGCACTCATGAGATCGGAGTTGGTACAGGCCACTATAGAGAAGTTTCAAGTCATCTAGGAGTGGATGAAGACTACACAGAGCAGTCATAATTCCTATTTTGATAAGCGATAGAGGCCCTTGGAGTTCGAGGATGGATATCATGTGTTCCTTAGAGTCTTTCCTAGATGTGGGATAAAAATATTTGGTTGGGTGGAAATTTATCTCTAAGGTTCATTGGACCTTTTCTGATACTATGTAGAGTGGGTGAGGTGGCATAATTCTTGGCTCTTCCTCCATAGTTATAGAAAGTGCATGATGTATTTAAAATATCCCGATTGAGGGAATACATACACAACCCTTCAACGTCATTGAAGGGGTAGATCTATACATTGATGATGGGGTGACTTTCAAAGAGTACATGGTAGAGATCGAGGATTGAAAGAATAGGATCCTTCATGGATGGTCAATTCCTCTGGTGTATGGTTAGTGGAAGCATGGGAATCTCTAGGAGAGAACTTGGGAGTGGGAGTCTCATATTCATGCTCAGTATCCCCATTTTTTGTTTATCCCTTGTTTTGGATTTTGGGGACATAAATCCCTAAGGTGGGGAGAATCTAATGTCCTGAATTTCCCATGTAAATTTTTTGAAAAATATATGGGATTATTTTGAGATCAGACACTAAGACGGCATGTGATTCCAAGGCCTAGGGTTCCCTAAATAAATGTTTTAACTATTTTTAAGTTTATTAAAAATAGTGTGTGTGTGTAGTTTTAGAAAAATTTTAAATGAGTGCTTGGATTTGAAATCAGAGGGAACCATTGTGTTTAGAGCAATGGATTTTTCTTAGGCAGGACCCAACTTTGACTATTGCAGGTCAACTACAGAAAATATTTTTTGGATGTTTTAAAGGAAAATAAAATAAACTTAGAAAAAGTTTATTTTAACATTTAACAGTGACACAACAGCACTGTGACGCCACTACTAAGCAGTTGTTTTCTCTTATAAATAAAATGGTGTGTCAACGATGCAACTCAGTGAAACAGCGATGCTAAAACATGTTTCTTCATTTAATATCTTGGTAGGGATACGAGAACATATTCACAATCCTTAGAGGCTTTGGAAAAAATAAAATGTGTTAGAAAATCCTCTTTTCGACGAACGACAAATGATGGTGGATAGATGATCGGATTCAGAATAGGCATCGACGGATTTACAAATAATGAATGTAGGACTCATGCTTCACCGGTAATTGATCTAATCCTCAACATAGGGGGTTTATTTTTCTTCATGAATTCTTTCCCCATTCTTGTTTACAACGATGAATGTGTACCAACCCAGGAATAAGTTGATCTGTAGATCGGTCATTCTTGTGGGATGGTTAAAAATGTGGGATTAAAGGGGATGAACTATTAAATATTCTTTTGTTTCTATTTCATATTTTCCACTAACATGAACGGACCAAGGTCGACATAAAAAAAGCCAAGGTCTCTTCTAAGGGTGTTCTTATTCTTATATCTCTTCTCTATTATTATGTTCTTCATCGGTAGACCCTCATGGTCGCTGTGTGTTTTTCCGGGTTGTTTTTAATGTGGTCAGACACCTAGAGTGAAAGTGAAAAGAATTTGAGCTTATGGAGATGAATAAAATGACCATATGGTCATAGGAATTCTTCCGTTTAGAAAAACGGAGCACCATAGTGAGACTGACAACCTGTCGAAGGATAGTCACTAGCAGTGTTGGTGGGGGAGTGCGGCGGTGTGACCACCTAGAAGAATATGGTCATCGTCTTGACGGATGGTGGTGGAGGGGCCCGCGGTAGCGCAGTCAGAGGATTTGAGCTGTGAAGGTGGGAGGACGTGGCACCCTGAGCCACGGGTGGAGCTGGTCATGTGGTCCAACCACGTTGACCCGAGGAGACATAACCAGTGGTCCATGTGTAGATAGAGCGGACGTGAAAGCCACCACATTTAGAAGGACCAAACCATCCAGCATCCAAGTAGGCTGAGTTAAATCTGGTAGGCTGGTCTAGCAGTGGTCTAGGCTGGGAGTAGGTCGGGCCTAGCCATGGCGGGCCGAACCCAGTGGGCTAGGTCGGACCTAGCAAGGCGGGCCGAACCGGGCCGATCGGGTCGGATTAGGTTGGGTTGGGCCCAGTGGTTTAGGCTGGGTGGGACCTGGGTCAAGTTAGGTTGAGTCAGTCAGACCGATTCAGACCTAGCCTGAACCCAACCGACCCCTTTTTACTTAAAATCCCATAACTCTCAAAGCATGTGTCTGTTTGATGAGTCATTTACGACATTGGGACCCTTGCGATGATTTATTCCTTTTAAGATTATTTAAGTGAGTTTCCATGGAATTTTGAGTATGGACTATTGGCTCAAGGATTAGGTGCTCCCTAAACAAGTGTGCTAAGGATGGAATCCTGGGACTAGCTGGGACCTAAAAGCTATGTGATTACCTAGACTGTATGTCTTACCTAGACTATGTGTCTTATCTAAACTTTATGTATTACCAAGACTGAGTCAGTACTACTAGGTCCCACTAGGGTGTGGGTTCTCTATTGTTTGGTGACACTCCATGTGTTACTTACACTCCGTGTGTTACCAACACTCCATGTGTTATCTACACTTTATGTGTTATCTATACTCCATGTGTTACCGACACTTCGTGTGTTACCTACACTCTGTGTGTTATCATTTATCCATGTATTTACTACTTGAGGGTAATTTGGATTCCTATAATAATAATTTTTATGTATCATAGACATATTCTTGGTGTGATATGACTCTAGTTACTCACTTGATTATACTTCTTAGAGGCTACACTCCCTGTACCTCTTTGGTAGTCTACCTTATGTCTTGATTTGAGGTTTACCTTTGTGGTTTGGGGTCCCTACTAAGTATTGTTTTACTCATCCCTGTATAGGCTTCACCCGCATGTGTCATGTCTTGTGTAGATGATCGACAGCTTTGACAGAGTCCTTGGTGGGCCGAAGACATGCGGTGCTTCAGGGTGACCTAATGGATGTGGTATGCTTCAGCGACATTTAGATAGCTTATTGTACCTACCCTTTAGGAAGGGTTTTCTGCAGATGAGATCTAGGAGATTGCACTTTTCTTTTTAGTTGGGATTGTATTCTAGCCCCTTTTTCTTTAAGTTTTTTACCTTACTCTAAGTGGGTTTTCTTATGGGTTTTCATCAATATATACTTAGTTTTTTCAATTTTAGCTTTTTCTTGGAGACGGGTGTGTTTGTATAGGTACTTGGTAAAATGCCTCCCACTTGTGGGATATGCCTACTTGGTTCTAGTCACTATCCCCTGGCCTATTGGAGGTGGGCTTGGGGTAGTCACGACATAGGCCCCAGGGGACGGGTCGTGATAAAAAAAATCTTATACTGGAACACTTTTCTCTAATATTTATCAATGATAAATCCATTGGGTTTCTCATTGTACACTTCCTCTTCAAGGACTCCATTAATAAATATTGATTTCACATCCATTTAGTACACCATTAATTCTATTTTCATTGAAATTTCCATAAAAAGTCAAATTATTTCCAACTGGGCTATGTGATAAATTTTCTCATCAATATCAATCCCTTTGATTTATTAATATCCATGAACAACAGTTATGATTTTTTCCATGTCACCTTTCAATATTCATTGAATTTATTATAATACACCCACTTGGTTCTAATGATATTTTAATTTTATGGCCTTAGAATAATTTTCCAATTCTAATTATTTTCATTTTTTTCAAGATTATCATGCATTTTCTTGTAGACAATTTCCACCCTTAGTAGCCTCTTCAAAACACTTAGGCTCAACTTGAGATAAGGGAGGAGTTTTTTATAAGGTATTCATTATATGTATTTTCACTAGAGCTATCCAATCACAAATAATATTTTATTCATGAATTTTATTTTTATTTAATGCCCTATTTTTATCTATTGAACCTTCTTCATCTTCCTCACCATCAGTTTATTCTTTTGAGTCTACCTCGTCTCTATGTTCTACCCCTGAGCTGCTCACTTTAGAATCACTTTCCTCTAAATTTTCATCAATTTATGTCTTAAAAACGTGATCAATGGATTGAAAATTTTATATTTTTTTTCAACTATATTTATCTCATAACTTTCAATGATTCTTATAAGCCTTTCATTGTATTATTTATAGGTCTTTATTTTGTATAACTATCGAAGAAAATTTCTTTTATCGCCCTGAGATTCAAACTTTAAATTATTATCTTTATTGTGAATAAATAATTTATGTATGAAAACTTAAAATTATATCAATATTGGATTCTTATTATATCCCATTTAATAGGGTGTCTTCTCTTCACCCTAACATAGAAAAATCATGTTTGAGATACATGCTGATGTAAGGAATGATTCCTTCCAGTACTTCTCTGGTAAATTTTTCTTAATTAACATTTTTCATTCCATGTTGTTGATAATTCGTTTCCTTATCTCAAAAACACCATTTTTTTAGAGTCCTCACCACTGAAATTTGGTGTCTTATACTATACTTCTCAATATATTATTATATATTATTATTGGTGAATTTTTGTTATCAATCCTAGACTTAAGAATTTTCTGGCTGAGCATCTTTTCTACCAATATCTAGTAAAAATTAATACATTTGAACACTTTGGATTGTGGATGAAAATCATTGACCATGACATCCTATTGTAATCATCAATTAATAGATTATAATGAATTTTTCATTTGTGAATTTGGGTGATATTTTACCACACACATCAATGTGCACAAGCTTAATAAATCACCCGGATTTATTTTATTTTGGATCGTATGTCTTCCAAATGATTTTCCCTTTTTTATAAGGATCACATGTGTAAATGTGATCACATGTGAATTTAGGTAAACCATGATATCCTTTATTTTTAACTAAATCCGCTAAGTTATTTTGGCTCAAATTTAAAAGCCTCTTATTCCACAACTTGTTCTTATCATCCTTAGTTGGGAAACACATGTCTTCTTCTCCACCAACTAGGTAGATATTTCCTTTTATAAATTTTGATTTTATAACTATTTATTGTCTCTTCCTTGGATAACATGAGTTTTATTATTGAAATTCATTGTATTTCATGATTCATGTGATGTACTTATGCTTACTAAATTGTGACCAAGGCCTTCTACTACTAAGATTCCCATGCACCTTAAATCTTGCCTCTGATTTTGGATTTACTAGAGCCAATGATCTTCATCCCATAATCATTTCTAAAGTGAACAACAACATATTTGTTATATTTTATGCTCATGATAAGATACTTTTTCCCATCATATAGTAAGTACAACTATTGTCCAAAATCCATAGTCTATCTCGATCGATTTATCTCAAATAAATTTCTATGACATTTGTCTTCTCAGCCTTTTCTTTATTAGACCATGTTTATTGATTCTCTTCCTTCAGTAGTGAATGTGAATGTTCTATGTCTATTTCCATTAAACCTTCCTTCTCTTATAGGGATATAAATTTATTAGAAGTTTTTATCATACTTGATGGTTCTTCCAACTACTAAGATATATTTTTTGGGTCTCTTTGTCACACCTATTTATACCCTTTATGATAAATTCATATCATTGGATCCATAACCTTCACCCCAAAAACAATAATCATTAAAAACATATCGAGTGAAAGAATTTATTCACTTCTGTGCTTTTTTCTCTTATGCCTTGAAATTTATTTTTTATATAGGGAACACATATTATATATTCCCTATATTTCCAAAATAATAACACCATGTATTTTTGGTATTATTGTATTTATTTGCTTCTCCACTTGTGTGATTTGGGTTCTTTTATGTGTTACCCAAATAAACCTTATTTTAGTTTGTTGGTGCTTCTGGTTTCACATCAACTACCACTACTTTTTTACAATAAACCCCCTAAATATATTTTTCTTTATTTTTGAACCAATGAACTTAAGGGAAATTTTATAGTTTTTTTTACTCTGTGCATTCCTCCTTATGTTCTTTGGTAGTCAATACAATCTAAATTTCTGATGCCATGTCGGGTGTTAAAAGTATCTCTTGGTCATCAATATTTCATTGCACAAACATGAATTCACCTTTTACTTACTCAATTATTTTAACATGTTTCTTTATAGAATCATTCAAATCATTAATAATTTTGGCCTACTCTTCAATTTTAATCTTATAGTCGATCGCTTTTTTTTAGTTTTCTAAATTTCCAGATTGAGTCATTAGATTTCATACTTAAACATGGGATTTTATTATTATAGTTACTACATGTATAGTATGGATTTATGTACCTCTCCATTGTATTTATTTTCTTTTTCCATCTAAACATCAATTTCCACAAGATCATCTTCTAGTTCCACATTAAGGTCAACTCTTCCCTCAATTCCAGTATCATCGTCATCATTGTTCTCTAGTTCTGGTTTGTCTATGAGAACCACAAGAACTTCTTAACTAGGGTCTTTTAAAACCTTAATCACTTCCAATACCATTTCTTTTGAGCTAACATATTCCTAAGATAAAAAGTTGTTCATTTTTAATAACTTCTATTGTGACCTCCTTTTCCCTTTCACATCCTTGGATAATTTCATTATGGGTGCTTCGTCTTCATTATCATCATGAAATTTATATAAACACCTTTTAGTGATATGAATAACTTTTACACATTTAAATAAATCAAGTGAAAGTTTTCCTTTGAATTTTATTTTCCCCATTTTAGATTTTAGGAAAGGAAATACATCACCTTGTCAACTTCCCTATCTTTGGGATCTTATTATAAATTGAGTTTATTCTTCTCCTTGGATATCAATTCCTAATAATTCTCCTTTATTGGGGACTCATTTTCATTTTTCCTCATTATTATAAAATGGTATTTCTATGAAGACTATCTATCATTACTTCATTTGGTTCCTTGTCTTCGAGAACTGATACCTTTAAATTGAAACATTGTGATAATATTACTAGGATCTACTTAATGATTTCTTATTATTGATGTTTTCTCCAATTTAACACATTTCCTCCATAATAATATTTACCTGATCAAAGAATACATTAGAAAACTCACAGGTGAATCCCCAAGTACTTATATTTATTATATATAGCCTTTAATATACCTTCATGTACCTTTTCATTTCATTCATAGATATTGATAAGATTTTCCCACATGAAGTGTGAGGATTTATATAATAAAACCTTTATGTAAATTGAATTAGAAAATGTTCCTCCTAATGTATTGAATCCTTTAGAATCTGCATCAATCTCCCTTCAGTACTTTTCTAATAATTATCCACTCTCCATAATGGCTGAAATACCTTGTATGGAATCCATGTATACATCAATTCTCAATGATCAAAAATAGTGTTGCATTCGATTTTTCCATAATTGAAAATCACTTCCATAAAATATGGGAATTACTTTGTGATTTATTTCCACTTTTATTTCTATAATGAGAGATAAATCCTTTAGAAACCTTTAGCTTTGATATCTCTTGTTGATCCCAAGTAAGGCGAATACCACTAAAGGGGGGGTGCAGTAGGGTATATCTATTTCTTCAAATGACCCTTTACAAATTCTTATTCCACCATTAGTTGAAATGCTCTCTCCTTCAAAATTGGTATAAATCAATAAAGTAAAATAGAGGGGCGTAATAAATTTTACTTTTTTCACCCAAATCAGGATAATCCAAGGAGTATGCAATGGAGATGCATTGATGCACCTAAAACACTAAACATGTTATTTTTTACAATTTAAAGCATCCAAAATTACCCTTTTGTTTTACAACCTTCATAGAAATATGAATAACTAACTAATCTCCCTGCAATATTTAACACACTGCTCCTTGTGTACTCTATTTTCCCTTACATGAAAAAATACATAAAAAGTTACACTAGGGATAGTGTAGTAATCATCTCTAATGTATACTATCTGATAAACTTCATGATCTTATAATGAGATACTATCCTAAAACTTTTTTCTCTCGTTCCCTTTAACCTTCCATTTCCTGGCCTATAATTCCTCCTATGCTATATTTTTCTTCTACCATCACTTATCCTTGAACTCTCCTTCTTCACTTTTGTGTCTCTATTATGTGATAATTTTTTCTTATCATTCTTTTCAAAAAAGATATCTCCTCTATTTTTAGACTCTTTACCTCCATCCTTTATTTTTGTTCAAAACCTCTCATAGTTTTTTTCTTTAAAATACCTTAAAAGGGTTGGGTTAAATTCTCAAAATCTCATGTCGTTTCTTATAATTTAAATTTTTAAACACTTATAGAAATGGATGATTCAAGGAATGACTTTTTCTTCACAATTTGATTTTTATACTATTATTAAATCTTTAATTCAATCTTAAACCTTCACAAGAACCATCAGGTTATGGAACTTCCATATCAAGGTGTGGTCATCTAGACTCCAAAAATATTAACTCTAATATATCGAGTCTTCATGGTGTGATCCACCTCCATAGTGTGAACACCTTCATAATAAAAGATACATTAAAATCTACCTCACTAGATTCATGATGTTTCCATACTTTCCACTGTGTGATTCCTTTATTTCTCTTTTTTAATAAAAAAATATTTTGAATTATTTTAAACTCTATAATAAAGAATCTTACATATGAAGACTTTACTATATTTTCATCTGAAAACCCATTCATGGGTGATGTAGACTTCCATGCCAAAATCTAAATAATTGGGTTCAAATAGCCCGAAGCCTAATAATTATAGGCTTCTGTCATGGAATGCCTCTATCCCACAATACCAACCCTCAAAACCAGATCCTATTCCATAGTTGGGTCATAGTGTGACCAGATTTTTAATGGTGTGACTGCTATTCTTCTCCCAGTGATAAAATTTAAAAAACCACTTATGTTTTTAATGAATCTTACATTTTATTTTTAAATACTCTTACATATACAAGTAACTCTAACTATATTATATTTTTCTAGGATCTCACATCATGTCATGGCCTGTGTTTTCATTAAATAACTTATATCTTACATACAAAACTGATGTAACTCCTTCAAGAATCCTTTAAAAATCATCTAATCTTTCTCGTGACTATGTAATCTCCTTTTTAATTTCTTTAACATCCTAGTAAAAAAATAAAACTAAAAAAATACTCCAAGGTGGTTTTTTCTAATATATTTAGTTCATAACTATAATCTAATTGAAAAGGGGGGATGTGTTGGGTTTTTATAATCTAAAAAAACTTGTTAATCACATCGGAATCAATATATAAACTTAATACAATGTCAAATCATGATAGATAAATGAAACTATGTATAAACTAGAAATGAGAAAACTTGTGTATCTTAAATAATATATAGTCATTGCATTTATCTTCATCCATTATTGATGGGGGTCTTAGTTGAGGCAACCAAATTTCATCCATCCTTTAGAGGTATCCATAGGATATATTTGAATTTATCATTGCATGATCAGGCTCCTCAATCCACCCTAGCACACCAGTGCCTCATCATAGAAAGGAGGTAGAAGAAGAGATATTTAGTATGAGAGAGTTTTTATTAAAGTTCGAGCAATATTCATACTCACTATCTCATATTAAACCCCTTTTATAATGTACTTGAGGATTCTCCTTGAGTAAGCATACATTAACTCATATGTTATGAGTTAATTCATGCATTGGATGTAACTTTCATCTAGTTTATGAAACTATTTCATGAATTCATTTCCTATGCATTTCAGGTTATCTAATGGATCTTACTGAATTATATTCAACATGGAAGACTTATTTGAACATTAACACTTAACATTAATCCATAATTTAAATTGTAGAAAGTAGCATGAAATGGTTGTAGAATGCCTTACGATATAGCTAGTCGTATAATATGACATGCATTGGTAGTGGTGTATGATATAACCCCATAATATAATAAAAAATAACCCAAATTCATAAAAACCCAATTTATTTAATGTAAGTCATGTTTAATGATTGATTATAACATACCATACAATATATCTTATATGTATCATATATATATAGGTTATAGGGAATATCACCTTCAATCTCTCACCTTCACTAAATATTGAAAGGCTTACATTTAATTTCATATTATATCATATCAAATATGAAGGTTATAGTACTAGGTATCTCCTCAACCATAGGTGGTGGGGAATCTAAATATGATCCATCCACTCCTAGTATATCAAATACATAGGGTATAATACTCCATGTGGTATACCTAGTTGGTCATCTAGTGTACAAAAACACTTTTTGTGCCTCATGAGTATATTATATATCTCTATACAATAATCATACTCATGTTAAACTTAACATTTAATCATAACCTATAATACCTCATGATAAACATCAGTTAGTGTAAGATCCCAAACTTTTATAGATATTCCTAGAATATATTTTCAGGTACTCTTTTCCCTTGTTTTGAATATATCAAGTTTGGGTTTTATATTGGGTGCATTTGGGTGAAATTTGGAAGATTTTTTAGGGGTTTTTGGAAGTGAACAGTTGGCGCACGGTTTTCTCAAACTGTGTTCCTTGCCTCTGTATACCATGAAATCCTAGAGAGAGAGGAATTTCATGGTTGGTGCATGGTTTATAAAATTATGTTCCCTATTAGGAGTAACCATGTGATGCCCCTAGGTGAGGCACATGGTTAGGGTGTGCGGTTAGGGGAAATTGTGTGCCCCATTTAAGAAATCATACATGCGAAAATTAAATCCATCAAAAATTAGATTAAAAATATTTGAGCCCCTGAAATTCACCCTAAATCGACCCCAAATCGACCCTAAAAGTTTTCTCTAATTTTTTGAGTCTCTTGAATAGATTATTAGGCCTTATGACCTCCGTTATTAGTGAATCATAGACCAGATTGAAATTTTTACCTCTCTTGGTAAGAGATTCTCATCCCATATGGATTCCTACCTCTCTCCAATTTTTCTCTCATCCCTTTAAGGGATGTTTTTCTCGGTTGTGATGGATCTAGATCTATGTTTTTTGGATCTCTATTAGTTTGATCTTGGATCTAGGTTTCAGATGTAGATCTTGTTCTTCGTCATGATCTTTATTGTTCCACTTAAATTGGGGATTTCCATTAGTGAGAATTCATCTTAAATTTTGAGGTAGGTGGCCTAATTTAAAATATCATGGCCTTGAATTCCAATTGCATGTATATGATGTGAAATTCAATTGGAACATTTGACAATTGAATCTTGAATTTAATAAATTAATTGATTTATTGATTTATGGAATTGTGAAAATGGATTAATTAATTGGTGAATTGATTAATGGATATTGGGATTGTGGGATTGGATTAATTAATTGGTGAATTAATTAATGGAAAATTATGATTTTTTAATTGGTAAATTAATGTTATATGAATTAATTGATAATTTTGGATTATGATATAGGTGGATTTACCTTAATGGGTTAATGGGTTAAATGTTTTAAATAATGAAAAATTAGTTAATAGTGAATTGTTCATATTTTACATGTGATTAAATTGAAGAACCATGTTGTTATGATAAATTGTGATGCTACTGTGATGTGAAATATTGGTAAAAGGATTGATGTTGAATAATCTTGATTGATGTGATATATGTGATTGTGTGTTTTATTGATAAACATGTGTGGGACATGTATTGTTGCTTCAAAATCCCATAGTGATAAACTGATAAATTTTTGTAGGACATGGATTATTGCTTTAAAATTCCATAGTGATAAATGAGTGTGGGATAGAGACTGTTGGTTCAAAATCCCACTTATGTGGTTATTTGATTAATGATTTGTGGGTCACGGACTGCTGCTTAAAATACCCATGGTGTGCTATACATGGCATTATAGACCCAAAATGTTGGCATTAGACTATGGTTCCAAGTGGTTGTGCTATGAATTGAAATGAACTGGATAATGAAATCACATGTGTCATAATGAACTTAAATATGTGTTATGGTTCGGACTCCAGCACTGGATGAAGTAGGTATTTAGGGTTTGGGTGTCCTTTAAAACATGGGGGTTTAATGTGGTTCAATAAAGAATAATGAAATGTGATAACTGTTTACTTTATGCATCGTATTTCATTCTTTATACAACTTTACACATTTTTATTCATAGTATATTTTTTTAGACTCCATTGGTGGTGGCCTACTGAGTTGTACTAATGCCCTTCTCGGGCTTCCTGGTCGGTATCTAAATAGACTTTATGTTTTCAGGACAAGATAAGGGAAATATTCCTATGGTGTATAGATGAGTTGAGATGGATCATGGATGAGGGAACTGGACGTGATTCAGGACCCTATTGGTAGTTTTTGGTTTCTTTAACTATTTTTTGTTTTTTATATTAATACTTGAAATACACTTGGTATGACATATCTATTGCATTAGTTTTTGGTATTGTAATCCTGTTTTTATTATCATGTGATGCTATATTGGTTTGACTATTGGTTATATCATTTGGTTATTCTTATATATTTCCATTGTTGAGACAATTTGATAAATAGGATATAGTCTCCCCATGATTGATATTATACCCTCATTGCTAGTCAGTAGCCTCTATCGTACAGGGAGGAAAGCATGAGGTCATGTGATCAACCAACTCAGGGCACCGGTGTGTGGCACCTAGGTCAGGACATTATAAAGTGGTATCAAAGGAAGTTTTCTTTTCTTTTTATTTTACTTACTATATGGTAAACTTAGATAGAAGAATAGGATGATTCGGGCCTTGGATAAGAGATCATGCATGGGAGTAAATAACCCATGTATAAGGGTAAAATCCAAGTACCTAGGGTGGGATAGTTTTTGTTGATGTGTGATATTACAGTTGATGTTATTTCACCTTGAGTGATGCATTTGTTGTGTGATGTGATTATTGTTTCTGAATTTTTCTATTATTTGACTTGTCGCCTAGTATGGAATGAGAGTTGAGTATGCATGCATCATTCTAGGCACTCAGTATTTATTGTGACATGTATCATTTTAGGCATGCATGGGAAAATAAGGTTTTGGGTACGTTGTTAAATGAAAATTATTTTCTTTTCTTGTGTGAATTAAATGAAAAGGGTCCTGATATGAAATTAGAAGTTCTGAAATGATGAAATATGTGAATAAATGGGTATCTAATAAGAATCTTGAATAATGAAAATGAGTTTACCCTTTGTTAACCATGGCCTAGATGTGGGATGGTTAAGGGAAGTGATTGTGCCTCATTTTTTGACCATGTGGTGGATAAAGGGGGTCAATTATTATAGAATTAGGTAAATATCTCTTTTTAAGTGTGTTAAAATTGTGATAATGTTGTGTAGTGTGTCATAAGATGTGTTTTTTAATTTTAGAGATATGCCTCCATGATGACGTTTGATAATAGGATGATAAGAGGTTGTAGTCGTAAATGATCTTCCATTAGTGGAACCTATGGAATCGATAGTTCTGGGTGAGGAAGTCGGAGAGTAGTTCCAAGAGAAATTTTCTCGCTTTATGCAGTTTATGGAAATAGACCTAGGGAAAGTTGTGAAAATCATGTCTAAATTGAAATGCTAGATTCGGTTACAGCACCTTCTAATGTTTACCGGATAGGTTGGGCCTAAGGTAGTCAATTTCTAGATTGAGTCTATCCAGACGATACTTGACCACTTGGAGACTCCTAATAAGAGGAGTGTAAAATTGGATACCTATATGTTACATGGTCATGTGAAGAATTAGTGGTACATCCATACATGGGATGGACAACTTGAGAATATTGAGTGGAAGGAATTTTAGGATAAGTTCTTGGAGTACTTTTACCCTGAGATTCTCAAGTAGGAGAGGGAATCTAAGTTCATGTGGATGATTCTGGAGAGAATGTCCATGATGGACTATGTTGGATGATTTACTAACTTGTAAGTCTTTTTTCCAGCATTGGGGGATGAGGATACTATGGTAAATTAGTTTTGGGATGGGATTAAATGTGAAATTTAGTCTCGGGTTAATATCTTTAGGCGGAAGAAGTTTTTAGAAGTGGTGAATCAGGCTCTCTTTTCTAAGGGGAACCTCAATGAGTATTCTGGTGGAGGGAAGGTGGTTTTTAATAGATATTTAAGAGGTATTAATTCCAAGATCTTGATTCATATTTATGAAAATATTGAACAGAATAGTGGAAAGTAGAGTGGATAGGGGGAGGCTCAGTTATATTGGACCTTACTCAGGTGATCTGTCACCAGGGTGGTAGGCAGGGTTACTTTCCTAGATAGTTCCCTAGACCACTAGTAGTGTGTCAATCCTATGGTAAGATGGTATATCTATAGAGGTTCTATATTACCCCATGATATATGGGTAGTTATGGAACAGCTAGGTAGGATTAGAGTGTGGGAAGGGGGTCTTCTACATAGTATCAGTCTGTAAGATGGAGTTCTTACTGGATGTGGTAGTTGGGGTAGTGGATTTAGAGATTATGGGAAATATCCCACATATTATAAGAGTTTTGTAGCTTAGGGATTCAGAATGTATCATAGGGAAGAGGGGCAGGACATTTTCATGCAGTTTAGCCTACACCGAAGGATAGTGAGGCTAGACCATTAATAGTTAGAGGTACTATTTTTATAGATTCTATGATAGCTATTTCTTTATTTGATTCAAGTGACTCTCATTATTTTATATATACAAAACTTGTGAATGGGTTAAGCCTAGCAGTGTAGTATGTGATCGGGGTTATGATGATCAATAAACCATTGGTAGTATGATCGAGAGACGTCTGTTTGTGAAAGTGGTGTTCTCTCGAGGTTGGGGAGTGTCATTTTCTTTGGGATCTCTACATTCTTGATATCTATAACTTCAGATTGATTTGTTGGAATGGATTGGTTAGTAATGTATTGATCCTATATCAATTTCTACTGAAGGGGAGTGAATTTTACATCTCTAGAGGGTAACAGTTATATTCAATATAGAGAGTTGGATATCAAGGCAGCCTGAGCAGGGATATTTCATCAACAACTAGGGGCGCTCACTACCCAAGTTGCTAGTCTATTTCAAGATGTCATAGGTGTATATAAGGATTTCCTTCCAGCTATAGTGGAATGGTATTAGTATGTGTTTCCTATAGACTTCTTAGGGATACCGCCTAAGAGAGATGTGGAATTTAAAATTGAGATCATTCCTGGGGCTAAGCCAGTTTTTATTCCACTATATAGAACGGAACTAATTAAACTTCAAGAGTTAAAGAATCAACTGGAATATTTGATGGATAAAGTGTTTATCTATCTGATTAGGTCATCTTGGGGTTCTCTACTTTTGTTTAATAAGAAGGATGATGGGAGCTTACACTTATGTGTCGATTATCAGAAGTTGAACTGGATGACAGTGAGGAACCAGTATCCTCTTCCATGTATCAATGATCTATTTGACCAGTTAGGAGGAGATTGTGTTTTCTCTAAGATCAAATTGAGATTAGGGTATCATCAATTGATAGTTAGAACTTATAACATACCTTATAATACATTCATAAGAAGGTGTGGCCTTTATGAGTTCATCATGATATTGTTTGGGCTGAAGAAATCACTAGTAGTGTTTATAGACTTGATGAATAGAATCTTTCACCTGTACATGAATTAGTTTGTGGTAGTGTTTTTGGATGACATCTTGGTGCACTCTAAGACTCATGAAAATCATTCCCAACATATTGACATCATCCCAACTATATTGAGAGAGAATCGGCTATATGCCAAGCTATCTAAGTGTCAATTTTGGATTGATCAGGTACACTTCTTGGGTAACATCATCTCAGAGTAAGGTGTTTCTATTGACCCAAATAAATTTCAGGTAATGGTTTCTTGGGAATATCCTGAGAATTTTTTTGATATATTCATTTTTCTGGGATTAGCGAGCTATTATCAGAGGTTCATCCAGGAATTTTCCCATTTGGAAGCACCACTTTTAGGACTAACCAAGAAGGGAATAAAGTTTTAATAGAAGTAATTGTGTGATAATTCCTTCCAATAGTTGAATAAGTTCTTTACTATATAACCAATATTGATCCGACCCAAGTTAGGGGAGAATTATATGGTGTTTTGTGATGTTTCTGGGATCAAACTTGGAGTAGTGTTGAAGAAGGTAGATTGAGATATGTCATATGAGTCTCATCAGTTGAGGCCACATGAATGGAACAATCCTACACACAAACTCAGATTATCTATAGTGGTTTATGCTTTTAAGTGTTGGTGGCATTATATTTTAGGTGAAAAGTTTACTGTGTAGGTGAATCACAAGAGCTTGAAGTAAATCTTTTCAAAATGATATTTGAATCTATAATAGTGGAGATGGGTTGAGTATATTTAGTCATTTGAATTTGATCTATTATATATTTCTGGGAAGTGAAATAGTGTTGATTATGCTTTAAGCAGGAAAACTGAGACATAAGTAGTTTGGGAGTCTAGTACGGAGTGGAAGATGATGACTTTACTAGCTGAGATGCATGTTGTGGTTCAAGGGATACAAGAGCATATTACTATCATATCAGTTTTAATAAATTCTACACTTTTTATCTAGATTAGATACAGGAAGTATGAGGATCTGAAATGTTTGGACCTAAATTAAATCCTTGAAAGTGGGGAGACGCCTTCATATTGGACCATAGATGAGGATGGGATCATTTATGTCAATAACAGGGTTGTTGTTCCTATGATCATATAGAAGGATCTGATGCATAAATTACATGCCTTGAAGTGGGTAGTACATCCAGGTGTGACCAAAATGTATCATGACCTATGATGAAAAATTTTTTAGTTGGACATGAAAAAGGAAATTACAAGGTTTGTGACATGATGCTACACCTATCAATAGTTGAAGTCCAAGAATCAATAACCCGGTGGTTTATTACAGTCATTTCCCATTCAAGAATATAAGTGAGATAGCATTACTATGGACTTCGTGGTATTTCTCCTGAGGAATCCTTGTAAGAATCGTGTTATTTGGGTAGTTTTGGGTCATTTGACAAAGGTAGAACATTTCTTTCTAGTATGGAAGATTTTATCACTAGATCAGTTGAGAGACTTGTATGTTCAGGAAATAGTCTATTTGTATAGGGTTCCATAGATTATTATTTCATACCATGACTCTAATTTTAATTTTCATTCTAGAAGGTGTTACATAAGTTTCATGGTACACAAGTTTTACTAAGTATGGAATTCCACCCATAGATAGAGAGGTAGTCAGAACGTACTATATAGGTGCTTGAGAATATAATTTGAGTGAGTGTCCTATACTTTGGTGGGTCTTGGGAGAAGCATCGCGCTTTGGTATAATTCTTCTATAATAATAGTTATTAGGAAACTATTTAGATGGAACCATATGTTTCTCTTTATGGTAGGTTATGCAGATCACCTCTATGTTGGATGGAGATAGGTGAGTCAAAGTTGTTGGGACCGAGTCTCATGTAAGATTCATTGAAGCAGGTTTAGCTAATTCAAAAGCATATGTCTATGGCTCAGAGTAGTTAAAAGTAATATGTTTATCGTCATTGACAATCCCTTGAGTTTTTAGAGGGTGATCATGTGTTTCTTTGGGTATCACCTTGGTTGGGTAATCGTAGGATTCAAAGACAGGGAAAGTTGGCACCCAGGTTTGTTGGACCATTTAAGATTGTGGAGAGAATCGGGTCAGTGGCATACTGATTGGCTCTTCCACGTAGGTATACTATTATGCATGACATTTTTCATGTGTCTCAACTTCAGAGGTATCTCCCAAACCCTTCTCATGTGATAGATATGGATGATGTTGAGATTGATACTGATGCAACCTCATAGGAGTATCTGATAAGTGTATTGGATCACAGTGAGAAAGTGTTGTGGGGAAAGATTGTGATGATAGTTCATGTTTTGTAGAAACATGGGAAAGTGAAGAAGGAAATATTGGAGAGATAATAGGATATACAGGCTCAGTGGCTTGGTATTTTTACCTCAGAATCTTAGAGATGCTTGGGAGTATAGATTGAGGATGATCTGTTATAAGGTGGGAAGATTAAAACATACTGACATTTTTGGGATATGCCTTGAGCTTTTTTTTAAGTACTCTTTTTCCTTGTTTTGAGTATATATGTTTTGAGTTTTATATCAGGTGTTTTTGGGTGAAATTTGGATGTTTTTGGAGGGGTTTTGGGCAGTTCATAGTTAGTGCACAGTTTTCCAAAATCGTGCAACCTACCCCAGCAAACCATGAAACTCTAGATAGAGAAGGATTACAAAGTTGTTGAATGTTTTGGAAAACCATGAACCCTCTTAAGAGTAACCATAAAACACCCCTATGTGAGGCGCACAGTTAGGGTGCCCGGTTAGGGGAAACTTTTTGCCCCGTATAGGAAACTGTGCATATGGAAATTAAATCCCCTGAAAATTAGATTAAAAATAGTTGAACCCCCATAATTCTCCCTAAATAGAACCCAACTTGACCCTAAACATTTTATATCATTTTTTTAGGTTTATAAATGGATTATAAGGCCTTACGACATCCGTTATTGGTGAATCGAAGCCCATATTGAAGATCTGCACCTCTCATAGTAAGAGATTCACATCCTATATGGTTTTATCCCTCTATCCTATTTTTATCGCATCCCTTGAAGGGATTGTTTCCTATATTGTTATGGATCTCAATATAGGTTTTTGGTATCTTTATTTTTTTATCTTGTATCTAGGTTTTCGATCTATATCTCATTCTTCCTCGTGATCTTGATCGTTCTACTTCAATTGGGGATTTCTGTTGGTGAGTGTTCATCTTTAATTTTGAGGTAGGTGGTCTAATTTCAAATCCCATGGTCTTGAATTCCAATTTCATTTATGTGTTGTGAAATTATATTGGAATGTTTGAAAATTGAATCTTTAGTTAAATAAATTATTTGATTAATTAATTTATGGAATTGTGAAATTGGATTCATTAATTGGTAAATTAATTAATGGATATTGGGATTGTGGAATTAGATTAATTAATTGGTGAATTAATTAATGGGAAACTATTATTGTGTAATTGGTTAATTAATGTGATATGAATTAATTGAAAATTTGGGATTATGATATGGGTGTATTAACCTTAACGGGTTAATGGTTATATGGTTTAAATAATGAAAAATGGGTTAATAATGAATTGTTCGTATTTTCCAAGTGATTAAATTGAAGAACCATGTTGTTGTCATAAATTGTGATAGTACCATGATGTGAAATATTGTTAAAAGGATTAATGTTGATTAATATTTATTGATGTGATATATGTGATTGTTTTTTTTTTTGATAAACGTGTATAGGACATGGACTGTTGCTTCAAAATCCCATAGTGATAAAATGAATAACAAGTGTGAGACATGGATTACTGCTTCAAAAATCCATAGTGATAAATGAGTGTGGGAAATGGATTGTTGATTCAAAATACCACATGTTTTATTGTTTAATTAATGAGTTTTGGATCATGGACTAATGCTTCAAATACCCACAGAGTGCTAGACGTGGTGTTTTAGGCCCAAAATGTAGGCATTGGGCTATAGTTCCAAGTGGTAGTGCTATGAATTAAAATGAACTAGATAATTAAAGAACATGTGTTATAATAAACTATTAATTGAATATGTGTTATGGTTCAGACTCTAGCATGAGAGAAAGTAGGAATTGAGGGTTCAGGTGTCCTTGGGAACCCGGGGGTTTAATGTGGTTAAATAAAGAATAATTAAATGTGAAAACTATTTACTTTATGAATTTTATTTTATTTTTTATACAGGTTCATACACTATTATTGACTGGATATTGTTTTAGATTCTGTTGGAGGTGGCCTACTGAGTTATACTCACATCCTACTCAAGCTGCCTGATCAGTACCTGAATAGGCTCCATGTTTTCAAGATAGGATAAGGGCCAAGAGTCATGTGTTAGATGGATGAGTTGGGATGGAGCATGGATGAGGGGACTAGAAATGATTTTAGACCCACATGAGAGTTTTTGGTGTATTTATCTATTTTTTGTTTTTTATATTGACACTTGACATGCATTTGGCATAACATATCTACTACTTTAATTTTGGATATTGTAATTTTGTTTTGATAATCATGTGATGATGGTTTAGTTTGACTATTGGTTATATCATTTGGTTATTCTTATTTATTTATTCTATTGAGAAACTTTAATAAAGAGGGTATAGTCTCCCCATAATCGATATTACACCCTCTTTGCTAGTTGGAAGCCTATTGCGTATAGAGAGGTGCACTTGAGGTCATGTCATCGACCATATTGGGGCATAGATGTGTGGCACATGGGTCAGGACATTATAGTTAGGGATAACTCTAAATTGTACTTTAAGAGGTCATTTATCATTACACTTCACAAAATGTGTATCGATATATACATATATACAACCAATGTGAAAGGATTATAAAGTGAATATTTCCTTTTATTCTTAGACTCTTAAAAATACTTAAAAACCCTAAAAATTATTTTTCTATCATATCATATATGATAGAATTCCATATCAGCCTTATGTTTTCTAAACTTTTTTAGGTTTTTGTTAACTCATTACATCTATATGTAATTATTTTCACATCTTTATGTGGCCACATAATAACACTCTCCCTTTAAACTCTTTAGTAGGTAATATATATGAAGAAATTAAGTTTGAATAATAGTGAGATTTAGGAATCAAATCCCTAATGTCCAACTCCTTAAACATATTCAAACTTATTAACTTCACAACACAAAATTCTATTATGTTTTCTTATGTTTTCTAATTATAACACTTTCTAAGTATAACATCATCATTAATCTTGTAAATTATTCCATCAAAATTTTCCCTTAACATTTTATGGTAATTAATGTAACTATTTACATTATTACTTACCAATACATACTAAAATACTTTAGGATAAACTAAAATTCACTAAGTTATGGTAATTAAATATAACTCTTTACATTTCTCTTTATCATCATACCCTAAAACTATTTTAAGATATAAAGTGAAATTCACATTGTATTTTAACTACAATAATCCTTTAGGAAATAGTTGTTGTATAAAATCTAGGATAAATAAATTAAAAAATATTCAAAGAATAATATTAAAAGGGAAAAACAAAATAATGAGAATAAGATCATAGTACAAGGTGATTTATGTGGTTCGGAAAATTATCCCTGCATCTACGGAGAGGTTGAACACTTCACTAATTCAGGAGCAGAATTACAGGGTACAATCTCAAAGTATAAAACCCTAGATTAAAATGATCTCATAAATAGGACGATATAAATATTACACCAACCTTAAAGTAAGTCCATTATACTACAAAAACTAGTGGTTGGAAGTCCATGGAGCTATAATGACCTATCAGTGTCATCAGTCACATGATTCTATAATTCCATGTCAAATTCCAGACTACTACAATGTCTAGTCACATGCTTCTATATTAAGTCTACACTACTATAGTTCCATGTCTGTGCCACCATTCATCTCTTCTATAGTGAGTCAAAATTTCTAAAATGCCCCCAAATTTGGGTTAGGGCCCTTCTCCCCCTGATCCCATGATTAGGGGCATGCTTCCCCCTCTAACCCCTAGAAACCCAACTATAGAAGTCAAACCATGGGAGTTGTGACCTACTATGCATTATGGGACACTAGCAGTTGCCTCAAAGTCATCCAAGGATCATGTAACTCTAATCCAACAATAGTGACTTTTACTTTCTAAAAATAACTAAATGTAACTCTTTAAATTTCTCTTTACCATCACATATCCTAAACTCTTTAATATATCAAGTGAAACTCACCGTGTATTTTGACTGAAATAATATTTTATTTGTTAACTTTTAACTTTTATAAGTTCAAGCATAGTCCCATTGTCCACTTAGACACTAAATTCTCTTCAAAATATAATTATAAGATATACAAAATCATTTTGTATTTAGGAAATAACTCATATTTCCTTTCAATAGGAATATTTAATAAATAAACAATTATTTCTATATCATATATATTATTCGATGTGTTTAGATAATTTTCTATATGAAAAGAGTATTTATTTTTAAAAATATACTATTAATGGGTAGTGGGAACATCTTACATCATATTTTATCATATATCTAGATAAACACTTTATCTTAGATAAAACTTTTTTATCCTTGTAATTTTTTAAAACATGTTTATAGAATCTGATGAATCATAAACCATGTGGATTGAATTCAATATCTCATATTTTTCATAAAAAATATTTGTTAATAAATAACTCCTCTTATTATATAATTGAAATGAGATTACTATGCACATTCTTTATTTAGTTCCATCAGATCTTGTTAAAATCCTTCACATTTAACCTTTAATATATCAACTCTTTGTCGAATCACTTAAATGAAAACTATAAGCTCTTTCAATTCTTTGAATGATTTTTATCTATTTTATATTTACAACACTTATAAAGAATACATTTGGTATCATATAATCTTCAAATACAAAGAATTTATTTTTAAAAAACTAATACCTAACATGGATATTACATAGAATTTCCAAAACCCCTTTGGGTATCTCAAATAATTCCATCATATAGAATCATTACTCTATCCTAATAACACTAGGTTTCAATGACCTTAACTAGCCACTCAAAGAAACATTATTAGAATTTCTAATTAACTTTTTATTCTTCTCGTTTAAAATTTTATGTGATTTCACTTTCTACACAGCACCAGAAACTAGTTATCACATTCCTAGTTCATATATTCTCAACACTTGATAATATCAAGTAAAATTTTATTATATTAATTCATCTTGTCAAAACATTTCCATATATGAAAAAAATTAATTTCTTAACCAAAATGAGACTTAAATATACCACTGGTACCATTAAGTCATTTACATATCCATTAATTTTGAATATATAAGTAGATAAAAAATTTCATTTGGTCATCTTGCATCTAATTTCATTTAAAGCTCAAGTAAATAATTTTATGCTTCCATAATAATCTAAATTAATATTTTTAATAAATTAAATATTTTTTCACTCAATAATACTCAATAAGGGGTTTCTCTAACATATAGAATTTTATTTTAAGAACTTTTCTAAAATTACCAGTCTTGGGAGTTTCTTACATTAAGCTTCACCTTTTCAAGGATTTATTTCAAAGATAATTTTGATTATGATGATCCTATTTTTCTAAAAAAAAGATTTTATCTAATGAGAATCATGTTTTAAAAATATTTAATGTGGAATTTTATTAACTAGGATCCCACAAAAATAATGACCCCTTTTAAATTCAATATATCCATTAGTGGCCCAAGATCCATGTTTTGTTAAGTAATGAGTCCTATTTGGTATTTATCTCACCACATAGTTATTTAGGTAGGAATCATCCAAATAATATCATATATGACTTGTTTATATTCAATTCGATAACTCTTTACTCAATACATTAAAAAGATAAAATCAACTATATTCCTCTAATAACCTAATCCTATTAGGGTCTCCCGTTTAAGTGTAACCCAAATCAAATTCCAAGAATTGGAACCTAATCCTATTAGGTTCACCCATTACTTTACTACCTTACACAAGATAATTTATGGGTACCTAGCTTTAGTATGAAATTCCTATTTTCAATATTGTGGTCTTGAAAAATGACGCTTTAAAAGGAATCTAACACTTATTATTTTAAAGGGGATTTAATCTCACCAACTTATCTCATGTTATTCCATTTATTCATTCATGCTTATAATAATTTGGTTTTAGAATCATATTACTCCTACCAAATCAATATGTTCAAACCATATTGATGTGTAACTCTTTACCCAACTCGTAGTTTATGTTACTCACCCAAAAATAGAATCCTAACATATTTACACATAACCAAATGCATCTCATGAATAAGGTATGTTAACCTTTCATGTAAAGGTTTAAAACTATATGAATTTATAAATATCCTCAAGTGTAATCCTAGAGCCACAAACAACCAACTTCTTTCGATCTAGAACAAGTCATAAGCCATTGGGATAGTGGGAAGTTTGACCTAAAGTCCATGTACCCAAAGATACTTTACTCAATTGAGATTTTGATTCATTATAACTCTAATATATAATATTTATAAACTATATTCAAAAACTAAATTCAAAATAATATGTTTAATTATAAAACAAATTCATGGTAGATAGAAACTAAATTAATTATCATATCTAGCATGTAACTACTTAGATTTCTATATGATAATCTCTAGAAGTAGATTAAAAATTTTAAACTAAAGAATGCACATATTCCCAAAATAAACAATTTATATCCATTAATAATAAATAAGGAGATAAAATTTAAATAAATGAATAATTCATATATTTAAACATGATATAAGTATTTATGAACAAATCATAAATCAAAAAATAATCATAAACACTTTATAATTTTATTTATTCATTGTGTACATTCCATAAACCCCAATATAAACACTTTATATTCATTTCATAATATGAACTCCATTATTTTATACATTATATAGCATTTCTATTTAAATATATGATATTCCATGAAATATAACCATTATATTCTAATTTATATTTTGTAAACATTTTACATAATCTAAATATTACATACTTAATATTATTTAAACCTTGATCAATTGAACCATAAATAATTCTTTTGATATGGTATAAATAATATACCAAATAAGGACCTTGATTTAAATAATTCAAATTAAGTATTATGAACAATTCATAATCTTAAAATATAAAAACATTAAATTTATCTTTATTTTTGTAATTTATAAACACTTTATAAATTAACCTAATGATTTCTAATTAAACACCTTATTTCTAAGACGTAAGGCATGCCATATAATTTGTTAAAATGTATTTAAATATTAACAATTAATATCATAGAATATTTATTAACAATTATTTCATAAACATTTGATTAATTAATTACAAACATTTTATAATTAAATATTTTATAGAATATTTAATACATTAATAAATACCCCAAAATAACTTTTATAATAATTTATAAACATTTTATAAACCATATAAATCAATTCATAATTGAATTTAAAGATAAACAATTTTCTTCATTTAATCATAATTAATAATTCAGTCTAAGGCATAGGCTATAACTCATAGGCTATAACTCATAGGCTAGTTGTGCTTAAACTGTTTAAGAACTATCAATCATTTTTTATGATTGATATCCCAATTGTATTTAATGATATTCATAAATATTGAAAATTCAATACAATTATCTATTTTTAAAACCACATTACAAATATAATCATAGGATATGATATCCAGAAGTCATATACTATGAATAATATAAATATAATGGATTTTTACTAAGTTTTTGGATACGATATCCCATATGATAAGTAGTGACTCAACCGAGAATAATAAAAGCATGAATCATATTTTAGTATTCACATTATGATAAGCAATATGACTTCAAAATCATCATTTCACAGTATGATTCCATGAATATAAATCCATGATATGGCTCTATCCCACTTATGGGTTATTTAGGATCCAAAAAAAATGTTTAATCACAATGGAAGAAATATAGAAACAAAATTCAAGATTGAACCATGATTGATAAATGAAAGCATACATAAACTGGAAATGAAGAAACCTATATTCCTTACAACCTAGATGGTCATTGCATTTATCTTCATCCATGCTTAGTGAAGATCATAGTAGAGGTACCCAAATGATATCCCTCCTCCAGAGGCATTTGTGAGCTAAAGCTGAATAATTCATCATATGAGAAAGGTCCTACACCCTCCATGGAATGTTAGTGACTTGTCGTATAAATAAGGTAGGAGAAGATAGTTTCAAGATGAGTTAGTTATGTCTGAGGATTTAGAAATATGCATGCTCACCATCTCATGATGAACCCCTTTTATAATTTCCTCGAGGAATATCCTTGAGTAAGTATTAATTCACTCATATGTTATGAGTTAATTCATTGATTAGCTATAACTTTTGGCCATTTTATGAAACTATTGCATAAATTCATCTCCTATACATTTCAAATTATGAAATAAATCTTACTTGATGATAAAAAACATATAAATATTATTCAAACATTAACACTTAACTTTAAGCCACTTTTCAATCGTAGATAGTGGCATGTAATTGAAATAGCATGCCTTATTATATATATTTTCATATAATATAAAAAATAATTTCTGGTAGTATATAATATAACCCAATTGTATAATACAATATACCCAAAATTAAAGAACAAAACATTTTTTTTGTATGAATTCATATTCAATGACCATTTATATCATACCATACAATATATTTTATACATATCATATATATATATATATATATATATATTCATTAAGTCATATCTCCTTTAAAATATTCATTATAAATTGATGGTATTATGTAAATCAATGTTGTTGTATACAAAATTTCATACCCCCATGTCAAACAAGTAAATTGTGTTTTCTTGAGAATGGTTCTAGTGATAAGTTGTAATTTCTTTATAAATAATTCAACTAGATCATTTTGAGTGTAAACATGAGCTAAATTTTGTTCAAAACTTATTCCAATCGATAAGTAATAATTATAAAAATCATATGATTAATTGGGCCACATATGTCATAATGAATTATTTCTAAAAACTAGAAAATTCAGTCTAACTTTCAATGGTGAAGGTGTAATAGTTAAATTTCCTTAAGAATAAGAAAAACATCAAAAATCATTAAATTTAATAACCCTTTTAGCAACCAATGGATAACCATGTGTACATTTAATTATTTTCTTCACCCTTATTGATCATGGATTATCCAAATTCTCATGACATACAATAAATGTCTCATGTTCAGTAAACTTTTAGTTTATTATGTTTGATTTTATTGTCTATATATTAACATGGTAAAATCGAAAAATATGTCTTTAATGTTTCTCTGGAATAAATTTATAATCATTATTAATTATTATTATATAAAGGTATTCATCACCTCCTCTATCCATAGTCTCAATGTGATATATATTTTCATGAATATATTTAAAAACTAATAAATTCTGTTGAGAATTAGGATAAAATAAAACATTGTTTATTAAAATATGTGAACCACAAGGTAGTTATATTTTTTATCTTAATGTATTTATATGAACACTTCCCATTTTAACATTGATAAAATATTTCCCATATTTAAGAATTTTATGTGTTGTAGAACTATCAATGAGATAAATACCTTCATCATGGGGATTAATCCTGATATAGTGTTTCATAACATCCATTTTTATTAAAATTAAAATAATATATATATAAGAAATAAAATGAAAATAAAATGAAAAAAACATGAAATATTTATTAAAACCATTACAAATTAAAATTACATCTCCATCATAAGAATTTATGCATTATCCATATTCTTGATACATTCAGGGTTTATAATATAATTGAAGATGTAAAAATTCATAATATTTTCATCATACATTAAGGCCTACATGGAAATGTTTGCTTCAATTATCTTTAATTTACCTTTGGTTTATTATTGATAAAGATCAATGAAAATATTCATAATAAGATAGGTATGTGACTAGTGTCCCTTCATACCACACTGAAAGTATTCAATTTCATCATTCTTTATTTTATTTTATTCTGGTTTTTCATTATTTTACCACTTATAGTGCTGGGATTTCCTCTTCTCATTTGGTGTATAACCACTTAAATAAAGTGACTTATCTCAACCTTGACCATGTTGATGGATTCCATGACCACTATTATGAGTTGTTACATTCACTTCTTGGAATGGAGTTGAATGAATTAGTCAGGATACATAGTTCCTCACTTGGAGTTTATTATTTTATCCCACAATTATAAAGAAAGATATTATTTTAAAAAAAAATTAAATCCTTTTTCTTGATATTTTTATTGCATAATAACATTCGAGGCATGAAAAATAGAAAAATAATTTTCTAGTATATAAGTTTTGATGATATTTTCTCTGCACAATTTTAATTATGATTTAATTTTAAACATTATTAAGTTATATTCACTTCCTAATTTATAATCTTGGAATTGTATGTGACTCCATTCATAACATTATTCAAGTAGTGTTATTGTTCATAGGTGATCATATATCTCTTTTAGGTTTTTCCATAACATTATGGGATCCTTCATCATCAAGTGATCATTCTTAAGATCATTTTGGAGGTGTTGATAGAGGAATATCAAGAAAAACAACTCAAACTAAAAATATTTTAATTTTATATCATTTCCATAAGATAAACATTAAAACTCATAAATCATATCATAATCCCAAGAATGGAAGGTTTAGTGTATTTTAGGACTAGCTACATAAGAAACTTGTTTTGAAATACTTGTGAACTTTTCTCTATAATAAAACCCCCTAGGCCTCCTTCTAGAATTATCATAAGTTAGAATATTCTTCATAACCTATAAAATTGAAACATAAGAAAGGGGTAATCTAAAATGATCAGTAAGGGAAAAACTTATCAATATATCATCAAGGGTAAAATAATAATAATAAGATAAAATATGATGAGGGTAGAAATATCTTATTAAAATAATATTTAACAATAATATTTGTTTCCAAGTCATTAGATAAGGATAATTAATCTCAAATGAACAAACATATGCCATGGTAAAATAACTTGAGAGAATATACATGATCCGAGGCAAATTATCATAGGCATAGAAAAATATGGAATGTGATTAAAACATATCATAATAAGGACTTATAGAATAAAAATAATCATATTAAATATTTTGAATCAATATACCTAGATCATATTCATGAAACAACTTGCAAACAAAGCTTCTCGCATCACATTCATGAAATAAACTTATAAAAAAGATACCAGTTTCACATTCACACAAAAAAATTGTTAAAAAATGTAATACCCTAATATTTTAGTTTATATGTTATTTTAAAAATAAAAGTGTGAAATATAATGTAGCACATGCAACACTGATTTTAAATAAACCATGAAATAATATTATTTAAATATGATTGTTATAATCTAGACATTGAATTTGAGAGTATGAATAGAAGTAACCGCATTATGAAACACACAAACACACAAATATATAAATATATATATATAAAGGTAATAATCAATAATAATTTATTGATTAATTATTATTAAATTAACATTCCATTTTTAGTAAATTCATTTTATGCATCAAAAATATGTTTTCTTTAAAAAAATTATTTCTTTTTGTGAGCAAATATTATAATTAATTTCTACCACTTTTAGAAATTTTATTTGATAAAAGGATATAACTTTTGAATTCATCGTATCAAAATTATATTTAGGTAAAATTTTTGTGTTTTTCTGAAAATATTGTTTTTCTCAAAAAATTGATTTTTCAGTGAACAGAGAAAAATACTGATTTTATAAAAACTGGCATTTATTTTCAAGTACTTATAAAGTCCCATTTTTTTAATCATTTTTAAAATTTAATTAATTTATTTTGATTAAAATAAATATAATTAATTTTATTTAAATCAATATTATGCTTAATTTTGATATAAAAATATTTTTATACTTAAAATTCATTTTTCGAAAAAGTCATTTTTCTTCGCGTTTTACAGGTTTATTTTAAAAGTAATTTATTCCTCTTATAAGAATTGAATTTGATAAAATAAAATCTATATTTTTAATAATAATATCTAAATTTGGTAACGAATCTACCTTTATTTTTTGTCATTATGAATATTAACTTTGGTAAAAAGTCAGTTACCATAGTAAGAGTTAAAACGAGTTAAAAGGGTTAAAACTAAATTAATAAGGGTTAAAATGACCTATAACTTAAATAAATCATATTTTATGGTCATATATTGAACCTATATCATCTTATATTCTAATATTAGTCATTTTGGAAATATTTTTCTTGATTAATTCATTAATAAATTTTAATCATTTGAAAAATTCCAAGTGTGTCTTCTCTCACACTTATAAAAGGACACCACATCTCCTATATTATCCACACTTAAAGAGCCACTTATCTTAGAAAATCCCTGAAAAAATACTTTCCTAACATCCCTACCCACATTCTATAGGTTCTATTTTGATCATAATATCATCCAAATAAATCTTTAGGTATAGACTGAAGAAGAGGTACAGTCTTTAACTGAGTGTTTTCTTTTTATTTCTTATTTTACCTCAAATGAGGTAGTTTTTACCAAAGGTGCGAAAGGAATATTTGTTTTAATTTATATGAAATAAATGGATTTTCCAACCATCATGACCAATATTGTATTTTACAATTTTTTTAAATTTATACATGGTTATTTTGAATGAAATTTTTTTTCCAAATTTTTGTAATTTTATATATTTTTATCTAAGTGATTTCAAAATAAAAAGGGTGTTTCCAAAAGAAATTTCCCAATGATATTTTAAAGGTATTTTCATCTATGACTAACCTCATTTATGTTACTTATGTTTCACTGGTGATATGATCCAATGATACCATCTTTATTCTTTTTCTATATGGTTTTTGATTATGCTGATTAAATATCAATGTTCTGTATTCCTAATTAAACATGAATAATTTTTGAATTGTAAGGAATTTTGTGAATTAGTTGTATTGATCTTTCAAAATATAAGAAATACATAGGATGTACAAGTGAAGGGTGGGTCCTAGTTATATATAGACCCATGATTCATCGATAGGTCTCATAACATAAAATATTATATATTATATATTATATTAGTATTAGGTTTACACCTATCCATTTATTAAGAATGATGTATTTGTTGAGAGTTAAGATTCATGATATCATGGTTGGCCTTGATGGAAAGTTCATAAATGTTTGGATTTATGAATTTACTTTATTGAGATTTCAGATTCCGGGTAAATTAAAAAAAAATTAATTAAACCATGAGGCGAATAAAACATATTTTTCATTAAAAATGTGTGTCATTAAACCTCTTTTAATTAACCCATTTTATGATCATTTTTCCAATTTGGGGGGGGGATATGTGTAATTTGGGTAATTTTTAAAAGAACCATATATGGAAATTTTAACATAGGTTAAATGAAAATTAAGTTGAATTAAACATTGAGGGGAATAAAACAGATTGTTCATTAAACATATGTGTCATTAAACATCTTTTAATTCTGCAATAATTTAATGCACCTATTTTGAAAATTGAGAGTAATAGAATATATGTTTAATTTGTGTAAAAAATGTGTAATTTGTGTAATTTGTGTAATTTTTTAATTATTTTTTCTATTATTATGTTTTTCAACGAATGACATGTGTTGAGCATGATTTTTATTCATAACACTATGTCACATATTTTTTCAATGAAAATATAGGTTATATGGGGTTATCATTAGGTTAATTTAGTTTATATTCAATAGTGTTATCATTAAATCCTTTAATATATAACATAATAGAGCAATATTAGGTTATATAGTGTTATCATAAGGTGCATTACTATTATGTGCACTAGTGTTATTATTTTATGATTGAAAAATCAATATAAAATATGATTTAGGATATCATTTTGATGAATAGATGTATTTTTGTGGTGTACCAAACAAAATATGTATGTTTTTATACTTAACGTTATTTCATATTGAAATTGAACCTATGTTCAACATTACTAAAATGTTACTGAAGTTCATTTTCCAATATGTTATAGATTTTATTTCATATGTTCAATGTTATGGAGGTGTATTACCTAATATGTTATATACTGTTATCAATTGGTGAATATACGATAGAGGATATCATGATATTAGGGTGTACCAACTTGTTGATTGAATGTCATGTGTTTTGATTATCCACTCTACTATATTGATTATACCATATTTTCTCATAATATATTTTTTTGTACATAACCCTTAATAAGCATCTAATCTAACCTTTTATTTTTTTTCCTTTATATAATATATACATAAGGATATTATGAATTATTTTCAAAATGAAAGAATATTTCTTATGTTATGTTTTTTAATATTTCCAATGTAATATGGGAATCAAGTATGTATCTAGTTTTCCTAAACGATTAACTAGTAGATCTTGGGTGGTGTGATCCCTTGTATCATGTACCAATGTAATAAGTAAGCATATAATCTAGTTTAGTTGAGTTGGGGTGTTATAAAAAATATAACTACATTATGACCACATGAAAAACTTGTGAACAAAGCTACCTGCATCATGTTCATGTAATATTTCATCATCTCATGTGACATGTATCCTTATCCAATGCATTGTAGGGTGTTATTAGACCCTACCCATCATCATCCATATATATATGCTACAAAAAATAAATTGTCATCATATAATAAAGAAATCATGGAAATAAAATGGGTTTCACATCCCTTTCAAATGGAATCAAACAAGGAAAATACTCATAATTCTGTCAATAAACATGATAAAATATTGTAATATAAATGGGTATCTAATGATACAAAATAACTTTCTAGGTAGTTATAATTCAATTAAGTATATTTCATTTACACTATATGGATAAAGGGTATACATTTTATTTAATAAATTCTCTAATCAATCGATGTATGGTATCTAAGTGAACACCCTTTACTCAAAGAAATGGAAAATCGGGTATTCACAAAGGAAAGGCATTGGAAGAATAGTCAATCCTATTCATAATGGATGGCTAGAAAACAAAAAGGCAGTGATGGATAACTCCTTTGATAGAAATGGATATTTCATAGTCCATCCATATGAAATAAATATGGATGGTAAAATTTTAATAATATCTTTGATCAAGTATAATATAAGTTAAAATATGTTAACATATGCGAGAAACACTTTTTAGGAACATTATAAAAATAAATTTGGAAATAATAAATATCATTGACCATTTAAAAATATTTATTTTAAAAAATTAAATAGTTCATAAAAAATTGAATATTATAATTTCTTTTAGAAACCAATAAAGTGTATAGTAAATTTCATAGAAAAAATCAAAATGGTGGAAATATGTGTTCACACAAAAAATGTTAAGAAGATATTATTTTCCCACATTAAGGAAAATGAACCATATGAAAAATGTTAAACTTTATTTACAACATTATAATGAAATTAAAATTAGTAGAAAATAATTTTAATCAATTATTAAGGAATATATAAGTATGTTCTCAAAATCATTCAATGATTAAGGACATGGGAAATAGAGGTTTCTGACCAAAAAGAAGATATGGGATCAGTTTCACTTACAAGAAACACTTCGAGTAAAATATGATTCAAGGGGAAAGGAAACTTTGAGGGGACATGTAAAACCCCATGAATAAACAAATAAAATTATGAGGGGTTTTATAAAGAATAATAATTTATTAGATGGATTATCTTTTAAAAATATTATTGATTTGAATATAGGATTAGCGATGAAACTCTTATGATTTGAGTAACATTTTAATCAAAACCCCTTTATAGAGAGAGTTTGAAATTGAACATAAAGGAATTTGAATAAAATATGATTCATTATATAACATCTCAAATAGAAATTGTACACACCATATATAAATAAATATGGTGTATAAAATCAAACGTGCCTCATGGATTTGGAAATGAGATAAAGAAATCCTTACAACCTTGGTGTCCTTTAAATCAAAATCCATTTAAAAAACAACATGATATGGCTCTTAAAACACCATAAATTATATAAATATGGTAAAATAAATTCATTTGGTAGTAATTTTAGTGTCCAATGATCGGTTAAGTACCACTGAGAGGTGGATTAAATCAGTGATACATAGTTTTTACAAATTCTTTTACTTCTGATTCAACCTCTATGATTGATTAAATTATTGATCCCTTATCTTTAATACTAATCCTCACACTACAAGTAGTAATAGAAAATAAATCACAACACACAGGGATTTATAATGTTCGGTATAAATACCTTCTCCTTGTCCTATAGGTTAGACCCCCAAACATGGATTCTTCACTATAAAAGAAGGTGATTACAATATTAACTAGTTAGAACCCCCCCCCCCCTAATTACAAGTTTGTTATACCCCTAATCTCTAGTCATCCTTAAAAAATTGGTTAGACCCCCCAATTGCAACATCTTCATACCGATTAGTTAGAACCCCCGATCAAAAAAATAGTAATTGGTTAGACCCCAGCTACTACCTTCTTCTTGAGATGGATCAATCCATTGTAGAAATATTTTTTCAATATCCTCCTCCATGAGATTTATGGATCAAAATAAATCATGTACAAATTCAAGTACATTTTCACTAATGTTGGTCTTTCCCAAATAATTTCTGATCACAGTATATAATCAGTTTCCTCAGTGAAACACTTATTGGGAAAGAATTCTTTCTTCTGTTGAAGACCAAACCTCACTGAATACTAAAACTCATATATGAATTCAATATAAAATGTTATTTGAAATTATTTCATATATTTAGTCTCAAAACACTTCACATTTCAAACTAGTCATGAAATGTATATTTCATCTTCTTTTTACAAACCTTATGCATATAAAATACAATGCATGTAATTATTCAAGGTATTATATGGAAAAAAATAAATGTGCAAGATCCTCACTTCTAATGCATGAATTATCTTAATTTTCACACACACTACCTCATTCATGCACATTTTTATGCATTTTTTCTTATATAATTTGTGTAATTCACTACTCAAAAAAATACCTTCACTATTTATCTTTACTGTCTCTTGTAATAATAATATCATGCAATAGTGTCTCACAACTTCAAAAATTCCTTTATTTAACATGAATTAAGTCACTATATCTTTATATTGAAAAGATATGAAACACTGAAACAAGTTATCTTCACATTAACATACTTCTCGTAAATGGATCATGCAATTAGTATCTCACATTATCACTTCATGTAAGAAAATCATGCTACCCCAGTGTGACTTCACATAGAAAATGTATATGTGAGTTATATTTACTTTTATCCTTCATGAAAATTAGTGTGAATGTATAAATTGGTTTTCAAAAATCAAAATCACATCTTGAAAATTTAGAGGCCTTGAAATACACTTCACAAATGCATGGAAACTCTTACTTTGCAAATATAGAGTGCTTGTTTCACTCTCAACTCTCTAGAATATCTCTCTCAAATATAAAATCCTCTTGTACCTACACATGAGATCCTCATAAGTATTTATAGAAAAATACTCCATCGACCTAGTTTGTGTGCACCTCCTTACAACAAGATCACTAGATCAGTTTATGAAAAAATAAAAAACACCATCTTTGTAAAACTATTTTACTCCACACTGCATCTCATTAGTTTAATATTCATTTTATACCTAAAAATTAAGTTCCATGTGAATTAGGTCGTATTAGAATCATCAATTGATAAAATACTTCTTAGAAACCTCATATTGATCCTTCATGGGTGAGGCCTACAAAAAACCTAATGAACAGAAGCTACCAGACATGATCAAGGTAGAAGTAAACCATGGTTTCGATCGGATGGAGCTTATTCGATAGATAGAACAATGTATCATCTTTCCATATTTTTAAATATGGATCTAAAGTAATCAGATGAACTGAATCCCACATTGGTTTTCCATTCATTCCTACACTTCCTTTTATATCAACTCATGACTTAGAGTGTCTTTTTGTGAGTATGGGGTTCTCTCCCAACCACTCTTTGGCATCGCCCCAAGCAGGAATCCTATTGTCATCCTCCCCTGACATACATGGTGGCTCTGGTATGCTCCATGAACCTTTGTGATTGGATATTCTATGGTTGATCCTAGTTCCCCCCTAAGTAGTGATTGCACATGGATCCCATGGATTTATGGTTGGACTACTATTTTTTAATATATATACCATTAAAAAACACTTATACAAATATCATATAAAGTCCAAATCCAAAATTCAATCTAAACTTCCTTTTCAAACATTCTTCATGTAATTCTTGTTGAGATAAATGTGTCATTATCAAAAGAAATTGACACATGTCTTAAAAATTAAGACCATTTCTAAAATCATCACAATTAAATCCTCAATACATATTGATATCTTCTCATAAATACATATTGAAAAAAAATTAAATTCACTAAAAGGGAACTTCAATATCCCCATTTGTATTTTTTTCAATACTCAATATGTTTTCTTTTCTTTCTCCCCCTTATTATAAATGAATACAAAGGTGTATTTAAGAGTTCTTGTATTAACTAACTTCTCCTCCACTTTAGTTTCTTCTCAAATTATGAAACCACACTCAACAAAAGAAATGATATTTTAGTTAATAAACTCTAAGTCTATGTGGGAAAACCCGATGTAAAAAACAAGAGTGATGTAACCTAAGCATCAATTCTATTCAAATTCTATATTGTGATACCATTCTCAAACTTGTTTCAATAACATCATTAAAAAATATATTTGAGAAATATTGTTAATATATTCCTATCACAAATCTTGAAAAATATATCAGAGAGAGTAAAAAATATATATATATCCCCTTATATTTTAGTTCAATATCAACTCTATTATGATGTTTTTCAAAAATATTCAGATTATGATTTTGAGAGTGATCATCATTTTCACAAAATTTTGAATATTTGGCAGCTTCAAATCATCTATGCTCTACCTCAAGGGATGAATCCATCTCCTTCAATTCCCTAAATTTTTTTACAAAATCATTTATATAAGGGAATAAGGAGGGACATGTTTGTTCCTTAGAAATAACACTCAGGCTAAGAGTTTCCTCTAAACCTTGATTTTCCCTTCTTTTTAATATCAAAATTGGAAGGTTTCTCCTTCATCTCTTCGGGTGTTAGGACCGTCATGAAAGGTTTTGTGCCATGCCAAAAAAATTCAAAACTTTCACAATTTGTAATTTTTAATCCATCATTTTTAGATGAATCTTCATCAACTTTTAATTCTTCAAATTTCACCACTTACTTTCCTTTTTCTTTGAAAGGATTCTGATATTTTTCAAAAAAAATCATCTTATAACACAATTAACTGGTGACTATAGCTTTCTTCACTATATATATTATCTTATTATTTTCATAGTGATAAATATAACTTGGTAAAAAAACTCTACATTTCTCATATTTTTTACCACATTGACCACATCTACCATAAACTTCATTCAGTAATTCATATAAGTTCTGTATTGATATTTTAGATTATGTCTTGGTCACAAGATTCTATTCTTAATAATTTGATCTCATCTACTTAACATTGATCCCCTTTGATTCATGCCTTTTTATTATCATTGACATGTTATACCAACATGAATAAGCATTATAACCAAACAATATACAACACCAATTTTTTTCTCTGAACCTTGATCTACCAGACTGATAGTAGTTCTTCTATGAATATTTCAGTTGTTGATTTTTCACATATTTTGTATGTATCTTTTTATGAGAAAACCTTATGGATGAATTAGTCCACACTTCATTTGTGGAAGATAGTTTCTCATTTGTTATTTTTTCCTGGTTGGATATAGTCTTGTATTTTGGAACTGCACTGTTAGAAATACCAAATGTACATTGAGATTCATTTGTTCTAGAATCAATCTTTGATTTAGAATATTCTTATCATTAGTTTTATAATATTCTCCCTTAATCTCAACAACTTTGGTGAAGTATTATTTCATCTTCTTCAAATCGCTTTGATCTATAATGCACATAGATCGTGTCTTAGATAATTCTTCCTCTTTCTCAAAAAATATTTCTAATTTCAATTGGTTTTTTTATTTTCTTTAACAATTGGTGGTTCTTCCTTATCAATATATTCCTTTCCAATAGTTATCATATTTCCTTATAGCTCAACTATATTTATCTTATCTAGTATTATTTCATTAATATGAATCTCCTCTTTCTTGACATGTTCTTTATTCTCAAAGGATATCTTGTCAATTTCTTTCTTTGGTTTTTTCTTTTTCTTCTTGAGTTGAATATTTTTCACAAGATTAGCATCCATATTTTATTTTAATATCCATTATAATTCAGTTCTCTCATCACCTTCATCACCTTCAAATGAGTCTCTATATTTCTTTTATTTTCCTATAAAGCACATATGATTCTTAGAATAACTTCCATCTTCTAAATTGATACCTAATGATGAAAATTCATCCATTTATATACTCATAATATTTCTCTTATTGGAATTAAACTTATTCTTATGATTCTTCCACTTCCTTTTTTGGTAATTCTTATCCTCTTCATCTGAGTCAGTGTCATCAACCTTATTCTTTGGATAGCTACCAGTAAAACGACCATTGTTGTGAAAATTCCCACACTTTCATGCTTTTATTCTATTTTTTCCATTTATTCCTTTTGAACATTCTTGTAAAAAAGGCCATCATTTTACTGGAGTCTTGTTCAGCTTCCTCATCCTCAGAATAACTTGATTCTGGTTCTTCTTTGATTTTAGTTTTACCTTTTATCATGACTTCAAAGGCCATATCATCTCTTGTCTTTTTCTTGAATGTTGTCACTTTTCTCATTTCATATGTTATGATAATAGTATGAAGTTCATCCAATGATAGAAATTATCTATCCTACAAAGATGAAACCTTTGAGTCAAATCTATCTTGGAAATTTCTCATAAGCTTCTTTAAAATAGTGTAATTATCCATATTCTCACCGAAACCTCTAATATTGCTAACAATATCATTTAATATTATAAATTAGTCACCAATAGTTCCATCATCATCCATTTTGGTATCTTAAAAATTGATTTTAAATATTTGAAAATTAGCTTCTTTGAATTTAATATTTTCTTCATAAATGCTTCTTAGTTTGTCCCAAATCTCCTTGGATGTTTAGAGACCCATCACTTTAGTATATACCTTTTCTAATAAATCTATGAAGATTTCATTTTGAATATTTCCATAAACTTCTATATTTCTATTATCATCCTGATTCACAGAAATGTCCTCATCAATAGGTAGGAAGCCCACTATTGTTGCATCTATCACTTCTAGGCCCATAGATAGAAGGTAAGGAAGTATCCTATTCCTATATCTTTGGTAGTTCATGTCATAAAAAGTAGTAATTAATCATCTATTCACTGAATTCAAATTCTCAATTTCTCGGAAATTTTTTCATATCTTTAGAGGGGACCTTTCTATGGTACCAACTGTAGTATCCAAGGATCGGTTAAGAACCATTTATTGGGGGAGTGAATTAGTGGTACATAGTTTTTTAAAATTCCTTTACTTTTAATTAAACCTCAAAGACTAATTAAATTATTAATCCCTTATCTTTAAACCTAAACCTCATCCTGTAAGAAGTAATAAAAAAATAAAGTGTAACACATGGGTATTTATAAGGTTCAATACAAATACCTACTCCTTATCATGTTGGTTATACCCCCCAATATGGATTATTCACTATAACATAAGGTGATTACAACATAACTGGTTAGACCCCCCCCCCCCAAATTACAAGATGGTTATACCCCCATCTCCAATCATCCTTTAATAGTTGGTTAAAACACCCAACTACACCTGCTTCATAGTGATTGGTCAGACCCCCCCCCCCCCCCATCACACACACACACACAATTACAATTTTCCAACAACTGGTTAGACCCCCAACTGCAGCCTTCTTCTTCTGATGGCTCTATACAATGTAGAAATATCTATTTAAGATCCTACTCCATGGTCTTATTGTGTCACACATGATCAGGAATAACCTCAAGTACCTTTTAAATGATTTTTTTCTTTCTAAAATAATTTATAATCATAGTATATAGTCATATTCCTCAGTGAAACACTATTCGGGAAAGAATTATTTCTTCTATTAAAGACTTGGCCACATTGAATACTAAAAACAAGGATATTAATTCATTATAAAACATTTATTGAAATTTTTTCATGGCTTTAGTCTCAAATCACTGCACACTAATCATGCAATGTATATTTCATGTTCTTTTTACAAACCTCATGTATGTAAAATAAAATGCATGGAATTCTTTAATGTATTATGTGAAACAAAACAAATGCACAAGACCCTCACTTATTATTCATGAAGTATTTTAATGTGCAGGCACATTGACTCATGCATTCATGTTTTTATGCATTTTTTCTCATATACTTCACATAATTCACTGACCAACAAAATAACATCACTTTTTATCTTCACTATAACTTGGCCTAAGAATATCGTGCAATATTTTCTCACAACTTTGATTGTTCCTTCATGCAACATGCATGATTTAATTTTATATTTATATAGAAAAGGTATGCAGCACTGACACTGGTACTCTATTCATGAACTTGATTCTCAAAAATGGATCATATGTTCTATATCTTACATTGTCACTTCATGCAAGAAAATCATGCTACCCTGTAGTGTCTTTTCATAAAAAATGTATACATGAGTTATCTTCACTTTTATTCTTTATGAAAATCAGTGCGAATGTAGAAACTGGTTCACAGAAATCAAAACCACATCATGTGAACATCAAGGTCTAAAAAGAAACTTCACAAATGCATGGAAACTATTGTTTCTCAAATATAGAGAACTTGTTTAACTCTTGGATCTCTCAAATCTATCTAAAATATAAAATAATATCATACCTGTAAATAATATTATCATGGTTATTTATAGAAAAATACACCACTGAACTAGCTCATGTTCACTACCTCACTACAAGCACACCAAATCAGTTTATGTGATAAAAAATCATAGTCTTTATAAAACTATTTTACTCCACACTGCATCTCATCAGTTTGATCTTCATTTTATACATGAAAAAATAAGTTTCATGTGAATTTGATCATATTATAATCATCAATTGATCAAATACTACTTGAAATCCTCATCTTGATCCATCAGAGGTGTAACTTGCAGAAAACCTAATGAACAAAAGCTCTCAGATGAGCTTGAGGTAGAATACAACCATGGTTTCGATTATATGGTGATCATTCAACATATCAAATGGAAGAGCATATTTATGTATTTTTTATGATAGAGCTACATTAATCAGATTAATTATATCCCACATTAGTTTTTCATTTAGTCTCACGCTTCCTTTTATAACAACTCGTGACTTAGAGAAGTTAGTTACAAGTATGGGGTCCAATCCTGACCACTCACTAGCACCGCCCCATACCAACATCCTACTATCATTATACCATTATTCCTCCACAAATATTGGATTTGGTATGATCCATGCTCCTCTTTGGGTGCTATGTGTACACTTTCTACCACAAAGCTGACTGGTTAGGCTATAGTTGATCCGAATTCCCACCTAAGTAGTGGTTTTACATGGATCTCATGGCTTACTAGTTGGAAGGATAATTTTTTAATATAAAAACCGTTAAAAAAACTTATCCATATGTCATATGAAGTCTAAATCCAAAATTAAATCTCCACTTACTTATCAAACATTCTTCATGTAATTCTTGTTGATATAAATGTGTCGTCATCAATAAAAATTGAAACATTTTTTCGAACTTAAGACCAGTTCTAAAATCATCATAAATAAATCCTAAAACATATTGATATCCGATCACAAATAATTATTGATAAAAAATACAATTCACTCAAAGGTAACTTCAGTAATCACTCCATATCAAAGATATCATGGTCCATAATATGAAATATGTCTCAAGAAATAAAATTTGAGATAAACCCCTTACCTTAATTCCTAGATTCCACTAAATTTCTTGAATCTCCTGTATAAAAAAAATACTATGTTAATCACATATTTGATAAAATTATACTTATCTATAAAATTTTATAAACTTCATTTTTAATTATTCTATAAATGTATATTAGTAAGATATAATCTATTTTTAATATCAAGTGTGCGTAATCAAGATCATTTTGAACTAGTTTCATAATAGTGGTGTTATTCTTCATTATTATCTTAAAGATCATAATTACCATATTATAAATGTATTGTGATTTATTCCTTATAATTATTTAAAATTTTATAATTTCATTCTATGGTATTTTTTTGTTACGGTCCTTAAATATGAAATTGGTGATGAGAATGTTTTGGTGATTTTTTAACAAATAGATGTTGGTATGTTAATTAATGAGTTTATTATTAATTTCACCATTACATAACCAAAATTAAACTATTATTTACTTATTTATATCAAATATTATCATTAATTAATTTATCATATGCTTCCAAGATATTATTTTATAGCATTGTTCAAGTGGGTGGTTAGATACCCAAACATGAACATACCATAATTAATGGATGAGTATGGTTATGCAAGTGGTTTCTTTTGGAATAATACCATTATTATAGAAGAATAATGATATTATTTAAATATTTTGAATTTTTTGAATTTTATTTTAAGATAATTTAATAAATAATAAATAAATTGGATGAAAAATGAGATGCATTACTTCAGGGAGGCCGTAATCCGCAGAAACACAAGAATGGACTTTTTATTATTCTTAATGGAAAAAAAAAGAGAAAGGTGGTTAATGGTTATTCCCACAATATAAAACATTAAATATACTATAAATATTTAATTTATAATATAATATTGGAAAAATATATTTTAAAGGTAAATATAAAAAATAAACTACATTAGGGGAAAGTTATTACTTATGTTGAGAACTTTGAGTTTCCCTTAGAGGATTCCTTGGAAAGGGATGACTTAGGCCAAATTATTTTATCCAAAATTTTAAGGAAGTGAAAGAGGATTATAAAGGAAGGATAAAATGAAAAAGTTTCAAGAGGAAATCTAAATTTAAGAGTGGTCATTAAAGGGTGGTGAGATGCCCCTTTTATAAGTGTTGAGAATGGAAATTTTGTAAATATTTCATCTTAATATAAAGAGATCACATGTTTCACATGTAAAGAATAATAAAAATGGAAAATAATGGTTTGAGGATAATTTTTAGTTTATAAACACCTTAAAAACCCAACTATAAGCATGTCTTTAATTTTTTAGGCTTTTTACCACTTTGGTTACCCATTTTTACCCTTTTGGTATTTACCATGGTAACTAGTTTGTACCTAAGTAATTCATTTTTATGACTAAAAAATAGTAATTATTACATAATTTGGACATACTGAATACAAATATGAAATCCATTTTATTATTAAAAAATTATATGTTTAATAAAAATTAATTTTAACATTATCACAAGTAACGGGTGAAAACTCATTTTTAGAAAAGGTGTATTTATAAGCATAAAATTTATATATAGAATAAAATTATCAATTTAATTACCCCCTCCCCCTAAATATTACCCCTCCTATGACATAAATGGTATAAGGGAGATGGTGACTACCCGAGTCTTGCCTCCAGTGGTTCCCAGGTTGGAGACTAGCACCGATGGTATAATAAACATACATATGGGAGGAAATACCCTCTAAGAGAACATAGGGAAGAGAGAGATAATGTAGACACACCAATAAACACCTACTCAAACATATATAAATAAATACCAAGTTCAAAAATTAAATTTCATATAGTATAGAAACAACTAAAAAAGAAACTATAAGTACCAAAAAGTTAAAGATGATAGCAACCACAAATCCTAAACAGCTCCTACAAAACTACAAGCTAGTAATATCTAGCCGAATATCCAACCCAATACGACTAAACAGAAAAAACAAATTATATGTACATAGGGTTAATATAATATTATACTCACTAGGATCATCCTTAGATCCTCTCAAATAAAAGATAAAGAAATCATGCTAATCCATAGTGAACAGTAGTGAAACTAACTCATCGCCTAAACAGGTATACTAAGTTCTCAGCCTCACCATGGATAACTCTCTCACCAAGTATTGAATAAAAGAGATAATATAATATAATAATGAAACATAAAGGGTACCCCACTAATTCTTCCCAACTAGTTTTATGTTATTCCCCAATGTCTCACATCTTTCACTATCTCTCTCCAAAATAAACTAGCCTAAAGACACCTAGGAAAGGCATCACAACATGCACCTCATGCATCACATCATCACATAATCCCATGTAAAATCACCATATATAGTAACCAAGTAATTTTTGGGATCCACCATAGCCCATATGACATGTATTATACATCGGGTATTATACCTAAAGTCATTAAAAACCATACACTAAGGTACCACAAGCCATCACAACTTATACACATCATACCTATAATAATCCTTTGGATTCTATATTTGGTAATATATGGGGTTGAAATAACCAAAATACATCATATACCTCTACACACATATATGGGAAAAATAACCTCCATGTGTACCAGCACAAATAACTACCAAGATAAGAGAGAAGGGCGAAAGGGGGTAGTCATCCATCCATACTCTCACCTGGATATTAGGGAAAACACCCTCCTAGATACCACTAGGTGTCAGGTTCCCTAACCTACATGGGTGGTGTACCATATGAAATCATATAATATATATAATATAATATATCTTTGAACCAAACTATGGTAATAACCTAGTCGTAAGATCAACTACATTTATCATCTCTTGGACACCCAGCTACCACTGTTAGGGACTAGATGTCCTTTCAGCACACAAAAATTTAAAGAGATACATTAATTACTTATTTTCTTTTTACCATTTCCTTTTGTTAATTAATTTATTATCTATTAAATTAAAATTTATCATTATTCAAGTTACACTCATTAACCAACAACATGAATTCCATGCCCTCTGGGCATAATCCAAACCGAGTCTACAATTTCTCAAGATTAACATATTTTTAGCATTTTAATTCCATCAACACCAACCATATGGTTTAATAATTATTATTCATTATTAAACATAATTCAATAAACCATGTACTCTAGGAAAACCATCGTAAGATACCACCAATAGGAACATACATCCAAGCACATATATATGCCTCAAGTAGGGGGAAAGGAATGAAAATAAAACAATAAATTCATCCATCATACATTAAACAAAACATGGAAAACAATCATCCATCCTTATCACATAGATGGGTAACCCAACTTCAACTGGTTCCATCATCTCCAGATTCATCCCTAACACCCACATGCATATCTTATGCATCTCTCCATCATAGGCGTCAATTGCTACCATATCATTTGGGCATCCCCACCCACATCACATTAGCCATCCTAGCTTAGCCATCCTAGGCTCATATCACATCACATAGTGAACCTCACATCTAGATAATATCACAATTAATCAAGAAACAAAACATATTCAATAGGTAAATCTAGTCCCTAAAACAAGTAATTTAGCCTTCATGCATAAATAAGCTCTCAAGGCTCCAACCACAAGGCACTTGGCCATCTCAAGGAGATGATAAAATTAGACTATAGTAATTTTCTTTATCAAAAAAATAGTTTTATTTATTTATTGAATTAAAAAATTCATTATTCATAGGTTCCTATTATAGGAAACCTAAGACATCAAGATATAGTAAGATATCAAAATCTAAACATGATCTTAGCATTAAAACCAATTTTAACAAACATAGTGAAGTTATATTCTCAATTAACATGCCTTTTTATTATTATAAACAACAAGCATTAACATGATTCACATTATTTATCAATTCTATTATTATTAAAGATCAAATTTAATTAAACATGTGCATTGCATCAATTTCATTATCATCAAATTATAACAAACAACAGATTTTAAACATGCATCTTATTTAATTATCATAATCCAATTAATCAATTAATTCTAGCTTTACATTCTTTACCATTTTTCATCAAGATCAGTATGCTAATCCATATCATAATAAGAAATTCTAACAAGAGTAACATAGATAGCATACTATCTAGAAAAACAAGAGGAAACCCATTATCACTTTATAAATCATCAACGTGAGATTACTGACCAATTTGTTATTAATCTAATTCAATAGTTATTAGGTTAATTCTAGTGTCATTTAAAGGGATAAACCATTATAACTTTATGATTCAATGTAAATAAATAGGAGAAAAACAAATAACCAACCTCAAAGGAATCAATGTTCTTAATACAATAATGGACCAATGTTATAGATTCTAATAACTCCACCCACAAGAATTTAATCCCTCCAAGGACACCATGTGAAAACCACACCAACAAAAAACAAAGAAAACTTTGTTATAACAATGGAGAGAAACTTCCATCATATGGAAAGAATAATTGGGAGGATCCATATTGAATAACTACAAGAGAATAGGTAGAAAATGCCTTAGATCACCATGTATTGAAGACAGAAATCCCAAAATCGATCCTTTTCAAAGGGATTCCAAAATGCCTAAAGAGAGAATCTTCAATTGATTCAATGCACCAAAAACAGGGGCACACGCAGGATGGAATCACTTCTGGAAGAAACTAGAACTAATGGTAGTATAGTTATATGACTCCAAGGAAAGGGATTCAAAAAATCTAGTCTCTGGGGAAATAAATTCATAAGGAATGAAGGAAATATCTTCATTTTCAAGTCAATGGATATTAGAAAATTATAATTTCATATCAAAAAAGATTTAATTTACCAATTATTAAGGATCTTAATTAATTCCATGTCGAAGGACTTTTTTATAGCCCTATCCATCATATAAAATAAATAATATAATTATCCTTGATGATATGGCCTTTGAATGCCCTTTATTTGTTCCGTTAAAAGATCCACATTGCCATTTTTACATAATTGATGTAAAAATATATATGGCTGATTTCACATAGCCAAAATCCCCACATAGAAAAAATATCCATGTAGATAAAAGATCTATATAACTAACTTCACATAGCTGATTCACATAGTTGATTTCTCATGTAGCTGATCGCTCATGTATCCAATCACTCACATAGTCAATTTACATATCCAATCCATCCATGTAGTCGATCCAAATAGTCGATCTAACCACGTAGTCAATCCATCCACAAAGAAGATCCATGTAGTCAATCCATCCATGTAATCAATTCCCATATCTAACATCATCGGGTGCTATCGTTAGAAGCTATCACCAAGGTGTTACCACCAACCTCTAAAACATCCCTTTTCATCTAAAACACTTATAAACTCCTCCCTTCCTACTCTAAACACCTCTGGACTTTCTTATACACCTTAATAAAAATATTTCCTACAAATTAATGGGCTCAAAGGTCCAAGAAGTTACATTAGATACCTCTCAAAAAAATCTACTTCCTCAAGAATTAAAACCAAACCCAGAGAATTTTTGGCTATATTACCTCCTGCTTAGCGCATAGGCTATAATATTTCCCTTTCTTGGGATATATGAAATCTAAAATTAAAAATCTACTTCCTCAAAAAAATATACTTCCTCAATAATTACCACCAACCTCTAAAACATCCTTTTTCACAAAATGATCACTAATGGGGTAATATAGCCACAAATTCAAAGCAAACACAACTCATAATAGAATGAGGATCAAACCATGGTTTTATCAGTGTGCAAAAGATTAATATTTTGAGACAGTGATTCTCAAAGTCATAGAACAGAGTAAGTGTTTGAATGATATGATTAATGAGTGGTTTTCTGTGGTTCTAGAAGATTCTGAGATGATGGATAATGCCTATAAATACAATTTGAAGTATTCAGTTTTAGCTATTGATTTTTTAATAAAGTTAGTGTTCTGTGAATCGCTATAGTTCATTAAGTGAATATCCCATGCACTTTATGTTTTCATGAAGAATAAGACATTCCATGGGAAACCTATATGTGCATTTCACACTAGTTTTTCTTTATGAATAATAATGTTTTGTGAAGAAATTGAGATATCGTTATTCTCTTGCGCATTGTTCTTTTGGTTTACATGAAAAACATAGAGAACCTTCATCTAATTATACTTTTTATTAGGATGTTTTTAAAGTTTTGGACTCACTCATAAGATACCACATACACTGGATAGAGAAAATATATATGTGAGTAATTAGCTAGAGTTGTTTACATACACTGTTAGGAGTAAAACAATGAACATTCATTTTTTCATGAATGATAGTATATGCATGCATGCTCCCACATACAAAAGTATAAAAAGAAGTGGGCATATACATACATGATGGGGGGGTTTTTGATTTGAGAAGGATACATAGACTGATAAAGAAGTGAGGAATACATATGAATTTACATGCATTAAGACATTAGGTGGATAGCGCTTTGTATCATCAAAACATGCACATGTGATATCTCATACATATACCTTTGTGTATGAAGAATGAAGTGAATAGTGTGTGTGAATTATGAAGTGAGAAAATTGGACAGTGTGTGTTTGAGAATCCATATGAAAAACACTTACATGCTTTAATGAATGTTCACATGCACATGTGAGAAATAAAACGGATTTAAAGTTGTGTGTGTTATAAAAACATGTATGCATATGAATTTATGAATGAATGAGTTGACAGGTCCATGCAATATATTTTATACATGAATTAAGTTTTAATAGTTCACTTGAAATTTACATTGCATAATCGGTGTGCATTGATTTGAGACTAAATCTGGAACATTATTTCTGTCATTGATTCAGAAGAATTTTTTATCTGAGTTTTCGGTGTTTAGTGAGGCTAGGTCTTCTACAGAAGAAAGAATTATTGTTCAAACAGTTTTTTACTGAGATACCTGATTATATTTAGTGATCAGAATTATTTGATCAAAACCAGCATCAGTGTAAAGGTTCTTGAATTGTACATAATCTAGTTTAATTCATCAAGCTTATGGAGGATGATCAAGTGATCAACCTATCAGTGGATCAGAACTTCTAAAGAAGAACAAGGAGCTTGTGATTGGGGGGTATAACCAGTTGTTGAAGAGGCTCTAGAGATTGGGGGGTCTAATGAGTCGAATGGTTGGGGTGTATAACCAACCAAGGTAGAAAAGTTGGATTTTTGGTGGGTATAACCAGGATCAACTGGAGGATCGATTACAATAGTGTATAACCAATTATTTCCTAAACCATTGTAATTGATAAAAATATTATAGTGGATAATCCATCATGGGGGTTCTAACCAACATGTAAAGGATATAGGTCTTAGTACCAAACCTTGAAAAAATATTTTTATTTGTGTTACTTTTACTTTCTGTATTTAATGCATGATCCACTCATCTTAATAGTAAAAAGATGTTTGAATTAAAAAGTGAAAAAGAATTCAGTAAAATAGGTCACACCTTATTCACCCCCTTTAAATTTGATTGCACAATCCATTAGAAACTTCAATTGGTATCAGATTATAGGCCACCTCTAATTGGATCTACTATACTTGTCCAATTGTTTTTATCAAAAGCATTTGAAGTGCATATTTGTGTTTGAAGAAAATTTATAAGAGATTTAGATGGAAAATCCTATCTCTTCTCTTGATGATAGAAATATTGATGTCTCAGTCAAGACTTGTAAAAATAGGAAGAAATAATGGCAAAGAATCTAGATAATAGTTCAAAGATAAATGAAAATAAACTACTAACTGAAGGAACTCAGAGTGAAATTTGTTCAGTGAAATCAGTTGGTTATAATTCTGATGAATCAAGTTCAAGCTATGATAATGATATGATCAATTCTAAAATCAAAACACATCTATAGAAAATTCCCAAAGATGTGTTCACATATATGATCAAATATTTCAAGGAACTTTGGGATGAAAAATTATATCTATAAGAAGAGGCTAATGCTATGGAAGAAGTATTGAAAAAAAAATGTTGGCATAGCCAACACTCTTAAAAAACATGTGAGAGTAAAGGAAGAAACAATATCTCTTTGAAAAGAAATATATACTAAAGCTATTCAATAATTGGATAGTAATATTTTTGAGAAATAAATTTTTGAAAATGTTTTTACAGAAGCTATCCATGCATTTTAAAAGTTTAATAATAAATTTATGAATGTCAAAAATGCTCAGTAAATTGATAAAGTATAAATAATAAAGGATATTGACAAATTTTTACTAAAGGAAAATAAAATTCATGAAGATGATATTAAGAAAATGAAAATTTAGTGGGAATAAATAATGAAATTAGTTGAATATGAGAAAAATTCTCTCAACTTAAAGTGTCTTGAACTAGAAGTGAAATTAAGAAATATGGAAGTGAAATAGGATGAGACTTCCCTAGTTGCTGAGAAAAGAAGAATTTTCAAGCATTCATCTAATAAGAAATATATTCCTAAAATGACTAAATCTAGTGATAATAAAAGTTTGATATTATCCAAGAATAAATCTACTATAGACTCATTAAAGAAGGTAACCCATTGTCCTAATAAATTTGTTTGTACTAATGTAGTTTTGTTGACTAGTAAAGATTCAATATTTAAATCTGAACAAACATGGGTGAAGAAAAATACACAAGAATAAAAAAAATCTTCAAATATGGATGTGAAGAAGTGTGGAAATTATTATTCCCCAAATAAATCAAAGAAGAAGAAATGTGATACCCATAAGAAGAAAAATGTCAAATATAGTCAGAATTTGTCACAGATGAATAAGTCAAGATTTGTTGACTATTTTTGGTGTTTTTGGAAGTTTGGAAATCATGAAATTAATTTCTGAAATAATATTGCATAGAATGAAAATTGCAGAATACCTATATTTAGGGGGAGTAAAGCTAAAGAGAAATTGAAACTTGCACAATAGATACATAATTTATAGAAAGAGAATCATTTTATCAATTAAGGATATGATTACTTTGAAATTTTTTGTGATAATTGCAATAGAATTGGTCATTGTTAGGATGAGTGGTGTTATTTACCAATCATGAAAAAATAATATGTGGATGTGAATAGAAGACCATAATAGAAATTGAAGAAGGTAATAGATGAATATAACAGTTCAGCCTTGGGTTGTGAATAAAAGAAGAAGGTTTTTAAACAAATAGCTCCTAATAAGTTTATTAAGAATGATGTGAATAGTGTATCGCCAAAGAAAATATGTATCTTTTGTGGTAAGAAAGGTCACATCATGGACCAGTTTCAATTGGACATGAACATTTATACTAATGGAATTAAGTTAGAATCAAATAATGAATAGGTCTAGAAAAGAAATAACAATAATGATTTGGTGAAAGACATCTCTTATGAATAATCTGAAAAGAAGACTAAAAGAGGTTACTTGATGAATTCTAATGTCGTGTGTGACAGGTGCAACATGTTTTTACATTCTGGTAAAAAAATTCACATGGAAATATAATCAGGAATAATTTGAGAAAAATAAAGGGAAATCATCTATGACTTCTAGTGCTGAGAAAAATAAATCTACACACAAAGTGAAGACTGATCATGTTCCTAAATAATGTTTGATCATATGACTATAATTGATGGAAGGGGAAAGAAAGTTGGAACAAGATGAGAAATCAGAAATTTATTTCTTATCAAATGTTAAGAAGTATTTTTCATCTAATAAGATTACTGGGTTGAGAAGTAATTCTCAGTCTTGTTGCTCTAAATGAGGAGCATTGAAGAACTACCTTATTCTCATATATATTGTGTTTGTTTCTCATGAAAGTAATTTAATTTGAATCATATATTTAGGGGGATTCCTGAATTTATAAAAGTTTTTGAATATTTTATAGCAAGAAAGATGTCTATCATAGAAGACTATTGGCATCATGTTGTTGATTTTCAACATCTCAAATAATCTCAGAAGACATTTGGAATTTATTCTTGAATAAATTCAATCATAATGAATAAGTATTGTGTACATCTCTTGAGGGGGATCACAAAAAATAAATTATCATATATTTCTATCTAAGTTATCATCATATGAATATCAGAAGTTCTAGAGAGGTATGAATCTGATAATTATAAAAAAATGTCAACAAATTAAAGCTTCTCATCATTAAAGAAATTTATTATTTGTTGAAAAAAGGGGAAATACATTTTTGTATTATAATGTTTTTAATTTTTTTTTTTTTTGAGATTTATATAGAAGAGTAATTCAAAATATTTTTAGCAATTCCTAAAAAGGAGTTTTAGTGATTGGTATCACATGCTAGAATTCAATTGACAGTATTGATGTTAAACTCGATCACTCTTGTTTTCTACATAGATCATTTCTCATGTATACTTAGAGATGATTATTGTTAGATCCTTTCTAATCTAGTGGTTATTTAATATTTATCTGGAATAACTCAATTATAATTTTCATAAGAGAAGTGGATGTTCTTAAAATTTGAATTTTGTAAATGATAATTCCTTCCCATACTTTTATCTTTGGATTTATTTCCAATAAGGGGGAGAAGATGTCATTGACTTTTAATATGAATTGGGTATTGTTAAAAAATACAAAGGGGGAGATTGAAGAGATCGAATGATTTGTTGAGGTTGAAATTGTTATCAATTAATTAAGAAGATGAAAAGTTAATGAATTATAATTTTGATGATTGTAGAGATGGTTTGTATTTCAAAAGACATGTTTCATTGGTTATTTGAGTTTGACATGTTATTTACAACATTTTAAGAATATTCCATGAAAAATTATCTTTGTTTCATAAGGATGGTTTCATGTTGTTTCAGGTATAATTGAGAGGTTAGTGGCTTTGGGATTTGAATATAAAGTTGGTTTGGCTTTACATTGGAGAGGGTTTAAATTCTATTATATTACTTAGAATTTTTCTAAGTTTACAAGTTTGGTTGTTAATTTAAAAAAATAGCCAACCCACACAAGCAAGCCCTAGATAGCTCAACCCCTTCCATATGTGGGACCTATGAGGGTCGACCAAGGATGAGGTAGTCAATCTAGTAAAACTAAGAGGTGGTCTAATGGGTATAAGAGCATGCCCACAGGGGTGAAAGAGAGTAGAGTGGATCCACTATGTGGGGCGGCATAGCAGCGGAGGCAAACACCAGCATGGGGCAGTTCCAGTGGGAGTATGGAGTCAAGTATGTGGGACCGATAACCATTTCTATCAGGTTCAAATCGCGGATTATAATATAAAGGAGAGTCAAGAGACAGTCCATTTAAATGTGGGGATGATTTTTTGTGGGTTATTTTAGATTCAAATGAACATATACCATCTGATTTTTTCAATCTTTCATATGGATCATCCTATTAATCTTGTCGCTCGATCTATTCATCCAATATCATCTGATCAGGTAAGCAGTTTTATCTTCAACCTCATCCATGCTTAAGGGTTCTGTTCATTGACCTCCATTGCTACATTGATAGTAGCTTTAGTCAAGACCTCTGATCATGTTTTGAGAATTTTAACGAATTCAATATGATCAAAATAGTGATGCAAATTTGTTTTCATAATATAACAAGGATCAAACCAGGGTTTTATCGGTGTGTAGAAGATTGATATTTCGATACGGTGATTCTTGAAGTCACAAAACAGAGGCAATGTTTGAATGAACTGATTAATGAGTGGTTTTCTATGGTTCTATAAGATTTTAAGATGATGAATTATGCATATAAATAACATTTGTGGTATTTGGTTTTAACTGTTGAGTTCCCAGTAAAGTTGTTGTTTTGTGAATTTCTCTGGTTCGCGAAGTGAATATTTTGTGCACTTTATATTTGCGTGAAGAAGAATTCATTCCACTAGAAACCTATATGTTAATTACACACTAGTTTTTATTCCTAAAGAATGGTGTTCTAAGAATCAATTAAGATAACACAATTCTCTTATGCGTTGTTCTTTTGGTTTGTGTGAAAAACATGGATAACATGCATCTATTTATACTTGTGCTTAGGATGTTTTTAAATCTATGGACTCACTCATAAGATTAAAAAAACACTATACAGATACAATATGTGTGTGAGGAATTATATAGAGTTGTTTGCATACACTGTTAGGAGTAAAATAGTGGACTTTCAGTTTTACATGAAGGACAGTACATGTATGCATGATTCTGCATACATAAGTATAAAAATAAGTGTGAATATACATACATGAATGGAGTTTGTTGTGTATGATTTTAGAAGGTCACATACACTGAGAAAACAGTGTGGAATATATATGAATTTACATACATTAAGACATCAGGTGGGAAGCATTATGTATCATTTAAACATGCACGTGTGAGATATCATGCATATACCTTTGTGTATGAATAATGAAGTGAATAGTGTGTGTGAACTGTGAAGTGAGAAAAGTGTATAGTGTGTGTTTGAGGATCCATATAAAAAACACCTCCATTATTTAATGCATTTTCACATGCACATGTGAGAAATAAAATGGATTTAAAGTTTTGTGTGTTATAAAACCATGTATGCACATACATTTATGCATGCATAAGTTGACAGGTACTTGTAGTATATTTTATACATGCATGAAGTGTTAATAGAAACTTGTAATTTATATTGCATAATCAGTGTGTAGTTATTTGAGACTGAATCCATGAAATTATTTCTATCAGTGATTCAGAATAATTTTTTTATCCAAGTTTTTAGTGTTTAGTGAGGCTAGGTCTTCTATAGAAGAAATAATTATTCCTCGAGAAGTGTTGTACTGATATAGCTGATTATATGTAGTGATAAAAATTATTTGAGCAATACCAACATCAGTGAAAAGGTTATTGAATTTTAAAAAATATGGTGTGATCTAGAAAACTCATGGAGGATGATAAAGTGATCAACCTATCAGTGGATCAAAACTTCTAAAGAAGAAGAAGGAGATTGTGACTAGGGGGTCTGACTAGTTTCTAAAGAGGCTCTAGAGACTGGTGGGTCTAACTAGTTAAATGGTTGGGGTGTCTAAACAACCAAGGTAGAAGAGTTGGATTGTTGGGGGGTATAAGTATGATCAACTAGAGGATCGATTACTAGGGTGTATAACCAGTTGTTTCTTGAACCATTGTAATTGATAAAAATATTATAGTGGATAATCCATGTTGGGGGGTCTAACCAACATGCCAAGGATGTAGGTCTTAGTATCGAACCTTGTAAAAATATTGTTCTTTGTGTTCCATTTTATTTCTACATTACATACATGATCCATTCATCTTAATAGGTGATAGAGGTTTGAATTAAAAGGTGAAAGGTATTAAATAAAATAGGTCACATCTGATTAACCCCCCCCCCTCACAGTGTGACTGGATGATCCATTGTACACTTTAAAAATTCCTCAAGAAACGGACTTCAAGTTCCTATAACTCACATTTTGACAACTTCCTAAATATTTTATCATGATGAAGAACTCCCAAAATATCACACAGATGATATGCATGATCCTCCTTAGATTTGGATTACAAAAAGATATCATCGATGAAAACCATCATGAAATTATCCAATAAATATCTAAACACTAGGTTCATCAACCCTGTGAACATGGTTGGAGAATTCGTCACACCGAATGGAATCACAACAAACTCATAATTCCCATGATGACAATGGAAAGTAGTCTTATAAATATCCTCATACTTTACCAACATCTGATGATATCCTGATAGTAGATTGATCTTTAAGAGCCAACTTTCTACCTTCATATGATCGAATAAATCATCAATCTGTGGAACATGATAGTGGTTCTTCACCGTCACCCGGTTCAAGTGATGATAATTGATATAAATCTACAAACTGCCATCATCCTTCTTCATGAAAAAACCAGCTCACCCTAAGGTGACATGCTCATCCAAATAAAACCTCACTACAATATATCATTGTAATATACTTATATCTCTCACAACTTAGAAGGTGTCATCCTATATGGATACATCAATATGGGAGACACACCTAACTATAGCTCAATCCTAAACTCGATCTCTCATCGAGGGGGTAACGTTAAACCTCCTCTGAAAATACATTAGGGTATTCTTCCACAATCCTAGAAAACAATGACTATTCAACATCCAATTAACTCATTATCAGCTCAGTTATCAAGGAAGACAAGGATAGAACACACCTTTGATCCATTCAAGGGTCTCTCTCACCAACAAATATGTTGCCTCTCCATCAGTATCATAAACAAAACCTTCCACCAAAAGAAATTTGAGATAGCCTGCAAAAAATACAATCAATCCATTCTAATGATGATGTTGTATGGTTGTATCCATAAACATAGGAAATATCCTCAAGAGTGTTTCTTCCCTAGAACTAGATCGTAGTCTCTACATACTTCATATAATTCATCTCGACTTTCAACTAGCATAATCAACACTAAGAGAACTGGAAGCCCTCTACCTCAAGTCCCAAAGCATGGATAAGGGTAGGTGATATAAAGGAGTGTGTCACACATAAATCAAAAAAATCATACACCCATGTAGTAAACAAGAAAAGGGTACCTTGAATGATGTCTGGATCGCTCGGCACTGGCAATGATAAATCATGAAGTTGACCATGACTTGCTCCACAACCTCTTTGACCCTACTGATGGCCACCTTCGTGGTGGTTCTCTACTCTCTGAGGAAAAGGAGTGTCTCAGAACTATACTTTGCCTACCCTATATCCTCTTTGCTAATCCTAGACTAGAACACCTTGTTGCTTCTTCCTTGGATGAAATTGTCTCAATATAGAAACCTAAAATAGAATACTTGGTGCATACTGACTGCTCAGAAATGTTAGGCACTCTCATTGCTGATGACCTCATCCTACATAAGAAAAACATTCATATGATCCCTTATCATAGTTCTAATATCCTCCACCCCCAGAGAAATGAGATGTTGAGGGTTGAGACCTACCATCGGCAGACCGAAATATCTTCTGTCTAGGAAATTGGGAACCCCATACCACAACTATGCTTTGCAAGGAATCCTAATGACTCTCCTCTCATGATGTTATGGTTCAGGCCAACATCCTTTCAATAACCTATTCTCTCTCCTGAACCTTGGCCTATTTCTTCATCATAAATGGGGTGACTCGATACTAGATATCTTGATGAAAAGACTCCTCAAAATGCATTGATCTGGCCTTCTCATCTGGAAATAGGTCTAAAGCATATCGTAGAATGGTCTGGAAATAGATCTCAAACTCTCACATGCTCAAAAAACCCTTATTAAAGGATATATAGATTCTGTAAATTGGCCACCTTCATGGTATAAGAAAGAAAATATACTCAAAACTTGTCTTGAAACTCCTCCCATGATACTGTCAACTCCTTGCAATCCCCAAGGAACAAGAACCCCCACTTCCTCACTACTCCATGCAACATCATCACAACTAATGAAAACCAATGCTCCTTCTGATCATTGATCAAACTAAAGGCTATCTAAACCTCCTCTAACTAGTATTCTATGACTGAATATAAAATTGACCTATCATAGTTCTGCAGAATCTGGTGCTAAAACTCTTAGAGTTTCTCCCTCCAATTGTCTTCATCATCGACCTCCACTCTGTGGTGATATTCTGGAATATCCTACAAAAAATCTTCAGTGAAAACCTCACATGGACCTCAACATAGATCCATTATTATAAAAATTACAAACTTTTATAGATCCTAAACCTAGAATATGGAATATTTAACATTGATTAATTAATTATTTTTTATCTTGTTAGGGTTTTAACCTATCCCAATGTCTTCCCATTCCAAAAATAGTCGCAAAGAAGAATGATATGTGATCATTCCCTAGGTATATACCCTAAAACTACTATATATTTATTTAGTAGTCTTAGTAAACTTAAAAGGTATATCTATCTAATTATAGGGGGGCCTAAATACCAATGTCTTAATTGGTCTCTCTTTTTTATATTTCTTTTTAAACTTAGCTAACAATTTTTACCTATCAACTCGTGCAATTTCACCTATTCCTAACTCAAAAAATCCATATTATCCCTCAAACCTCCCTTTTATACCACTCTATCATGACCCCCCCCCCCCCCAAGAGTACCCCTCCTGGTCTAGAAATGAGAGAAGGGAGATAGTGATTGCCCGAGTTCTTCCTCAAGTAGGCCTCAGGTTAGCAATAACCACCAAGGGTATAATAAAAATACATATGGGAGGAATTTTCCTCTAAGATAACATGATAAAGAGAGAGATAAGATAGGAACACCAATAAAAACATTCTCATACATATATAAAGAAATCCCAAGTGCTAACATGAAATTTCATACAGTACTGAAACAACTAAAAAAGAAACTATAAGTACCAAAAAGGTAAAGATGACAGAAACCACAAAGCCCAAACATCTTTTGAAAAAACCATGAGATAGTAATATCCAGGGTACCCTTATACCACTTCCTCACTGGTTTTCCACTCATACCCAACATCGCACATTTTGACCCATCTCTCTCCAAAATAAGATATCCTGAAGACACCTGGGCAAGGTATCACAACATGAACCTCATGAATCACATCATCACATCATCCCATATCACATAATCCCATATCACATCACCATATATAGTAACCAATTAGTTTCTAAGATCCACCATATCTTGTATGACATGTATCATACATCAGGTATTATACCTCAAGTCATTACAACCCATACACCGAGTAAGGTACCACAAGCCATCATATCCTATACACGTCATACCTATAATAATACTTTTGGATACTATATCTGGTAATACATGTGTGTGAAATAAACATAATATATCACAAACCTATTCACACGTATATGGGAAAACAAACTATAATTAATACCAACATAAAAAACTACCAATAGAAGAGAGTGGTACTAGAGGGGGTAGCCATCCATCCATCCTCCCACTGAGATGTTGGGGAAAACACCCTCTCAGAGTCCACTAGGTGTTAGTATCCCTAATTGAAATGGTTAGGGTAGTTTATGAAATCACATGATATATAGAATATAATATAGATCAAAACCAAACTGTGGGAATAACCTAGTCCTAATTTCAACTACAACTATCATCTCTTGAACACTCGGATGCAACTACTAGGGACTAGATATCCTACAAACACACAAGCATTTAAAAGATACATTAATTACTTATTTTATTTTTATTATTTCCTTTCATTTATTAATTTATTATTCATTAAATTAACTATTTATGTTATTTAAGTTACATTTATTAACCAATAATGTGAATTCCATGCCCTCTAGGCATAATCCAAATTGATTCTATTATTTCTCAATATTAACATCTTTTTAGAATTTTCATTCCATCAACACAAACCCCATGGGTTAAGAATTATTATTAATTATTAAAAAAACATTATATAAACCATATAATATAGGAAATCCATCCTAATATGCAACCAAGAGGAATATAAAACTAAGAACATTCAGCTACCTCAAGCAATGGGGAAAGGAATTCAGATAAAACAAGCAATCCAGCTATTGGTTATTAAACAAAAACATCTCAAGAAAGAATCCAATTTTATAGCATCAATGTTTAATCCAATATTCAACTTATTCCATCATATTTGGTTCCATCCTTGACACCCACATGTATATCTTGATGTATCTCTCCATCACAAGCATCAACTACTGCAACATCATCCAGGCCTCCCCACCAATATCACATCAGCCATCCTAGGATCAACCATCCCAATATCATATCACATCACATAGATAATCTCACATCCATATAACATCATACAGTATAAAGAAACAAACACATTCAACAAGGAAATATAGTCCCTAAAATAAGGCATCCAACCTTTATACATAAATGATCTCTCACAGCTCCAACCACATGACACTTGGCCTTCTCAAACAGATAGGAAACTCAGGCCCTAGAAATTATCCTTATCAAATAATTGGTCTTATTTCCATATTGAATTAACCAATTCATTACTCACAGGTTCCCATTATGGGAAACCTAAGGCAACAAGCTATAGTAAGCTATCAAAATCTAAACATTCTCTTTGCATTAAAACCAGTTTCAAAAAACCTAGAGAATTATCATTCTAAATTAATATGACTTTTATTATTATCAACAAAAATCATTAACATTATTCAAATTATCTATCAATTAAATTATCATGGAAGATCACATTTAATTAAACATTCACATTACATCAATTTTATTATCATAAAATTACCAAAAAACACCAGATTTCAAACATGCCTCTTCTTAAATTATTCTTAAGATAATTAATCAATTAATTCTAGATTTACAGTATTTACCATTTTCTATAAAGAAAAACATAATAATCCCTATCATAATAAGTCATAATAACAAGTGTAACGTAGATAGAAAACTATCTAGAAAAATAAGAGGCAACCCTTTATCATGGTATAAAGAATCAACATGTGATCTCTAACCAATTCTCTATTAATCTAATTCAATAGTTATTAGGTTAATTTAATTATCATCCAAAGGGATAAACCATTATAACTTTATGACTTCATGTAAATAGATATAAGAACCAATGAATCCCCTACCTTACAGGAATCAATATTCTTTATACAAGAACAGACCAACATCGCAGATCCTGATCACTCCACCTGTGAGAGCTGCATCCCTCCAAATACATTGTGCCACAACTTCACCAAAAAACAACCAAAAAAACTTTGTTATAATAATGGAGAGAAATAAGAATCATATGGAAAGAATAATTAGGAGGATCCAGATCAATGAACTATAATAGAAGAGGTAAAACATACCTTGTATCACCACAGATTGAAGATGGAAAATCGAGAATCAATATCTATGAAAGGGATTCCAAAATTCCTAAAGATGGAATCTTAATGTGAATCACTTCAAAAAAAATAGGGGTACATGCAATATGGAATCACTGCTAGAAGAAACTCAAACCAACAGTAGTAGGGTTCCATGAATCTAAGGGAAGGGCTTCAGAATGTCCATCCTTGAGGGAAAGTAAGCAGGAAGGAATGAAGGAAGTATCTTCATTTTCAAGTCAACATATACAAGATGATTGGAATTTTATATTAAAAAAGATTTAATTTACCAATTATTGTGGATCTCATTAAATTCCATGCATAAGGACTCATTTACAGACACAATCATCAAATAAAATCAAGGATATAATTATCCTTGACAGGATAACCTTTGAAGGCCCCTGATTCATGTTTTCGAAAGACCTATATAGTCATTTTCATGTAACTTATGGAAAACTCCATTTGTCTGATTTCACATAGATAAAATCCCCATGTATCCAAAATCTCTTTGTAGCCAAAAGCTCTATATAACCATTTTCACATAGCCAATTCACATAGTCAATCACTCATGTAGTCGATCGCTCATATAGTTGATTCCTAACATAGATGATTCATATAGTCAATCCATCCATGTAGTCGATCCACATCGTTTATCTATCCATGTAACTAATCCATCCATATAGCTGATCCACATAGCCAATCCAGCAACATAGTCGATTCTCGTAGCTGATACCATCAGATGATACCATCAGAAGCTACTGCTATAGTGATACCTCTAGGGTGTTATCTCTAGAGTGTTATTGCCAACCTCAAAAATACCCCTTTTAATCTAAAACACCTCCAAACTCATCCCTTACTCCTCCAAACACCTCTAGACTTTCCCAAAAAACTCAATTTCTAAATCCCTCATAAAGTAATGGGTTAGAAACTCTGGTCTGTTACAATCAATATATTTTATTTTTTTGATATAAATTAGTTTATTATAACAAAAATAAAATTTATGTGGATTTAAAAACAATTTTAAACCTAATATTATCAAAATAATATTTAATTTAAAGAAAAGACAAAAAATAGTTTCTTTTATTGGAAAATATTACTTAGGTTCAAAAAATGTTAAACATAGGTTTTATAAATTCATAATGGTATTTAAAAATGTATATTTTTACTCCTTAGATTCATATTTGATCATAAAATATATTTTATTATTTTGTTAGTTATACCTAATTCTTGATAGAATCCTAAATGATATTGTTTTAGTAAAAACTATATTTTCACTATTCACTAATATATGTTATTTTAGAAAAATTATAAAATTTCATACTAAGATAATTTTAACATTCTAAATTTAAAATTTTTATTTTATCTAATTCAAATTTATAAATTTATTTTTCTTTAAATAAATACAAAATATAAAGAAAAACTACTTTTATTGAAAAAATTTCTTCTAAAACATTAATTGTTTCTAATATTATTTCATACCAATTTATAATTTAAAGAAAGTTAATATATTATTCCATATAATATAATATCATATATTATCATAATATTCATTTAAAAGTGGATGATTTAATTTATTAAGACTTTAAACAGTTATTTTAGAAAGAATAATATTTTTTTTAATATTAAATCATTTTAATTATTTATCTTCAAAACATGATAAATTTAAATCAAATGTTATATTTTTATTTACTATAGGTTTTATTTGTCTTATAATATCAAGGATCATTTTATTCTATTTTTTTAGGTAGAACATTCTATTAACATAATATTTATGTAAGGAAAATACATAGTAAAATTTTGGGTCATTACATTCTCCCCTCCTTAAATAAATTATGTCCTCACAATTTTGATTATTCTGGACTAATGAAATTGTTAAGGGTATCCATAAGATAAAAATGATACTTGATTTAATTTCTAATGAGGTTTCATCCTCACTATCCTTGGTATGACTAGTGAACTTGTCTTTTCCCCCATAATAGGAATATAACTAGAGTTGAGTTTTTCTCTAACCATTTATACTAAATCCCCCAATATAATGGGGGTAATTTTTTTTATATGGAGTTTATATTTATCCTTGTTTTAATATGTGGTAATGGGTTAATTTCTTGCTATTATTTTTCTATCTTGAAAATTATCATGGACTTTATGTTAAAAAACTCAATCCATGCCTAATATCACATCAAATTTGACTTAAGGAGGGATAAAAGGATTTTATAGGAAGTGCATTCCTATAAACATATATTTGATAGGAGTTGTATACTTGGGATATAATAATCATACCATAATAATTTTTTATTAATAATTCAAAATTCATTCATCGAGGTGATGATTTTATGTTCTTAGGTACATAGGAGTAGGTTAAATAAGATATGAATAAAACTCTCATGGTTCTTGAGTGGGTGATCAGTGTTCCTCACTCCATAAAATCTTTATATTCCACTTCTGTAATTGTGGTTTAATAATATTTCCCTTTTCTTTGAATTTTTTAGTTCCTATAATCCTTTATAGCCCTTGGATTAGGGAATTGACTTGGATAATGCCCATTTTCCACCACATTTAAGACATTAAACTATTAGTGGTGCCTTCAGATGAACTTTGTGTCATTTCACCATGTCCACTACGATCCTCAATTTCCCTCCACAATTTTTTACACTATACTCTAATTTTACACACATAAACATATCTCAGTTCCTTTAAGATATTAACCTTGGTGAATCTTACCACGTTTTTTACAAGAAGAAAATTAAATCTTCTTTTCTTCATTATCTTCATCATCTAAATTTTTGTGAGACTCAATCCTTCTCTTAGTTGGTGTGTTTAGAAACTCAACTAATTTCACATTATTAATTATAATTTATGACAGCTAATTAGGAATAACCACAATATTTCTCTCCCTATCTCTTATCCGATTAGGTTTCTTATTAGAGCAATATATGCACTGTAAGATGATTATATGAAAAATATAACCTCAAAATGTCTTACTCTTTGAAATTATTCTATTATATTTCTATTCAAACTAAATCACTCTCAGTTAAATATAACTTTTTTTAGGTTAGGTTCTCTCATATTCATTAACCCAATTTATTAACATAGTAAATCTATCATAATATCTTATAAATAGAATTTTATTAACCAAATCATACACACCAGGAGTGTATATTCAGGTGTATGGTCTTAGGATTACTCATCATGAACCAGAGTGAAGATTGAGTTGATACTCAACCATCCTTTTGTAAGATGATTACCCTTAGGTGCTTATGTGTCACGGTTGGGTCCACTTTTCAGTATCCAGATAGGGATGTAATTTCTAGGAGAACCGCATATTAAAAACATCACCAAAATTCTAGGATTTTATTCTATACTTAGACTTATCTTTAGGATTTTCACTAATGTTATCGAATCCTAATATCCAAAATAAATATAATAATCCCAAAAAATAACTAAAATTTGCTCTAATACCAACTAAAACAACCCAATATTAACATATATTTATTTTACATCATTTTTTTAAAACAAAAAATTCAACTCATAAATCATCTAACAGTCCCAAGAACATAAGGTTTAGTTTCTTTGAGGACTATCTATATAAGAAAGTTGTTTTATAAAAAATTTGGAATTTTATCCCTAATCGAATTTCTCTAGACCCCCTTCTAGACTTATAATAATTTATAATCATCTTCATAATCTAGGGAATGGAGAAATAATAAAGGGATGAGATAAAATGCTCAGTAAGGAAAAAATTTATCAATATTTCATCAATAGTTAGATCATAATCATAAGATAAAACATGAGTTGGGTAGAAATATATTATTAAAAGAACATGGAACAATAATATTTGTTCACTCATTATGATAAAAAGTCATGTAATCTCAAATGAACAAACATATATCATGGTAAAAGAGTTTGAGACAATATACATGATCTAGGGGGAATAATCATAGGCATAAAAAATATGGAATTTATTTTGAAAGATAGTATAATAAGGATTCATGGCACAAACATAAGAATATAAAAGCTTATGAACCAAGCTACCCGCATCACATTCATGAAACAGCTTGTGAACAAAAAATCTCAGATAACATTCACACAATAAACATGTGTAAAAAACCACTTGCATCATGTTCACACAAAAAAACTTGTGAATAAAGCTATCTATATCATGTTCATGAATAAAACTTATGAAAAGGGATATATTAATCATTTTTACATAACATTTTATCATCACATGTGATATGAAACTTTAACCAATGTATTGGAGGGAGATATAGGACCCCAACTATCACTATTTATACATATGTGTACCAAATAAAATAAATTCTCATCATATCATAAAGAACACATGGAAATAAAGTGGGTTTCATATCCATTTAAAATGGAATCATATAAGAAAAAAATCATAATTTCATTAATAAAATTGATAAACTCATGGAATATAAATGGGCATCAAATGATACTAAATAAATTTCTAGGTAGATTCCATTTAATAAAGTATATTTTATTTACACTGTATGGAAAATGGGTATATTTTTTAGGCAATAATTTCATAAATCAATTGATATATGGAATATAGGTTAACAACATTCAATCAAAGACATATAAAATAGTTTATTCACAAAAGAAAGGCATTTGAATAAAAATTAATCTTATTCATAGTGGATGTTGAAGCAAGATAAAGGTAATGGTGGATCAATCCTCTAATAAAAAAGAACATTTAAATTTCCATCCAAATAAAAAAATTGGATTGTAACATTATAATAATATCCTTAATCAAGAATAAAATATATCAAAAGATGATGATATAGGTGAAAAACACTTTTTAAGAGCATTAGAAAAATAACTTTGACAACAAGGAATATCATGAACTTTTAAAAATATTTATTTTAAAATATGAAATAGTTTATAAAACATGGAGGTTTAGAATTTATTTTAAAAACCAAGAAAGTTCATATATGAAGTTTTATACAAAAATAAAAATTGTCAGAAAGATGTGTTCACATGGAAAACATTAAAATGAGATTCTTTTCACACATTGATGAAAACAACCCTTATGGAAAATGTTAAAAATTTATTTAATAATTTTTAATGAAACTAAAAGTACTAAAAATGAACTTATTAAATTAAAAAGGAATAGATAATAATGTCCACAAAATCATTCAATGAATATGTAAATGGAAAGGGGTTTCCTAACTAAAAAGAAGATATGGAGTCCGTTTGACTTACAAGAAACATTTTGGGTAAAATATGAGTCAAGTGGGAATGAAATTTTTATTGTACATGTAAAAAACTAAGAATATACAAATAAAAAGATAATGGGTTTTATAAATATTATAAATTCATCAAATGGATTATCTTTCAAAAATAATTTTTATTCTAAGATAAGATTGGTGATGAAGATCTTATAATTTGAGTAATATTTTAATCAAGCCCTATTTAAAGATAGGGATTTAAATTTAACATAAAATACCATGAATAAAATATAATTCATGATATAACATCTCAAATGTGAATTATATACACTATATATAAAAAAAGTGTGAAAAATCAAACATGTCACGTGGATTTGGAAATGATACAAAGAAATCATTACAACATTAGTGTCCTTTAAATCGAAAGCCATTTAAATAAGGAAGATGATATATCTCTTCAAAACCCATAAATTACATTAATATGTTAAAATAAATTCATTAGGTATTAATTAAACCATATAAAAAATATCACGGTTCCCAATATGAAATATTTTTCAAGAAATTAAATTCGAAACAAAGAACACCTTACCTTAATTCCTAACTTCCACTAAGTGCTTGAATATATTGTATAGAAAAAATAAATATATTAATAAAATATTTAAGAACCTTGTTCATACATATAACCTTGATTAAAATTAATTTATAATTATTCTCTATATGTATATTAGTTAGTTATTATCTATTTTCAATATCAGGTGTTAGTAATCATGATCATTTTGAACTAGTTACATAATAGTGGTGTTGTTATTTATTATTCTCATAAATTTCACCATTATCATATTATAAAATGTACTTTAATTTAATAAATATAATTATTTATAATGTTATAATTTCATTCTAGGGATTTTTTGTTATGGTCCTTAAATATGAAATTGGTGATGAGCATATTTCATTGTTTTTTTAATGGAAAACCATTGGTATATTAATTAATGATATTGATAATAATTTTACTATTATAGAACCAAAATAAAATCATTACATACTTATTTATATCATATATTATCAGTAATTAATTTTTTATAGTTATCCATAATATTATTTTATAGCATTGTTCAAGTGGGTTTCTAGACCAACCTAAGCATGAACATGATATAATTAATGGATGGGTATGGTTATGAAATTGGTTTATTTTTGCATAATTCCTATATTACATAATCATAATTATATTATTTAGATATTTTTATGGTGTTGGATCATATTTTAAGAGATTTTTAAAAATAAGAAAGAAAATAAATGAAAAATGAGATATAGACCGCACAAACGCATGAATGATGTTTTTGTTTTTATTAATGGAAAAGGAGTATGATTGTAAAAACTCAGGTAATGATAGAATAAATACTTTTTATATTTATTAGTATTCATAAATTATATATATATAATCATTATAAAAATATTAAGTAATTTTTTAAAATAAAAAAGGAAATACTTTTATTATACTCTTTTCTTCTAAAGTTTTATTTAAAAGTATAATTTTCAAATTATAGAATTTTAATTTGAAAAAATTTGATTTTATTTTTTAATTAATATTTTCAAAATTATCCTAAGATTATTTTTTGATAATTTTCTAAAAACGTTGATTTTTCAATGATAGTGAAAAATACGGATTTTTATTAAAAATTGTTTTTTCTTTTCAATTTTTTACAAATTAAAATTATATTTTGGATTATTTTTAAAATTTAATTATTTATTTTTTATTTAAAATAATCCAATTATGGTTTTTTAAATGAATTTTATAATTTAATTTAGTACAAAAACATTTTATACTTAAAATGAAATTTTTCTGAAAAATTGTTTTTCATCACTTTTTCTGATTTATTTTTAAATTAAATTCTAAAACTTCTATGTTTTAAATTTTTAAAAATGGATTCTATATTTATAATAATTGGGTCCAAATTTGGTAAATATATATCTTTTATTTTTTTCAATATGAATAGTAACCTTAGTAATTTTTGTTACCATGATAAAGGGTAAATCGGTTAATTAAGTTTAAAAATGAAATTATAAGGACTAAATAATTATCGTAACACATGAATTAATTTTAATATATTAGTTTATATCATCCATAATCATATAAAATTTAAATATTTGGTCTTTTCTTAACATTTGGACATGATTCTAACATTTATAATATTTAAGTAGATATAATGCTAAAAATGTCACACTCTTTCTTTTAATAACAATAATATTTTTAATATAGGGATAAAAAAGGATATATTTAGTTATAAATATTAATTTGAAATATAAATTATTATTTTTTTATTTTGTTAATTTATTTTTAATTTTTAATTAATAAATAATTACCTTACAAGCTTACACAGCGCTGATGCAGTAATTATCCAATTAATAGAAAAATAAAATAAATGATTTTAAAAATGTTGAAAATAATTTTATTTTGAGTTATTTTTTTATGTTAAAATATTTTTTTAGATAAAAATGATATATTAGTGAGGTTTGGATTTATTTTATTATAATCACATTGTTTTATTGTAGTTTAAAAATTCAAATTAAATGAATAGTTCTAAAATTGATATTAATGTTATTTTATAATAAATAATATTTTATTAAAAGATTTAAAATTCATAAATATATTATATTTTGTCAAGTGAATTTTATATGGTTTATTAAATCAACCATAGTCTATTTATGATCTGTTTTTCCTTTTATAATAACTATATCAACCTCTTAAGAGTAAAAAACATTGATATCACTATAATTGTCACAAGTGTTAACGAATGGTTAAAACAAAATTATAAGGGTAAAAATGTGATCCAAAATTATCCAAATTTTATTGGATGAGATTAATTAAACTTATACTTGTTTTATATTCCAATAATACCAATTTGTATCCAGTTGGATATCAAAATTAATTTATATTAATTTAATATTTAAAGAAATTCAAAGAGTGTCCCTCCCCTCTCTTAAAAAAGGGCACCTCTTCTTCTCATTTATTCATACTTTAAAATCCTTTTGTTTTGGACATTATCTTCCCAAATGCCTTATTAAAATCCATCATCACATCCTATATTTATTATTTTTGTCAAAATTCTAACCTTAGAGGTCTTAAGGTGTATAGCAAAGGAGGTTGTCCAAAGAAGAGGTATTGTTCTTAATAGAGCGTTTTTGTTTTATTTCTTCTTAAACTACCTTAAAATCTTACTTAACTATGATGATATAAAAACATAAGTATATACCATATACTAAAATTTTATTATTTCAATTTCATAACTTTTATCCATCTCCAACCTCCATCAAATGGGAAAGGAATCCATCGTTCGTGCGTACGAAGAATGACCGCCACATGGACCGATGTAATTTGTTTTCCATCACCACCTCTCACAGTTGGTTATAATGATGGATTTAATATATATATATATATATATATATATATATATTATATTCCTGAAATATTTATTATTATTTAAATATAATATAACACATATTTTCTTACTTTTTCATTCACTAGAAAATGATAACATTGTTCGTGCATACGTGTGGACTACCACCTCCATGAATTGATGTGATTCATTTTTTATCACCACATCACATGGATTATAGATATAAGTATATTTAAATATAAAATATTTTATTTATGATATTATTATAATTCTATAAATATAAAATAATATTTTCTTTCTTTCCATAATGATCATTGAAAAATGGAAACATTATACATGCGTACATACGGCCTATTGTCTCCATGATTGTAACATTGATCATTTTTCACACCATCTTCTATGATTGGTTTTAAAATTATAATTGATATATAAAGACGATAATTATTTCATTATTATTATTCTGAATATTATGAAATAATTATCTCTTTGACCATAGTCATCCTACCGAATTCATTTTGAACATATGAGCCAAATATCATCAAAGTTTTCAACGTGAACTTAAATGATTAAGTAATTGTGTATAACATGATAATAAGTGAAATAAAATTAATAATAAACTTTAAAATGTTTCTAAATCAAGTAAATAATTAACATAAGTTTATTATTTAGGAAGATAAGGAACATAAGTGATGATTCGGGCTTGAGTTAAGGGAATTTCTTTTAAATAATCCTCTTTTAAAGTCTCTCTTTCAACTATTTTTTTCATATCTATGTTTTTAAAACTATCATATTAATATTTTTAAATGGAAATAAATGAATTATAAATTATATTTTTATGTCTATTTTAACTTTATTTCAAAATATTTCAGAATGAAATTTTTTATGAAATGTTTTGACTTTCTTTATAAAAGACAAAAGGAATGTTCAATTTTAACGTATATGATATCAATGGATTTTCCTACCACCAAAACCATTATTTAAATTTTTTATTCCTATAAAATATTTCACGTTTTCTTAAAATAAAATCTCTCTTTCCCTTTTTCTAGTTATTTTAGTATTGAAAATGGGTTTTGAAAATAAAATGGTATTTTAATATCCGAAAGTGTTTTTCATGTGGTTTTAAAATAGTTTTTCAAAGGGTTTATGATGAAAAGTGCAAGAATAAATATTTTATTTTTGATATAGTAATTGATAATTATGAGAAATAGGTGATCCCAATACATCTTATATGATGGTTTGTGTCCCATTATAGTTCATGAAAAATGGGTGAGCCTGATATAGCTTATATGATTGGTGTGCTCAAATAATGCTCCAATGCATTGGGTAATGTTCTTTGTCTTAATAGGAAAGAAAGAGGAAGTTACCATAGGGTTTATCCTATGTATTTAACTGAGATCTAGTTATTTTTATATGGGTTTAAAATAGGTTATGAATATGATACTCAATGTTTTCAAAAAAGGTTTTATTTTCTTACTATGGGTTTTAATGGTTTTATTTGAGCAAAAAGTGTGTTTGTTTTTAATGTGGAAATGATTTATTTCATTATCTCAAAGAATATTGAGATAATGGTAAAAGTTTCATGGGTTTTCATGTTTTTCATTATACTAATAGTTTTCTTTCTTTTCATGTCCCTTACTGATATTTTTTTCTCATCCCAAGTTTTAAAAAAAATCACAGGGTTTAAGGATGGGTGGTAACAAAGAATAATTCATGTTGAAAGTAATGATGATTTTTTAAGAAAAGAATTTTTTTCCATTTTAATGGTTTTATATTTTGAAAAAATGGATATTGAGTAGAAGTTCCCACTTGTAATTTATGGTTTTTTTGTGTATGGGTTATGACCTAAATCTCTAAAACTCTAGATCTTAAAGATCTTTGGGAATGCAAGAAGGTGAATTCTAGTCTAAAGACACTAGAATATGTAATTTTTAAGTTTGGGTCCTTATAGTTGGTATTAGATGAAAGGTTTAGATAAATTTAGATTTTGGGATAATGTTAATAGTGTACCCTTGAAATATTTTACCTTAAGTTTAAGTTGAAATGATATAGAATTTTAATATTACTTTGTTTATTAATCTAATATATATATATATATATATATATATATATATTCAAAATGGTTTTATTTGGAGGAAATAGGGAAGATGAATTGGGAAGGTATCAAGAGGAAAATATCCTTCCAAATCAACATCCTGAAATGGTTGGAATTGGAACTGAGAAATTTGTTACAGTAATGGATCATTTAACTTAATCTATAAATGCTGGTGGAATACATGTTAGAGATAAACTAGATTTTTCATATATGAACCTATCGATAGTTGATCACTTCATGAAACAACACCCTTCGGTGTTCGGTGGAACGTTAGGTCCACTATTAGTCAAAGGATGGATCAATTCCCTAGAAAAGATATTTGAAGTCATGGGGTGTTCAAATTTTCAAAAGGTAACACTCTCTAATTATCATTTTGAAGGTAAATTTTATCGATGGTGGTATTTGGTTAAGAATAATAGAGATAAAGATGATATTGATTCCATGTAATTGGGTACATTTAATAATCTTTTCCTTGAGAAATATTTCCCTAATGTTGTTCAGATTAGGATGGAGAAACATGTAACATCTTGTTGATATTTTTAGATATTTATAAACCCCTATTTTTATCATTCTTTTTTTGGGTTTTATTTAAGGGAGATTTAAGTAAAAAAAATTGAAATTTTGGAAGTTCTCTGGTTGTGAACGGTTGGTGCATGGTTTTCCCAAACCATGCACCCTGCTAATAAAAATTGTGAAAACTAATACAGTGAGGTTTTGCATAGTTGGCACACGATTTGACAAGCCATTATCCCACCTAGAATAAACCATGAACCCAAAAAAAGGGGGCATATGGTTAGGGCACACAGTTCTCTTAACTGTGTGACCCAGCTCAGCTAACCGTGTATACGGGAAATACTTAATCTGAAAATTAATTTTAAACCATAGAAACACTTAGTTTAAGTGGAAAAAGGACCTAACTCAACCTAATATGATTTATTCTTCCTTAGAGGCTCTCAATAGGTGATTTTTTCCCCTCTACACCCCTCTGGAAGAAAATTAAAGCTAGGATAATGATGTTTGATCTCATCCTGGTAGGTTTCCTCTTCTCATTCTCTTTCTCCCATTCTCTCCTCTTTCCTCCATAGGGTTTTTTAGATCTCAATGTTATTGTAGGATCTAATCCTATATATTTTGGATCTTAAATCTAGGTTTTATTTTTGGATCCTTGTTTTCGACATTCTTCATTGGAGTTTCATGTTTAGGGATTTACGTTTCAAGATCCTATGATCCTGAGGTAAGTGGTTCCATTTATGATGGCCAATTTGATTAACCCTAAATTTCTTGGTTTAAATTTTATTATTTGATTTAAATTTAATCACTTTATTTCAATTAAATTTTTTTCAATTGGTTTATTTAAAAACTAAATTCTAGTGAATTGGGGATTTGGATTTGATTTTTCATAAAATCCAGAAAATCCCCAAATTCCAATAAATTGGGGTCTGTTTGTGAAATTGATGGAAAATTGTGAGATTTAAATTCCTTAATTTAAATTATTGAAATTGATTTTATTAAATGTATTTCAACTTTTTATTTGAGAAAAATGGTTTAAAATGGTTTTGATAAAAACCCAAGGGTTTTATCTTGGAAAAATTCGTGTTTTGATTAAAAACCTGCTTTGGATTTTAAATGGAAATTAGCAAATTAAAATGGATAATGGGATGAATTGTATTTTAATCAGTCTTAAAATAAATTTCCCATCACTAATTTTTATTATATTATATGAAATCATAGGTAGTTAATGATTTATTTGGGAAAAACATGCCAGGATGGGAATACCCTAGCAATGGATTAATGCTTTTCAACTCTAACATAAAATGTTTGGCACATTTTATTCCTCAATAGGATGTTGATGAGTCCCCTTTGATAAATTACAAAGGGACATGTGCACACACAGTCTTTATCATTATATAAGTGTTAGTATCCCATAACCTGGAACTATCGTACCTCTTGGAATATGACCATGTTGCTCCCTATTTATATTTTAAGTATATACCTGTAACGACTTGAACTTTTTGAATAATAATTGTTTTTAGAAAATATGTGTTATTTTTTTGTACTTAAAAAAACATTTTCCCTTTAATAATGAAGTAATTATATTTTAATGTGACCATCAATTTTTGATTATCACCATCTCACACCTTACCCTTAGGTCGTATATGGGTGTTATAAGGGGTTATGTGTCAAGGTCTTAGTTACTTAAATTGTAATCCCTTTATTATAATACAATTTTTATTTCATCATTTCCATTTTAATAATAGTTCTACTCAATAAAATATATGTTTAATTGAGACTAAATTGATAAATTGATTTTACAGAAAAAAAATTATATTTTTATAGATTTCTCATACTCAGGGAATTATTATGGTAAAATAAACATCATTTTTTAATTTCAAATTTCAAATTTAATCTAGGGTGAATTTTTATTATTTTTCTAATAAGTTTCATATTTTTTATGAATAGTGAAAATACTATATTTTTTCATTTAAATAATTATTATACTTTAAATAATTGATTCTGTGAAATGATTTTTGAGAAACATACATACATGGCTGGAATCAGTAAAATATTTAGAGTCTGATAGGATTGACTTCTTTTTATGAATAGTAACTTGACCCTTTAGAATAGTAATGTTACCCTTATGAATAGTAATATGAATAATGGAATAGTAACCTAACCTAAATAAGTATAAATATAATTTCGGCATCTTAAATGTTAATGTGATATAATTATATAATAGTATAATTAAATAAATGTTTTAAAAATTATTAGTTAAGTATTAGTATTTTTATAAAACCAAAATGTTTATTTACAACTATATAATTAAAATAATGATTTAAATGAAAATTCATTTACATAAAATGGAGTTAATTTTTTAATTCTACACTTCAAAAAATCATTAGGGTGAATTTTTGGTATTTTTCCGAAATAGTTAAATTTTTGGTGAATAGTAAAAATATAGTTTTGAGTTTTTGATATGTTTAATGAAATCATTAATGATGTAATAATGATGTAATAATAATGGATGAATCTTGAGGATTAAAATATGATAATATGTTTCCCAAGTGGCCAATACCATGGGAAAATACCATTGGAAATCCCATGGTTCTTCAAATACCACTACTAAGGTGTCCTCAAAAATTAATTAAAAACTCTCTCACTTTTTCTATAAATACCCACCCATTTCTCCATTAGGTTTCATTACTAATTCACTATACTCAAAGATATGATATTATTAACTCCTAATTAATCATCCCAAGGTTCCCTCAATCCCCCAAGGTTCTGATCTTTGAGTTTTATGAGTCACTATTCAAGGTAAGGGAACTCTCAACTTGTTTTTTCCTTTCATGTTTCTTTTTTATGTGGTATGTATTTCAATTTTCCATACAATTTTCTTCTATAAATTTTATTCTATACATTTAATGTATTAATATTAATTTATGAATGGTATAACCTTGTCCTCTCTCTCTTTTTAATGTTTTCTAAAACCATGTTTCTTACTCGTTATGTTACTAAATTTTAATCTCAAAATTTCTCTATTTTTATCAAGAAATTATTTTATTTTATTTTTGAATACCCAAACCTCTATATTATCTAGGGGTATTCAAATATATTTAAAAATAAATTATTTTAATTCTTGAGTTAACATACATGAAACCCGCCTTCCTTTTCGGTGGTTTTAAAATGAAAAAATGATCTTGTTTTTAAGAACTTTCTAAAACACCATGATTTTGAAATGAAACTTGTTTATTTTATTATCCATGGTTTATTTATGAGATGTTTTATTATGATCTATTTGTCTCACATTAATTAATACATATGAATGGTGCACCATGATAGCGCTCCAATGAATTAGGTAAATAATTTAATGTCTAGAGATGATAAGTTTTACAATACCTTAGTGAATAACCTTGGTAATTTTTATGACACCTCAGTGATAAACCTTTGCGATATGATTATGAATGCCTCAATTGGATATTATAGCCACATTTACAATTTATCATTCATGTTCTTTTATGATATTCCTCTTTATCCATTGCTCATGAATTTATGTATTTCCTTAAGTTCTTAATGATATTCCTCAAGATCACAAGTAAATTGTTTCCCTCATTTAACCTTACTGGGCCATCTGCTCACCCTTTCCATTGATTTATGTCCCCAGGTTATGAGATGCAATAAATGTACTTAGGATGAACCTTGATGAATCTCTTCAATTGTAATAAAAGAATTTTTTAAGTTTTCATGTATTATGTACCTTATTTCCAAGACACTAAACATTAAAAAATCATTTGTTTGTAAAATGCTATATAAAGTTATGTATTAAAAAGATGGGATTCCATAGTTGGTATCAAAGGGCAGTTTAGTTATTTTTGGAAATTAGTATTTTAAAACTTTAGTAATAACCCTAGATAAAATTTTAAATATAGGAAAAATTCGTGGTATTTTTGTAAAATATTAATTAAGTGGTTTCTGTACAAATAAATCCATATCTGGATACGAACAAGTGAATGTAGCTCTGTAATAGATGTATCTAGGGGTAAAACCTGGAAACACTACTTTGAGAAAGACTTGAGTGGGAACTGGTGCATGATAACGAGCCTTGTTTCACTCCTGGTTTGACACTTATGGGGATATGTTTGGTTAATCAGAAGATTTTTATGATTTATTATGAAGGATTTATAGAAAATTTAATTGTTGTTAATGGATAAAAAAATTTAATAATGATGGTTTAAGACATAAAATTATTTTAGATTTATAATATTATTAAAAGAAATATGTTTCTCACAAAGTTTCTCTTATTTTATAAAATGGATCGAAATAAAAGGAACCGTGTAAATGGTGAGCACAACAGAAAATGTATTGATGGTCCTATGATGGAATTAAAAATGGAAACCTTCTTGAGAATGGTGAATCAACTAACTCAAGTTATGGGCAATAACTTGAATCAAGATGAGATACTGGTTTCACCATAAAGAGATAAACTTCCCGTTGAGTCCTTTATGCGTCAACAACCACCAATGTTTAGTGGATATACTAACCTATTGATTATGGAATAGTAGATAGGCACTATAGAAAAGGTCTTTTCTGTATTTTGTTGTTCATAACAAGATAAAGTAACTCTGGTTGTGCATCTTTTAGTGGAAGAAGCTGATCAGTGGTGGGCATTGATTAAAAACATGAGGCCAAGAGGGGAGATTGAAGCTATGGAATGGTAAGAGTTCAGGAGAATCTTCTTTAATAAGTATTTCCCTCATTCGATGCGAAAGAAAATGGATAAGGAATTCCTTGAACTGAAGTATAAGGATAATGAATTTGTTGACAAATTTGAGATGATCTTCACAAGACTTCCCCATTATACCTCTACCTTTTTCATGGATCGTAATGGGATGGTTGATAGATTCTTCGGTGGACTAAGACCTCATATATGGAAGAATCTTACCAACTGATACTATAACAACTATGAGGAGATCGTAAAGAGTGATACAAAATTTGAACTAGAGTTTAGAGAGATATAGCAGTCCCATAGATCGAATGAAAAGAAGTGATATTTGGAGACAAACTTGGGGAGGATCTTTGATCAAGTAAGAGGCAGAAATAAAGTGAAAACTTCCACATGCAATAAATGTGGGAAGAAGCATTTGGGGAACTACCTGCTTAGGAGCGGGAAGTGTTATAAGTGTGGAATAGATGGCCATATCGCTCAAAATTTTCATAGTGAGGTGAAGCCTCAACTAATCAACACAAACAAAAAAGGGAAGATGGTTCAAACCCTACCTGAAGTCCAATGCTTCAAATGTGGATAGCTTGGTCACTTTTCCAATCACTATCCAAATCTAAGGGAAGTGGAGGGGAATCACCATCAACCTCATCATAGGCCAAGGGATCAAGGACATATTTTTTCTATCATGATAGTTGAAGTTGAATCTCCAAATGATGTGTTGGTAGGTACTCTTGTTGTTCTCTCAAAGATAGTAAGTACTTTGTTTGATTCTGGTTATATGCATTCCTTTATTTCCTCCAAGTTTGCAAAGAATATAGAATCAATTCATGAACCTATATAAGTAGAGTTATCAATCAATAATTCTAGTGGGATTATCCAAGAATCATCAGTGTATAGAAACTCTATTATTTACTTTGGTGAGAATAATCTCATCACAAATATAGTAGTCATTCCCATATTGGAATTTTACATTATACTAGGGATGGTCTGGATCTCAAAGTATAATTATAATATCAACTGGAGAATAAAGGAAATCTCAATAGTCTTGAGTGGAAAACCTACAGTTATCTTCAAAGGAGATATATCTTGACCTAAGCTTTGTCTAGAAGCACCACCCATATCCTTCTTTATGGAGTTGATCGGTGAATATGGCGAAGGGGATGAAAGTATAAGAATATAAAATGTTCCCATCATTCAGAAATACATTGAATCATTTCCTGAGGAGTTGCTTGGACCTCCCCCAAAAATAGAGGTAGATTTATCCATTGAACTCAGACCTGGTTCCAAGCCGATATCAAAAACTCCGTATAGAATGGGAAATATGTAGCTGGAAGAATTAAAGAAACAACTCCAAGACCTTTTAGAGAAGGGGTTTATTTTACTTAGTTTGTCTCATTGGGAACCACATGTTCTCTTTGTGAATAATAATGATGGATCAATGTATCTATGCATTGATTATAAATAACTTCACAATATCACAGTAAAGAAAAAGTACCCTCTTCTAAGAATTGATGATTTATTTGACCAGCTTCTTAGGGCTCAATTATTCTCCAAGATTGATCTTCGATCTAGTTATCATCAATTGAGGGTAAATAAATAAGATATTCCAAAGTCCACCTTTTGATTGAGATATGAACATTATGAGTTTTTTGTTATTCCCTTCAGCTTGACTAATTTGCCTCCTATTTTTGTAGATTTTATGAATAGATTATTTAAGGACTACCTTGATAACTTTGTAGTAGTTTTTATTGATGGTATTTTGATATATTATAAAAGTATCAAGTAGGATGAAGATCATCTAAGGGTGATACTAAAAACTTTGAGGAAGGAGATGTTATTCAGAAAGTTTAGCAAGTGTGATTTTTGGTTAAAGAAAGTTGATTTATTGGGGGCCATTGTAACTAGTGAAGGAATCTTAGTTGAACCTACAAAGACAAAGGTTGTAAAGGAGTGGACTCATCATATAACAGTAAATGAGATTCATAGTTTCCATGGTTTAGTAGTATATTATAAGAGGTTTGTGAAAAACTTTTCATGACTTTCTAATTCAATAACCAAGTTAACTCGAAAAGGGGTCAAGTTCAAATGGACAGAGGAGTGTGAGGAAAGTTTCTAAGAGATGAAGAAGAGATGTTTTACTACACCTGTGTTAACTCTGCCCTCTATCATAGAAGTATTTATTTTTTTAGTGATGCATCTTTGAAAGGGATTGGGTGAGTCCTCATGAAAAATGACAAGGTGATTTCTTATGCATCTCGACAGTTAAAGGTTCATGATAAAAATTATATTATGCATGATCTAGAGATAGTTGCGGTTATTTTTTCTTTAAAGATATGGAGGAACTATCTTTATATGGATAAATGTGATATATACACTGACCATCAAAGTTTTAAGTATATTTTCAGACAAAAGGCATTGAACATGAGACAGATGAGATGGTTAGAACTTCTTAAAGACTATTATTTTTCAATTCATTATCATCACAGAAGAGAAAACAAATTCAATGATGCACTAAGTAGGAAAGACCCTATTGTGATGGAAATGATGAGGATTCAAGGAGATCCTTTGATCAAATACCTAGTAGAACTATACGTGGAAATTGTAAGGGAAGGGACATCATCAACCCTATCCCAAATGATTTCTCAACCATCGTTACTAGATAAGATCAAGAAATCTCAAAGATAAGATCCTTTGTTATAGGAGAAGTTAGAGGCTATAAATAATGGGAAGTTTCCTGATTTCAATATTGATCAAGAAGGTGTACTGAAATTTCATACAATTCTATGTGTTCCATATATTCCAAAAATAAAGAAGGAGTTGATAGATGAAGCTCATATCTCTATATTCTCTATACATCCTGGAAGTATAAAAATGTATAGAGACCTTCATGATCATTATTGGTGAGATAAAATGAAAAGGGAGATAGCCGACTACACTGTACGATGCCTGGTGTGTCAACAAGTGAAGGTAGAGCGACAAATTCTTAAAGGGGTATTGCAAACACTACCCATACCAGCATGGAAGTGGGATAATATCACTATGGATTTTGTCATTGGTCTCCTAAAAAAATCCAAATGAAATAATGCGATATGGGTTATAGTGGATTGTTTTCTCAAAATAGCCCATTTTATCATTATTCAGGAAGACTTATCTCTTGAAAAAACTTGCCAATATATACGTGAAGGAAGTGGTGAGGCTACACGGAGTACCAATTTTTATCGTATCTAATTGTGATCTAAGGTTCGCATCAAAATTATGGATAAGTATTCAATATGATCTAACTACCGAATTGAATTTCAGTGTGGCTTATCATCCCCAAATTGATGGCCAATTTGAAAGGACTATTTAGAAACTTAAAGACATGCCAAGAACATGCTCAATGAAATTTAAAGGTGTATGGGATAAACATATCCCATTAGTTAAGTTATCATACAACAACAACTTCCATTCAAGTATTCAAATGGCTCCCTATGAAGCTATATATCGGAAGCGATGTATAACTCTTACTTGTTGGGATGAAGCTAGTGAGAGAAAGATTCTTGGGCCTGATCTTTGCAAGAGATGATAAAAAAAGGTCCATTCCATCCAAAAACACATTAATTCTACTCAGAGTCAGCAAAATATCTATGCCAACAACCATCAAAGGGACTTGGAGTTTGATTTTGGTGACAAATTCTTTCTTCGAATTTCACCATGGAAGAGATTCATGTGATTTTGGAAGAAAGGGAAGCATATAACTAGGTATATTGGCCCCTATGAAATCATTGATCACATAGGAGCAGTTTCCTATTAGATATCACTTACACCAAATCTATCTCAAGTTCATGATGTTTTCCATGTATCTCTCTTGAGGAAGTACATGTCGGTTCTGGGCAATGCGGAAGTGTGTTAGTTGGTGACCAAACTTTAATTTTTTCCATTAACAATGATCAATATGAGATCCATCATGACAATAAAATGTTATATCTTCAAAATAGAACAAAGAAAAAAAGAAAAGAGATGAATCCTGGAACTATAGATAGGATCATAATATGTTGGTTATAATTAATTTAATTATAAAGACAAGAATTACCTTGATGAAATTATCTCTTAGTTGATGTTTCTGGTCATGGTCTGATGTGATCCTCTGTTGTGTCATAGAATCCAAGTGTAGGATTCCTCTAGTAGTGGTCCACATGTGATCCACGTATCTCTGGATATCGCTGAAGGGATCTCTGGGTGCTAATGCAGAAGAGCCTTTTCTTGCGATGTCCACCTTCAATCGCCTTGAGAGCTGCTTGCAAAGCGCTCTCCATGATCCAGTGGAGGAGGATCTCTCTCATAGCTTGAGAGTGTTCTTGGAAGAAAATTATTCTCTCTTGGCTTGCGAGATTTTTCAAGATCTGTTGTGCACAACCACACAAAATGGATAGGATAATGATATTAATATAATTGGGATTTTAATTAATTAGAATAATAAAATGAATTAATTACCCGAAAGCATTTATTCATTTCATTTAAATCTTAGTAAGACCCCATGTCTAATCATAATAGTTGATTATTATTATTACTTGACATGCACCCAGCGAATTACACCTAATATTATTTAATTAAATAAATAATATTATTTCTCACAAATCCATAGAAAAACTACATGGCATGTACTTTTGTTTTTCCATTCTCTTTATTTTCTCTACTGTATTTATTAGACATTGAATAATGACTATTTATTTCTTAAATAAATATTACTCTATTACTCACTAATAAATATATTATTTTTCCCACAATATATTCTATCGAATAACTAGTGTTGAAATAAATGTGATCAAGCATCCTTGAATAATTATTAAACCACAATCGGGAATAATCATTAATCAAATTGTTAAATTAATATTTAACTGAGATACTTGGACACACTTAGTGTGTGACTCTCTAAGACTCTTTCTTAGTGGAATTAGGTGGATCCTTCCTAAATTCCAAGGTTAGCATCTAGAAACACGCCAAGGAACCCATAGAGAAACAAGTTAATGTTACAATGATGTGTCACCTCCTATGAATGTTTACCATGTAATGTAATACCTTTGTTTAAATATCTTGAATCAAGTGTGTTGCATGTTGGTTCCACCAACCCATGTGCTCGATTATTCTTTCTTTGACTTCCCTGAATTGAATTGTCTCATTCCTTACCATGGCCATGGATTTATTTAGGATATATCAATTCCATCAAAGGGTCTGAGATATCTACTTCCATTATGGAACATAAGGGAAAAATCCTTTCTCGCATTATCTATTAATGAAATATTACTCATGACGCACCCAACATATCCTACCTCATTTCTAATAGTGTTTCATTACTGTTTTCTTCAATACATCTAAGTGAATAAGTTGTAATACCCACTAATAATAATCTTAAAGTCTAAAGACCAATACACACGTTCATAGATAGGAACATCCAATGACACTATGAAATGTGGATTTTCTACTGGTGGGTCTTGTTCTCATAATATCCTCCTGGATATTCCAATGGGTTCACACCATGATAAGGTGCCTCAAAGGTTTATGAGTCCTCACCCCTAATGGCCTGAATTATTTGTGTCCCTAAAATAACATCATCCGGCCATAGAACATATATTCAAGAATAGTGTTATAGCACTTCTAGGTTCTAATCATAGTAGGGATCTCTTATGACCTTTTAGTGAAAAAGATATCCTTAGGACATTATCACATGCATTTTCACATAGAAGAACAATCAATATGTGATAAGGTATTTATTAATGTATAAAGTACAAAGTAGTTGGTTCTAGGCCACCAACTTCAACATACTTCCACTTGTACTAGAGTCAATTACTAACAACCATTAACTTTCTAGCTCTCACCTGATATTCATACTTCTACTGAGATAGGCCTTTAGTAATGGGGTCTTCCACGTTATCTTCCTTGGACACTATGCTCACTAAAACTTTACCTATTTGATTGAAATCCCTCAAGAGGTGATACTTCTGGAGTATGTGATTTTTCTGTTGATGTGACCTTGGTTATTTTTCAAGAGCCACCACTACAGTATTATCACAATACAATGTGATAGGATCTTTACTTCTAGGCACCACATCAAGCTCTTGGACAAAGTTTTGAATCCAGACGGCTTACTTGGCTGCATCAGAAGCCTCTATATATTCAGACTCCACTGTAGAATCTATGACAACTGATTTCATTGAACTCTTTTAGATCAGAGCTTCTCTATTGAGATAGAAAAAATATCTAGATTTTGAATTTAGATCATTCTGATCTATCTGAAAACTGTCATTACCATACCCTCTAATGACAAGCTTCTTATCTCCTCCACACAACAGGAACATATCCTTAGTTCTTCTCAGATACTTAAGGATAGTCTTAATAGCAATCCAATACTGTTCTCCTGGATCTTCTTGCTATATACCTACCATGATCAATGTATAGGAAATATCAAGCCTTGTACATAACATGGCATACATGATGGATCCTATAGACAAAGCATATGGGATCTAACTCATTCTATCTTTCTTTTGTTGTATCTGAGGACACATTTTCTTAGAAATATGTAGGTCATGTGACAATGGAACCAATCCCCTATTGGATTGTCCCATACTAAATCTCTTCAGTATCTGTTCAATGTATGTACCCTGACATAGTCCAAGAAGTCTCTTGGATCTATCACGAATGATCTTGATCCCTATAATGTAGGCTGCTTCACCCAAGTCCTTCATAGATAAACACTTGTTCAACCAGTCCTTAACTGACTGTAAGAATGATATATCATTTTTAATAAGAAATATGTTGTCAACATATACTACTAGGATAATGACCGCATTCCCATTAAACCACTTATAAACATGTGTCTCACATTCGTTCTTAATGAAACCAAATTCTTTTATGGCCTTATCAAATCAAATGTTCCATGACCCGGAAGCTTGATTTAATCCATAAATGGATTTCTACAACTTGCAAACCCATTTTTATAGCATCCCGTCTTTTTATAAAATAACTTTCATTCCATTACACGGAACTGAGGATCTTTAAGGTTTAGTGTCTTGGAAACAAGGAACATAAAACATGAAACAAAAAAAAACATTCTTATTAAACACTTGGAAGGCTTCTCCTCATGTTCACCCTAGGCTCATTACTGCATCTCATAACCTGGGGACATACATCAAAAGGAAGGGTGAGCAGAAGGCCCAGTAGGGGAAACAAGTGAAACATTTTACATATGAACTTGATATACATTAATAAAGTCATGAAAAGAACTTTAAGGCATGAAAATGAAATCATGAGGCATATAAAAATAAACTTTTTCATAACTTGAAGATGTGGCTACATCATTTATCATAGACAATCATGAACATGTCACCAAGGTCCATCCCCAAGGTGTCATTTGAAAATTACCAAGGTTATTCACCAAGGTATCGTGAAAATTGTAATCTCTAGTGGTTACATCATTACCCAATGCATTGGAGCGCTATCAGGGCGCACCCTTAAATTTTCCTTTATTATCATGTGATCCACATATATCATCATCAAACATTTCATAAATAACCCATATAGCATAAAATAAATGGGTTTCATTTCATAATCACAACGTTTTGAAAACTGCTTTAAAGACATGATCTTTACGTCACTTTAAAACCCACAGAAAAGGAAGGTGGGTCTCATGTATGTAAATCCCAGAATTTAAAATAGAACATTTTGGTATATATGTGAATACCCATTTAGAAGAAAGAGCTTTGAGTATTCACTTAATAATATAAAAGAACTTTAGAAAAAGAGAGAGACATTTTGAGACGGAAATTCTGCAGCATAACGGCTATGTTACGAGGTTTTAGAAGACATTAAAAAGAGAGGGAAAATGGGTCAAACATTCATAAATGACCCATAAAATAGTATATGGATAGAATAAGAAGGATACATGATCATGGTAATAAAATTTCAATGACATACCATTTGAAATGAAAAACATGTAAGGAAGACAAAAATTAGATTTCTCTTATGAAAGTTCGGCAGCCTAACGGCGTTACTTAAACTTCAACAAAAATGATTTGAAAATATCAAATAGGGTCTCTCATCATGTGAACATAAGAGTTCAGTATGATATATATAGAGATAATTACCCAAAATAATTAAAAAGGAACTTGAAAGACTTGACATGAAAGTAGAACTTTGAAAAGAATGAGAAGGGTGAAAGAATCCCTTAAAAATTCGGCAGCCTAACGACGCCACTTAAAACTTCAAAATACTGAATTGAAGAGATCAAATGGGATCTCTCATCATATGAACATAAGAGTCCAGTATGTTAGATATAGAGATCATACCCCAAAATAACAAAAAGGAACTTGAAAGAATTGACATGAAAGTAGAACTTCAAAACGAGAAGGGTGAAGAACCACTTAAAAATTCAGCAGCCTAACGGCGCCACTTAAAACTTCAAAATACTGAATTGAAGAGATCAAATGGGGTCTCTCATCATATGAACATAAGATTCCAGTATGATAGATATAGAGATCATACCCCAACATAACAAAAAGGAACTTGAAAGAATTGACATGAAAGTAGAACTTCAAAACGAGAAGGGTGAAGAACCACTTAAAAATTCGGCAGCCTAACGGTGCCACTTAAAACTTCAAAATACTGAATTGAAGAGATCAAACGGGGTCTCTCATCATATGATCATAAAATATCAGTATGATAAATTTAGAGATCATACCCCTACATAACAAAAAGGAACTTGAAATAATTTACATGAAAATGGATCTTGAAAAATGAGAAGGGAGAAAGAATCTGTTACAAAAATTTCGGCAGCCTAACGGCGCCACTTAAAACTTCATAAAATGAAATAATGAGAGTAAGAGGGGATCTCTCATTATATGAAAATAAAATGGTCAGTAAGAGGAGTATAAAAGAACATCCTCCAACATAAGAACATGGAGCATAAAAGGAATGACATAAAAGAGATCACTTGAAAAGAAAGAGAGGGGTCGGATCCCTTAGCATAAAACGTAACTCTTAAAACTCAAAGGTTTGGACCTTGAGGGCTTGGGGGCACCTTGGGAGGACTCCTTAGGAGGTAAGGAGACCAGAACTTCGTTGGGGGAGAGTGGGGAGTCGAATGGATGAGAGGATGGCTTGATATTTATAGGGAAAGTGAGGGGACAAGGCATTAATGGCTAAGGGACACCTCATTAGTGGTTTTGGCAAAACCATGGGCTTGCCCATGGTATTTTCCCATGGTATTGGCCACTTGGGACACCTCATACCCTATCTTTCTATTAATAAGTCGACCATATTGATTACATACTTAATCCCAAAATTTCACCTTAACCAAATATCAATGCTCTGATTTCAAAAATGAAATCCATTTTATAAAAATAATTTTCTAAATATTTTTAATTAAATTTTTAATTAAAAACACTATTCATCGAAAATTTATTTTTTTCAGAAAAATCCCCAAAAATTACCTTAACATAATATCGATGCTCTGAGTTCAAAAATGAAGTCCATTTTATAAAAATAATTTTCTAAATATTTTTAATTAAAATTTTAATTAAAAAACACTATTCATCTGAAAAAACTAATACTTGAATAATAATTTATGAAACCGTTATTTAACCATTTTATTGAATCACATTACTTAATCAAAGTGCCTAGCTTATTTTAATACTTTCTTTAAGTGAGATTACTAATCCATTTGGACACATTATTAATCCTAATCATAAAATCACTATTCATAATTTACTATTCATCAAAAATCAAGTTGATCTTATTAGACTCTAAATTTCGTACTGAACATAATTGTAGAAGACCATTTTTTGAAAATCATTACACATTTTTTAATTATTTAGGGTTTACATAAACATATTTAAAATATCTTTTTTCTAAAATTCATCAAAAATATGCATACTATATTTATCCGGTCATTTGAAAATTCATAAAAGAAATCGAAATTTTTATTTAAAACAAAGGATTACACAAGATAGTTACAGTCTCCTTACATATCCCCTTATCACACCAGCCTAGGACCTAAGTGTAAGGTGTGCTAAGGTGAGAGAATCTGAGGGAGGCTCGGCCAACATCGCACGAGTAGTAATTTCTATCAGTTTGAACTTCTCACGAAGGCGATCCCGTTCTAGCTTTATATGATGAAGTTCAGCTTGGGTTTGGTCCAGAGCAAAGCCCAGTGGTGCTACCTCCTTCCCAAGTTCTGTTATATGGGCTTCGATCGGTCCAAGACTACTGGGTGAGGCCATCAAATCTTCTTTCTATATTAATTAACCAAGATTGCTTGTATTTAGAGATAATAGTCAAAACATTTAGTTTCCAGCGGTCATATTGACCAATGGTCAAATAACAGTCAAAACCCAATAGTATCATTTTAATTATACTCATGTTATCAAATGAAACATTTTTGTTGAGTATAAAAATAAAATAACACATAAAATTAGGAAACAATATTTATTTAAAATTTCGGGTCGTTACAATCTTCCCCCCTTAAGAAATTGCGTCCTCGCAATTTTTAAAATTGGGTTTTGAAATTTCATTGAAAGTCCCACATCGGAAAAGGAGTCAGTAAAACTATTACTTTAAAAGAAAGAAAGGGAAGTACAAAGGTCACCTGAGTTAACCCACACTAGGATTCCATGTAGGAAAACATGGACATGGAGGAGAAAACAAAGGGTCAAGTTCTGAGGGAGAGTTATAGAGAACATGATTAGGAGAAAGTTAACCATAAGAAAATCCCAAACTTATGATGTGTGTAAACGGTCTTTGATTACCTAGTAGGAAACGTAAACCAACAACATTTTTGTTTTACATTTCTTTTCATAATTTTGAGGAGTTCATTTACTACATAGAACAAAAACATAAGAAAATATACCTACCTTCAAGTAGAGTTTCATCCTTTAATAAGTCCCTACCAACACTAATCTTTTCTCCAAATGATGAGAATTCAAAAACACTTGGTCTCATAAAAGCACAAGAATCATCTTCTAGAGAATCACATAATCTACAAAAGATTAACTATTTATTTCTTCTATCTTTAAACATTATCCCAAAAATAGAAAGGTTAAGGTAAAACAACTCTTCAAAAAGAAATAATCCCATAGGAATGGAAACTAATTTTAAATCTTCAAAGTTCCATGGTACTACCCAAAGTTCATCATAGGCCATTCCATAAATAACAGTCCTTAAAATTCCCCAAACTAAGATTGAAACCCAAATACAAGAAGGATTTGATAACATAGTCTTCCAAAACAACTTCATTGTTCATCTCCAGACAACATCAACCACTCCTAACATCTTATAAAAAAAGTAGCTAACCTAAACATATTTTACCCAAGATAGGTTAATCATTCCCATAAGTAACCTAAATTACTATAAGTCCACCTTAAATTCATCAATTCTTCAAAATATAAGTCAGCCTTACTCCTCAATGAAAATACTATAGTAATCTATTTACCTCGATCATATAGGGTCCCCAAAATAGTGAACGTCTTCCAAAATAATAATCATCTTTTAATCCCCTAATCAACTCTGTCATATTAATACGGAAATTGTCGCATTTCCTATCACATTGGTTGTTGGGACACGTTATTCCATTTCCTACCATTAACTAAGAAGAGAAAGTGTAATTAGAGGCTTAAATACTTAACCAATAATCATGAAAAGGAACTTAAAGCATATAAGGATAACTTGTAGAAGAAAAGTATACCCTAACTTGTGATCCCCTAAGTTCCCATCTAAGTTATCCATGATCATATATTCTTATGTGAATCTTTATTTTATTTTATCTTTGTTCCTTTAACAATGGTTCATACCAAGCTTATGAATTTACCAAAACATATCCCCCGGGAGTGTCGTAACCAAGAGTGCAGCAAGGCCCGTTGTCGTGTACCAGTTCCTGTTCAAGTCTAGCTCAAAGCGGTGTTTTCGGGTTTTACCCCTATGTACATCTGTGCCAGAGCCACCTCTACCTACTCGTATCCAGACAGGGATGTATTTGCTTGGCAACCCCTTACTCAATACTCACCAAAATACCAGGAAGATTTCCTATATTTAAACTTTTATATAGGGTTATTCCTAGAGTTTTCATATCCTAATTTCCACAAATAACTAAACCATCCTTTGATACCAACTATAGCATCCCGTCTTTTTATAAAATAACTTTCATTCCATTACACAGAACTGAGGATCTTTAAGGTTTAGTGTCTTGGAAACAAGGAACATAAAACATGAAACAAAAAAAACATTCTTCTTAAACACTTGGAAGGCTTCTCCTCATGTTCACCCTAGGCTCATTACTACATCTCATAACCTGGGGACATACATCAAAAGGAAGGGTGAGCAGAAGGCCCAGTAGGGGAAACAAGTGAAACATTTTACATATGAACTTGAGATACATTAATAAAGTCATGAAAAGAACTTTAAGGCATGAAAATGAAATCATGAGGCATATAAAAATAAACTTTTTCATAACTTGAAGATGTGGCTACATCATTTATCATATACAATCATGAACATATCACCAAGGTCCATCCCCAAGGTGTCATTTGAAAATTACCAAGGTTATTCACCAAGGTATCATGAAAATTGTAATCTCTAGTGGTTACATCATTACCCAATGCATTGGAGCGCTATCAGGGCGCACCGTTAAATTTTCCTTTATTATCATGTGATCCACATATATCATCATCAAAAATTTCATAAATAACCTATATAGCATAAAATAAATGGGTTTCATTTCATAATCACAACGTTTTGAAAACTGCTTTAAAGACATGATCTTTACGTCACTTTAAAACCCACAGAAAAGGAAGGTGGGTCTCATGTATGTAAATACCAGAATTTAAAATATAACATTTTGGTATATATGTGAATACCCCTTTAGAAGAAATAGATTTGAGTATTCACTTAATAATATAAAAGAACTTTATAAAAAGAGAGAGACATTTTGAGACGGAAATTCTGCAGCATAACGGCTATGTTACGAGGTTTTAGAAGACATTAAAAAGAGAGGGAAAATGGGTCAAACGTTCATAAATGACCCATAAAACAGTAGATGGACAGAATAAGAAAGATACATGATCATGGTAATGAAATTTCAAGTACATACCATTTGAAATGAAAAACATGGAAGGAAGACAAAAATTAGATTTCTCTTATGAAAGTTCGGCAGCCTAACGGCGTTACTTAAACTTCAAAAAAAATGATTTGAAAAGATAAAATAGGGTCTATCATCATGTGAAAATAAGATTTCAGTATGATATATATAGATATAATTCCCCAAAATAATTAAAAAGGAACTTGAAAGACTTGACATGAAAGTAGAACTTTGAAAAGAATGAGAAGGGTGAAAGAATCCCTTAAAAATTCGGCAGCCTAACGGCGCCACTTAAAACTTCAAAATACTGAATTTAAGAGATCAAATGGGGTCTCTCATAATATGAACATAATATTCCAGTATGATAGATATAGAGATCATACCCCAACATAACAAAAAGGAACTTGAAATAATTGACATGAAAGTAGAACTTCAAAACGAGAAGGGTGAAGAACCACTTAAAAATTCGGCAGCCTAACGGCGCCACTTAAAACTTCAAAATATTGAATTGAAGAGATCAAATGGGGTATATCATCATATGAACATAATATTCCATTATTATAGATATAGAGATCATACCCCAACATAACAAAAAAGAACTTGAAATAATTGACATGAAAGTAGAACTTCAAAATGAGAAGGGTGAAGAACCACTTAAAAATTTGGCAGCCTAACGGCGCCACTTAAAACTTCAAAATACTGAATTGAAGAGATCAAATGGGTCTCTCATCATATGATCATAAAAGATTAGTATGATAAATTTAGATATCATACCCCAACATAACAAAAAGTAACTTGAAATACTTTACATGAAAATGGATCTTGAAAAATGAGAAGGGAGAAAGAATCCGTTACAAAAATTTCGGCAACCTAACGGCGCCACTTAAAACTTCATAAAACGAAATAATGAGAGTAAGAGGAGATATCTCATTATATGAAAATAAAAAGGGCAGTAAAAGGAGTATAAAAGAACATCCTTCAACATAAGAACATGGAGCATAAAAGGAATGATATAAAAGAGATCACTTGAAAAGAAAGAGGGGTCGGATCCCTTACCTTAAAACGTAACTCTTAAAACTCAAAGTTTTGGACCTTGAGGGCTTGGGGCACCTTGGGAGGACTCCCTAGGAGGTAAGGAGACCAGAACTTCATTGGGGGAGAGTGGGGAGTCGAATGGATGAGAGGATGGATTGATATTTATAGGGAAAGTGAGGGGACAAGGCATTAATGGCCAAGGGACACCTCATTAGTGGTTTTGGAAAAACCATGGGCTTTCCCATGGTATTTGCTCATGGTATTGGCCACTTGGGACACCTCATACCTTATCTTTCTATTCATAAGTCGACCATATTGATTACATACTTAATACATCATTTAATGATGTCATTAAACACCCGTAACTTAAAAACTGTATTTTCACTATTCATCGAAAATTCAACTTTCTCAGAATAATCCCAAAATTTCACCTTAACCAAATATCAATGCTCTGATTTCAAAAATGAAATCCATTTTATAAAAATATTTTTCTAAATATTTTTAATTAAATTTTTAATTAAAAACACTATTCATCGAAAATTTATTTTTTTCAGAAAAATCCCCAAAAATTACCTTAACATAATATCGATGCTCTGAGTTCAAAAATGAAGTCCATTTTATAAAAATAATTTTCTAAATATTTTTAATTAAAATTTTAATTAAAAAACACTATTCATCTGAAAAAACTAATACTTGAATAATAATTTATGAAACCGTTATTTAACCATTTTATTGAATCACATTACTTAATCAAAGTGCCTAGCTTATTTTAATACTTTCTTTAAGTGAGATTACTAATCCATTTGGACACATTATTAATCCTAATCATAAAATCACTATTCATAATTTACTATTCATCAAAAATCAAGTTGATCTTATTAGACTCTAAATTTCGTACTGAACATAATTGTTGAAGACCATTTTTTGAAAATCATTACAGATTTTTTAATTATTTAGGGTTTACATAAACATATTTAAAATATCCTTTTTCTAAAATTCATCAAAAATATGCATACTATATTTATCCGGTCATTTGAAAATTCATAAAAGAAATCGAAATTTTTATTTAAAAAAAAGGATTACACAAGACAGTTACGGTCTCCTTACATAGCCCCTTATCACACCAGCATAGGACCTAAGTGTAAGGTGTGCTGAGGTGAGAGAATCTGAGGGAGGCTCGGCCAACATCGCACGAGTAGTAATTTCTATCAGTTTGAACTTCTCGCGAAGGCGATCCCGTTCTAGCTTTATACGATGAAGTTCAGCTTGGGTTTGGTCCAGAGAAAAGCCCAGTGGTGCTACCTCCTTCCCAAGTTCTGTTAGATGGGCTTCGATCAGTCCAAGACTACTGGGTGAGGCCATCGAATCTTCTTTCTATATTAATTAACCAAGATTGCTTGTATTTAGAGACAATAGTCAAAACATTTAGTTTCCAGTGGTCATATTGACCAATGGTCAAATAACAGTCAAAACCCAACAGTCTCATTTTAATTATACTCATGTTATCAAATGAAACATTTTTGTTGAGTATAAAAATAAAATAACACATAAAATTAGGAAACAATATTTATTTAAAATTTCGGGTCGTTACAATTTTTCTTCACTTGGAGTCACAAACCCTTCTGGTTATGTCATATAGACGTCTTCTTGAAGGTTCCTATTAAGAAATTCTCTTTTTACATCAATTTTTCAAATCTCATAGTCATAGTAAGCTACTATGGAAACTATGATTCTAATGGACTTAAACAAGGAAACTGAAGATAAGGTTTCATCATATTCAATTCGTTGATGTTTTATGAATCCTTTAGCCACTAGCCTTGCTTTATAGGTGTTAACTTGACCTTCCATGTCTAGATTTCTCTTGAATTCCCATTTTCATCCAACGAGCTTTACATCAACTAGATCATTGATCATAACCCAAACTTGGTTCTGATACAAGGAATCCATCTCAGAATTCATAGCTTCTTACCATCTTGCATCTTATGAGATTTCTACTGCTTCCTTATAGGAGAGAGGTTCATCATTGTCCAATAATAATGATTCACCATCCTCAATGACTAGGAAACCAAATCTATAAGGTTCCCTTAACTCTCTTGATCTCATACGCAGTACTTCTGTTTCTGGAACCTCTTATATGGGGACCTATGGAACTTATTCCTATGCCAACTCCTATGTATCTTGATAATCAACTTCGTCAAATTCAATCTTTCTCCCACTATCCTTTCTGAGGATTTGATCCCTCTCAAGAAAAACAGTTTGTCTGGCGACAGTCACTTTATTTTCTGAAGGGTTATATAGGTAATATCCTTTCATTTCCTTGGGATATCCTATAAAGATACACCTCGTTCCTTGGGGTGCTAGTTTGTTGCATGATAAGGCCTTAACAAATGCCTCACATCCCCATACATGTGTGTGCGACAAAATGGGTTTCTTTCCATTCCATAACTCAGAGGGAATTCCATTTTCCACCTTAGTTGGTACTTAGTTTAATGTGTATGTTGTAGTTTGTAATGAATATCCCCAAAAGGATAATGGAAGATTTTCATGACTCGTCATTGACCTCACCATTTCCAACAAGGTGTGGTTCCTCCTTTCACTAACACCATTCCACTATGGTGTATAAGGAGGAGTGAGATGAGATAGAATCCTAGACTCCCGTAGAAGATCGATGAACTCTTGGTTCAAATATTCTATACCTCGATCTGGTCAAATATTCTTTATCTTCTTACCAATCTGATTCTCTACTTCATTCTTGACTTCCTTAAATTTCTCAAAGGCTTCTGACTTATACCTCATTAATTAGATATATCCATATCTACTCAAATCATTAGTAAAAGTAATAAAGTAATAATATCCACATCTAACTTCTATAGGAAATGGTCCACACACATCTGTGTGCACCAATCTTAGAAGATATGTGGCCCTTTCACCATGTCCACCGAAAGGTGGCTTGTTCATTTTACCTTGTAAACAAGCGTGACATCTATCAGGTGGTTTTATCTCAATAGAGTCTAAATAACCATCCTAGAAGAGCTTTGTCAAGTTCTTCTCATTTACATGACCAAGATGGTGATTCCACAACTGGGTGTTGTATGAGTCATGTGAATTTGATTTGTTATCGATTTCCAACACTTGGTTTTCATAATTTAATACATGAAATTGTTATTTAAATATGTCATACCATAACATATGTTTCTCTTATAAAAGAAACAACCCTAATTTCCAAATTTGAAAATAAATTCATCCATATCCAAACATGATATATAAATTATGTTTTTTGGTAACACTGAGCACATGATAACAGTTATGTAAAACCAAAATCATCCCGGTTGGTGGTGAGAGGTGGGAATCTCCAATGGATAACGCAGCCAGCATTATGCCCTTAGTAGCTCGAAGGTCCACCTCTCCTCAAGAAATATTTATAAATATACTTGTTTCCTACATTTGAATACAGATGTGAGCCCCACAAACTGTATATAATACCCAATGTGTAGAAATGGAAAGATTACACTTAATCATGAATGCACCTTTAGTGTCCCCACGCTTTTGGGTGGAGTTCCACTTCTAGTGGCCTGGCTTGCCACATGAAAAACAAACTTCCTTCTATTCTTTTCCCTATCTCTCGATCTTAACCTTCTTGGAGAGACGGTGCTCAGGGGATTCAAACTATTTATAAGTTCTTGACCCCTTTTCCTTGTCCTTCATTTCCTTATTCACCATAAGTACTACAATTTTGTCATGCCCCATGTCCTTATCTACCTGGAGAATTAAGTTTAGAAGTTCCAATAGACTCTCTTCATTATTTCTCATACTTTATTTGACAATAAAGATAGAGAAGGTCTTGGGAAGTGATGATAGGATGAGATCTATACGCAACTCATCTGGGAACTTAATCCCTAAGTTATCCAGGAATTCAATGTAGCTAATAATATTGACTACATGAGGCCTAGCTAGAACAGACTCTCTAAGATTAGTTGTGAACAAAGAATTGGAGATCTCATATTTCTCATGTCTCATCTTCTCTTGATAGATATCCTTAAGGTGATACATCATGTTATATGCGTCCATATTTTCATGTTGCTTCAAGAGCTCATTAGACATGGCCGATATCATGAAACAATGGACATATGTGGCATCATCCATATGTTTCATATAGAGAGATAGTTCCTCATCACTACCCTATTTTCTAGGTGCAATTATAATAGGCACTTCTAGCACATACAATTTCCTCTCGTGATGAACGATGGTTCGTAAACGCCTCTGCCATTCTGGGAAATTGGTGCCAATGAGAAGGTTTTCCTTATCGAGTATGGTTCGTAATGATATGTTTGAAGTCATTTTTCTTGTAATTTTTAAAAAACAAGATGATAAAAGTTTTAGTACTTTATCATGATAAAACTAAGACAAATAAATAAATTAATACTTATTATTCTCCCACTATTTTATCTAAATCCAATAGCCCTCACCATTGACTTCAAAATATTCTGTTGCCTAAATATTCTATTGTCAAGGATCCATATTTCCCTTTTCATTACCCCAATTAGGGTTGGTTAAGCAACTTGAAGGGTTGTAGGTAGGCATTAAAAATGCCAACTACATTAACTCACAGCTCCTTGATCCGCTGAGTGGACTCTCCAATCCTGAAATCCATTTATTTTGGATTTACTCAACCTTTTCCTCTTGGTCACACCAAGTCCTGCTGTAGAAGTCAACCCTTGATGTGAACCAATTCAATTCAAACCAAAACATTTAATTAGAATTACCCAATAATTTAAATCACCCCAACTAGGGTTGGTCAATCACTTTGAACTACGGTTCGATTCTAACCAAGATTATGGAAGGTTATACTAACTTTATATTTCTTTGAGGGGTTTTATCCTTATACGTAAATTTCCATTTTATTATCTTTATTACATGCTTGTTAATATTAAGTGGGATATACTTAAGTGATTAACCATGTATAAAAAAATATTTACGGATAAGTCGGTCTTATTTTAGTTCCATCTTGCATGCGTGTTTAACTCATTAACTGTGTGATTGTGACAAAACACCCATGATAAATAAACCATACAACTAACAAAAATAAAATAAATGGTATGATCATGATCTTATTCTATTGGTTAGTTTATCTAGTAGTTGATAAACTAACCCAAGACCTAGGGGAGAAACACATTGAACCTTTTGGGTTCGTGTTTATAGCTTTCCACCTTTCCACCTTTGTATCTCCTTGGATTGGTTTTACCTTGGATCCTAACTTGTACTGCCTCCACTAGATCAGGAGCTCCATCTATTACATATGATTTTATCTCACTCGCAGGTGAGGGGTAAAATGGGGTTTTACATAAAAGAAACATTGGGAACCCATGCCCTACATGTTATTGAGGAGAAGGCTTGCAGGCCAAAAAAATTAATTTAAATAAATTAATTAAAATAAAATCTTTGCATAAAAAGTTCTTTGTCTAGATCATGATCATCCATACATACAATGATATTTACGCATAAATGAAACTAGCATTCAATTCTTTAATTGTTCTTGTTTTAGATAAATCACGATCGAATCAATTAATTATATTTAATTAATTTATCCTTTTATCTTAAACCATTTTATGAATTTCCTTGAGATTCTCATCCATCATAATTTTAAACAAATAAATTCATTTAAAATTATCTTTGTACGTAACTTGTACCTTGGAGAAAATCTAATGAACTCTATTTCATAACTACCCAATGAGTAGAAATAAACATTACGTAGATGTTAAATTAAACATATATATATATATAACACCTATCATGTGTTGTGCCTCATCTTTATGCCCACACTATGGTACATGTCTCAAGGCTTTGTATAATATAATAATAAATTTTCATAAATCTGTGTAATTTGGATGAGTACACAGTGTGTACTTTTGTTCACCGTCCATCTGACGTACACGCCTAGGGACATGGCGTGTAGATGTACTTCATAAATCTTCAGAGTACAAGTCATGTTCAGTGGTACACATGCCATGTAGTATCTGTGTTACACAATTTCTAGCCAGGCAATCTGTGTATGGGGTACACGGTACAACCCTAACCTGAAGGAACTGCACGCCGTGTTCAGTGGGCCACACAGCGTGTAATATAGAAACTGTGTGCCACCTGTTTCTGGTCATCACACGGAGCCTTAAAGACTTAGATAGAATCCAATGACATGATCTAGTTTGGAAGACCGTCTCGATTCATGGAACCTATACTACACGGTGTATACTTATGAATACACGTTGTGTGTTCTAGTGTTTTATGTCCAGGAATATTTGGCACCTTTGGATGAGATCCTATATTTTATTTTCATCAAAATTAAAAGAAAAATTTTTTTCTGTAAGGTGAACGAGAAAGGAAAGAGGAGGAATATATCTCAAGATTCAGATTTATAGAATGATTAACTTGAATTGAAATAACTAAATTATTAATTAAGTAAATCACAAACGAAAATCTAAATAATTATAATCAATGATATGACCCCTCTGATACCACTTTTTGGTTCTGAGCATAGTGTAAGCACATTAGTTGGTGTACCCAACTTTAATTTTTTCCATTAACGATGATCGATCCGAGATCCGTCATGATAATAAAATGTTAGATCTTTGAAATAAAACAAATAATGAAAGAAAATAGAGGAGTCCCAGAACCATATAGAGTATCATCATATGTTGGTTATAATTAATTTAATTATAAAGATAAGAATTACCTTGATCGAATTCTCTCTCTGTTGATGTTTCTGATAACGATCTGATGTGATCCATCATTGCATAGCAGAATCCAAGTGTAGGATTCCTCTAAAAGTGATCTACACATGCTCCACATATCTCTAGACATCATCGAAGGGATCTCTAGGTGCTAGAAAGGAAAATCATTCGCTTGTGATGTTTGCCTTCGATATCCTTGAGAGCTGCTTGCAAAGCACTCTCCTTGATCCAGTGGAGGAGGATCTATCTCGTAGCTTGAGAGCATTCTTGGAAGAAAAGAAATATCTTTTGTCTTGAGAGATTTTTCAAGGTCAATTGTTCACAACCACACCAAATGGCTAGGCTAATGAGAATAATATAATTGGGATTTTAAATACTTAGAATAATAAAATGAATTAATTACCCAAAAGCATTTATTCATTTCATTTAATTCTTAGTAATACCTCGTGTCTAATAATAACAGTTTACTATTATTATTACTTGACATGCACCCAGTGAATTACACTTAATATTATTTAATTAAATAAATAATATTTTTTCTCACAAATCCACATAAAAACTATACGGCGTGTATATTAATATACACGGTGTGTACTTTTGTTTTCCATTCTATTTTTTTCCTCTACCACATTTATTAGACCTTAAATAATGGATATTTATTTCTTAAATAAATATTACTTCATTACTCTCTAATAAATATATTATTTCACCCACAATATATTCTCTCAAATAACTAGTGTGGAAATAAATGCGATCAGGCATCCTTGAATAATTATTAAACCAAAATCGGGAATAATCTTTAATCAACTTGTTAAATTAATATTTAACTGAGATACTTGTACACACTTAGTGTGTGACCCTCTAAGCCTCTTTCTCAGTGGCATTATGTGGGGCCTTCTTAAAGTCCAAGGTTAGTGTCTAGAAACATGCCAATGAACCCATAGAGAAAGAAGTTAATGTTGCAATGATGTGTCACCTCCTACGAATGCTTACGGTGTAATATAATCCCTTTGTCTAAATATCTCCAATCAAGTGGGTTTCATGCTGATGCCATCAACCCATGTGCTAGATTATTATTTCTTTGACTTCCCCGAATTGAACTTGATCATTCCTTACCATAGTGTTGGATTTATTTTGGCTATATAAATTCCATAAAAGGTTCTGATATATCTACTTCCATTATGGAACAAAAGGGACAAATCCTTTCTTGCATTATCTATTAATGCAGTTTTACTCGTGATGCACCCAATATATCCTACCTCACTACGAATAGTGTGTCATCACAGTTTTCATCAATACATCTAAGTGTGTGATTTGTAATATCCATTAATAATAATCTTAAAGTCTAAGGACCAATACAAACATCCGTAGATAGGAATATCCAATGACACTATGAAATGTGGATTTCCTACTGGTGGGTCTCATTCTCATAATATCCTCCTAGATATTACCAAGGGCGCACACTATGAGAAGGTGACTCAAAGTTTTTTGAGTCCTCACCCCTAATGGAATGTATTATTTGTGTTCCTCAAATAACATCATCTAGTTATAGAACATATATTCAAGAACAGTGTTATAGCATTTCCAGTTTCTCATCGTAGCATGGATCTACTATGACCTTTTAATGAAACAGCTATCCTTAGGACATTATCACATGCATTGTCACGCATAAGAAAAATCAAGATGTGATAAGGTATTTATTAATGAATAAAGTAAAAAGTAGTTGGTTTTAGGCCACCAACTCCAACAGACTCTCACTTGGACTAGATCCAACTACTAACAACCTTTAACCTGCTATCTCTCACATGATATTCATGCTTCTACTGAGATAGGCCTTTAGTCATGGGGTCTGCCACGTTCTCTTTCTTGGACACTCTGATCACTGTAACTTCACCCATTTGATAGAAATCCTTCAAGAGGTGATATTTCTAGATTATTTTATTTTCCATTGATGTGACCATGGTTCTTTTGCAAGAGCCACCACTAAAGTATTATCACAATACAATGTGATAGGATCTTTACTGATAGGCACCACATCAAGATCCTAGACAAAGTGCTGAATCTAGATGACTTCTTTGGATGCATCAGAAGCCACTATATATTCAGACTCCGTTGTAGAATTATCAACAATTGGTTTCTCTGAACTCTTCCAGATCACAGATCTTCCATTGAGATAGAAAACATATCTAGATTGTGAATTTATATCATTTTGATCTATCTAAAAAACAACATCAGCATACCCTCTGATGAAAAGCTCCTCATCTCCTCCATACACTAGTAACATATCCTTAGTTCTTCTTAGATGATTAAGGATAGTTTTAACAGCAGTCTAATACTTTTCTCCTGGATCTTCTTGATATCTTCCTACTATGCTCAATGTATAGGCAACATCAAGACTAGTACAAAACATAGAATACATGATGGATCCTATAGATGAAGCATATGGGATCTAACTCATTCTATATTTCTCCTGTTGTGCTTGAGGATGCATTTTCTTAGAAAGATGTAGGCCATGTGACACTGGAACCAATCCCCTCTTGGATTGTTCCATACTAAATCTCTTTAGTATCTAGTCAAAGTATCTACCCTGACTTAGTCCAAGTAGCCTCTTGGATCTATCATGAATGATCTTGATATTTATAATGTAGGCTGCTTCACCTAAGTCCTTCATGGATAAACACTTGTTCAACCAGTCCTTAACTGACTGCAAGACTGGTACATTGTTTTCAATAAGCAATATGTTGTCAACATATACTACTAGGATAATGACCGCATTCCCATTAAACCTCTTATAAACATATGTCTCACATTCATTCTTAATGAAACCAAATTCCTTTATAGCCTCATCAAATCAAATTTTCCATGACTTGGATGATTTCTTTAATCCATAAATCGATTTCTACAACTTACAACCCCATTTGGATTCACTTGGTGTCACAAACCCTTATGGTTGTGTCATATAGACATCTTACTAAAGGTTCCCATTAAGGAATACTATTTTGACATCCATTTTCAAAAATCCCATAGTCATGGTATGCTGCTATGGAAAGTATGATTCTTATGGACTTAAAAATGGAAACTATAGATAAGGTTTCATCATAGTTAATTCCTTAATGATGTATGAATTATTTATCCACTGGCCTTGTTATATAGGTTCTAACTTGACCTTCCATGTCCATCTTTCTCTTGAATACCCATTTTCATCCAAGAGGCTTTACATCAACTGGCTCATTGACCAGAACCCATACTTGGTTCTAATACATGGAATCCATCTCAAAATTCATAGCTTCTAGCCATCTTGCAGCTTTTGAGCTCTCTATAGCTTCCTTATAGGAGATAGGTTCATCATTGTCTAAGAATAATGATTCACCATCCTCGATGACTAGGAAACCAAATCTCTATAGTTTCCTTACCTCTCTTGATCTCCTACGTAGTACTTGTGTTTCTGGAACCTCTTCTACATGGACCTATAGAACTTGTTCCTGTACCAACTTCTATGTATCTTGAGTATCAACTTTGTTGAAGTCAATATTTCTCCCACTATCCTTTTTGAGGATGTGATCCCTCTCAAGAAAGATGACTTGTTTGGAGACATTCACTTTCTTATATGAAGGGTTATATAGGAAATATCCTTTTATTTCCTTAGGATATCCTATAAAGATACACCTCATACCCTGGGGTGCTAGTTTGTTGTATGAGAAGGCCTTAAAAAATGCCTTGCATCCCCATACATGTGTGTGCAACAAAATGGGTTTCTTTCCATTCCATAACTCAAAGGGAATTCCATTTTCCGCCTTAGTTGGTACTCAGTCTAATGTGTATGTTGTAGTTTGTAATGAATATCCCCAAAAGGTTAAAGGAAGATCTACATGACTCATCATTGACCTCACCATTTCCAACAAGGTCAGGTCCCTCCTTTCACTAACATCATTCCACTATGGTGTATAAGGAGGAGTGAGTTGAGATAGAATCTCAAAATCCCGTAGAAGATTGATGAAATCTTGGTTCAGATATTCTCCACCTCAATCTGAACAAAGCTTCTTTATCTTCTTACCAATCTGATTCTCTACTTAATTCTTGAATTCCTTAAATTTCTATAAGGATTCTGAATTATACCTCATTATGTAGATATATCCATATCTACTCAAATCATTAGTAAAATTAATAAATTAAGAATATCCACCTCTAACTTCTACTTGAAATGTTCAACACACATCTGTGTGCACCAATCCTAGAAGCTATGTGGCCCTTTCACCCTATCCACTAAAAGGCGGATTGGTCATTTTACCTTGTAAACAAGTGTGACATATATCAAGTGGTTTTAGCTCAATAGAGTCTAAATAACCATCCTGGAAGATCTTTTTCAAGCGCTTCTCATTTACATGACCAAGACGGTGATGCCACAACTAGGTGTTGTATGAGTCATGTGAATTTGTTTCGTTATCGATTGACAACACTTGTTTTTCATAATTTAATACATACAAATTGTTATTTAAATGCACCATACCATAACATATGTTTATCTTATAAAAGAAAAAACCATTATTTCCACATTTTAAAATAAATCCATCCATATAAAAACATGAGAAAGAAATTATGTTTTTTGGTAACACTAGGCACATGATAACAGTTATGTAAAACCAAAATCATCCCATTTGTCAATGAGAAGTGGTAATATCCAATGGATAATGCAGCCAGCCTTGCGTCATTGGCAGCTCGAAGATCCACCTCTCCTCTAGAAATCTTTATAAAACTACTTGGTTCTTGAATTTGAATACATATGTGATCCCCACAAACTATAACTAATACCCAATGTGTAGAAATGAAAATATTACACTCGATAACGAATGCACCTTTAGAGTCCTCATGATTTTGGGTGGAGTTCCTCTTCCAGTGACCTGGTATGACACATAAAAAATATACCACCTACCATTATTTTCCCTGCCTCTGGATCTTCCCCTTCTTTAAGGGATAGTGCTTGGGGGATTTAGACTATTTATAAGTCTTCGGCCCCTTTTCCTTGTCCTTCCTTTTCTTATTCACCATAAGGACTATAGGTTTTTCATTCCCCATGTCCTAATATACCTAGAGAATTAAGGTCATAAGTTTTGATAGAATCTTCTCATTATTTCTCATGTTATAGTTGACAATAAAGCTAGAGAAGGTCTTGGGCAGTGATGATAGGATGAGATTTGTACGCAACTCATCCAGGAACCTAATCCCTAAGATGTACAGGAATTCAATGTAGCTAATAAGCTTGAATATATGACGCCTAGCTAGCACATAATCTCTAATATTAGTTGTGAACAAAGCATTGGAGATCTCATATCTCTCATGTCTCACCTTCTCTTAATAGATATCCTTAAGGTGAGACATCATTTTATACGCGTCCATGTTTTCATGTTTCTTCAAGATCTCATTAGACATGGCTGATAGCATGAAACATTGGAAATATGTGGCATCATCCATATGTTTCATATAGAGAGATAGTTCCTCATCACTGGCCTATTTTCTAGGTTCAACTGGAATAGGCTCTTTTAGCACATACAATTTCCTCTTATGGCGAAGGATGGCATATAAATGTTGCTGCCATTATGGGAAATTGGTGCCAGTGAAAAGGTTTTCCTTCTCGATTATGGTTTATAATGATATTTTTGAAGACATTTTTCTTATCATTTCTACAAATTAAGATGATAAAATGTTTAGTACTTTATCATGATAAAACTGAGACAAATAAATAAATTAATACTTATTATTCTCCCACTATTTTATCAAAATCCAATATCCCTCACCATTGAATTCGGAATATTATATTGTGTGAATATTCTAGTGGAAAGGATCCATATTTCCCTTCACATTACCCCAAATAGGTTTGTTCAAGCAACTTAAAGGGTTTTAGGTAGGTGTTCCAAATACCAACTGCATTAACTCGTAGCTCCTTGATCCACTGAGTGGACTCCCTAATCCTAAAATACTTTTATTTTGGATTTACTCAACCTTTACCTCTAGGTCAAACCAATTCCTATTGTAGAATTAAACCCTTGATGTGAATCAAGTCAATTCAACCAAAAACATTGAATTAGAATTCCCCGATAATTGAAATCACCCCAATTAGGGTTGGTCAAGAACTTTGAACTATGGTTCGATTCTAACCAAGATTATGGAAGGCTATACCAACTTAATACTTATTTGATGGGTTTTATCCTTATATATAAATTTTCATTTTATTATATTTATTACATGATTTTTAATATTAATTGGAATATACTTAAGTGATTAACCATGTCTAAGATAATATTTATGCATAAGTTGATCTTATTTTAGTTTCATCTTGCATTCTTGTTTAATTCATTAATTGTGTGATCGTGATAACAAACCCACAATAAATAAACCATGCGACTAATAGAAATAAAGTAAATAGTATGATCATGAGATTGTTCTATTGGTTAGTTTATCTATCGATTGATAAACTAACCCAAGACCTAGGGGAGAAACACCTAGAACCTTTTGGGTTCTTGTTTACATCTTTCCACTTGTCCACCATTGTATCTCCTTGGATTGGTTTCACCTTGGATCCTAACTTGAGCCACCTCCACTAGATCGGGAGATCCATCCATTACATATGCTTTTATCTCACTTATAGGTGAGGGGTAAAATGGGGTTTTACATAAAAGAAACATTGGGCACGCAGGCCCTACATATTAATGAGGAGAAGGCTCGTAGGCCAAAAATAATAATTTAAATAAATAAATTATAATAAACCATTCATATAAAAAGGTCTTGGTCTAGATCATGATCATCCATACATGTAATGATATTTATGCATAAATAAAACTATCATTAAATTCTTTAATCGTTCTTGTTTAAGATAAATCACACTTGAATCAATTAATTATCTTTAATTAATCAATCCTTTTATCTTAAACCATTTTATGAATTTCCTTCAGATTATCATGCATCATAATTTTAAACAAATAAATTCATTTAAATTTATCTTTGTACGTAACTTGTACCTTGTAGAAAACCCAGTGAATTCTCATTCATAACAACCCAATGATTAGAAATGAACATTACGCAGATGTTAAATTAAAAATATATATATATATAACACCTATCATATGTTGTACCTCATCTTTATGCCCGCACTATGGTACATGTCTCAAGGGTTTGTATAATATAATAATAAATTTTAATAAATATACTTAATTTGGATGAGTACACAGCGTGTACTTTTCTTCATCATCCATTCTAAATACACACTCGGGGACATGGCGTGTAGATGTACTTCATAAATCTTCGGAGTACAAGGCATGTTCAGTGGTACACACACCATGTAGTATCCACGTTACATAGTTTCTTGCCGGGCAAGACATGTACGGGGTAGATGGTCCAACCCTAACCCAAAGGAACCACACGCCATGTCCAGTGGGACACATAGTGTGTAATTCAGAAATCTTGTGCCACCTGTTTCGGGTTAACACATGTATTCTTAAAGAATTAGATAGAATCCAATGACAAGTCCTAGTTTGGCGGACCATTCCAGTTCATGGAACCTATACTAAATGGCGTGTACTTCCTAATACACACTGTTTGTTCTGGTTTTGTACATTAAGGAATATTTGGAAACTTTGGATGAGATCCTCTATTTTATTTTAATCAAAATTAAAAGAAAAAATTGTTTCTTTAAGGTGAACAATAAATGAAAGAGGAGGAATATATCTTGATATTCAGATTTATAGAATGATTAACTTGAATTGAAACAACTAAATTATTAATTGCATAAATCACCAATGAAAAAATAAATAATTATAATCAGTGATATGACCCCACTGATACCACTTGTTGGTTCCAGGCATAGCGAAAGCACTTTAGTTGGTGTACCCAACTTTAATTTTTTTCATTAACAACGATCCATCTCAGATCCATCACCATAATAAAATTTCTGATCTTTGGAATAGAATTAATAACGAAAGAAAAGAGAGGAGAGGATCATCATATGTTGGTTATAATTAATTTAATTATAAATACAATAATTACCTTGATGGAATTATCTCTCCGTTGATGTTTCTGGTCATGATCCGATGTGATCCGTCGTTGCGTCATAGAATCCAAGTGTAGGATTCCTCTAGCAGTGATCCACACATGCTCCATGTATCTCTAGACATCACTGAAGAGATCTCTAGGTGCTATCACAGAAGATCCTTCTCTTTCGATGTCCTCCTTTGATCTCCTTGAGAGCTTCTTGCAAAGTTCTCTCCTTAATCCGATAGAGGAGGATCTCTCTCATAGCTTGAGAGAGTTCTTGGAAGAAAATAATTCTCTCTTGTCTTGAGAGATTTTTCTAGATCTATTATGCACAACCATGCTGAATGGATAGGCTAATGATAATAATATAATTGGGATTTTAATTACTTAAAATAATAAAATGAATTAATTACTTGAAATCATTTATTCATTTCATTTAATTCTTAATAAGACCACATGTCTAATAATAATAGTTGACTATTATTATTACTTAACATGCACCCAGAAAATTACACCTAATATTATTTAATTAAATAAATAATATTATTTCTCACAAATCCCCAGAAAAACTACATGGCATTTATATTAATATACATGGTTTGTACTTTTTTTTTCCATTCTATTTATTTCCTCCACCACATTTATTAGACCTTGAATAATGGCTATTTATTTATTAAATAAATATTACTACATTACTCGCTAATAAATATATTATTTCACCCACAATATATTCTCTCAAATAACTAGTGTCGAAATAAATGCGATCATGCATCCTTGAATAATTATTAAACCACAATCATGAATAATCTTTAATCAAATTGTTAAATTCATATTTAACTGAGATACTTGTACACACTTATTGTGTGACCCTCTAAGCCTCTTTCTTAGTGGTATTATACAGAGCCTACCTAAAGTCCAAGGTTAGAATCTAGTAACATGCCAAGGAACCCATAGAGAAATAATTTAATGAAGCAATGATGTGTCACGTCCTACGAATGATTATCATGTAATGTAATCCCTTTGTCTAAATATCTCAAATCAAGCGGGTTGTATGATGGTTCCATCAACCCATGTGCTTGATTATTCTTTCTTTGACTTCTCAGAATTGAACATGCTCATTCCTTACCATGTCCATGGATTCATTTAGGCTATATCAATTCCATCAAATGGCCTAAGATATCTACTTCCGTTATGGAACAGAAGGGACAAATCCTTTCTCGCATTATCTATTAATGTAGTATTACTCATGACACACACAACATATCCTACCTCTCAATGAATAGTGTGTCATCACAGTTTTCATCAATACATCTATGTGCATGAGTTGTAATACCCATTAATAATAATCTTAAAGTATAAGGACCAATACACACATCCGCAGATAGGAACATTCAATGACACTATGAAATGTGGATTTCCTACTGGTGAGTCTCGTTCTCATAATATCCTCCTGGATATTACCAAGGGCGCACACCGTGAGAAGGTTCCTCAAAGTTTTATGAGTCCTTGCCCCTAATGGCCTATATTATTTGTGTCCCTCAAATAACATCATCCAGTCATAGAACATATATTCAAGAATAGTATTATGGCACTTCCAGGTTCTCATCATAGTAGGGATCCGCTATGACCTTTTTGTGAAACAACTATCCTTAGGAAATTATCACATGCATTGTCACACAGAAGAACAATCAAGATGTGACAAGGTATTTATTAATGAATAAAGTAAAAATTAGTTGGTTCTATGCCACCAAATCTAACAGTACATACCTAACCCTTCACATGTACTTAATCCAAAGATAGTACAGTTAGAACATGATCTCTCTCATGAGGAGTAGCTAGTGGAGATCTTAGACCATAGGGATCAGGTACTATACAAAAAGACTACCCACCTCATCAAAGTGTTATAGAGGAACCACAAGTATGAAGAAGCTATGTGGGAACTAGAAGAGACAATGAGGTAAAATTACCCACACCTTTTCTCAACTGAGGGAACAAGTTAAAATTTCATGGATAAAATTTCTTAAGGGGTAAGAATGTAACGACCCAAATTTTTTTAATAATAATTTTTTTCAGAAAATATGTGTTTTTTTTTTGTACTCAACAAAACCTTTTCCCTTTAATAATGAAGTAAGTATATTTTAATGTGATCATCGAGTTTTGACCATTATATGACCATTGGTCAATATGAATGTTGGAAACTATACTCTTAACATTGTGATTATTCTTTATAAATAAAAATGATAGTGGTTAATTAATACATAAAGAAGAGTCGATGGCATCATCCATTAGAATTTTTCCATATGAATCCCATTTGTCAGAGCTTTATAAGGAGGCTACATCATTGGGCTCCGCTATGTACCAAGTCTAAGCCGAGCTTCAACATGTTAATCTTGAATGAAATCACTTACGGGAGAAGTTCAAGTTAGTAGAGATTATCACTCAAGCGATGTTATCTGAGCCACCCCAAGAGTCTATCACCATCGCACACCTTACCCTTAGGTCGTATGCAGGTGTTATAAGGGGTTATGTGTCAAGGCCTTACTCACTTAAATTGAAATCCCTTTGTTTTAATAAAAATTTTCTTTCATCATTTCCACTTTAAGAATAGTTTTTCTTAATAAAATATATCTTTGATTGAGACAAATTTGATAAAATGATTTTATAGGTAAAAATTGTACTTTTTATAGATTTCTCATACTTAGAGAATTATTATGGTAAAATAAACATCATTTTTGAATTTCAAATGTCAAAATTAATCTAGGGAAAATTTTTAATATTTTTATAATAAGTTTCATATTTTTATAAATAGTGAAAAATACTATATTTTTTCATTTAAATAATTATTATACTTTAAATAATTGATTTTTTGAAATTATTTTTGCAAAACAGACATACACGGTTGCGATCAGTAAGATATTTAGAGGCTGATAGGATCAACTTATTTTTTTGGTGAATAGTTACTTGACCATTCGGAATAGTAATGTTACCCTTATGAATAGTAATATGACTAATGTAATAGTAACCTCACCTAAGTATAAATATAATTTAGGAATATTAAAGGGTAGTGTGATATAATTATATCATAGTATATATAAATAAATGTTTTATAAATTATTAGTTAAGTATTAGTATTTTTATAAAACATAAATTTTTATTTATAAATATATAATTAAAATAATTATTTAAATAAAAATTCATTTTCATAAAATGGAGTTCATTTTTGAATTTTAAACATTGAAAAAAAATAGGGATAATTTTTGAGATTTTTCTGAAATAATTAAATTTTCAGTGAACAATAAAAATACAGTTTTGATTTTTTGGTATGTTTAATGACATAATTAATGATATAATAATGATTTTATAATTATGTTTGACTCTTGAGGATTAAAATATGATAATAGGTGTCCCAAGTGTCCAATAACATGGTCAATCCCATGGTTATGCAAATAACACTACTGAGGTGTCCTCAGAAATTAATTAAAAACTCCCTCACTTTTGTTATAAATACCCACCCATTTTTCCATTATATTTCATTCACAATTTACTATCCTAGAATATATGATATTATTATCTCCAAAGGATTCCTCCCAAGGTGTCATCATTCCCCCAAGGTCCCGATCTTCGAGTTTTAGGAGTCACTATTCAAGGTAGGGAACTCTCAACTTCTCTTTTCATTTAATGTTTCCTTTTTATTTGGTATGTATTTAAAATTTTCATAGCATGTTATTCTATCCATTTTAATATATCCATTTACTGTATTAAGAGTCATTATGAATAGTATACCCTTTTAACCAGTCTTTTTAATGTTTTCTAAAACCATGTTTCTTACCCGTTATGTTGTTGGATTTTCATCTCAAAATTTCTCTCTTTTTATCAAGAAATTATTTTATTTTTTGTGTCAATACTCAAACCTATATATTATCTGGGGGTATTCACATAGATTTAAAAATTATATATTTTAATTCTGGGATTAACATACATGAAACCCACCTTCCTTTTCTATGGGTTTAAAATTAAAAAATGATCTTGTTTTTAAGCACTTTATAAAACACTATGATTTTGAAATGAAACCTATTTCTTTTATTATTCATGGATTATATATGAGCTATTTTATTATGATCTATATGGCTCGCATTAATTAATAAATATTAATTCTATTCCCTGATATCAATCCAATTCATTGGGTAAATAATTTAATCTCTAGAGATAACAGGTTTTATGATACCTTGGTGAATAACCTCATTATCTTTTATGACACCTCAGTGATAAACCTTGGAAATGTGATTATGAATGAATCAATTAAAAGTTTTAGCCACATTTCCAAGTTATGGTTCATGTTATATTATGATATTCTGGTTTTTACATTGCTTGTGACTTTATATATTTCCTTAAGTTCTTAATGATATTCCTCAATATCACAAGTAAATTGTTTCCCTTGTTTACCATTACTAGGCCTTCTGCTCACCCTTTCCTTTGATGAATGTAACTAGGTTATGAGATTAAATAAATTTACTTGGGATTAACCTTTATGAATCTCTTCAACTGGAATAGAATAATGTTTTAAGTTTTCATTTATTTTGTACCTTATTTCCAAGACATTAAACTTCAAGTGATCCTCTGTTTGTAAAATGCTATATAAAGTTATGTATTAAAAAGGTGGGATGCCATAATTCCATTATTTTCTATAAATAGTTTTGTACATGAATTCTGAATTTATATAAAAAAATTATTAATCCATTTTTTTAAATTGTTTTCCATCATTTTAAATGTAATGAATGATTTTTTTGAAATATTCTTTTGAAATAGAATGCCCATTTATTTAAAATTGAAATCTTTATTTGGTTAACAAAATATTGGAATCCTCTTATGGAATCCTTGGTGATACCCTACTAGTATTTTATCTCGCACCCTACATGTTTCTTCATGTGTTTTAATAATATCTTCTTCTAGGTTTGAACAGGGGTAAAGTGCCACTTAGAGGTGGTTCTAGTTGTTGATCCTTAGGCTTGGAGAGATTCGTCCACTAGGATGTGGGTTATTCTTTCATTTTTATGGTACTTTGTTGTGGTAATTTGGGATATTTATTCCTATTTGAATTCTATTACAGTTCTCCCTATGGAGTTTTCCTTGTATATATATTTACTTGTTTATCTTTCTTTCATTGTGATTGTGGTGAATTCATTCCAACTTCCATGTTGTATAATGTCAGGTGCTAGTCACCAACCTATGGGGATCAGGAATTACTTTTAGTATATGTCAGTATTGTCCTGGTTATTAGGTTACCAGGGTAATTTGGTTGGTTCATGATAAAAAAATTCTTGAAATTGAAGCAAAAGGATGAAAATCCAGTAGCCACACATGAAGTGGATTTTATTATATTGGCCAGGTATGTACCATTTTTTATTCATGACATTAATAGTAAAAATAATATATTTTACTCATGATTGAAATAAAGTTTACAAATATATTTGTCCACACAAGAATTTAAAAGTTATAAGAAATTTTTTCATTATGCTGTGAATTTGAGATAGAGTTTGCTGACACTTATGTTCATCAAGATAAAAAGAGTAATAAAAGATAAAGGTGGAGGGAAATGGAGAAGAAACCATCTAAGAATTCCAGAGGTAATCCCCAATATGTTACAAGTGAGGTAAACGACATTTCAAGTAATGTTTTATAGGATCTGTAAAATTTTTCTTATGTGGTTAGTTTAGTCATAGGGCGCGTAACTGTAAATAAAATAGTCTCGAACAATCAAAGAATGAGGTAATCAATATCCATATAATGGTGATATGTTTTAGTTGCAATGAGTTGGTTAATTATGCTAAAAATTTTAGGAATTTAGTTACTTGGGATAAAAATCATCAATATTAGAAATAGAAAGGTGTGGAAAAATAATTTTCTACTACTGCAGTTGATGTTGAACCATTGAATGAAGTGGTGAAAGATATGTTACTTATTTATTCAAACTATGTTAATACCCTGTTTGACTCTAGATCTTTTAATTCCTTTATTTATGAAAAAATTGAAAGTAAAATGGGAATATCACTACATGAAAAGAAGATATAAATTTTGGTAAAAACTCTAGGTGGAAATATTAAAGCAACCAGGATTTATAGGAATATGCCTATTTTTATTAGTAGGATGGTCTTTCTTGAAAATATTTTTGAAATACCCATGATAGAGTTTGATATTATTTTGGGTATGGATTGGATTTTATTTATCATGATAAGACATATTTCAGATCTAAGAAATTTTTGTTCAATGATTTTATACCTTTGATAACCTACTAAGAAGCTGATAAATTGATTAGAGATGGTAGTGAAAGTTATCTAATTCGTGTTGTTGAAAAGAAAGAAATTGTTCAAATTAGTGATATTCTAGTAGTGAATGAATATATGGATGTTTTTATTGATGAATTTCCTGGTATTATTCTCGATTGGGAGGTTTATTTTATTGTTTAATTAGTACCTGATGCTAAGACTATTTCAAAACCCCATTATTGAATGGAACAAGTAATGATTTTAGAATTGAAAAACCAATTGTATGAGTTTCTCGATAAAGGTTTCATTTTTCCTAAAACTTCACCAAGAAAATATCCTAAATTATTTGTTAAAAAGAATATGGTTCAATGATATTTTTCATTGATTATAGATCCTTTAATAACATCACTATTAAGAACAAGTATCAATAACCTTCCATGATATTACAATATATTTTTCATTGATTATAGAGCCTTCAATGATATCCATTTCGTGTTGTAAACAAAAATAGTGTGTCAATGTATGATAAATGCCAGCAATTAAATAAACATAATAAAATAAATATAACTTGGTTTGGGTTCTCAATGGAACCTGTCCCATATAACTTGCTTCGGCGTAAGCCTAGAATCTGAATAAGGTATCTATGATAAGAATAATGTGTGTATATATACAAAACAGGCTATAAAAATAGAAGGCTAAAAAAATAAAATACCCCCAAACTTGTGACTTAGCTTGGGGTCTAATTTATGTGTCCAAAAAGTATGTTTCAAAGCACCAGAAGATATCACAATTTACACGGAACTCAAGTATTATCATTAATAACCTTCCAAGAAATATCATTATTATTATGTTAAAGTTGATAGTTGGAGTCGAAGTCTGTCCTGAAGGTATCACTATGGTATATCCTTCAATTTATCCAATACCACCGAGCTCGTTCAAGATAATCTTCTAAAATACCAAGTATCTATTGAGGCATGGCTTTATCATGAGTTTGTCCTGGTATCACACATAAGGGTTCAAGTATCACCTGAGGTATGGCGTAGACACCTTTCTAACTGGGTCCATCCTTGAATGTCCCTTTGGGAACCAGTATCACTCATAAGTATTTAGAAACCTAGGGAAACCCTCGTCTAACAAAGTCTAAGACATCTTCTCCCTGGCATAATGTGTCACTGGTCAGGAACAAACAGTCCTTGTGTAGTCCTTAATACGGAACCCATGTTGTCTCACCACCCTGAATTTAATTAGATTTGAAGGAAGAAGATATCACAAGGTATGCATTTATAATTGCAACAAAATAATATAATAAACTCAAGACATGTACTAATGATCATTATAGTCAAGAAATTACAGCCAAAGAAATTTATCAGTGAAAGAAGAAAAAACGCACATATCACTTTATAATGGAACGATAGGATAATAATTTAACAAGAAAAAAACCATTGTTCATAGATAACTAAAAAATCTCAAGGTTCATGGTTCACAATAATCCCAAATAATTTATTTAATTTAATTCTCAACCTAAAGGGGTCATGCAACACATGAAATTAAATAATTTAATTATTCATAGCTAATGAAAAATGAGACCAAGAATGTTGGCACACCCAAAAGGGGTATCCAATGATGTTGCAACAATTTAGATAGGCTAAATTATCTCAAACAAGGGTGTAGTGGTTAAGAAAAGTAGTTTAATTAATTTAAAAAATGTAAAATTAAGCATCGTTGGTAGGCACCGACGAGCGGCACAACATGCGATCTAAAAGACGCAATGAAACGAGGGGAAAGAGAGTAGATTTCCTACCTTTTACTCATATAGGATTCTACACTCCACAGTTATATTTGATTTGACTTAAAACAAAATAAATCAGATGATTTTAGAAAACCCTCAAATTCAGGTAAAAATCTCACACAGAAGACTTCATGATGGATAGTGGATGAGATCCTATGATTCTTGGTTCGTAATGTTATCCTTACTGAGAGCTTTACTACGCACCTAACAGTGAAGAAAATGGATGAGAAATGGAGTTGCAGCGGGCTTCCGAAGGAGGAGAGGAATAGGAGATGCACCACATGGGGTGCTACAGGAGGGGCGATGCACAAAGGGAGAAGGAGGAGAGAAATAGAGAAAAAGAAAATGAAAATATAGAAAAGAGAAAAATAAAATAAAATAAAAACATAAGAAAAAAAGGGGAAATAGAAAAAATAAAATAAATAAGAATAAAATAAAATAAAAGGGATGGAAAGAAAAAGAATTAAAATAATAAAAATGGGCTAATGCCCATTTTAATTATTTTTACTTTTCTTGTAACCCCCTTCTTATTTTATTTTTAAAATTTCTTTTTATCCCTTTTTACTTTCTTTTAATTTATTTTAACCTCAATGTCGTGCTAGGGCATGGTGTAATATTTTACATAAAACTCTTGCAATTATTTAAATAATTTTTATAGTTGTCTGGGACCTGTAATAGGGTGTGAAAGCGCGCACCCTGAGTCACTTTAAGGATTTATATTTAAAAAACAGTTCATAACTTGGATTAAGTTGAGACGTTACAAGCATTTATGTGGGAAAATAATAATGTTTTATCTAACCCAAAAATAATTACCCACCTATATATATATATATATTATATATATATACATACATATTTAATCTACACACACACACCCATATATATATATACATTATATACACACACACACACACTAATGTTTTTTTCCCAATCTAATAATATTAAAAATAATTAAAATAATTATTATTTAATACAACCCATAAATGAAACCATTAGTATTTTGACAAAAAAACCATTAAAAACATATAACAGCTAATAAATTAATATTTATTGCATATTTGCATTTAATTTTCACAATTAATAATATCAAAATTATTACATTGTTCACTTATTATTTACATCGCGACACAATTTATTAATTGTGGAAGTACATTTTCATGTTTTGTCTTCAACACAAATAATAATATTAATAATAAAATTATTATTATTATTATTTCTAACCGCCCAACAACAATATTTATAACCCAATTAAATTATTTTCGGGTGCGATCTAACAAAACGTATGACGCTCTCAAAATTTATACTCTATCTAGGGTAAACCCCATGTCTCGAAACTATCGGTGGTCTTAGATTTCTTATATGATACACCATTTGTGAGAAAATAATTATTTATTATATAAAAAATGGAATAATAAATTAATTAAAAATAAAGAGGGTATTATCACATGCAAGAAATACTAGAAATGTGGGAAAATGCACCCCTTAAATAGGGCGACCGCCAATGACAGTCTCTGGCCTTAAAAAAATCACCCACCTATCCTCCCCCCCCCCCACCACCCTGAATCACGCACACCCCTTCCCCCTACAGCCCTATCTTCCTCATCAACCCCCCCCCCCTGCACTGTCACCGTTCGTCCGCCTCCTCCTCCGACTCGATCTCTGCCTCCGTCTCAACCTTCATCTCCTCCTCTACCTGGTTCTTCGTCTCTTTCTCTTCCACTGCCTCTATCTCCACTGTCACCTCGGTCTCTATCGGCACCTCCGCCTATCCTCTGTTATTGCCTCTACCTATGCCTCCTCCTCTACCGCCACCTCTGCCTCAGTCTCTTCCACCACATACTCCTATCCTTCTCCTCAAGTACTGTTCTGATGCCCAGATCTCCACTCCTCCCCAGCTCGATCTTGCCCTACTTTTCTGACGCCTCTCCTTAATTTCTTCAGGTTTACTGTTTGATTTTGTTTAAATTTTTCCATAGAATGTTTGATTGTGTTTTAATTTTTTCATAGAATGTTTGATTGTGTTTGATTGTTCTCCATTCATTTTTAATTTCAGTCAATTGTTAACCTATAATTTTTACAACATAATTCCACTATATTATTCTATGAGTTGTTGTATATAAACTACAATTTAATCATAGTTTTTTGATGGTTTTATTCTCCAGATGCTTGCTTCTCATGAAATTGATCAGACCTAGGTATCCAATTTTCATATTTGAGCAACCTTCTGTGTTGATACTTCTTGGTCTGAGTATGATATCATGATATATGTCAAAAATATTCAAAATTATCCATGTACATTGAAATTTAGAGTATATTGAACATTATCCTAAAGTGTTTATTTTGATTAATTTTTTTTGTATATTTTTTATGCAATTGTAGGTGATAAAATTGTAAATGCAACCCCCATGATCCCATACCTTGAAGTGAATCTGATTTGGATATATTCTATATACGTGATCCATGAGTAATATTCCATTATTTTTCTTTTTTGCTCAATATATTTTGTATAAATCAAGTAACTAGAATTTTCTAAAGTTTCATGTGTGATATTTTCCCACTAAATCTCATTTATGGATATATTTTATGTTGATAACTTTATCAATTTTCTAAATTTGTATAGTTTTTTATCTTAGATATCTTTTAACAACATATCTGTTATGTAGCTTTCTAATAGAGCACTTGAGGAAAATATATAGGTGCTTAGTTTTTCTCTCGAGTTTTCATTAGTAATGTTATCTATTTTAAATACCCACTGGACACTACCCATTGTTTAGCACCCACTGATATTTACCATGTGTTATGTAAAGGCATTAATTTAAATTTGATTTTATTTTTTTAGTTACTATATTTTCCTTCCAGGAAGTGATTTTAAATATATGTATGAATGATTAATTTATTAGAGGATTTCATCAAAACCACACATAGTGATATATGTTGTAATATATAATATATAAACTGATCCAATGAATTTGTATAATTTTTTATTGTTCCCCTAAAAACTTTCTACCTTGGTATGTGTGGAGACTTTATCACTTTATTTTGTGAAAACCCCATTGGATGTGTTGTTTTTTATTGAAGAATGATATTGAAGACTATATATCCAATGTTACAATTGTAAAAAAATGTACCTTATTATCTCCTTTTGTAGAATAATGAAAAAAAAAGTAACAGCCATATATTAATAAACATTTTAATGGGGGATCATTTTCTCACTGATTGATGAGTTCTTAACTTTTTTTTTGAATTTATCTACATCCATATGCATTGTTCTGGAATATAAGAATCTCTTTCATGAAAAATTGTCCAAATATTAATACTTGGTAGACATTTTCAACCTTTATCATTTCTAAGGTCCGTGAACTTATTCTTTGTTTGAACATTCTATTCAATCTCAACTGTATATTCATGCTATATATAGATGTGATATTTTTTTTGTTTTAATCTTCACTATAGAATTAAACTATATTTTTTATTGATATCATTCAAAATTTTGGATTTATTATATCTTAGTTATTTCCATGTAGGTACACCTCTAGGAGAATGTTGGTTTGTTTGTACAAGATGTAAAGGTGTACCTATTTCAATGGTTGACTATACAGTGACATGGATCTCTCTATAACTTTTGAAATTAATTTATGTTTTTTTTATTTCTCTATATAGTTCAAATTATCCTACATTTAATCTTCAATTTTTCTTACTTTTAGTCTTCAGATCAAATATTCCTACACTTTTAGAAACTTTCATTTCATCATTCTTAAAAGGCTATTTTTGTGCATTGTTTGATGTTTTAATGGCCTTATACTTAAGCATGGCCATTTGGTGCATTGTTTGATGTTCCAACTGCCATTTTTGTGCATTGTTTGATGTTCCCACTGTCTTAATTTGTCTTTTTTGGATTGATTGAGCAGGTGATGTTCTTTCCATTTCTCATTATCCATATATGATTGGTTTATTAGCAGAATCATTATTCAAAGAATAAGCTGCATGTGAGGTACCTATAATAATCATTGTAAATGTGGTGCATATTCATGGTTTTCTACTGCTAGCCCCTTTTAATTAGTTTTTTATATATATCATCTTCTTAAATAAACATATTGTGTTATTATTGGAAAAGTGTACATTATGTAACAGTGATTGATGTGTATTGCAAGCTGTATGCTTTGAATGATGCTATCAATGTTCGATAACTGATGAGGTTGAATAACATATCTCCTAATCTTATTTCTTTTAATTCCCTATTTATTGGATTATGTCTTTCTTAGAGAATAGAGGATGCAGGGAGAGGCTGTCCCAATCGACTCCACCTCTACATGCCAAATCTGTCACTTGATTCTGGATTTTCCGCACTATCAGGTAATCCCTGCACTACTAGAATTTGAGGTATTTGTGATGGGATCCTGTCACAAATGAGCTTTTGTGACGGGGTCCCGTCACAAATAACCCATTGCAGAAAACGACATCGCAAATAGTTCTCTGTTTATATATAAAAAACTCTGTTACAACGGGCTTGTCGTAAAAAAGTATTTTCAACGAGCTCGTATTCCCGTCGCAAATAGTTATTTAAAAAATATATAAACTATTTTTTATGGTAACCCGTCGCAAAAGGTCGCGTCGCAAATACTTAATAAAATAAAATATATATATATATTCAATAAAATTATGATAAATTGATATTAAAAATTATTATTATTATTATTACTATTGATATAAATATTATTATATTATATTATATTAATAATAATATTAATAATATAAAAAAATATTATTATAATATTAATAATATAATAATTTTGTTATTATTATTAATATTTATGAAAAAATATTATTAATATTATTAAAATTATAAAAAAAATTATAAAATATTAAAATTCTCAATATTCGCAAAAAATATAAAAAAAATAAAATATTATTATTATTATTATTAGTAAAATAAGAAAACATTAAAAAATTAATACTAATAATAAATTTTAAAATATTAAAATATTAAAAAAATATGCAATATTCATACCAATATAAAAGACAAAAACTGTAAATAGTTAATATTACAACAAACTTTGAATTCAAATATTTTTTACATGATAAAAAAAATCACTGGGGGGATGGCCTTCTGGAGGAGATGGAGGAGCTGAAGGAGATCGTGGAGGAAATTCCATCCCAAAACTACGAGTCAGACGACATATGCACTCCATCTTCTCGTACCGCTGGTGCTGTTATCGACACATCTTCTCCTCGTACTGCTGATGTTTTCGTCGGCGCTCCTCCTCATGCTGCTGCTGCTGACACATCTTCTTCTCCTTACGTAAACTCTCTATAAGCTCACTCTGAGTTTGCAGCTACTCCTAATATTGTGATCCATAAGATGATGGTTCTCCACGAGCTCCTCTCGAGCTGGACACTGACATCGCAGCAGTACCGTAATAAGTCTTAGGAGTCAATCAAGAGTCGATACCAACTACTCAACCCTTCTCAAAGGAATACTGGGTCTCCTGAATCCATGTTGCCTCATCAAAATAGTGGGCACTAGTCTGATCAGTCGTCTCGACCTGACTCTTAGCCTATGTCTGAGAGGTCATGGCCTCATATGACTCCTTCAATTCCAATTTGAAATTAAAATAGTGAAAATATTATATGCAGTTAATTTTCAAACTGAAAATGAAATAATACTGACCACAATCCGACGTTGGCGATTACCTCTAATCTCTCCAGTTGTTGGATCACTGTACATCCTTTGATAAACGTTGTACTCCGTAATATTGGGATTCTCGACTACCTATATGAATATAAAATAAACTATTTATATTTAAAGTTATGTAAAATATTTAAAAAAGTACTTACCATATACTCTCTCTGTGTACTGAATGTACGACTACCAGCTTGATGTGTCACCCCTATCTCCCCCAGTTATGCTGGCCCAATGAAGATCTCCTCTGAAATCCAAAATCCAACCAATGTGAGCATAATTCATCCCAAACATGAGATGAAATGTACTATGGTCAGTGGGCTCTACACGACTCATCAAATACTATCACTCATGCTTTCTTCATGGTCATCCTTCTCAATTTGTGTAAAAAATGACAGAAACGGTCACGCACAGACACCTCTCATGGTGCGTGGATAGCGGCATGCATGCTATCATCGATGGGATACCATAAACCCTACAAATAATTTATAACATAAAATTATTAATGAAATAAATTTCAAAATAAATATTATTTATTTATGTATCAGCCAATGATCGAATATGTTGAGCTTCACATCAATGGGAATTTGTTCTCATGTGATCCATGGCTGAGAAAAATAATTGTGCAAGATAGCGCTCTCATGTCCAACAGCTATATGCACAAAACTGTGAAAAAGGAACAAATAATCAAACAATTAGTATATAAATAAATTAATGAAAGATAGCTAAAATATACAGGTTACCATACCTCCACGTGTGTGGATCGAAGCCAAGATGTGGAAGTTGCTTGGGGATAGGGGCAGGAATCATCAGTTGCGCAAGATCTCACCCCCTCCGCATACCCCCTGAACCACCAATAGACTGAGGGTCAGATCCCAAATCCTCTTCATCCAAAGGTAGCTCACCCTCCTGCAACTGATGAAATAGATCATCGTCCATCTAAAACACAAAATGATTGTTGTTAACAAATAGTTGAAAATAACTATTATATATAGATATATATTAGTTGTGATTATAACAATCATTTAATTGTATCTATGTTCACCTTTATCATCATCTTCATATCTGACAATGTCAATATCTTCATATTCCTCCTCGACATCATCAATATCCACATGAGTTTTAGTTTCATCATCTTTTTTCATTTAAAATTCATTTGTAACATCATTAATATCATTGTCACCATCGACCCTTAATTATAGGGTTTCATCATCGATATTCATGTCTCTTTGTGAAAAATATTGATTTTGAGTAGTCTCTTGAAAAATTTCAATTCCTTGCACTTCAGTGAAACCACGTTCAGTTTGAGTAAAATTATTTTCCTGAAATTTGATTTTTATTATGCTCCACCAATCACTCAGATCTCTTGAAGTAGCACAATACTTTGTAAAATAAATTTGATTTTCCTGTTGAGCCAAAAAAATGGTTTATTTACTTCTAGAAGACTCTTATATTTAATATTAATGATTCCATGAGTCGGATGAACACGCAAGTCTCTCTCAGTATCCAACCACTGACATTTAAACATCGTTATGTAATTTTTTCCTAGATAACACAGTTCGATAATTTTATCCAGCATGCCATAAAAGTCAACTTCAGTTTCTCTATGATGAGATCCTCTCAAGAAAACTCTATTGTTTATTTTTTTCCCCATATGCACGTGTATGAAATCTAAAACCATTCACCACATATGCATTATAATATTTAACCATTTTGGATGGTGGGTTACTCAATATACACAGTCGCTTATGAATTTTATCAACATGTTGAGACACCTAAAAATTTGTAAAACAATTATCAATATAATAAATAATAAACCGAATTGATATGTTAAATCATCAATAATTTATGTTACCAGTTTTTTAAACTATTGAGAAAAAAATTGATGGCATTCTTCAAGAGAAGTTGTTGTAATTTGTGGAATTTGTATCTTGATATGATTATCGTATAACCTACAAATAAAATAAGTTTAAATACTGTAACATAAATTATAGAATAAGTGATAGAATAACTCACGGTACAAATGATGTCATTTCTTTACAGTTGAGCAGAACAAATGTATGAGCTCTATGATGTTCATCATCTGAAAGTCATCATTCATAAACTCCACCGAAGCCAAACTATGGCTAATTAAAAACTAAAAATTGATTATCCATTTCATTATCAACATTCCCCTAATTATTTCCTATGTAGTTGTGTTTTGAGGGATATTCAAATTAAAAATAATGAGAGCAGCAAAAAATCAATTTCCTCTTGCAAATAAGTTTTAGTAATTGAGCCTTCAACTCATGCTTTGTTACGTACTTTTTTCTTCAATTTTTACATGCATCTCTCAAAGGGGTACATCCATTGGATGTAAGGACTCAGCCCCCGAGTGCCCTAAGCTAGTGACCATGAGACATGATGTACTAAAAATTCATTACAAACATTTACAAATAATACATCATGTCCCAAAATTACAGAGGTTCATGAGGTTCAGGTTCTAGAAAAAAACAAGCTGCATTCTGAAATGTTCCATCTGTTAAAAACTGTAACCTGAAAAATTTTAATCAAAAACGTAGGGTGAGCATTGAAATACTCAGTATGGGGTTTTGAAAATACTTAATACAGCTTTTGAAAACTTCCTTTGAAAATAATTTCACATATATCAAAATTATTCCTTTGAAGAAAACATCATGATTATTTCAAAGGTCGCTATAAAATAATTAAAACATTTCATAAAATGCATAAATACTAACAAGTAAAGTAGGCATAGCATGAAAGGTATGCAAGTAATACTAACCATGAACATTATCAGAGTTGCGCATAAACAATTCCACTACAACTTATAAAAGTGCACAATACAACATGATTAATGTAATGCTAACATTTGCATTAAAATTTTGAAAAGGAAAATGATCATGCATCACCACTGTCTCATTGTTTTCCCTTTGTACTTAAATCTCATACTCATAGGTAATTAACATACACATAATATGGGATTATAATGCAGATCATTCTATAATCATGTTGTCGAGGTCTCGGCCAAGACATCTATTGATTAAGGCCTCAACCATAATCCATAATCTCTTTAATCAATATTCTACTAATTGAATATTTTCTAGTTAATTAAATTACATATTCATAATGAGGAAAATGCATATGCCAGACAGTGTCAAGGCCTCGGCCAAGACGTCTAGTGAATAAGGCCTCGGCCAAAATCCATAACTCGTAAAAATGGGAAAGGCATCGGCCAATTTCGCTTCTAGTTGTCTCATGAGACCTACTGATGCATCGAGGGGCTATAGTAGGCTCCACCCATCACATAATAAGTCCAATGCATTCTTCATACCTCATAAATCAAAGTGCATGTACCACTTTGATTTATTTAATTTAATTTTATTAGATATTACCCAAGGTGTCCCATACTACTTTGGGTAATTTAATTTCATTTCTCATTATTTTTCATATGCATGAATTATTGAATACAACAATAAATAAAATGGATAATGAAACTATTGTACATTTACGGTAGAAATACCTGATATGACAATGAACATATAAAATTTGATGTTAACCATTTCCCAAGGTAGGCATGGATAAGTAAAATATCTTTTGCACATGTAATAATAATAAAAGTACATAAAATAATGAATGAATGGGGTTTTCCACATGAAATGATAACTTCTTAGTTTAAAGTCCATATTTCAGGCACATTTAATTACGTGCATGCTGATAAAAGTTCTAGTGAGCATGCAATTAGACCAAATCACAACTTGATTAACTAATGACCATATCTGCAAGGGGGTCATTAAGTAATAAGACTATATATGAGCACAACATGATATATAACATAACATGATTTTAAAAATACATTTATTCTCTAATATATTTTGGGTTAAGTCAAAATATATTCTTTTAATTAATACGTGGATAATATTATTAAATCTGCTTTAATTAAAATAAAGTTGACATGTTAAACATATTATTGTATACCCATACACATAAGTGCATATTAGTTTAGCGAACACCAAATTAACATTTACTAGCAACCCTTCAAACATTAATTGCATCAAACCATTAACTAATTCTAATATTTAATACCGTAAATTATGGTTTTGGAAGCTATATAGAAATAATACCGTGTATACACAAGGTTTATGTATTTAAATCTTCATAACCAAATAAGGTTTAATTACTTTCTACTTGTAATAAATGTTACCAAAACATTTTTATTTATTAACTCTACTTGATTTTAAACTAAAACATGTTAGGTTTATGGCATATACTACCAGATGTATTTACATGTATAAAAATTAGGTTTTTGCATACCAAGTATAAATCTGATTGAATTCAAAACATATTTCGCATCCAATCCATTATTTAAATAGTGGTATTCATCCTTTTAAAAATAATAACCAGATTTTTAATTAATTACTCATGTATATATGAATATACGAAAGTGTATATTTGGTTTTGATTTAGTAAAGCAATTAAAAATAAAACCCTGGCATCATTGTAAACATAACTTTCAACCTTTGAACATATAGATTAATTTGGATTTTAACTACATATAAATGTATATATATATATATACCCGAATATACACAATATATATATATAATGGTTTTACAGAACAAACCCCATGTTAAATTCATCATCACATGCTTTGATATATCAAGATAACACAAACCCCCAGTATTAAAAACATTGAAACGGGTTGGGATTGTATTATGTACATATATACATATATATATACATATCAAAACCATATTTATATATATAAATATATGAAATCCCGTTTTCATGAAAAAGGAAAAAAATGAAACTGCCCTTACCTAGATAGAGGAGGAAGAGTCGGGTTGGCAGAGGCTTGCTGAGGGGGTCTTCGGGAGCTCAAGGGAAAGGTGGAGAGGTTATAACCCGTAGGGTTTCACCTGCATGGGTGTGAATTTAAAAGGTCGGGGGATGCTTGGAAAGCCTCGGTTCACTCCCCACGAGGGACCTACTACATGACTACCAAGGGTGAGGACAGAGTTTTGAGTTGGGGAAAACGATAATATAAATATATATTTTAACAAACCTTACCCAAGGAGGAGCTTGGGTGGGGATAAGCCTTGATGTTCTAGAGGAGAGTAGGCCCGTGGAAAAAAATAGACCAAAGGAATCTCCCAGGGGTCACAGATGTAGGGTGTAGTGAAGAAGGAGGGGAGGTGAAGGCGACGGCTACTGGTCACTGGTTTGCTGGGGAAGACAATGCGTCGGTGGGGAGGCACTCATGAAGGTCAACGATGAGGCGACGGCAAGGGTCACATGGCGCTGGTGACGGTAAGGTCGTGTGGTGGTGCTTAGGCGGTGGCGCTCGGTCGGCCGATGGCGAGGCGAGGCGGTGGCGTTGCTGGTTGGTTCGGGGAGGAGCCGCGTCGCGGCCTGTGTTGCACCGCCTTCAGGGAGACAATGAAGACACTCTTTATTATTATTATTATTATTATTATTATTATTATTATTATTTTATTCATTTATTATTATTATAACATTATTATTTTTATTCTATTTTATTTTTTTGTGTTTTTTTGTTTTTCCCTTAAGCCGCACGGGTCAATCAATTCCACAAACCCCTTTTGACTTCTTATCCCTAAATTCCACACCACAACTAAATTTAATCAATAAAATATTAAAAGAATGAAACAAGGTTCAATTATGCCTCCATTTCCCTTTATCTTCATGCCACTTTATTATTATTTTTTATAATAATTTCTTTATTCATTTTGTTAAGTCCTTAAACTGTTTATAAAATTTTATCTATATATATATACTCACTATGTTAGCGTTTTTTTTTAAATAATATTAGTCTTATTAATAATTTTATAACAAATTATTATAATCATAATTTTATAATGATAATAATCCAAAACTATACATATAAACAATTACTAATATAAAATACATCACTTATTATTATTACTAAATATATTTAATTAATTTTACCACGTCGATGAGTACTTAATTGTTCATTAATTAAACACTATATAGCTAACGACTATAATTATAACTGTTGAGTTTCCAACGGTTACAAGAGGTAACAGTCAGATTGGTGCCATATAAAACCTGGTCTCGGGGTGTCTTAAACCCAAGGTGATTTAAGGAGGAGGAGGAGAAGATGGTGCGCGTCATACCTTTGGTTCTCAGTGTGGCCGTAGTGGCCTTGGCCGTTCTTATGTTTGTTATGGCGGATGCTAAAGACCCCTATCATTTACTCGGGGTTCTTGTTGTTTTGAGCGGTCTCCCAGTAATTTTAATAGGGTTGTTGGTGGGTATTTTAGGTTAGTTGTGATCTCTCGTTTCATTTTAAGGTTTTATCTGTTGTAATGTAATATTTCAATGAGTGCAAGACCTTCTTTATCATTTTTGTTTTCTCATTCACTTAATTTGAACTCTTTTACTCGCATTGTAAATAAGCCATCTTAAAACAAGGGGATACAAGGTGAAGCTCCAAAATATAATATTATTCAATTTCATCAAGCTTGTCGCGTTATATTATTCCCCCTACAAAGAATTGTGTCCATGAAATTCCCCTCGTAAACTGGAAAAGAAAAATCCTCAGACAGTCAACATTACCAAAATGGAAGATTTGGTTCAGTCAACAGAATACCCAAGTTGGTACTTAGTTCCTCTGCTTCACTAGCCCAGATACACCTTGAGCAGTATGTCTTGAACTCCTGCTCATGTGTTCTACACACAGGCTTCCATGGGGAGGCTCGTGCGGTAATAAAGTCGGGGATGTCTGAATGGACATATTCTATGGTGGTCCACCGGACTACATCACACTCAAGATATTCCATTGGAATCATACGATCAGATAGATTAAGGTTTAGAATCTGGTACATGAAGGCTGCTCTGCGGTTCCCATCTTGAGCAACTACCAGGAAACATGCTCTGGCAGAAAAATTATGTGCTAGAGTGAAACATCGAAAAAGACCTTCAAAGTACCTCCCCCTCTGCCTATAATAAGGGAGTTGGGTATTGGAGATGAGGTGGAATACATGGTCATCCCCTTGATAGGAATGAATAATTTCATGGCTGTTGGAAAAATCAAACATTCATTGACATGATCCTCACAGATGGAGGAAATAAGGATAGTCCACGGTGCACGCCCTGATTAAGATTTCCTCCAAAATTTCATCGGGTAGGGATGAGATATTTGTTTGTCCGGACATCTGAAAATACATTCATGACAATTCACTTAATAGTACAGATAAAGTAGAGATAGGAAAGGAAAACATGTAATATTTCAATAACACATAAGTTTATATTTCAGTGCCTGAGTTTCCTTAATGATTTACTACACGAACTCCACATAGAGAAGCAACACTCCCTCACATCCTTAGTAATGTCCCTACTCAAACATTCTAGGATTTAGCCACTAAAAAAAGAACATAAAACAACTAGATTGTACCTTTATAGAGCTCACCTCTGTAACCAGTTCGTTGATGTCATCAACTCTATTCCCAGGGTGGTTCCTAGTTCCTCGATCTCTCTTGCCCAGATACACCTCAGGCAAGTGGGGTTAAACTTCCGCATAGAATAGTTCGACTTCCAGATAGAGGCATGAGAAGTGAAAAGCTCTACGATATCAAAATGGACTTGGTCCCTACAGATTCTCTGTACTACCTCAAAGTCGAGGGGTTTTATGTCAAAGAGTCTCCCGTACAGACTGAAACTCAAGACTTGAAAAAGATAGGCTGCACAGAGATTTCCCTCCTCTGCAGCTTCTTGGAAAACCCTTTTAGCCAGATAGTTTGAAGATAGGGTAAAACATAGGAAAATACCTTCATAATATTTCCCTCTACGCGTATTGTACGCAAGTTGTGCATAATTAATATGATAGTAAACATGAATCGATCCTCGGAAGAGTTGAAGGATATTTGAGTTGTTTGACACTTGGTAAAGTAGCTTGCGGGATAGTCAGAGGTTCTCGAAGGGTTCATAGTCTTTCATACACGACTTAATGATTATAGTATCGAGGATTTCAGTGGGAAGGGACAAAAGACTTGTTAGTGACCTTTCTTCTGCCATCTGAAAATTATAATAAAACCACTGAGTAAGGTTCATTCATAGTTACATATTTCTATTATCTGGTTTTTCCAGAATTGTCTAAACCTATCCTCTAATACTAACTGTAAGGACCCGGCCCCCGAGTGCCCTAAGCCGGTACCCATGATACATGATGTACTAAAAATTCATTACAAACATTTACCAATAATACATCATGTCCCAAAATTATAGAGGCTCATGAGGTTCAGGTTTTGGAAAAAAAACCAGCTGCATTCTGAAATGTTCCATTTGTTAAAAACTGTAACCTGAAAAATTTTAATCAAAAACAGCATTGAAATACTCAGTAAGGGGTTTTGAAAATACTTAATACAGATTTTGAAAACTTCCTTTGAAAATACTTTCACATATATCAAAATTATACCTTTGAAGAAAACATCATGACTATTTTAAAGGTCGCTATAAAACAATTAAAACATTTCATAAAATTCATAAATACTAACAAGTAAAGTAGGCATATCATGAAAGGTATGAAAGTACTACTAATCATGAACATTATCATAGTTGCGCATAAACAATTCCACTACAACTTATAAAAGTTCACAATACAACATGATTAACGTAATGCTAACATTTGCATTAAAATTTTGAAAAGGAAACTGATCATGCATCACCACTGTCTCATTGTTTGCCCTGTGTACTTAAATCTCATACTCATAGGTAATTAACATACACATAATGTGAGATTATAATGTAGAACATTCTGTAATCATGCTGTCGAGGTCTCAGTCAAGACATCTATTGATTAGGGCCTCGGCCATAATCCATAATCTCTTTAATCAATATTCTACTAATTGAATATTTTCTGGTTAATTAAATTACATAGTCATAACGAGGAAAATGCATATGTTGAACTGTGTCAAGGCCTCGGCCAAGACATCTAGTGAATAAGGCCTCGGCCAAAATCCCTAACTCGTAAAATGGGAAAGGCCTCGGAAAATTCCGCTTCTAGTCGTCTCATGAGACCTACCGATGCATCGAGGGGTTATAGTGGGCCCCACCCATCACATAATAAGTCCAATGCATTCCTCATGCCTCATAAATCAAAGTGCACATACCACTTTGATTTATCTAATTTAATTTTATTAGATATTACCCAAGGTGTCCCATACTACTTTGGGTAATTTAATTTCATTTCTCATTATTTTTCATATGCATGCATTATTGAATACAACAATAAATAAAATGGATAATGAAACTATTGTACATTTACGGTAGAAATACGTGATATGAAAATGAACATATAAAGTTTGATGTTAACCATTTTCCAAGGCAGGTATGGATAAGTAAAATATCTTTTTCACATGTAATAATAATAAAAGTACATAAAATGATGAATGAATGGGGTTTGCCACATGAAATGATAACTTCTTAGTTTAAAGTCCCTATTTCATACACATTTAATTACGCGCATGCTGATAAAAGTTCTAGTGAGCATGCAATTAGACCAAATCACAACTTGATTAACTAATGACCATATCTGCAGGGGGGTTCATTAAGTAATAAGACTATATATGAGCACAACATGATATGTAACATAACATGATTTTAAAAATCCATTTATTCTCTAATATATTTTGGGTTAAGTCAAAATATATTCTTTTAATTAATATGTGGATAATATTATTAAATCTTCTTTAATTAAAATAAACCTGACATGTTAAACGTATTATTGTATACCCATACACATAAGTGCATATTAGTTTAGCGAACACCAAATTAACATTTACTAGCAACCCTTTAAACATTAATTGCATCAAACCATTAACAAATTTTAATATTTAATACAAGAAATTAGGGTTTGGGAAGCTATATAGAAATAATACCATGTATACACAAGGTTTATGTATTTAAATCTTCATAACCAAATAAGGTTTAATTAATTCCTATGTGTAATAAATGTTACCAAAACATTTTTATTTATTAACTATACTTGATTGTAAACAAAAACATGTTAGGTTTATGGCATATACTACTAGATGTATTTACATGTATAAAAATTAGGGTTTTATATACCAAGTATAAATTTGATTGAATTCAAAACATATTTCGCATCCAATCCGTTATTAAAAGAGTGGTATTCATCCTTTTAAAAATAATAACCAGATTTTTAATTAATTACTCATGTATATCCGAATATACAAAAGTGTATATTTAGTTTTGATTTAGTAAAACAATTCAAAATAAAACTCTGGCATCATTGTAAACACAACTTTCAACCTTTGAACATATATATTAGTTTGGATTTGAACCGCATGTAAATGTATATATATAAATATATACCCAAATATACATAATATATATATATATAATGGTTTTACAGAACAAACCCCATGTTAAATTCATCATCACATGCTTTGATATATCAAGATAACACAAACCTCCGGTATTAAAAACATTGAAACATGTTGGGATTATATTATGTACATATATACATATATATATATATATATATCAAAATCGTATTTATATATATAAATATATGAAAGCCCGTTTGCATGAAAAAGGGAAAAAAATGAAACCGCACTTACCTAGACAGAGGAGGAAGAGTCGGGTTGGTAGAGGCTTGCTGGGGGGGTCTTCGGGAGCTCAAGGGAAAGGTGGAGAGGTTATAACTCGTAGTGTTTCACCCACATGGGTGAGAATTTAAAAGTCCGGGGGATGCTTGGCAAGCCTCGGTTCACTCCCCACTAGGGTCCTGCTGCATGACTACCAAGGGTGAGGACAGAGTTTTGAGTTGGGGAAAACGATAATATAAATATATATTTTAACAAACCTTACCTAAGGAGGAGCTTGGGTGGGGATAAACCTTGAGGTTCTAGAGGAGAGTAGGCCCGTGGAAAAAAAATAGACCAAAGGAATCTCCCAGGGGTCACGGACGTTTGGTGTAGTGGAGAAGGAGGGGAGGTGAAGGCGACGGCTACTGGTCACTAGTTTGCTGGGGAAGACGACGTGTCGGTGGGGAGGCACTCATGAAGGTCGACGGGGAGGCGACGTCAAGGGTCACATGGCGCTGGCGACGACAAGGTCATGTGGTGGTTCTTAGGCAGCGGTGCTCAGGCGGCTGATGGCGAGGCGACGCGGTGGTGTCGCTGGTTGGTTCGAGGAGGAGTCGCGTCGCGGCCTGTGTTGCACCGCCTTGAGGGAGACGATGAAGACTCTCTTTTTTTAATTATTATTATTATTATTATTTTATTAATTTATTATTATTATAACATTTTTATTTTTATTCTATTTTATTTTGTTTTTTGTTTTTTTGTTTTTCCCTTAAGCCACACGGGTTAATCAATTCCACAAACCCCTTTTGACTTCTTATCCCTAAATGCCACACCACAACTAAATTTAAGCAATAAAATATTAAAGGAATGAAACAAGGTTCAATTATGCCGCCCTTTCCCTTTGTCTTCATGACACTTTATTATTTTTTTTATAATAATTTCTTTATTCATTTTGTTAATTCCTTAAACTATTTATAAACTTTTATCTATATATATATATATATATATTCACTATGTTAGCATTTTTTTTAAATAATATTAGTTTTATTAATAATTTTATAACAAATTAATCTAATCATAATTTTATAATGATAATAATCCAAAACTATATATATAAACAATTACATATAAAAAATACATCGCTTATTATTATTACTAAATATATTTAATTAATTTTACCACGTCGACGAGTACTTAATTGTTCTTCAATTAAACACCATATGGCTAACGGCTATAATTATAGCCGTTGAGTTTCCAACGGTTACACGAGGTAACAGTCAGATCGGTGCCATATAAAACCCGGTCTTAGGGTTTCTTAAACCCAAGGTGATTGAAGGAGAAGGAGGAGAAAAAGATGGTATGCGTCATACCTTTGGTGCTCAGTGTCACCGCAGTGGCCTTGGCCGTTCTTATGTTTGTTATGGCGGATGCTAAAGACCCCTATCATTTACTCAGGGTTCTCATTGCTTTGAGCGGTCTCCCAGTAATCTTAATAGGGTTGTTGGTGGGTATTTTAGGTTAGTTGTGATCTCTCGTTTCATTGTAAGGTTTTATCTGTTCTAATGTAATATTTCAATGAGTGCAAGACCTTCTTTATCCTTTTTGTTTTCTCATTCACTTAATTTGAACTCTTTTACTCGCACTTTAAATAAACCATCTTAAAACATGGGGATACAAGGTGAAGCACCAAAATATAATATTATTCAAGTTCATCAAGATTGGGGCGTTACATTATTCCCCCTACAAAGAATTGCGCCCTCACAATTCCCCTCATAAACTGGAAAAGAAAAATCCCCAGATAGTCAACATTACCAAAATGGAAGATTTGGTTCAGTCAATGGAATACCCAAGTTGGTACTTAGTTCCTCTGCTTCACTAGCCCAGCTACACCTTGAGCAGTATGTCTTGAACTCCTGCTCATGTGTTCTACACACAGGCTTCTATATGGAGGCTCGTGCGGTAATAAAGCCAGGGATGTCCGAATGGACATATTCTCTGGTGCTCCGCTGGACTACATCACGCTCAAGATATTCCATTGGAACCGTTCGATCAGATAGACTGAGATTTAGAATCTAGTACATGAAGGTTGCCCTGCAGTTCCCATCTTGAGCAACTACCAGGAAACATGCTCTGGCAGATAAATTTTGTGTCAGAGTGAAACATCGAAAAAGACCTTCAAAGTACCTCCCCCTCTGCCTATAATAAGGGAGTTGAGTATTGGTGATGAGGTGGAATACATGGTCATCCCCTTGACAGGAATGAATAATTTCATGGTTGTTGGAAAAATCAAACATTCGTTGACATGATCCTCATAGATGGAGTAAAGAAGGATAGTCCACGGTGCATGCCCTGATTAAGATTTTCTCCAAAATTTCATCGGGTAGGGATGAGATATTTGTTTGTCCGGACATCTGAAAATACATTCATGAGAATTCACTTAACAGTACATATAAAGTAGAGACAGGAAAGGAAAACAGGTAATATTTCAATAACACATAAGTTTATATTTCAGTGCTTGAGTTTCCTTAATGATTTACTACACGAACTCCACATAGAGAAGCAAAACACCCTCACATCCTTAGTGATGTCCCTACTCAAAAATTCTAGGATTTAGCCACTAAAAAAAGAACATAAAACAACTAGGTTGTACCTTTATGGAGCCCACCTCCGTAACTAGTTTGCGGATGTCCTCAACTCTATTCTCAGGGTGGTTCCTAGTTCCTTGATCTCTCTTGCCCAGATACTCCTCAGGCAAGTGGGGTTAAACTCCCACATAGAACAGTTGGGCTTCCAGATAGAGGCATGAGAAGTGAAAAGCTCTGCGATATCAAAATGGACTTGGTCCCTACAGATTCTCCGTACTACCTCAAAGTCGAGGGGTTTGATGTCAAAGAGTCTCCCGTACAGACTGAAACTCAAGACTTGAAAAAGATAGGTTGCGCAAAGATTTTCCTCCTATACAGCTTCCTGGAAAACCCTTTTAGCCAGATAGTTTGAAGATAGGGTAAAACATAGGAAAATAACTTCATAATATTTCCCCCTACACATATTGTACGCAAGTTGTGATAAGTTATACGATAGTAAACATGACTCGATCCTCAGAAGAGTCGAAGGATATTTGAGTTGTTTGACACTTGGTAAAGTAGCTTGCAGGATAGTCGAAGGTTCCCGAAGGGTTCATAGTCTTCCATACACGACTTAATGATTATTGTCTTGAGGATTTCAGTGGGAAGGGACAAAAGACTTATTAGTGACCTTTCGTCTGCCATCTGAAAATTATAATAAAACCACTTAGTAAGGTTCAGTCGTAGTTACATATTTTTGTTATCTGGTTTTTCCAAAATTGTCTGAACCTATCCTCTGATACCAACTGTAAGGACCCAGCCCCCGAGTGCCCGAAGCCAGTGCCCATGAGACATGATGTACTAAAAATTCATTACAAACATTTACAAATAATACATCATGTCCCAAAATTACAGAGGCTCATGAGGTTCAGGTTCTGGAAAAAAACCAACTACATTATGAAATGTTCCATCTGTTAAAAACTATAACCTGGAAAATTTTAATAAAAAACATAGGGTGATCATTGAAATACTCAGTAAGGGGTTTTGAAAATACTTAACACATCTTTTGAAAACTTCCTTTGAAAATACTTTCACATATATCAAAATTATTCCTTTGAAGAAAACACCGTGACTATTTCAAAGGTCGCTATAAAACAATTAAAACATTTCATAAAATGTATAAATACTAACAAGTAAAGTAGGCATAGCATGCAAGGTATGAAAGTAATACTAACCATGAACATTATCATAGTTGCGCATAAACAATTCCACTACAACTTATAAAAGTTCACAATACAACATGATTAATGTAATGCTAACATTTGCATTAAAATTTTGAAAAGGAAACAGATCATGCATCACCATTGTCTCATTGTTTGCCCAGTGTACTTAAATCTCATACTCATAGGTAATTAACATACACATAATGTGGGATTATAATGCAGAACATTCTGTAATCATGTTGTCAAGGTCTCGGCCAAGACATCTATTGATTAAGGCCTCGGCCATAATCCATAATCTCTTTAATCAATATTCTACTAATTGAATGTTTTCTGGTTAATTAAATTACATAGTCATAATGAGTAAAATGCATATGTCGGACTGTGTCAAGGCATCATCCAAGACGTCTAGTGAATAAGGCCTCGGTCAAAATCCATAACTCGTAAAATGGGAAAGGCCTCGGCCAATTCCGCTTCTAGTTGTCTCATGAGACCTACCAATGCATCGAGGGGCTATAGCGGGCCTCACCCATCACATAATAAGTCCAATGCATTCCTCATGCCTCATAAATCAAAGTGAAAATATCACTTTGATTTATTTAATTTTATTTTATTAGATATTACCCAAGGTGTCTCATACTACTTTGGGTAATTTAATTTCATTTCTCATTATTTTTCATATGCATGCATTATTGAATACAACAATAAATAAAATGGATAATGAAACTATTGTATATTTACGGTAGAAATACATGATATGACAATGAACATATAAAGTTTGATGTTAACCATTTCCCAAGGCAGGCATAGATAAGTAAAATATCTTTTCCACATGTAATAATAATAAAAATACATAAAATGATGAATGAATGGGGTTTTCCACATGAAATGATAACTTCTTAGTTTAAAGTCCTTATTTCATGCACATTTAATTACACGCATGCGGATAAAAGTTCTAGTGAGCATGCAATTAGACCAAATCACAACTTGATTAACTAATGACCATATCTGCAGGGGTTCATTAAGTAATAAGACTATATATGATCACAACATGATATGTAACATAACATGATTTTAAAAATCCATTTATTCTCTAATATATTTTGGGTTAAGTCAAAATATATTCTTTTAATTAATATGTGGATAATATTATTAAATATACTTTAATTAAAATAAACCTGACATGTTAAACGTATTATTGTATACCCATACGCATAAGTGCATATTAGTTTAGAGAACACCAAATTAACATTTACTATAAACCTTTCAAACATTAATTGCATCAAACCATTAACTAATTCTAATATTTAATACCGGAAATTAGGGTTTTGGAAGCTATATAGAAATAATACCGTGTATACACAAGGTTTATGTATTTAAATCTTTATAACCAAATAAGGTTTAATTACTACCTACGTGTAATAAATGTTACCAAAACATTTTTATTTATTAACTCTCCTTGATTGTAAACCAAAACATGTTAGGTTTATGGCATACACTACCAGATGTATTTACATGTATAAAAATTAGGGTTTTGCATACCAAGTATAAATCCAATTGAATTAAAAACATATTTCGCATTCAATCCATTATTTAAAGAGTGGTATTCGTCCTTTTAAAAATAATAACCAGATTTTTAATTAATTACTCGTGTATATTCGAATATACGAAAGTGTATATTTGGTTTTGATTTATTAAAACAATTCAAAATAAAACCCTGGCATCATTGTAAACACAACTTTCAACCTTTGAACATATAGATTAGTTTGGATTTGAACCACATGTAAATGTATATATATATACCCGAATATACACAATATATATATAATGGTTTTACATAACAAACCCCATGTTTAATTCATCATCACATGCTTTGATATATCAAGATAACACAAACCCCCGGTATTAAAAACATTGAAACAGGTTGGGATTGTATTATGTACATATATACATATATATATACATATCAAAACCATATTTATATATATAAATATATGAAATCCCGTTTGCATGAAAAAGGAAAAAAATGAAATCGTCGCTACCTAGATAGAGGAGGAAGAGTCGGGTTGGCAGAGACTTGCTGGGGGGGTCTTCGGGAGCTCAAGGGAAAGGTGGAGAGGTTATAACCCGTAGGGTTTCACCTGCATGGGTGAGAATTTAAAAGGTCGAGGGATGCTTGGCAAGCCTCGGTTCACTCCCCACGAGGGTCCTACTGCATGACTACCAAGGGTGAGGACAGAGTTTTGAGTTGGGGAAAATGATAATATAAATATATATTTTAACAAACCTTACCCGAGGAGGAGATTGGGTGGGGATAAGCCTTGTGGTTCTAGAGGAGAGTAGGACCGTGGAAAAAAATAGACCAAAGGAATCTCTCAGGGGTCACGGATGTTGGGTGTAGTTGAGAAAGAGGGGAGGTGAAGGCGACGGCTACTGGTCACTGGTTTGCTGGGGAAGACGACGCGTCGGTGGGGAGGCGCTCATGAAGGTCGACGGCGAGGCGACGGCAAGGGTCGCGCGGCGCTAGCGACGGCAAGGTCATGTGGTGGTGCTTAGGCAGCGGCGCTCGGGCGGCCGATGGTGAGGCGACACGGTGGCGTCGCTGGTTGGTTCGGGGAGGAGCCGCGTCGCGGCCTGTGCTGCACCGCCTTGAGGGAGACGATGAAGACTCTCTTTGTATTAATATTATTATTATTATTATTTTATTCATTTATTATTATTATAACATTATTATTTTTATTCTATTTTATTTTTTGTGTTTTTTTGTTTTTCCCTTAAGCCACATGGGTCAATCAATTCCACAAAACCCTTTTGACTTCTTATCCCTAAATGCCACACCACAACTAAATTTAAGAAATAAAATATTAAAAGAATGAAACAAGGTTCAATTATATCGCCCTTTCCCTTTTTCTTCATGCCACTTTATTATTATTTTTTATAATAATTTCTTTATTCATTTTGTTAATTCCTTAAACTATTTATAAACTTTTATCTATATATATATATATACTCACTATGTTAGCGTTTTTTTTTTAAATAATATTAGTCTTATTAATAATTTTATAACAAATTAATCTAATCAAAATTTTATAATGATAATAATCCAAAACTATATATATAAACAATTACATATATAAAATACATCACTTATTATTATTACTAAATATATTTAATTAATTTTACCACATCGATGAGTACTTAATTGTTCTTTAATTAAACACCATATGGCTAACGTCTATAATTATAGTCGCTGAGTTTCCAACGGTTATACGAGGTAACGGTCAGATTGGTGCCATATAAAACCTGGTCTCGGGGTGTCTTAAACCCATGGTGATTGAAGGAGAAGGAGGAGAAGAAGATGGTGTGCATCATACCTTTGGTGCTCAGTGTGGCCGCAGTGGGCTTGGCCGTTCTTATGTTTGTTATGGTGGATGCTAAAGACACCTGTCGTTTACTCGGGGTTCTCGTTGTTTTGAGCGGTCTCCTAGTAATCTTAATAGGGTTGTTGGTGGGTATTTTAGGTTAGTTTTGATCTCTCGTTTCATTGTAATGTTTTATCTGTTGTAATGTAATATTTCAATTAGTGCAAGACCTTCTTAATCCTTTTTGTTTTCTTATTCACTTAATTTGAACTCTTTTACTCGCACTGTAAATAAACCATCTTAAAACAAGGGGATACAAGGTGAAGCACCAAAATATAATATTATTCAAGTTCATCAAGCTTGGGGCGTTACATAGAAACTATACCGGACCTCCACGTTTTGTTTTATGTGGAAAATGTAATATCAAATGTTCTATTGATTCAAAGAAAGTCGGCGAAAAGATTGTTTTCAGTTTACATATAATTACAACAACATCTTCTTCCAGTTTTCTTAGTGCATCGTAGTCTGTTGTCATCACACAAATGTTTGAAAAAATATGATATGTCTGTTATCGAATCTCAAATCATAGAATTCAACAAACCACTTAATCCAATCGGTATAATTCTTTCCATTATAACATGACAATCATGACTTTTTAATCTGGTAATATGACCATTCTTAACACATCTACCCAAATTGGAAGCATGGTTATCTGGAAGTCTCAAATCTGTAATCCACTGACAAAATAATAAGTGACTCTCTTTGGAGTGTATAAGGTTCTTTTGGCTTCATTAACCTTTCTGATCTGACATTTTCAAACAGTTCAAGTTCTGGTCGCTTGCAAATTTGGGCAAGATCTGATCGTTCCTTTACATTATCATTGGTCTTACCTGGTGTATCCAAAATTGTATGAAATAAATTATTAAAACAGTTATTCTCAATATGCATAACATCCAACATGTGGCGAACCAACGAATCAGACCAATATGGCAGATCCCAAAAAATGCTTTGTTTTATCCAATTGTGTTCTTTCCCAAAGTTATAAATTTTCTGTTGATTTATTGTTGGTCCAAATGTGATGGGTGGTAATTAAAATACAACTGATTTTAACTCTGTACTTAAGATCATTTTTAGAGGTTCATCCCTTTTAATTGTGCCTTTTCTGAAATGAGATTTGTTCCTCCGAAAAGGATGATCGGTTGGAAGAAATCTGCAATGAAAGTCAAAATAGCAATGTTTTTTTCCATTGATGAGTAGAAATGTTTTGTTGTCTCTCATACAGTAAGGACATGATTTCGAACCATGTATACTCCAGCCAGATAACATGTTATATGTCGGGAAGTCACTAATTGTCCACATCAATGCAACTTTTAGTAGGAAATTTTGTTTCGCAGCAACATCATGTGTACTAACACCATTACTCCATAATGAATTTAACTCATCAATCAATGGTTTCAAATAAACATCAATATTTTTTTTCGGATGTCCTGAGATTAATAAGGTCAAAAAGATATAAGGATCTTTCATCAATATCCATAGAGGTAAATTGTACAGAGTTATAAAGACAGGTCAACATGAATACTGACTACCATAACAACTAAATGGACAGAAACCATCAGTAGAAAGACCTAATCGCGTGTTCTGAACTTCTAAAGAAAAAGACAGATGCACTCGGTCAAAATGTTTCCATAAATCACCATCAGATGGATGATTCAAGCTTTTACCGGTTGAAATCTTGGTTTTATGTCATGACATCATTGTCATTGTGTTCTGAGATATAAATAAACATTGCAACCTAGGTGTAAGCAGGAAATATCTCAACTGTTTTACAGGAATCAATCCAGACTTCCCCGATTGAGCTTCTTTATACCTCGATTGTCCACATGTGGGACAACTATCCAACGAATCATTTTCATCAGAATATAAGATGCAATCATTTGAACTTTCATGAATCTTTTAATAACTAAGGCTCAAATTACGAACCAACCTCTTCCTCATAGTAATTTACAAGAAACACATTTCCTTCAGGTAACAGTGTTTTAACCAAAGAAAATATCTGATCAAAACAATTGTTTGACATTTCATAATCTAATTTAATAGCCACAAATTTTGCAACCGCTTCTAATTTTCTTATCTTGCAACTAGGATATAATGCATCCTCAGCAGACCTCAACAAATTATAAAATTCAGATGGTGCCAAATCAGGAGTTAAATCAATATCATCTTGGGTTTCAGTTTGTTGAACAGATGGACCTGTAACATCGTGTACTAAATTTTGAAACCATGATGGATTCTGAATCAAATTATCATTATATTCTCTAGAAATTAATTCACCGTGTTGATACCAAAAAACATAATCTGGTTGAAAACCAAAACACAAGAGATGTCCCTCAATGTTGGAAAATGTGTCAAACGTTCTCAGAGCATATTTTTTACAATGACACTTAATTGTGTCTTCTGAAACAAATTCTGGTTTTGATGATGCAAATAATAACAAAGCTTCAACACCCTCAATATATACAGGATTTAAACCATAATTGTTTGGATTTCTGTGCTAATTTATCTAAGTGTAGTCATCTAATAATGACTGTTGTCGACTTCCTTGTTCCATATTTTTCTAAAAAATATAAAATCATTACTATTTTTGAATAATTTGATATAAGAAAAACGCTATCTAAAAAAGAGAAGATAAATAATTATAACAACTTCTTACTAATTACCACTAATTATAGGCGACACAATTTCCAGTGGATTGGCGGCTGCTCATTTGTCTGATGGCTCATTTACTTGTAACTTTCTCACACTAAAATCACAATGAAGAATCTGCTCTAAGGTACGCATATCCATTACCATGCATACGAGAATTCATAAGCGTACCTCCAACCAGATTCTTCATTGTGATTTCAGTGTGAGAAAGATGCAATTAAATGAGTAGTCGGACAAAAAATCCCCCTTTTCGTCGATGAATCATCTTGCAACTGTCAGCGCCTAAAAACATTATGAAAAATGTGGTCCTACGAATGCATATACAATCTCGTTCATACGAGATTGGATATGCATACGTAGGAGCACATTTTTTCATAATGTTTTCAGTCAGTGAGAGATGAAAGGAGAAGAGTCATCGAGCAAAAAGAGTGTTGCCAATCCAATGGAAATTGTGCCAAGTTCTTATAATTTATTACAATTATGTCTAATTATGACTAATTATTGCTAATTATTGCTAATTATTGCTAATTATTTCTAATTATTACTAATTATTCATAATTATTACTATTTATTCATAATTATTACTGATTATTAATAATTATTACTAATTATTACTAATTATAACTAATTATTGCTAATTATTACTAATTATTACTAATTATTACTAACTATTACTATTATTACTAATTATTACTATTTTTACTAATTATTACTATTTTTTACTAATTATTAGCGTTTTTCACTATTTTTTCTATTTTTTACTATTTATTTCTAATTATTACTATTTATTTCTAATTATTACTATTTATTACTAATTATTCGTAATTATTTCTATTTATCCCTAATTATTTCTAATTATTACTAATTATTACTAATTATTACTAATTATTAGTATTTATTACTATTTTTTACTAATTATTACTATTTTTTACTAATTATTACTATTTTTTACTAATTATTATTATTATTTACTAATTATTGCTAATTATTACTATTTATTACTAATTATTACTATTTAATGCTAATTATTACTATTTATTGCTAATTATTACTATTTATTGCTAACAATTAGTAATTATTGCTAACTATTAATAATTATTGCTAATTATTACTAATTATTGCTAATTATTACTAATTATTGGTATTTATTACTATTTATTTCTAATTATTACTAATTATTAGTATTTATTACTAATTATTAGAATTTATTACTAATTATTGGTATTTATTACTAATTATTAGTATTTATTACTAATTATTAGTATTTATTACTAATTATTGCTAATTATTACTATTTATTACTATTTATTACTATTTATTACTATTTATTATTATTTATTGCTAATTATTACTAATTATTGCTAATTATTAGTATTTATTACTAATTATTAGTATTTATTACTATTTATTCCTAATTATTACTAATTATTACTAATTATTAGTATTTATTACTAATTATTAGTATTTATTACTAATTATTAGTAATTATTACTATTTATTATTAATTATTACAAATTATTACTATTTATTACTAATTATTAGTATTTATTACTAATTATTACAATTTATTACCAATTATTACTAATTATTACTAATTATTACTAATTAATACTATTTATTACTAATTATTACTAATTATTACTATTTATTACAAATTGTTGGCCCCTCTATGTTATAGTCGTTTTCATAATCACAAATAATGTAAATCTACATATTCTACTATTTCATGTCATTTAATATCTCTAAGTAAATCAATTATGGCATACAGAACAATATATTTCAATAAGTCAATAACCTATATTTATGAATCAATATGTTTACAAGTGTATTTTTACATGTATTTTTACATGTATTTTTGGATGTCACTTAATCTAGTACTGTTGTGTGTAAGACAGACACTTCATAAGTTTCTCAGAGTTCCTGGCACCAATAGCGATGTTCGACGCGCCGATATTCGACACACCGATGTTCGACACACCGATATTCGACACGCCGAAGTTCGACACACTGAGGCTCGAGACACCGAAGTTCGACACACCGAGGTTCGACACACCGAGGTTCGAGACACCGACGTTCGACACACCGACATTCGACACACCGAGGTTGGACACACCGACGTTCGACACACCGACGTTCGACACACCGACGTTCGACACACCGACGTTCGACACACCGACGTTCGACACACCGATGATGAAAAACTGATGAAAAACCGATGATGACAGACCGATGACAAACTGATGCTAACAAACCGATGATGACAAACTGATGACAAACCGATGCTAACAGACCGATTATGACAGACCGATGCAGATGACTCACCGATAATCATAAATAACTGTTTCAAATTTATTAATTCAAATTTATTTCTAACGGTCATATTTAGAAAAATTAATGTTTTTGGCATTATTTAATGTTGTATGCAGGACTATCCGTAGACAGTACAAGGTACATGCATGTGGGGAGATCTCCATGCCTGCTGGACCTTGAAGTATAAAAGGATTACAAGCTCAACCTTACAAATCTCTCTCAGAACCCGCTAGAAAAACAAAAGTGGCGAGTTGTGCAAATATGCAAGATATTGCAAATAGAAGAACTTGATCCTTAAGTACTCAAGAAGTTTAATATTACAAGTAGCAACCTGCCGAAGCTCGCTGAACATCCTGACATCAAAGAGATGAACCTTTACACATCTAGAAGCTGAATTACAGAGACTATGATACTCTATTTTGAAGCCAACTTCCAAAAGAGGACTCGAATATCATCTTCTCTACATCTATTGAGTCCAGAGCTTTACTGCACAACACACAGAGATTTCTAAACTCTATTCTTCTTTTATAAATCTGTTGTGATCTTGTGTTTACTTTTTGAGCAATGTGTGAATCTCTTTGTGTCACTTACACTGTCTCCTGAGCATAACTGGAGGATATTGAAATATCCTCACACTCAATCCCTTGTTACTCTTGTATCCCACGTAGAACTATGGAAGAGATCATGTGTGATCTGTTTGTTAGTTTTCCCACAAATAACTGCGGTAGAGGTCAAGTGTGACCTGGACAGCCCTGTGTATTGTTGTGAATCCCAATCTAGGGTGTGGATCAAAAGTTTATTAATATAAACTGTTTGGTGGCAGGTGATCACCAAGTGGAGAGGACTAAGTCTCAGCTTGATACTGAACCTCTTGTTTTTATCAGTTGTGTAGTTTGTCTTGTGTTTTAATCTGATATGTGTTTAATTCATTTCACATTAAGATCAACTGAACTTTGAAAGTTAGTTTAGCAAGTGTTTATATCTGTTTTGAATCAGTAGATTAGTTTCAAAAGTTTGACTAATCTTTAGATTGGTAAAGCTGAGAACTAATCAATCTTCTGAGAAATTAATTGAACATTCAGGACTTTTGTAAATTCACTATAAACTGACTTCGATTACTTTAATCGGGAGTGTTTTTTTAAAGAACTATTTTTAACAGAAATTTTTATAGACACTCAATTCACCCCCCTATTGAGTGATCTACTCCGACCAACACTAATTATTACTATTTATTACTAATTATTACTATTTATTACTAATTATTAATAATTATTACTAATTATTACTAATTATTACTAATTATTAGTATTTATTGCTAATTTTTTCTAATTAATACTATTTATTCCTAATTATTAGTATTTATTTCTAATTAATACTATTTATTGCTAATTAATACTATTTATTGCTAATTATTGCTATTTATTACTAATTATTGCTAATTATTGCTAATTATTGCTAATTATTGATAATTATTGCTAATTATTGCTAATTATTGCTAATTAATCTTAATTATTGCTAATTATTACTAATTATTGTTATTTATTACTAATTATTGCTAATTATTACTAATTATTGCTAATTATTACTATTTATTACTAATTATTACTAATTATCAGTAATTATTACTAATTATTACTATTTGTTACTGATTATTAGTTTTTGTTACTACATATTAGTATTTGTTACTATTTTTTACTATTTTTACTATTTTTTACTATTTTTAACTATATTAGTAATCATCACTATTTATTAGTAATTATTACTATTTATTAGTAATTATTACTATTTATTAGTAATTATTAGTAATTGTTACTAATTATTAGTAATTATTACTAATTATTACTAATTATTAGTATTTATTACCAATTATTAGTATTTATTACTATTTTATACTAAATATTACTATTTAATCTTAATTATTACTAATTACCGCTAATTATTACTAATTAGCGTTAATTACTATTAATTACTGCAAATTACCACTCCTAATTACTAATTACCGCTAATTATTTATATTCATTACTAATTATCGTTAATAATTCATTTAAACTTGATCTCTTATAGGTGTAGACGACTTCAAAATCTGTTTGTAAAAAAAAATTAACTCGGAGAAATTTTAACTCTAAAATTAGAGTTTAGAGAGCGAGAAAAAGTAGGAATGGAGAGGGTGTAGGAAAAACGGATGAGGGTATATATAGGTTAGATTATTTGCGACGGGACTCCCGTCGAAAATACCTTCGGCCGCATTAATTACTATTGGCGGTTAAAAGAGTATTTGCAACGGGTCTCATCGCAAATAGTGACATGTCGACACACTATTTGCGACGGGAGCATATCTCGCCACAAATAGTATTTACCGTCGTCGGGTACTTGCGATGGGGATGCACCCCCGTCGCAAATACCCTTCCCACGGTTTGCCAAAACTTTTGCAACGGGACCTCTTATCCCGTCGCAAATAACTAATTATTTGTGACGGGTTGATGACCCCGTCGCAAATAACCTTTTCGACAGACTATTTGCGACGAGATTTATTCCCGCTGCAAATAACCCATCGCAAAAGACCATTTTTCCGTAATGCTAATTTTGGTTTTAGGGTTTTGATTTTGGGCACTTCAATCACTCATATTGCATAAAACATTGACTTTTATTTGTTCTCTTTAAGCATGTGACCTAAAAAATATATATTAATGAATTTTTGGTAACTAATTAGTTTGTTCCTCTTCTTTTCGCCTTTAGTAAATCTCTTTAAGTCATTTATATGCTGATCACTCTTAAACTTGAGTGTGGTTGCTATGGAAACTAATTTGTAGGTGTCCTAAAAAGGGTTGTGAAATTGTTACGGTTGGTGAACAAGTTGGAGAACCTTATTTATTTTCATCAAATATGCTTGTTGAATTTTTCTCTTACTCTACTGCTTTGTTATAAATAATTGAAGGAATAAATATGAAATATTGGAAAAAGGGATGATCTTGTAACCTTGAATTAATATTAAGAATGAATAAATTTATGCTATTTAATGTTTGTAGAATTTGTTTGTTTCTAAAATAATCTGTTAGCTTTCTTCGTAAAGGATCATGTCCTCCAGCATGTTGTTCAACTTCTCTCATGCAAGTCCACCATGACCAACTCTATGCCCTTGGTTGGCTTCCCATTTCATACTGGTAGACACCCAATACAAAAACACTGAGCTCCATAGTGTGGTCATTTCTGACTGATAATTTTAGTTTTAGCTTCAATGCATGAAACTCACCATGACCAAATCCACTCCTGAATTGGGGCTCATCATTTTTCATGGGAAATCTCACAAACCACCACGCCAAGTAAAATGGCGTGGGTATCCCTTATTGACTATAAATATAATTTACTTTATTCCCAATGCAGCTTCGAATGTTTGATGAAAACACCTTCTTCTTTAGCGAGGTCTACTCCTCTATCCTTTATGCAAGTGTAATACAATTCCTATAATAGCTTTACACATGTTATCTATTACCTTTACACAGCTCAAGGAACCTTTCCAATACTCTAACATAGCTTTCATATTATAGAGTTACCTTTATATAACTTCTGGATTTCACATTTGACCCTTACATAGGTCATCCATTTGGTTATTCATTACCTTTACATAGTAAAGGTCATCACCTTTATACCAACCCCCTTACTGGGAGATGACTCTTATGAAAATCAACCTTTGCCTTAAAATAATCTTCTCTATGACATGGTCTAAGACCTGTGTGCATTTTAGCATCACGATGGTCATGGAACCTAGCCACTAAGATGTGGTTGGACTCCACCGGCCTCCTTCCATTATCTCCACTTCCATATGATTTCCATACTTCTTTCCTTTGGTTCCTACACCTTCAATCAATAAAAATCAACTTTTTGTGGAGAAAAACTCTAACACATCAACATTCAAACACCACTTTTGACCATCTCAAACATGTATTGTTAACAAAGAACCTTGGGCGACCTTCCACATATTTTCAAATTACTACTTCACATTCTTTAACAGGTTCCATTAATTATAACATCCATTTTGGACATATATTAACTTATATTGTCGAAAAATACAATATCAACTCGTAGAGTTTAATCAGGTTGTTAAAAACTAAGCTTTCATTTATGCATTTGTGTTTTATTTTTCTATATTCATTTTGTGATCTTGAACCTCCATTAATGGAGATCTAACATGCATTTCCAGGCTGATGGAACATGCTATAAATTTTTATAACGACTGCCTATGGACATGTGACATTCATTTTATCATTGGCTTGGTTATTGTGATTTTGATGGGATGATATCATGATGTTGCATTTGAAGGAAGATCAAAAATAGAAACTGCATGCTTTGGTCAGTAGTTTTTGATGTTATATATATCTGGTTTTTATTTTTTATGTTTTGGTTTTGTTATTCAGCATGGCACCATGGCATTTGTAATATGTTTTTTTTAATCTAGAATTTAGCGACTGCCTATGGCGGTCTCTAATACCTTTACCAGCGACCGCCGTTGCGGTTGATTTTGGGCTCTAATATA